>CM066915.1:1877441-2624941 GCA_033964015.1 Scolanthus callimorphus
ACAACCTAGAATTGCATTGTCTAACACTTGAAAGGTTTTTCTAATAATCTGGAGGTTTATTTTGATTACTACGGTCAAATGTACATGTGTTTTTACGGTTACAATTTTACTTTTTTTACGTCAGAATTCTGCTAGACCTAGTGAAGCAGATAGAGGCTTCTGTTGATATGCTACTGGACAAAGGTTACATCTGAGTCCCCGTTCACATGAGACTGGTACCATTCTGGTACTGTTGCGCGTTCACACGGGACCTGCGGTACCGGACCCATTTTGGCACGGCTAGGTCCAGCACGGTCCCGTGTGAACACTATTGCAAAACGTGCCAGAATTGTACCGGTACCGTATGAACAGACGGTACCGCATTGGGCGAATTTATTTTTTACGCCCACTTCAAGATGGCGGCTAGCTAGTATAAATCTTCATTATGATTCACATATTCTCGTGCTCAAACAAAATGATACAAACGGGATATGGTACCAGAATTGTACCGGTCTAGTCCGGTTTTGTACCGGTCTTGTGCGAACGACGTCAGAGACGGAGCAATACACAACATTATACACAAGACGCAACTACAACTCAAGAGTGAATAACTCCTTTTTATGTGCAAATAAAACCTGCTCGTATAGGCTTAACGTGAATTAATGTGTCTAATGAGCATGCTCCGATGACGTCAGCAAGGTTACGCTCCGGGCTTAATTTGCTACCTGTCGATATTAATTCCGTCCCACATCGATTGTGTCGCGTTTTCGCACTGCTTCATGTTTGCTGCGACATGGATGGTTAGAAGCATTGAAGTCATTGACTTTTAAATTTCTCCAGCCCCGGTGGACCAGCCTATGCAGGAAGGTCTGCCCATAAATAAAATAAATTTAAATCAATACTACGTACGGACCTTGGAGGTCGAACACAGACAAGGAAGTAGGAAGTATTCGAAGAATGCCGTGTAATTAAAATCGCACCGATCATCAGACATTCCTCCGTCTCAGATTATCTCTCTACGTCACACATTAATATTGGTTTAAATATTTTTTTCATTTATGGGGCAGACCTGCCTGCATAGGCTGGTCCTCCTCAGATTGGCTGCTTGCAGCCTCTTCTTTGGCGAACGTCCGTAAATCGAGAGAAAGGGAGTCCGTGACCTAGACTCTCTCGTGAGCTTGAAATACGAGCGCGCAAACAAACTACAATGTAGGACTAGGACTTTATTCTCGATTTACGGAGTTCGCCAAAGAAGAGGCTGCAAGCAGCAGTCTATCCTAAGATTTATATGTTAACTTTCTGTCTCTCTACGGCTCACAATAACCTTTTAGAATAGGTTATAATGGTTAATTTTTAATTTATTTATGGGGCAGACCTGCCTGCATAAGCTGGTCCACCGGTGCTGGAGAAATTTAAAAGTCAATGACTTCAATGCTTCTAACCATCCATGTCGCAGCAAACATGAAGCGCTGCGAAAACGCGACACGATCGATGTGGGACGGAATTGTTATTGACATGTAAATTAACTCAACCGAAACGTAACCTTATTGACGTCATCGGAGCATGCTCATTAGATCAGTAGATCTACGTAAGGGTTTTTATTTGCATATAAAAAGGGTTATTCACTTAATTAATATCGACAGAAAGTAACAAATAGGAGCAAAACGGAGAAGATACACTGATCAATAGTGAGCAAAAGATTTTGACTTTTCTTGGAAACTGTGAGAAACAAGGCCGTGCAGAAATGGATTTTCTCCGGTCATGATAGAATGCCAGCCAGTCGGGTGATAGCGCTGTTCACGCTGACGTCATCAATTGTTATTAATGTGCCAACCAGAGATCGATTGGTTCCCAGAACAAAGGGCGCTATTCAATCTACGGTTGACACATTAGCATTAGAATGGAAATGTTGATAAACAGTGAATAGCGCTATAGTAAAAGTGATCGAGCGTAATGGCTGATTGCATTTTAAAACCGCACCGAGGGGGGTTGAGGACCTATGGAAAATTTTCCAGGGGGGTTGTATTGGACTCTGGCCGGAAATTCTACGGGAGGGTGTGTGTCTCGAGACTGGAAATTCTAGGGGAGGGGGGGAGGTGACTTTCCAGGGGCATTTTATCCAAAAATAGATTTTCCAGGGTATTTTGCCTGAAAAAATGGAAATTCCAGGGGAGGGGGCCCTTATGAGATTGAATCCAGGGGAGGGGGTCTGTTTCACGAGTGGAAATTCCAGGGAAGGGGGTCTTTTTAAGAGAGGTCCCCCCCCCTCTCCCGGTGCGGTTTAAAATTGCAATCAGCCAATAGGCCAAGAGAAGTCGGATGCCTACAAAAGGAAGTCTTCTAAACGCTGATATATTTTCCCGGGTGATTTCGCACCTGTTATCCCAATATCCATCGAAGTAAAACAAAGCAGAGCATTATGATGAAGTGGTCCGTATTTGCATAAAACGATACCCACTAATGTTTCCCATTTACTTAAAAGCATCTAGTTCGTTCATGAGTTTTAACACAACATAGCGAAGCTATTAACAAAATCACAAAAAATCACAAAATCCCTAGTCAAGAGCTCGAAAAACGATACGCGTTCGCCGTTATAATTTAGGTACAATTATACATTTTATATGATTTTTAGTGTTAAAAATATGTACAAAATATATAGATAAAATCTAAATATATAATTGAAGTAACTTATTGAAAATACACATTATTTCAATGTTTACACTTCGCTGTACCGCGGCGTAAACAAATCACAAGAACTTGAGTTTCATGTGACATCTGCACCTTGCATCTGGAAGGGACGAAACGGTGGGTGAGTTGGTCCTCTTATAATATAGCATAGGAGTAAAATTTCTAATACTAGCTTTTGTTCATGAGGCGCTGCACCTTAGCGCTGCTTAAACGAACGGGAAGCAAGCCGAGAAATAGAGAATAAAATTGGCGGGAAGCCATGTGATGGTCATCCGCGGGGTGTAGGCGAAAAAGCGCGCGAATGAGGCGAGATTTTTGTTCGATTTTCTCTCTTTCTCTGCATAGCACCCCTTCATACTACTACTCAGGTTAAACAATGACATAAAGTTTGTGATGATTAGACGTTTAGCACGGCATTTACCATTTTAGAGAAGCTGTAGAAGCTAAACAGCCTCACTATGTAATGCAACTTATATTATTTTCGTCTTAGACCTAACATAGACCGTTTCCAGGGAAGCTAGAACCGAGAGAAAAGAGACATAAAGTTTGTGATAAGCTCTAGTAGACGTTTAGTACCACATTTATTTAGTTTCACTATATAGCTAAGTACAAGCTTTAAAGTCACAAAGTACAAATTATTATGTACTACATCAAAGACTCAGGCAGATTAAGGCTTGGCTATACACCAATTTGCTCAATAAATTGATTTTTAAGACATTTCATCTTACAGACTGATGGAATATAAAATGTTTTGGTATGTATTAATAGAAAACCTTGAACCCAAAAAATTGATACCTGTTCCGGTACGAAGAGTAGTCACGTGACAAGCTAGCACTGGAATTTGAACCAAATTTTTCAATTAAAAATGGGGAGTACAAGGAAATTATAGGATACTACAAATTACCATTCATTTTGCTCCTTTCCAAGTGTACTTTAAGGGATAGTTTTTGAAGTTTGGAAAAACCTTTCAGAACGTGAGATATCCTGCAAAACAGGTCACGTGACCTAATTTGCATATGAGATTTTCCTAAATATCTCCTTCCCAAGTAGCGGTAGTCAACCTGCAAAGTCTATTTCATATAGCTACCCTAACCCTCTCATAAATAATATATATTTCACTTAGCTATTTTAATGCTAAGTACTCCCCATTTTCGAAAATTCATTTTAGCTCCTTTAAGGTCACGTGACCCTTGAAATTAATTTTTATCCCCATCAAAATGTCACGGGTCTTGATATGTACCTCCCATAAACAGATGAACATGATATGCCAAATAGCAAAAGTGCTATTGCAAAATATAATTTTATGCTATTTTATTCGAAAGCCAAGCCTTAATTCACCTGAGGAGTTAACATAGATCATTTTCAGGGAAGCTAGAACCGAGAGAAAAGCCCTTTATTAGTGAATAATCCGGAGTATATAGTATGGATTTAGAATTGTAAACGTCGAAATCGTTTAATCCAGTAAATCGTGACACATAAGAAAAAACAAATAGTCTCGCTCCGTTAAGTTGACACATTCAAATAGATCACAACAATGGAATGACAGAACTAGAGTTGGGTCCTCAATTCAATTTAAATTGTTCTGTTGCTAAGCAAACTAAAAATCTGTTTTACATTTTCGTACTTGAATTTTCAAGAACTTTGAGCAAAGACTAAATTTCCAACACACTTGAGCACAGTTTTTTAACAGCTTTATTAGGTGTAACAACATATAATTATTTAACACACTTAAATATAAAACATAAAGTGTGTCATTAGACCCCGCCCTATTTTAAAACGTAATTAGATATTTTCCGGGGGACTGTTCCATGTTTCTCTTGTGCAGGAGATATTTTCCTGGCTTCGAGGAGTGTCGGAATATTTTTGAGCCAAAGTTGTAATTTTCTTCTGCTTAACTCGCTTGCTTGTTATTTTGGGGATCTCTGCAACCCTTCCCGGAGATCTGTAATGATTTGTTCCTAAATAACAGAATTACGAACAGCAAGTTTTACAACTTATTATAAAAGCAGTAGAGGTTAAATAAAACGCTTTCACTAACTTTTTTTGTATTGGTCAGACTTTTGCCATGATAAAATGGAGATGATCAAAACAAGAATGGACTACTTTTATTCTGATTTCAAACAATTTTTAGGCACATGAGCACGGCAAAAGTTGAAGGGGTTGAACTTGTAGAGGAAGGCTTTTTCTATCAGCAAAATACTGTAACTGAAAAATCAAATCTAGATGAGGTATAACAAATGATATAATTTCCTGTTGATACTTACAGCCTGTTAGATCCGGCAGATGAGTTTTTTTTCGTAAACCTCTGATGCCGCGGAGTTTATTAAAACTTCTATATCCTTTCCTGTTAATTGCAAGACCCCGGTTTCAGGAAAAGGGAAAAATAGGAGGACTAATATCCCTGCTAGGTCTGGCAGTTGATCTTTTTTCGTAAAACGCCTCGAAATGTATTAAAACTTCTTTATTCTTTCCTGTTAATTGTAAAAACTCCGGATTCAGGAACGAAGGGAAAACATAAGAAGGCAAACATCCCTGCTAGATCTGGCAGTTCACCTTCTTTCGTGATTTTTGGAAGCCGGGAAGTTTATTGAAACTTTTATATCCCTTCCTGTCAATTGCAAACGTATCCCGGTTTTCGAAACTAAGGAAGACCCAGAAAGACATGAAGCGCGCAATATTGTAGCGGGACACATGTTTCCTTCATGTTTCCCAGTTTAGCCACGCGAGAAACATTGTTGCGCGCGACGAATTTTGTAGCCGGGACACAAAGAAATGCTTCTTCGCCAGACAAGAAACATTTGATGTGTCCGAGACACGCGTGCGATGTTTCTTAGTTTAGCCACTCGGGGAAACATGCAGGACACAAATGTTGCGCTCTACATGTGTCCTAGATTAGCCGTAGCTTTAACAACCTGTAGGTCTGGTAGAATGATCTTTTCGGGCTGCGAACGGCATAACACAGGTTGCCCAAAATCTGCTAACAGACCGACTTCCTATAAATCGAGGGACGCCACAACAGACATTGCTTGTAAGTGGAAGAGAAGTGCTCAGGATATTTATTTCTCGGACTTTCATAGAAAGGAAAGTTTAATTCTCAATTTTCAAATTCTAACCTATAGTTTAGTCGACATATTATGAATCGCGAGCAAATTTGTCAGTATAACAGCTACCCAGTTTCTATGTACAAGCAAAGAGATTGAGCGCGACCTGTGGGTCTTAATATTTGTATCGCGACACAAAATGAGCCGTGGTATCTCTGGAACCCTTTGAGTCCCATGGATTAGAAAATGGTTTCTTGTTTTTACCTCCCCATGAGATCTTCCGTATGCAAGGAAGTATTTCCATGCGGATGAGAATGTATCCTGAATTCACCCCAAGAAGCACATTGATTATTTGCGCAATTTGATAAGCTGACAGCGGCCCAATGAAGTCCTTTCTTTTAAAGTATTACAAAATCTAAACTTTATATCAAGGGCGTAGCCAGGGGGGGGGGGGGGGGGGGGTTCCAGGGGTTCCGGAACCCCCCCTCTCCCGCAGCGGAACCCCCCCTCGCCTCTGTTCTGGACCGACTTACTACTAAAATTGTAAATATTTAATAGACAACAAATAAAAGCTCCAATAAAATGTAGCAAATTTCTTCAAACGCTAGTTTTTCTCCGAGATCAATATTTTTGGCTGGGTTTCCTGTGGCGAGAACGCAAAAAACACGTCCGATCTATGTGGAGTTTTTTATTTTTTGAATTTGGAACCCCCCTTCTCATAAGTGCTGGCTACGCCCCTGTATATTCCATAGAAGATAGCTTCTAGTTAGGTCTCAACTGTAAAGCTGGGAAAACCAGTTCACTCAGCTCAAATTTCCATTACAAGAATTGAACAAAACGTTAAACATCGATGAACATGCACTGCTATGTTTACCGAGTTTGGTCGGGTTCTCAAAGCTTGTTCTTGAAGAAATCCACAAAATGCTGAATTAAATATTGAATTTGTTTTGGCCCCTGCCTGAATACTCCCATTTCTCCTTCGAATCCTATTTACCAAGTCATAAATCCCTGTCTTTCCGCGAGTCTACAGAAAAACGAATAAACGTCACCTATTTGCGTGACTGTTTTCCACCTGTGTTAGTAAATCTCCTGTAGTTTCTACATGCCTACACGAAGTTCCAAATTAGTCGTGTATTACAAAATAAATTCAGTGACTAATCCAGCACAGCCAGACGTCTTGTCAACCCAGCAATTTACACAGAAACATATGTTAACTCGCTTTAAAAGTAATAATAAGCATAATACACGACAACAGTAAATTTGACGTTGCATGATTCACAGGCCGGGATCGGCATGTGTGTTGGGAAGTTTTTTAATCTCGTTTAGTTAGCCGTGGATCAGATGATGCCTTTGTAACACGTAATATTTTAGTTGACTGTCAGAGGTTTCGCTTTCGCACACGAGTCAACACAAGGGATAGAACAGTGGCAAACGGCTCGCAAGAATTACAATACGGTAGGTCATCGCTTGTTTCGTTTCACACGGTTTTTGAAGCGTCCAGGACGCAATACGCGAATCGCGATGGTTGAGCGGCAAGCACGACTGAATTTGTCTCATGACATGGTCATGACTAAGAAAATATGTTGCAATTTGGCGACTTGTTGTTAATAAATCAGTCAATAGTGGACAATAGTTTATAACGCAAAACGGCGGCTTCAGAGTGTTATTACGGCCTTTTGAAGCTCCGTTCTGAGTTTTACAACAATGCATGAGTCTATTATTACATGGATTCGCCGATTCACCTAAAATCTTCATAATCCTATTCAGAATATGTACTATTTGTAGTGCAACAAATTTGAACCGACTCGGGGTTGAGCATTTTTATGATATAAACTATAGTGTTTTATCAGGATTTTGGCCACTGAGAAATATCGTAATTCGCTCGTGTGAAAAATTACGATAATGCCCACTATGTTAATTCATCAAATCGAAAACTTTTACATGGGCGCTTGGAGATACGAAATTTGAGCACTCGAAGATAAATTCCATATCCCCGCACGCCCATGTGCGCCCTCTATATAAATGTGAAATGTGCGCTAAAAGTCATATAAATACAGACGCGTTAGACCTTTCCGATTTAGCGGAATAAAAATACTATATTCCGCGGCTATATTCCGCAGTATAAAAAGCGCCGATAACCAATTTATCATTTCTAAAAAGTCGTTTTAGACTAAAATGAAATGTGTATACTTCACAGGCAACCTTCAAAAAGCTGATTTTGGGAGCTTCGAGTTCGTTTCAAAAATGAAAATAGGGCGCGACTGAAGAAATCTGTAAAACTGATAATACGTGCTGGGCCGATCGTGAAAGTCAAGTCTTTCATTTCAAACTATAACAAGAACGTAGAAAGAATAACAAGCTAATAGCAAAAACCACATGGTGAAAACAAATTATCAAGAAAATCTCGGCGGAATTTTTGAAATGCAACTAACCGAGTTTACAGTTGCGCGTGAGGATACGGATAGGGAAACACTGGACCCCACGAAGCCTGGGAGCGCAAATCCGTCATAAAAGCTACAGGAAAACAAAACCAGCATCATTAACCAAAAAGAAATTTTAGACTGCTTGCAGCCCCTTCTTCGGCGAACGTCCGTAAATCGAGGGAACTTTTTTTCCTTGCGGCGCGCTTCGATTTGTTTACAGTGTCAAGTTACTCAGGAGAGGGAGAGAAGTTACAGTCTCTCGATTTACGGATGTTTGCCGAAGAAGGGGCTGCAAGCAGTCTAAAGAAATTTAGCAATTTTTAACATAGCACTTGCCTGCGCCTTGTTTGATTGAAATAGGTAGGAGGTAATAGGTAGGAGTTCGAAAACTTGTTGGAATTTGCAGATCTCAAGAAAACCATTCCAATGCTTTGCAGGTTTTTAAGCCCTTGCTCAACGAGGCAGCAATAGGCTAAACGTGTGAACAACGAAAAATGTTGCCTTTTCCGCGCTTAACGTGGCAACAATGTGGCAAAAATTGTCTAAATGAGCCATTGTTGCACAACAAAGATGTTTCTGGCGTGTGAGAAGCATATGTTTGTTGCTGCGACATTGTTGCCTGCACGTTTAGCCGCGTTTGATTCTTCAGTCTTCAGGGACAAAATGGTCAAAACTGAATCACCACTTTAAACTCTTACTTTGAACAATTTTATCATAGATAAAAGGATTTCCGTAAAAAGAGAACATAAATGAAGTTAGTGGTTTTGAGTTAACTTTAAAGGGGGCAATTAAATCCATCCGGCCTGTTTTTTATGAATAACTTATCTCCCGGGTTTGGAAAAATGCTCTGAATTCGCATCCCTTTTTGTCTCTGAAAAAAATTATTTTGCAATAAATAGAGCAATATTGAGAACCATAAGCTAGTAAAATGCAAATGTTACCTATATGGCATGTTTTTAAATGGATTGAATATCTCTCAAGTTTTATGCAATGCACAACAGCACGTTTTTATCTTTTTCACTTGCCACATGAGCCAGAGGAGAACCAGCGAAAAAAATGAAACTAAAAAATTATTTGAGCACACCATTTCACCCCATAAATCCGGCTAATGAGCGATGTTCAATTCTATAAGTGCGATTCCTATCTCAAACTACACAAAGACATCGTAACTCGGTAAGCTTAAGCCTGGTTTCCATCGTATCAGTCGACCGTGAAACAATAGAATAATTCCAGTTTCCATTGTTTCAAGGTCGACTGATACGACAGATAAGACTATATGGGAACCAGGCTTTAGCAAGAGATGTAAAGATGGTAGATTATCCAAGGGCAAAAAAAAAAATAAGTTTGCAATCACACTTTCTGTCTTCATTATCCAAAGAAGAAGTTTGTTTTGAAAACCCTGGCACTTATTCTTAGGATAACTCTTAGACCCCGTCCACACTACGCCGTTTTCAAACGAAAACGGATACTTTTTGCTCCGGATACGGCTATCGTCCACACTACAACGCCGAAAACGATCACCGAAAACGGCGAAAACAATACGAAAACGATAAGTGTGGACGCAAATCTTTTTGAAAACGGAGCAAAAAGTATCCGTTTTCGTTTGAAAACGGTGTAGTGTGGACGGGGTCTTATAGCATATAGGCCCGACTCTCAGGGAAAAGCTTTCACACCAGCGCGACCAGCCCGGCTGTGGTTGTTTTGAAACAGTTGCCCCTCTTACCATTTCCAGAAATGAAATTTAAAACTATGAAGGGAAAAAGGTTACGTGTGTACAGTCGCAATTTAAAATAATTGTCGCAATTTGTAATACATGTCGCAATTTGTAATAAACTCGTCGCAATTTGTAATAAAGTCGTCGCAATTTGTAATACAAAAGCTGTCGCAATTTGTTATACATCTCCGTCCCAATTTGTAATAAACAAGAATTACAATTGGTGTCACAGCCTCCGTTTAAAAGAAAGGTACAGGCAAAAGTTTCAGAATATTCGTCACGAAGCATTTGCGTGGTATTATACAAACATACTGGCCAGATGCACTAACGCACTACAGAGCTAGCAATTACTTCCCATGAAGTGCCCGTATCTTCACAAAACAGGGCAGCGGCAATAGCGCTAAAACCACACCGCTTCCATGCAATATTCCTCTTAATTCGATAATTTCATTGGAAAATGCAGGTTTACAAAACCTTAGAGATATCACGGAATTGGTGATACATTGTACGACTTTCACTCGTAATGACGTTGGCAAAGCCGCTGCTCGATGTTGTGTTACGGTATGTGGATCAATAAAACAGGCTCCCATGCATTGGTTCTCGTGCAAATCTCTCACAGATGTGCAGGTGAAAGCTCCTAGGAAAGAGTATGGAGAATCGAAATAGTGAACTAGAGAAGTTGCTATTCCAGCATGGCTATACGCGGCATTTCTGACTTGTCTGCAAAAGTTTCCATGAATGAAACCTTTCAAAAATATCAAAATCATTTTATTTAAATGGATGCAGCCTAGGCTTCGGCACAAGTGCTTAGAAGTTGCCAAAAAGTTGCTACTTTTTTCAAAAAGTTGCCGAAAAGTTGCCATTTTTTTTTTAACTTGCTTAAATTAGGTTTAAAATATTGAAATTTCACATGACTCTTGTCTTGTTTGTTATCGTTATTGTTATCTTACATTATTTCAAAGTTATTTGAAACTCGAATAAAGATTCTTTTTCTCAACATTTCTTCCGTGCCGACTTCACTGGATAAACAACTTTATTACAAATTGCGACAGGTATTACAAATTGCGACACTTATTACAAATTGCGACTACGCAATACGTGCAGTTACAGAGCTTTCGATTTGGATATAAATCCAGACAACATTTCAACTTGAAATCGCAACAAGATAACGCGGAATATAGCCGCGGAATATTATATGCCAATTCCGCCTATATTCCGCTAAATCGGAAAGGTCTGTTTCGGAACTACTAATAATCCTATTCAGGTAATTACAAAGCTGTCAAAAAGCATGTTCTCGCATGATCTTTGCCCGGGGGCGGGGGGATCCCATATTGTTTGGTCGGGGATGATCGTCGTATCTTTTAGGGGTTAAAATCACGTTGGTTTGGTCTCTTTTAGGGGTGATCTTGATCTTCAATAAATTTTAGGCAGATTGGTATCTTTTAGGGCCGAAACTGTGTCCAAATTGCTTTTTCTCATGATGGTGCTTTTAAAAACCGTGTGAGAAAGAGAGATTATACGATGAGAAGACGATGAATTAGAAACAAACACGGACATTTCTTGTTGGGTATTTTTCCCCTGTTACCTGTGTCCTTCGCGCCTACTTGGCACATAAGACCTCATCTTTTAGGGTAATAATTTTTTTGAGCCACGCTATGGCCCGCCATGTTTGGTATCTTTTAGGGGTGAAACTGAATATTTC
Organism: Scolanthus callimorphus; assembly: GCA_033964015.1. Classification (NCBI taxonomy): domain Eukaryota; kingdom Metazoa; phylum Cnidaria; class Anthozoa; order Actiniaria; family Edwardsiidae; genus Scolanthus; species Scolanthus callimorphus. The sequence continues at coordinate 1,888,989 of CM066915.1, forward strand.
CGACGATCATCCCCGACCAAAAAACATGGGAGTCCCCCCCCCCCCCCCCGGGATCTTTGCCGTCTACACTACAGCATGGAAATAACGAGAATTCGCCAAATCCTTATCATATATGTTTTATTTTCGAGTAACTTTCTGTGCTAAGAGCTCCGACCCTCAAACGCGAATTGTCTAGACTAGTAAACTGCCCCAAAGTTCCGTCTTTTTATTAGAGCTCTCATATTGATACCTTATCTTTACGGAGGCGTTTTGATCGGCATTTTTCTACCGACCAGCAGTACCTTGGGTTTAGCCATATGAATTATGAACAAGCCCTGGCCATTAATTTCACTGAAACGCAAAGAACCTTCAGTTAAAGTTACGGAAGAGATTTATTAGGAAGTGAAAAAGAGCTTCGTACATTGACAATTCCCACCAGTCGCAATGAGCTTTCGATAATCCACTGAAAAATATGTGAGTAAACCTTCTAGAGAAGCAATACAAACAACTTCCAGCAGAACTTTCTAGAACTAATTGAAACCTATTCATCTCATAGAGCCAACATTTGTTTTTACCAAAATATGTACTGTAGGTTCGCGATGGGCGGAAAAGTTCGAGCAGCGGCCGGCGGGTAGCTTTGATCATGGAAAGTTTTTTCCTCGAACATTTACACCAGTTGAACTTTGATCTATCTGCTTGTAGTAACTTAAAGTATTCAAGAAACCGATAAACTGTTTACTACGCTAAATCCGATAAATATTAAGTCAGTAAAATGTTGCTTTAGATAGGTAAAAATGTGCGAGGTCATTTTGACATAGAGTAAACAAACTTTCACCAAGAATGCAAATGCTGTGTTTCTCTAAGTTCAAGATTTCGTTTTGAATTTCATCATTATTTTACATTTATTACTGTAAATATGATTTGAAGAACTTATTATGAGGATAGGATACTTAGAAAGTAATTTCTAACAGTCTGAAATTATCCAGCATTGACATTTTTGTTAGAGTGTGAAGACACTTTCAAGAAACTTTTCACGTTAGCAAACAATTTTAAAGCAAAAGCACGCCAAGGGACTAAACGAAGCTGTGTCCTGTGCTTTAAAGAGTCTGCTAGAACTGTACGTGTTATCAAAATTATCTTAAAGTGGTATTTTATAGGTGTATTGTTATTATTTGGTGCTATTGTACGCCAATTATTGCCCAGGATTATTCAATCACGCAAGATTTTCATGTACAACTCAAGCCATGTTTGCTTTAAAAGATCATTTCTTATTGAGTCAGATAGAAAACCCGACAAGATACATGTTAAGATTTCGAAAACGGACGCCCTGAAGAATGTTTCTTTATCGCCAAGTTTTGGAAATTCTTACTGTAATTCGAGAACGTGTTCGCTTGATTTCTACAATTGTAGTTTCATATTTATGACTTTAGCTTTTCACAAAAGTGTAGACGCGGCGTCTCCGGATTATGTTAGCACCAAGCGTTTCAAATCCACGCCAAATTTAGCTCTGATCCACAGGAACCCTTGTGTTCTATTCTTCCCTCGGCGGTTGGTCTTTTTACGAACATAAAACAGACTCGCCTCACAGTAGTATCCAGGGTCAATAGTTGTACTATGTCACCATGACTTCGTTAACCCTCAGGAACGTGCTCTTTGTTTACCATTTCCTTTCTTCATCGTAACAGCAAACAAAGCAAGTAACTTTCGTCCTCTCTAAGCCCCAGTAATTACAATAAACCGCCTCTAGAGACCGCCTTTATCACGGCTATAACCATTTCCAAATGTTCATACAAACGATATCTCCGTTTCCGGCCGAAATATCCCGTTGTTTGACACGCAATTTTCCTCGTCGATCACTAGCCTCACCACCAAGTCTTATACTCCACGGACATACCTCACTCACGGGATTATTTTCATGAATCAAATCACAATTGGTTCACCACTAGCTTGCAAGAGCATGCCTTATTTCAGTCATCCCATAATTTTGGTGAGCTAGGCGGTGGTCTAGTAGGTCTGGTTCGCTCGCTTTCAGGGACAACGAAGTTCGGCCCTAACGGAGGTAACGTTCTTGTACTAGGCTTTTTTTGCCTTTCATATTTACTATAAGCATTGTTGCTGACTTCACTTTTCCACACATAAGAGGATACACCGTTCTTGGCGGTCACCTGGTGTGGGGTACTTGTTAAGTCGTTATTGTTGTTATTTATTGCCCCTAAAGGAGGCCATAGGAGATGGGACTCGTTCATAATTTCCGCATCATAGTCTGTTTTTGTCAAGGAAGCGCGAAACCCTTGCGTTAAGAAAGTTTCATCTTCTTGTTCCTCATCAAATGTCGGCGTATTTGTACTCCCGATCGCCGGAAGAGGCTGTTTTCGTTGTATCTGGGGTATCGATACCTGGTTATGAAATTCTTGTTCTTGCCGAAGTAATTTAAGCAACGCCTCCGCTTCGGCGTCTTTCGTTTTGCCTCTCATCGGAACTTTCGATCCTTCCATGTTCACTCCATTCCTATTTCCCACCACGGCGCTTTCGCTTGCTCAGACAACACAAATCCTCTAATCAAAATCCTCCGGATCTTCAAGCTTAAAACCTGTCGTCTTCGAAGACTACCGGCAAACTGGCTTTAGCTACCGTAAGCTGTGTACATCTCCTGTTGCAAATCCATCTTTTATTCAAAAGACTAAACGTCCAAAGCTGTCAACCGGCTGTCGTAATGAGAGGCAAGTCGATCATAAAGTCAAGAGAAGCTTTCGCCAAAACAACAAGCTCTGCCTTATTAAAAGCTTCCCACCGAGAATTACTTTTCGATTACTTTCTCGGATTCGTAATTGCGTGTTTTAGAGCCAATTAATATTCGTATTCAGCGGGCTCGTTGACAGAAACTCGCAATAATATTTTTAATGAAAGCTTGTGAGATGTGTAAATAGAAGAAAATTTGCAGCCTCTAATCTGTCTTCGCTTATTGTTTTGTGGTTTTGAAACTGTCATCACCAGTGAGCCTATAGAGTGACAGCAAGCTATCCAGTACCTTTTTAACAGAGCAAAATGTTTGCTTTACTATAACAACTAAAGAAAAACCTTTCTAGAATTTCTATCCTTCAATCTTTTTCATTAGGATAGATTCTCATTCGCTAAAAGCCTTTCGACGGTGGTATGGGAAAAATATGTGCACGCAGCTGCCTGAAGCTCAACCCCTTCCTCTTTCCGGTTTTATTTTGTCACGTTGGAACAACTCTTTATGCAATTCAAGAAATAACAAAATAGACGAAGCAGTGCAACTTATCTTTGCACTTGAATTTACTGCGTGGTAGGCCAATTGCTATCTTTAATAGCTTGCCAACGAACCAAAGTTTGACAGAAAGTCTCGACAAAGTTTGCAGTGGATTCTGAAAGTTTACTGGCCACATATTTAATCTAGTCTCATTGACTCGCTAGTTAGTCAATTGAGGTTATGATATTTAAACAAGAGTGACGAGGGCATTCGGAGACAGTCTTGGGAGGGATAAGAAAGGCTTAGCACATTTGTTTTACTCTTGAACTAGGCGGAAAAAAACGCACTTCCTGGCGCTAAAGGACAATTCAAAACGCTTTGCATATTCATATCGAGGCCAACGCGTTTCCCGCTTTGTTAGTAGGCGAGCGCACCGAAAGAAGACATCCCACACGGACTGCGTATGCCCAAGTGTGCTTTTCTGATAATTACAAACGGCCCATATCTCCTACGAAAAGGTTTGACTAGTGTATTTTTGACATAAAAAAAATACCAGCAGGACAATTCTTAGGAAGAGGCTTTACAGTCGTGAATACTCTTCAAATCTAGAAACCTCTAAAAGGCGGCCAAAAAGGATCATGACGTCATATTCAAAACGTCTAAAACTTTTCCCGCCAGGAGAGATCTTTTGCTTGCTTTTTCCTCCTTTCCCGGCACCCTTTGCAAACTTGGATCTACTTTAGTGATTGGGAGTGTATTCATTGATGGGATAGGGGTGACTTACGAAGGAATATATGATCAGGGTATCTCTGAAGAAACCAATCGATGGGAAAAGCTAATTTCCCAAGGCCACGCATGGGAAGTGTTCGGAATTCACATGGATAGCCATGAGAAATTCGAGCACTTCATATATTTTTACCATGGGAAATTCAGCTTTTCCCATGGATGCGTTTCTGCAGAAATTCCCTGTGAAGATTCAGTGGCTCTGCGAGAGATGGACGGGAAAAAGGAGAGCTGGATCCTCGAGTATGTTGATCCATTGGCTGATTGCATTTTTAAACCGCACCGGGGGGTTGAGGACCTGCGGAAAATTTTCCAGGGGAGGGTGTATTGGACTCTGGAAATTCCACGGGAGGGGGTGTGTCTGGAGACTGGAAATTCCAAGGGGGAGGGGTAAAAAAGGTGAGTTTCCAAGGACATTTTATCCAAAAATAGATTTTCCAGGGGTATTTTGCCAGAAACAAAATATAAATTCCAGGGGAGGGGGTCTGTTTCACGAGTGGAAATTCCAGGGGAGGGGGTCTTTTTAAGGAAGGTCCTCAACCCCCCGGTGCAGTTTAAAAATGCAATCAACCATTTGCCCGTACGATTTTTTCGGAGTCTTCGATTTATTCTCTCTTCGGGACTACGGGCTACGGGTGCTTCATTTTTTCAATGCGTGAGACAATCGAATTTCTTGAGAAAACTTTTCGGACTCAATGGTATTCACAACTCTCTCGATCGACTTAAGGCTCCCACTATATTGTTATTATTATTGGCGAGAACAACATTCGTTTTGTTTGAATCTTGGGGTAGCTCTCAAGGCCGTAGCTAGAAAATTTTGACTGGGGGGCAGGCCTTGGTCATCCTTTGTTTTTGCTGGGGGGACAAGCAGGTTTTTCCCACATGTTGACACTAAAAATGTTACTTCGCTGGGGGGGGCAACTGCCCCCTCTGACCCTATGCTAGCTACGGCCCTGGCTCTACTTGGGGGTAAGCACTTACCTGACGCTTTTCAGCGGCAAGCGGCCGATCGAAACTTTCGAATTCCTACAAAAAAGAAATGCAAAGTATACTTCGTAAATTTCGTAGTCCAATTTGTAGTCTAGCAAAATATTTATGTTGCGGGTTTATCAATTAAGTGTCGTCGTGTTTTATACGAATCCTCGCGGGCTGCCTGTGGTGTTCAAATCTCGACTCAGGCACTTCGGCCGTGACAAAAACAAAATGGCGACCAAAAGAATGGTGTTTCTCGAGTCTCTGCAAAGTTCAGACTTTCGCTGCTTTGTTCGCTAAGATATGAGGGAAAATAATTACAGACCTTCTAAAATATTAGATAAGGGGGGATTTCCAATAAAGGAAGTTTTACAAGTCGACAATTTTTGCAAAATTTTCTTGATACGGCCTGAATTTAGCCTCGAACTTGTGCCAATCAGTAATGTTGAGTTATACATCTGTACATGGAACCAACATTTGGTTGTTTGGTTATTCGTTTATTTGTTTGTTCAAACACCATGGAAACTAAATTGACTTAAACCGTTATCTGCGCATGCGTTAAGTTTCCCAATTTCTAGAGCCGGACGACCTCCAATAAAACTACTTTACTACAACTAATAACGTTTTCGACTTTCGGGAATCGTTTAATAATAACACAGGAAGAGAAATTCCAAATCTGATATTTCAAACTACTCAAAAACGTCTATTTGATTTATAAAAGCAGCCTCAAGCAAAATCAAACCTTTTAGAACTGTTGTTATGACAAATGTAGAAAGAGAAAATTTCCTTTTAATAAAGTCAACCATGTGGGATAAACTTTAATCTCTGAAAACATTGCTAAAAGCTTTGCAAAGCCGAAAGCATATTAAAAAAACCCAGAGGCCGTCATTCGCTAAAAGACGTTACAACAGGAAAAACGCTAACCAAGGGTGGTTACAAGAGATTCTCGCAAATCGGAAACAGAGAAATTGCGGGGGATCAAAAGTGCACCCGGTTTTTTTTTTTGTTTCACGAGTTTTGTCGGTTCCTTAAAGGTATCGTTTCTTTTCACCAAAACAATTTAAGATATAGTTATCCTATGAAGAGATGCATTGTTCAAGGTGTTGCTCGAGAACGCCTCGCGATTTTCAATTTTGTCCAATGAATAAACAGCAATATTCTTTTGAAAGGTTTCGCGGTCCAAAGATGGAACAGTATTTGCCTAAGCAATGAACTGTAATAAATACTGAATGATATTTCCTTGTTCGCCATGCACAAGTTAAAACGCGAGCAAATAGATGCTTGTTAAAAGTAATTAAGAAGCGTTGCAAGTACTTCCTTTAATTAAATGAGGATTAATTATTCCTAAGATCGCTTTTGAATTCAAACGCCAAACATGATCGTGCGAGATGCAAAAATCTGAATACTACTTTGCTTCTTGTCACAACGTGCATAGCTCGTCTATGCTGGAAAGCTTTTAGCTAAAATAAGCTTTGACGTGTGGCTAAGACTAGGGAAATGTCGATGTCTTATTGTGGATTAGGGAGTAAATCAAAGCTACTTAATTTTTAAGCGATGCTTAGTGGAGGTTCGGTGGATTTCGCTTCAGCGACGTCTCTGGTGTGATCAAATACGCTTTTTATTCGATAAGGAAAGTCAGCTCGGTGAATCAAGCGAATGCATGAAGTTGGAACTCGTCTTAACTCGTAGAAAAACTATGAGGGGCATTTAAAACCATAAAAGGTAAGTTTGAGGGAAGAAAGGAGCTAAAACGGGGACGAAATGTTAGCTGGATGTCCGGGGTGGTGTGTATTTAAAATACAACTATGCAGAGAGTTCACTAAGTGTAACTCACTTATAGTTGAAGTACATTTAAGATGTGATGCCGTATAATATGCATTTTTGTTGGTACTGAATTTCGCGATAAAATCTCTTCACAGAACAATGACACAATAAACAACAATAGTATCAAAGCGTTAAAAACAAAACAGAGCAATCTTACATACTAACTCCTATATTCTATTTCTTTTAAACAGCTAACGATTAATCAATTTATGTTTTACGCGCAGTGCTTTGTAAGTTGTCTTGAATTCGACAGCTACTTTGGTTGCAATATATCATCCTAAATGGGTCAGGGGGAAGATATGTGATTTTGCGATAAGTCGTTTGATCCGTGTGATCTCAATCACAAATCCCACCTCAAACCATTCGGTGTAGGAAATGCTGGTGTTGCAGGAAATGAAAGTCCTGCTATTTTCGTTTAAGCAAACGCAGCTCTGATACTCATTCTAAAGTTTGCCTTTAAGAATTCGCTTGGGATCGTTTAATTTTCTATGGATTTGAGCAAATGTTGTGTGTGTTGGTCATTGAATACGAAATCACTCGTGAAAGCGAGCGCTGTTTTCGAAGCAAAAACGCTTAACCAGACGAGGTTGTGACATTTGTGTGCAGAGGCCACTTCAAAACAACCCAAGATAAAAGTTGTGTCCCGAAGGCCCGAAGGCCCGAACGCTACATTTCTAAGGAACAAACAAGACATTGCGGCGACGTTTTGAATTAGCACGTGCCAAATCTCTAGTCTACACCAATCATATTGTAGCATTTTGAAAGCATGCTTTGAACGTACAAGGGAGGTTTCTTCAAGGCACATTACAAAGTAGGGATACCGTCGGAAAACTACAAAGAAAGACCCTAGAAGTATAAGTCATCACTATTTTATATTATCCAAAAGAAAAGCTAAGGCAAACATTGCCATTGCCATGACGACGTTCCGATCTATGGAGGGTTGTCATAGAAACGCAAGATCGAGTGACTTTACCAGTAAATCAGGGTCCAAAGCCACTGGGTGAACGTTAATCACCTATCCATGGGAAAAACTGAACTTCCCACGGCACATGAATGGAAAGTGTTCGTATGGATAGCCATGGGAAATCCGAACACTTCCCATTCTTCTACCAGGGGAAATTAAGCTTTCCCATGGATAGGTTTCTGCAGAAATGCCCTGTGTTACCCGAGCCTTTTGTCATATTGTGAAGTGAAGTTGGTAATTTTAGCAGCGGTAATATATACAATTAATCAGTCCGCCGCTAATCGCTGTTCCAGAATTTGGCTCCAGTTCTTACCGGGAAAAGTTCTAAACAGTGTATGGGAAACATCTATCAAACATACGTTTGTTTTTTTAGTCGCTTCTCATTCACTGTTTTAAATTCTTCTTGTTTACAAGACCGTCCGATGGCAGATTTCAACACCCAGAAGGCAAGACAGTCGAGACAGGGGAACCGAAAGCCATAATGGCGGCCTTCAGTGCCTTCTGAACTAAAAATCCGTTCTTCGATCTTCTAACAGCTAAAAAGTACTTCCCTAAATAGACTTTATGAAATGAAATCTTTATGAAATCCGAACACTTCCCATTCTTGTACCATGGGAAATTCAGCTTTTCCCATGGATGGATTTCTGCAGAAATTACCAGGGATGATAGGGGAAGAGTAGTGATCGCCGCCGCCATCTTGGATTTCTCTCATCTCCGCTCCCCCCGCCCCCACCTTTGAATTTTGCGCTCGCCCCAAGACCGCGCGTCCAAATCCAAGATGGCGACCATGATCACGTGATCACGAGCCCCTGTTTTTCTCGATCAAAATATATCTACCGCCTGCAAGCAGGATACAACTTGCTCCGATCAACGTTTTCTTAAAAGTGTATATTTCAATTTTCTCAGAAGAAAAACAATTAAAATATTCACCAGGTGTTAGGTTTTGAAGGACCACTAACTGATATTTGGCTTGCTGGAGCACAATCAATAATTGTTTCAAAAAGACTAACATAAATGTATGGCGGTGGAATAATAATGGATGGAAATTAAAAAGTGGCTTGTTTTGGCGTTGATTTATTGACGAGGAAATTGAGTGCACTCGGTTGATTGAAACAGCCAATAACCCCCTAAAATATTACACTGAATTGCTATATTTTCTAACAATTATAACCTTGCTTTGAGACTTTTATTAAACCACATGTCACTGGCATAAAAAAAAAGACGGGTGGTCGAGCGAGAAATGAGAGTTTGCGTCAAAATTATCAAAATTGGAAGTTTTTCTTTTGATCGAAAAGACAACATTAAAGAAAATAATCAGCAGCTTCGTTCTGAAAAATACAATCAAACAATTGAGGTCCAACCGTGTTCTGTGAAAATAGTCAAATAGATGCGACATTCAGTCATAACAACTCCAAAACATCGCGTATTTTTCAACGCAAAGTGCTAACAGCCCTTAAACTAGGCAAAGTGTAAATTAATAAAACTCTGCCATGGCGCTTTTCTCCCTCATGGGGTAGGCGTCATGAGTGCTCTTGCTTCAAAAGTGTTAAACGTTCAGAAAAGAAAATGAGATCTTGAAAGGAAGCGAACTTGAAATTCAAAAGGGCGATTTGCTTTTCAGGTGTTTTGTAGTCATAACCATCCTGGAAGCCGTCGCTGTGACTTTTGTGTCGATGCTCTGCAAATGAGTGGCTCACGCTGAGAACTTTCCGCGCGGCCTTTTCGATCAGTTTAACTATCAGCGTGAGACCCCTTTAGCGAGAGATAATCACGTCTTCATGCATACAAATTAGCTAATGTTTTCATCGTAACCATGCGAAACAGCTAGAGCTACTCAAATATCTTGATTAGAAACTAAATTTATTCTACCCAGGTGGAGAGAACAATCAATTGCGGCTCTGGAGATCAATTACCATCAGTTGGTGTTGGGTGGGAGTGCAGCAACACGGAGGGAGGATTTCTCGTCAAATACCAAGAAAAAACCCGTCATATACAAGATTACTGAGCGCAGTAAATAACAAAACGCTGGTCATTTGGAGATCTTACGAAATAAGAAGGTAAATTATACCACAAATCCTTTGTATTCCTAACTTTTCATTTTTTCACTTTTCATTCAACTTTCTAGTAGTACCCCTTCCATTCTTTGCGAAAAAGGCGTTCGCCATTAACAGACGTGAAACCTGTTTTTCCCATTTAAATAATATATTCCACCACAAGTTCTGCTTTCATTTATATTTTCTAATTTAAAAACCTCCTTTAACTCTTTTTATTTCTCCTCCGGCAAAAACGGTTCTCAGTTGTCAGCGCCGCGCTGTCTAAGACCTCGATGTTTTCTAAAAGATCGGACTGTAATTCTTTTATTTCGTTTTAAGAAATTATAATTCATTGTCTATCATGCTAGTTAAGAAAACATGCCTGGGTAAAATTTGATAAGACATTTTCCCAGGTAAAATGGTCGAAAAAAATTCCCTAATTTGTAAACTAAGCTGTTTCGTTGTATAGTTAGGCTTTTTTTCATTCGCAAACATCAAAAACAAAATGTCTGTAATTTCCAGAGCGATCTCTAAGCTAAGTTTTATCTTTCAACTTCTTACATGATAAAAAAACCAATGCTTATAGTATTTGCATAAATATTACGCCGACTTATCGCAATAGTTTGCCGATAGCTCAGAGCTTTCCTTTGGTCAAGTGATTAGCAGTTTCGAGTCCATCTGAAAATATCCTTAGTGTATAAAGCTCACGTTTAAACATGTATTTATTGCTATTTTTATAATTCTGCGAACTCCCCCTTTACATTTCCGAACGCCAAGCTGCGTATTGCCTTCCGTCAATCAAACCTTTTAAGATAGGTACATGGATTGTCCCGAGTTTCGTTTGCATTTTATGGTAGAAAATTTGATTGAAGCTTAGCAAGTCCTTATTAGCTCAAAAAACCTCTCAAAGCCTGCGTGAAATCATCCAGAGCTGTTCACTCGTTTGATTGACGGAAGCCAAACCGCGGTTTGTCAGTTGGCGTGGAGTTCGCAGAATTATGAAAATTGCAGTAGTAATTTGTACATTGTACATTCTACCGCTTGGAAAACAAAACTGTGACTTGTTTTTGCTCTTTGAATTCATCCTTTTCATGTCGCAGCTACGTGTTTACAAAAACTTTTCAAGCAATCTGTTCTCATTTTGACATGACTCTCCACTTTTTCATTGAAGTATTTTTTAAATAAAATAATTAAATGTTCTGAAGTGATTCCTTCCGCCTCTGTATATACTTTGAAAGGCGGTACACTCAAGCCATACACCAAATATTAGTCAGTTTCTAATGTTTTTATCTCACTAATTATTATTTAAAATGAAAAATGCTGTATTTTTTATTTTAATTCCCTTCATGGAGGTCGAAGTCGAGCAAGAAAAAGGGGATTTAGAGATGTTTAAAGAGCAGAGATTTAATAGCAGACCTGCATGGTCTTAAAATGCTTAAGGGCTTTTCATTCGCGGCATCCCAATACAATCTCTAGTGTTCTTTTACTTTTTAATCTAGCCTCGAGCCGACGGTAACTCTACAGTCGATCTCTTCAAAATGCTACTTTCGGCTTTTTGTGAAAGATAATTACGAAAATCATGCTAAAATGAATTTCCGATAAAGATAATAATTCAACCGGAGGAAAATAATCAGCTACAGCAGCAGATTGTGTTTTGCCTACTCGTATGTCACAGGGAATTTCTGCAGAAACCAATCCATGGGAAAACCTGAAATCCCAAGCCAAGCGCATGGGAAGTGTTCGGAATTAGCTTGGATAGCCATGGGAAATCCGAACACTTTACATTCTTCTACCATGGGAAATTCAGTCATTTCCCCTGGATGGGTTTCTGCAGAAATCTACTGTGTATTACATAGTTTAGTCAGGGTCTCATAGTGAAGTCTGAGTCAATAAAAAACATCCACGATCCTCCAATGGTCTTGCACACAACGGATCTGTTCCGCAGCCCCTTTCCCCCTCCCCCTCTCCATCCCCCTCCCCCTCCCCCTCCCCTTAGCTGGATGGGAAAATTTTCAAAAAATGTTCTGCTGGGAGAAAATGTTTTAAAGTTTCACGGGGAGAAAAACGTCCTGTTTGCAAAATTTTTCTGCCTTCCCGTTTTGCTGAGAAAATGCTATACTAATCGTTCTACAAACGAATTTTTCAAATATTACCATAGAACGTACTTTCTGCCGGCTGGCAATAAAACACTGTCTAGCCCCTTACTGGCTGGGGAAAAATTGGAGCTAGTAAAAAGGAACATATAATTTCCTCGAAACTCGATTTAAAATACTAAACAGAAACACCTGCTAACAGCAAAACATGCCGTTAAACACATTTTATAAGGAGGGGAATTAAACCCGTTTATGTCCCTGAAAAAAGAAACTTTTCGTCAACTGTTCTCACTATGATATTATAGATGATAGAAACCCCGATAAGGCAGAGTATATTAATACGATAATCAGGTTTCGGTGTATCCCCCATTGTCATGATAATTATCTCAGAGGAAAATTTAACAGCTCGATAATCTCAATGGTATATCCACGGGCACACGTCATGGCCGCGCGAAATATGGGACGAAGAGGAGGGGCTCGCACGTTTCTCTGACCTGAAACCCACGGAAAACTATTCCCAAAATGGGAGTTCAATAGTCAAAGGTGCTGAAATCTCCTTACAACAGAACTTTAATTTAGAAGATGCTGTGAAGAACACAAAAATACTGACTTTTTCCTTTACTTTTACTGTCGACTACGGCATCATTTCAGTTTTGCTGAAATGAGCGATTAGCGGAAATTTGTTGTAACAAAACACTAGCACAAAAATAAATCACCAATTTCGCGAAATGTAATTTTTTTCGGCCCGATCGCGCAATCAAAATCTCGCTGAGATGTTCCGAGAAAAGTTTCGCGAAATTAAAGACGCGTTCCTTGAATGTTTCACGTACTCACAGTATATATTAATGGTAATTATAACAGGTTTTTACTATTATATAAGCTACAATGCTTAACAAGGATTTCTGCCACTGACAAAAATCATATCCCAGGGAAGACATGTGAAAATACTTTTTAACGTGAAAATATTTTTCTAAATGGAGCACGAGAATGATGCTTGTTCATATAATAAACAGAATAATACATGGACGCTTGGAGATACGAAATTTATCTCCGCGCGCCTATATTTTTCTCTATTTAAGGGTGCGTTTACCTATTTCGTTGCTATGGTTGCACGGTTGCTATGCCGAGAACATGTTCGCGGGTAGCCTGTGGTTAATTAGTCACGAAAGGTTGCATTTTACGGGACGTTTTCCGACTTATTTAGAAAGGAATTTATCACAATCTGTAGTTCATTCTTTCCCCTTGTATCTTCACATAAAGCCCTGCTTCCTGCTTCCCCAAAAAATAAGGAAAATACTTTGCCGAGCTTAGGTATGTCTCCCTCATGCTACTGATATATTGATGTGTTTTCGCACAAGAGCCGACACAAAATGTTCAATAAAAATAAAATGCCACCTAATATTGCTTGAAAATGATACAATCTAAAACCCTCTTCTTGTTAATATCAAGAAATACAAGTAACGCGTGGGATATTCCAAAGTGCCATCAAAAGCACTTGTATAAAACGTTTCTATACCATGCACAGAAAGTACAGCCATGTAGAATGGAGGACTTATTCGGCAGTATTCCACCAAGCCTTCCCTCAAACTCATTAATAATTCATCAAACTTAAACAAAGAAAATCATAACCGCGAAGGAGGTTTGGATACGCGATCGTAATTTGCATGGATCTTTGAGATTTTATTCCTTCTTTCTCGACATTAAAGGGGCACTCGCACGCTTGCCTGAGCGGAAATCACTATATCCCAATGGTTGAAACCAGAAATCTATATAAATATGCCTGAGCAGCAAATCATTCAAATCGCAATCCAATTCCATCCTCTTGATAATAGATAAAAACACTATAGATTTGTATTGATTTAACAGATAAAAGGTCATTTAACAAACCTGGACTGTTATTTTGTTTATTCATGGTAAACTTAAATGTATTTTTGGTGATTAGAATTTGACCTATTTTTTGACAGGTGGTTCAAAAATTAAGCGTGCGAGTGCCCCTTTAAATGATTCGTTTGAGAAGCTATATCAAGCACTCTACAGTGTTTTCCATCAGTATTTCCAAACCCCTCAAATTCGATTAAAAAAACTGCCTTTGTCTTGTTTTTTTTTTTTCAAACCACTTCTCAGTGTTTCTAAATCCTGATTTAAACACTCTGTCGCGTGTTTGATATATTAGGGAGATTTAGTGCAACCCCCAATAAAAAAAGCTTCTTCATCATCATCATCATCATTTAAAAACAGGACGTCGTCTCGTGGACGTGGGCGCGTTCACTCACGAATGGCTGCGCGCGCAACCTCGCGACCACGTCCTCTACCAACCTCGTACCCAGAGCCCGTAATCTTTTGGCCAGCGGCAAGATTCAGGGCCCTGGGGGAATCCGATTTGTGAGCATGCGTGGTAGGTCAAAAACGTAACGAACTTTCATACAACAATCAAACCGGAAACCCAGAATCTGGGTTTTAAAAAAATCGATTCCCCCAGAGCCCTGAATCTTTGCCGCTGGCCAAAAGATGACGGGCTCTGGGTACGAGATTGGTCCTCTACATCAAGTCTTGCTTCTAAAACTCCCTATTGCATGCAATGTACGTTGCCCGCGTGAAATTTCCACCTCTATCTCGGTGACGTGGAATAAGACTTATCAAGAGTGGATTAACAAGAGTTAGAATCTCTCCCTACTGTATTTGTCCACATCACAGTCAGAAAAGTGTCTATTTTTAGATTTGAGTTTCGCGCGCGAAAGTATTCGAATGCTCAGGCTCAAATGCTCGTATACCCAATACACAACAAAATAGAGAATATCCTACCTTATCTTTGCGATTTTAACGGTTTTTCCATTGATCTGCGATTTAATTTTAGGCTGGATCTCACAACTGTTCGCGTGGCGAGAAAGTGGGAACCCTGTGGATGACGAATTTTCGCGGGCATCCTAGTTCTAAAAATAGACACTTTTCTGACTGTGATTCGGGCGTACATAGTAAATATGGAAACTCTTGGTAATCCACTCTTGGACTTATACAATACTTATCATACATATCATGGCATATCCCATAGTAACTTATATTTCCTTTGAATATGGGATACGAGTAACGCTTGAGAACGAATTACGATTGACAAACAAAGTCGATTTCTTTTACAAAGACGATTTTTTTTTACCTGTGATCCGTAGGTGACTCTGCATTGCGTTTTTGCCGTTTCTTTTCTTGATGGAATCTTCGCCTAAAGACATATACAGAAAATTTTGTTAGTATAAATCTCCTAGAGGTCTATAACAACCCTGTATTTCTATTGGACGCGCTACTAATGGTTTATTAGTGATAGACCTTTGTTTAGGGAATTTGGCGATTTTTATGCATATTCACGTCGCGTAATTGTTGAAGAGCCTGTGTCAGCCGCCATTTTGTCAGCATAGCAACATACCAAGTCGGAGAAAGCATCCATTTCCATCGGCTGATTCAGAGAATATAGAGCAATTTTCTCCATTGAAATCAAATCAATAATTTTGTTTTTAGATTTTTATTAAGAGAATTCTACACGAAATTCGTCTTCCAACGAAAACGATAACAAAGGAGTGGCTGACACGGGCTATTTAAAGAGCCTGTGTCAGCCTCCATTTTGTCAGCCTAGCAACATACCGAGTCAGAGAAAGCATCCATTTCCATCGGCTGATTTAGGGGATGTAGTGCAATATTTTTGATTGAATTCGATAAATGAATAATAAAATTTGTTTTTAGAAGACTATTTCAAGATTTCTACACGTAATTCGTTGTCTGATATCGACTGAAAACAATAACAAAGGAGTGGCTGACTAGGGCTCTTTAATAAGAGCAAACGGTCGTAAAAATAGTCTAGTAGATAGAAGGGGTTTACGAGCACCCCCGAACTATTATCGGAACTTACACTTTTAGAATCCTTTGGATGGACACTGCGAATATTGCTTCATTCATGCTTACTTGAGAGAGCGGAAATTAAATTAAATGTCTAACTTTCGCCATCTTTCAATATATAAGCTCCGTATAAGAGGAGTTTCTATGACCAAAAGCATAATTCCAAATTTTTAAGAAATTTGATGAACATGAAATGAGATATGATCAAAAGTTCGCATATTAATTATATTCCTGATCAAAGTACTAATCCTCCCATTAAATGCCTAATATATCAAAGACGGATCCATTAGAAAAAAATCATTTTCGATATTTTGTTTTATAAGCTTGAGTACTACTACGACTTCTTCTTTCGTATAATGATAGAAACAGTGACATGTCTGGCACAATTATTTTTTGAAACAAACACTAGACAACTTCAAAAAGAGCGACAAAACGGAATCTGTTTGGAAAAGATTTCCACCTGCACATTAGCAGATGGTGTTCCTTATGCTAGGACGAAGTGAAGTGAAGTGAAGTGAGTGAAGTGAAGTGAAGTGAAGTGAAGTGAAGTGAAGTAAAGTGAAGTGAAGTGAAGTGAAGTGAAGTGAAGTGAAGTGAAGTGAAGTGAAGTGAAGTGAAGTGAAGTGAAGTGAAGTGAAGTGAAGTGAAGTGAAGTGAAGTGAAGTGAAGTGAAGTGAAGTGAAGTGAAGTGAAGTGAAGTGAAGTGAAGTGAAGTGAAGTGAAGTGAAGTGAAGTGAAGTGAAGTGAAGTGAAGTGAAGTGAAGTAGAGAGCACATCTTTGGACCGCACATCTTTGGACCGTCTTAAAACCCCTTTAGTGTATATCGTCAAAATATGGCCCTCAAAATCGCCGCTATATTAATAATTTAACACACCAATATCGACTTGGTATATTAAACATCGGCACGGGTTTTGATGTTTTCATGATCGTTTTATCTATTCTTTCATGACCTTCCCTCATCTTGCGCAAGGTTAATAGGAATGAGTATTGTGGATGAGAAATTAGGAGTTATTGTAAAACGTCTCCCACGACTCTTATTCTTTTCAAGGATCTCTATCTCAGTTGTCATGGTAACATTACCTTTAATTAAGTTTACAAACTGTTATAACTGAGTGACAGCGAGTCTGCTTGATCAATCGCCTCTGATCAAAATCAGGATACCTGTGCTTATTACACAGGAAACCCGGTATAGCCTGATTTCTTCTGTTTAGCCGTTTATCGTTGCCGGCATGCCACCTTGATTTGTTGAGGATTGAAAGAAATCCCTTCTATAATGAGAAAAGCTAAATCTTCAAATTCGCACGCTGAAAACCTAGCGAAAATACATCACTAACACGGGAAAATCCCGGGGGTTTGTACTCCCTTATATATGGTACACAGCCGGGTATGTGCCGCCCAATAGGGTATGGTTTTTGGGCTCCTAAGGTCTGAGATAGGGTATCGTTTTTCGCTTGTTTGGTCTCTGATAGGGTATGTATTTCAGTATGGTAAACAAGGGGATGTGAATGTAGAGAATTCATGTTTCATAATAATTCCTGCAGGGATGAACGGATTCACTGCCGTCTTAAGCAACGCACCTGAGCATGCGTTTTCATTACCGTTCGAAATAAGCGAAAACGGGGCAAGGTAATTCAGAGTCACAAAGAATTTGTGATAATGAGCTCTGAAATTTGTGAATCTGGGGGATTGGATGCATCCAATACTATTCATTCCAACACTTTTGTTCTCCGAGCAATATGTCTTTCAAAGCATTCAGGGATGGCAGCAAAGCAAAATTTTCACGGATGGGATGACCAAGGCTCCCCCCCCCCCCCCCGACAAAAGTTTCTAGCTACGGCCTTGTTCGCCTTCCTTTTCAGACCATTCCTGCTTCCCTTCCCTTCCTTTCACTTTTCCATCCTCTTTCTTTCCCTCTACCTTCTTTTCCCGTTCTTTCCTTTTCTTTTCCCCTGCCCATCCTCCTTCCACATCCCTTCCCTTCTCCGTTCCCTTCCAATCAGTCCGTTCCCTCTTCAGTTCCATTCTATTACCTTCCCGTTCCCTTCCAACTTTCATGCACTTCACTGCCATTCCCTTCACCATTCTCTTCCCTCTCCCTTTTCCGTTCCATCCTCCTTCCTTCTTCTTCCCTCTTCCCTTCCCTTTACTCCCCCCTTCTCTTTCCTTTCCCTTCTTATTCCCCCTTCTCCATTTCCCTTTCCCTTCTCTTCTCTTCCCTTCCGTTCCGATCTGCGAGTTCCTTTCATGTCCCGCTGCGCGTATAACGTAGGTTGTTATATAGCGAGTGCTCACTGCAAACGAGCGCGTGCTTTTATTGGCTAAATCAAGGGCACGTGATGAAGTACAAATTTAAATGTTTCCCGATCGGTCAATATTTCGAAAATTATTGACCGACTAGAGAATATTGCTTTCGCACGTCGCGTTTGAGAGCATGAAAAAATGTATGTTTTGCTAAATAACGAAACACCAATTTTGTTTCCCTCGAATCTCGATGTGGTCTCGGGAAACATCGAGATTTTCGGAAACAAAACTGATCGTTTCCCAAAATTTCTGTTCCGCTTACTTTGAAGCTCTTGAAATAAATCCTACAAGGCATGTGGTTTGTAAAAACTTACTTTTCTGAAGAGTAGTAGCCTACTTTTGGGATGCACTTATATTTCATTGCAAAACATCGCAAGGTTAGGGATTGGAGCGCAATTGATTCAAAAAAGGTCCATTGCAGATAGGAACAAGTTGACAGGAACATTTGTTCCTTTTCACCCAAATGAGCATAGTCCAGTAACCATTGTCTAAATATAGTCGCATGACTCATCATCGGGTAAGTAATTGGCATACTTATAGTTCATTGGTCATTTGAGTTGAACTTCATACCAGCCATACACTCCATAAACGCCATATCCGATCATTTGAAAGCAAGAATGCAAAATGTTTCGATATGCTAAACTGGGTGTTTTCTCTCAAAGCCCAGGGTATGGGGGATAAAGCGGGTACCACGGGCACAGTTCGATCTGATTAATAAATATTTATAGTTCATTGGTCATTTGAGTTGAACTTCATACCAGCCATACACTCCATAAACGCCATATCCGATCATTTGAAAGCAAGAATGCAAAATGTTTCGATATGCTAAACTGGGTGTTTTCTCTCAAAGCCCAGGGTATGGGGGATAAAGCGCGTACCACGGGCACAGTTCGATCTGATTAATAAATATTTATAGTTTATTGGTCATTTCAGTTGAACTTCATCATGACAAGCCATACACTCCATAAACGCCATATCCGATCATTTGAAAGCAAGAATGCAAAATGTTTCGATATGCTAAACTGGGTGTTTTCTCTCAAAGCCCAGGGTATGGGGGATAAAGCGGGTACCACGGGCACAGTTCGATCTGATTAATAAATATTTATAGTTCATTGGTCATCATGAGTTGAACTTCATACAAGCCATACACTCCATAAACGCCATATCCGATCATTTGAAAGCAAGAATGCAAAATGTTTCGATATGCTAAACTGGGTGTTTTCTCTCAAAGCCCAGGGTATGGGGGATAAAGCGGGTACCACGGGCACAGTTCGATCTGATTTATAAATATTTATAGTTCATTGGTCATCATGAGTTGAACTTCATACAAGCCATACACTCCATAAACGCCATATCCGATCATTTGAAAGCAAGAATGCAAAATGTTTCGATATGCTAAACTGGGTGTTTTCTCTCAAAGCCCAGGGTATGGGGGATAAAGCGGGTACCACGGGCACAGTTCGATCTGATTAATAAATATTTATAGTTCATTGGTCATCATGAGTTGAACTTCATACAAGCCATACACTCCATAAACGCCATATCCGATCATTTGAAAGCAAGAATGCAAAATGTTTCGATATGCTAAACTGGGTGTTTTCTCTCAAAGCCCAGGGTATGGGGGATAAAGCGGGTACCACGGGCACAGTTCGATCTGATTAATAAATATTTATAGTTCATTGGTCATCATGAGTTGAACTTCATACAAGCCATACACTCCATAAACGCCATACCCGATCATTTGAAAGCAAGAATGCAAAATGTTTCGATATGCTAAACTGGGTGTTTTCTCTCAAAGCCCAGGGTATGGGGGATAAAGCGGGTACCAAAAGTTCGATCTGATTAATAAATATTTATAGTTCATTTAATAATAATTTAATGTTTATAAATAATTTATTTTTTTTATTAATAATTTTATTTTTATAAAATTATTGTTAAATAATAATAATAATAAAATTGATGCTGATTATTATTTATTATTATAATAATAATATAATAATAATATATATTAATATTATTATTATTATTATTATTTATTATTATAATAATATATATTATAATTGATATTATATAATAATAAATTATAATAATATAATAATATATATTAATATATATTATTATTAATATTATATAATAATAATAATTACATTTTCAAATAATAATAATAATAACAATAATAAAAAACATTATTATTATTATTATTTATTATTATATAATAAATAAATTATAATAATATAATAATAATATATATTAATATATATTATTATTAATATTATATAATAATAATTACATTTTCAAATAATAATAATAATAACAATAATAAAAATTATTATTATTATTATTATTATTTATTATTAAAATAATATATATTATAATTGATATTATATAATAATAATAAATTACATAATTATTTAAAATTATAATAACAATAACAATATTAATTGATAATTATGGAACATAATAAATGCATTGACTGTACCCGGTGTACACTTCTTATCCGTTGTAAACGAGGTTTGCGCAAAGAAGTTGTTTAACAGTACAAAATAGAGGAGTAGATGCATTTAGAGTGGTCTTGTTTAAACACCAACGTTTACCCAGTTTAAGGCGTGTATAGCGGATACATATTGACATGAATGACAACTGACTGTACCCGTTGTACACGTCTGAACCGTTGTAAACAATGATTACAAACACAAGTTGAATAATAGAGCCTCATCGAGCTATAAATTATGCTGATATTTCTTAGACTGGACACCTGTATTTAAAACCAACGTTTACCCAGTTTAAGGCGTGTATAGCGGGTACATATTGACATGAATGACAACTGACTGTACCCGTTGCACACGTCTGAACCGTTGTAAACAATGATTACAAACACAAGTTGAGTAATAGAGCCTCATCGAGCTGTAAATTATGCTGATATTTCTTAGACTGGACACCTGTATTTAAAACCAACGTTTACCCAGTTTAAGGCGTGTATAGCGGATACATATTGACATGAATGACAACTGACTGTACCCGTTGTACACGTCTGAACCGTTGTAAACAATGATTACAAACACAAGTTGACTAATAGAGCCTGGACGAGCTATAAATTATGCTGATATTTCTTAGACTGGACACCTGTTTTTAAAAGCGGATACATATTGAGATGAATGATAGCTGACTGTACCCGGTGTACACGTCTGAACCGTCGTAAACAATGATTACAATGAAACTTCAACGGGATTCGAGTCATTGAATATGCATTAATTATTTTGAAGGGGTGCTTGTTTGAGCTGAGCCTTAATAGGTCAATCCAAAATCAGTTAACTTGGTTTACTAAGCGTTTAGTTAAAGCGTTTAGAACGTACATGGCGGGTACAAATGATCGTCACATGTCCAAATATCCATCTGATGTACTATTAAATGAAAGGGGTCAGTTTGAAAATTGCAGCTTGAAAAGCTTGAAAAGCCGCGATTAATGATTTAGAGATATCTATTCTTCGTTCTTTTGATAAAGCCTCCTAACACCCTGATATTGTAATAGCTCTTTGTTCACTTTTTCAGAGAAATCCTTTTGTGCGTGTGCAGTCACGGTTGCAAGGGCCAAATCAAACGATCTGAGCGCAAAACAAGCGATTACCCTTTGAAGTTCGCCGGACTCCCTAAAATCATTCCATTCTTCGTTCTTTTTGATAAAGCCTCCTAACACCCTGATATTGTAATAGCTCTTTGTTCACTTTTTCAGAGAAATCCTTTTGTGCGTGTGCAGTCACGGTTGCAAGGGCCAAATCAAACGATCTGAGCGCAAAACAAGCGATTACCCTTTGAAGTTCGCCGGACTCCCTAATCATTCCACTCAATTAACTATATGACTAAAATATCTATGTCCGTTCCTTTCATCCCATGTCAAAACGGAACAATGTCGACAGTTGCTGTCCATATACCATGACCGGCTAAAAAGCTAAAACGATGAATATTAAGCAGTTTAACCTCATAAAAAGGGGTCCTGCAGGAGGCAGGACCATTCTACGCCAAAGTTCGGAGGGCGAGGATCATGAAGCCTTCGTCGCAGCTAAACAGCAAGGCGATTCGTGACGCCCTAGAATGCAATGTGGTGGGAATAATCAAGAAACAATGTTTGATGGTCTCTTTCAAGTATGTTTGGAGGTTGGAACAGAGTGAAATAATGAAGTAAGTTTTTTAAAGAAACATCCCCCAATCCGAGAGCACATCATAATTACCGATTTTTGTTTCCTTTTTTTTTTTCATCAGGGCTTGGCGCTGGATTTGTGATAAAAAGAAGCGAATGTGACGACAAACTTGCAGATGTAAAAGATGTTGTCTTCTTTTTCTCCGCAATGAGCTTATCGAAACGGCAACAGAAGAATTCATCGAGTAACGACCAGACAGCCGAAGAGACAGATCTCGTTTTATCTCAGTTATCTACACCCGGAAAGCAAATATACCCGGCTATATCTTACTGGGTAGCGTGTAGAACATCTAACGGGGCACCGATCAATCCACTCGTCATCCGACAGGCTATGCGCAGTTGTGATGTAGAAGTATACATAACCCCAATCCGCAAGGGCAAGAGAAAAACGGACCACAACCCTAAGTTGGACCAACTATGTCAAGCAGTAAAGGACCATAGCAACGGCTGCATGCCGGAGCTGGTCGCCAAATCGTTGCAACAAGCTCAATACTGACGTACGATGGCTTCCTAAAGGATCTGCCGACACCACCTCGTTCGTGCCCGCGCTTGGATCGCCCACCCAAGACCCCCACCGTCAGCCCACGCCCGATCAGGATTACTCGTTGTCCTTTCACCCAACCCGTTCCCGCTAGAAAACGCCCAAAGAGCATTGATGGTCAAGCGGAAATTACAAAGTTTTTCAAGAAATCCTAAATGTAAAATGATGTAAGGAGTGCTTCCCGTCATGAAAAAGGGACAATTTGTGTATAGTTATTGAAACACAAGCCAATTGCTATAGAATGTCTAAGAGTAAATGCTGCTTGTTTGTTTGTTTGTACACGTTTACTCGAATTATTTGTTCACAGCAGGTGATCAATTTCACAAATATTAAAGGAAAGCAAGTAGCTTACATCATTGTTGTGTTTTAATGTCTTAGTTTTAATGCCCATTTCGTAGTTCCGTTTGGATATAGAGAGTAAAACATATACTCGATTTAAAGTCCAATCATCTCATAATATTCCAATGGTCTCCAATTGACCGATTCTAACACGTGAAGTTCTTGTTCGATAATGTCCTCCCTCGGCACAGGCGTAGAAATGATGTCCATAAATAGGTTATTCCTGGCCATATCGCTGTCTTCCAGCTTTACGGCTATGAAAAGGCATGCCAAGATGAGCTCCCTTAAAGTTGACTTTTTCCTGTTAGTAGTTCTGTTCAAATGCCTCCAAAGCAGACTTTCCGCCAGCATAGCAGTAGATTTTGGAAAGTTCGGGGCGCACATTCCTTGCAAAAATTCTCCCGCAAATTTCAAATCCTTCAGAGATAGCTCGGGGTGTTTATCTACAATGATATCCATCTTTAGTGGTCGAGGTTCAACGGGTAAGAGACCTGCCTTGAAATGTCTGCGCGCTTAATAGCGACTCGTCGCTTTCCCAGAATACTTTGCGCAATCACATAAAGAATGACCGTAGTTCCCAGGCCTTTATTCGACATTTCACTTCTATACTAGAGCGCTTTCTCGTTTGATTGGTTCATTCCAGTTCTATAGTAGCAGTAAGTTTTTAGCTAGCGCTTTTCCCTGCAAAACTTGGCCCCCGCGCGTTTCTTCAGAGAGTCAGAAGATCTTCCTTTCTGGAAATGAAATTCGGAATCCCTTAGAATGGCTGTCCACTGACCATAGCCGTACCTTTTGAGACCGGCTTTGAGATACTTGTCCTCGTCCTGGGTGAACAACATGGCCTTTTTTCTATTGCATGTACGATCGATGTTGGCCACTTTGAAAGTGCGCTGGCGTGTGAGTCTTGGCATTTTAATGAAATTGCACTCGCGTTCTACTGGCAACGCCTCCTCTGCACTTTCGACTTCTTCTGTAGAACCGCTGGACAGATTGTGCACCTCCTGTTCTTGAGAGGAGGCCGACGAGATGTCCGAAAGTCTTGAAATCACATCTTGTTCCAGCTTTGTCCCCTTGTCGCCATGTAGTTTATCCAAGCATTGGCGCGCCTTCGTTGCGACCTCCCGAGATCTTTGCTTTTGATAATGCACTCTTGCTACAACCGAGCTGTGTTTTTGATCTTCTGAAACTGCGTCTTGCTCTCTTGCGCTAAGCTGGTTGGAACTTGCAGTCTCGACGATCTGTCGATAGCGCGTCGGATGAACGTACTTTCCAATGGCATCGAAAACCAATTTGCTCATGAGCTCGCCGAGCTTGTTGTGCTGCCCCCCGTTTCTCGTCACTAGCACGTAATCGCAAGCTGGTTTCTGCAGAGGGCGAATATGATTGATATATCCATCCAAAACTCTCATGTTAGTGTCGGTCAAAAGAAGCGAATCAAATCCGTATTTCCCTGCAGTTTTGAACATTTTCTGGTCAACGAATCCCCCGTTTGTTTTCGCTGTGCGAACCATGTCAACGGTGAGGTACTGGTACGTCATGGGTCGGGATCCCTTTACCTTGATGAACAAGTAGACGGCTAGAAATTTTGTGGCAAACGTTAAATCCCCCGAGCAAACACTACCTGGTTTGTCCCTGCATTTCTTGAGCACTTCCTCATATCGAGGAAGGTAGTGAGAGACAACTTCCAGTAGTTCGTCGAGCGATGCCCAGTGACCCTTGGCTTCTAAAACATCGATGTCAAGATCACTGGTCCACTGCAATCTCATCATCTTCGACACTGTTCTTCGAACTCTTTTCAGGTACGTCTCGGTGACTGACAAACCTCTCGCCACTGTTTCCGACAACCCTTCGCTTACTTTTCGGAATTGCACTAGCTCCCCAATAGCGTCCAGGTATCCTAAACGTCCAGCATGTCCAAGGCTCCACGTGTCCTGCATCGTATCAGCAAATTTAAAGAGAAGGTTAGGAGAGCATAAGCTATAGTCGACATTTTTCCAAGTCAGTTCGTCTTCGTCATCACAACAAAATCTGAGAAACTTAAGGCATTTGCTGACAGTTTGTTGAGCTTTTCGATCGCTCTTGCACCCCCCGCCACTCCCAGTGAGCCAAGAAAGGAATTCTTTAGCAATTGCACCTGATGCTTCAAAGGTTGGAATCGATTTGCTTGCGCTGGTGGATTCGGATTTCTTTGCGCTTTCATTACAGTCGTGAACTTGACTAGCCTCAATTTCTGAATTGCTTGGTTTATGATCAAAATAGAAGAACCAACCGTGCTTTCTAGTTACGTGTTTCCTGCAGCCTCTTTGAGTCCCAAATCCATCGTGATCGCACGCCTGCACTGGGCAGGGAAATAGTCCATCAGATTCATCTTTCTCCAAGTGAAGTCTTTTCGGTTTGGGCAAAGCATTTGCAATTTTAGCCCATTCAACTTGCTTCAATTTTTTACTCGACATCTTTCTTGGGCGGAGATTAGGCGAGAAATGAACATATACCTACCTGACAGTTGTTTGTATACGATCCGTGTGTCCCTAGAGTACGAAAACCCTTATTGGCCAATAGCAAGGCAAATAAAGTGAGCGTGTTCAAGCTTGCCCTGAACATGTTGTAGCCCCTTTGGGAACTTAACTGTATCTTGTCCAATAAAAAGACGAAGACGCGCATAATCAAATGAGCGTGCACAAACTTGCCCTAACATGTTTAGGCGGAGTTCTTGCTCAAACCTGCTTAAACCGATCCGATCCTATCCTATCTTACGTCAGTTATTGTGGTCTTTATTTTAAAACATTACCCATCGCTTTAAAGTATAAGGAACACTGTGTTCCCAAATATGCATCAAGGGAACAAAGCGTTCCTTTTAGATTCGGAACGCTTTGTTCCCAAGATCCATATCTAGGACCAACACGTTCCTTTAGTGAAAAGGACCGATGTGGATCATAGGAACTCTTTGTTCTTAATAGTTTTGCAGTGGAACAAAATGTTCCTATTGCTAAAGGAACAATATGATCCCGTTTGCTCATATGGGAACAAAGTCTTGCCTTTTTTAGGGCCACCTTGTTCCTAATTCCTGTTTAATTGGGAATAGCACGTTCCCTATTTTCACGCAAAGGAACTTCACATTCCCCTTTTGTTAGGTCCAATTTGGTCATGGGAACAGAATTCCTGTTTAATTGGGAACAGCACGTTCCCTATTTTCACACAAAGGAACTTCACATTCCCCTTTTGTTAGGTCCAATTTGGTCATGGGAACAGAATTCCTGTTTAATTGGGAACAGCACGTTCCCTATTTTCACACAAAGGAACTTCACATTCCCCTTTTGTTAGGTCCAATTTGGTCATGGGAACAGAATGTTCCTAATTGGGAGTGCGTTCAGGAACAAAGAGTTCCTGATTGAGCTTGTCAACCTCGGTAAATGGGAACAGGTGTTCCCAATTACCTCAAAGGAGAACCAAACATCGAGATAGGAACTTAGCAGTTCGGAACTGTTGGTTCCTTAGCGTAGTGAAAAGGAACAATGGTTCACATTTGATTACATTATTGGGAACAAAACGTTCCCTTTTTTCAAAAAGGAACGTCATGATTAGGAACGTGAATTCCTAATTGTATATAAAAGGCCCAGCTTATTTCTATGTTTAGGAACAATGCGTTCCTTTGTTATTACAAAGGACCGTTTGGTTCCTGATCAGTGATACTTTTGTTCCTGTGAACGCAAAATGTGTTCCTATTCGTGGGCATAGGGCTGTTCTTATATTTAAGAAAAGGAACAATTGTTTGGTTCCTAATTTGATTATAGGAACAAAGGAACAAAAATAGAGGAACGGACCCCTTTCAATTGACTGATTGTAGCACTCGTGCAACTCGGTTTTTATCCAAAAAAACGATCAAGTTATCTGCCCTGGAAGCTAACCTAGTTTTAGTCCAAGTTTTACAGCAAACTTCAAAGCAAGTAAGCAGAATTTCGGGTTTCTCTCATTTTGGGAAACGTAAGGGATGTTTCCCTCGGGAGCAGTCATTAAGTGTATATTGTCGATCCCCTGTAGTTATAGCGTTTATCCTTCACCTCGATTATGTCTATACAAATAACCACATAAACTAGCTATGTCTGAAAACACATTTAATAATTTTCAAAGAATTGAACTTGAATAACAAAAACAAATAACAAAAATAGTAAATACTTGACATCATTAAAAAGTTGTTAGTCTCGACGACGTAATTTCATTTCTGGGCTCGCCGATTAAAGTTTGTCTTTATCATGAACATTTCTTACAAGACTATCGTGTTTTTTTGTTTTGGCGTCTGAAAAGCTGCGCTGGGTTTAATTACAATAATTTCATTCATTAGGGAGTCATTTTTAGTGGCTAGAGGGTTAATCTCTATGATTTCACTTTTCGCTCTTCAGATTAACGGGGGACTCTTTGTCGCATTAGACGTAACTTGGAGACTGATAAAAACCGACGCTGCATTGAAAATAAGCCGCAAACACAAAAGTAGCGCTTACTATTACGTTAATACTGACAATGGTGTAAACTAGAACATCCAAAAAGCGTCATACCACTGCTGTACCTTAATTCCGGACACGCCCATTTTATTTATATTTCATTAACCAAGCAACGAGGGCCCAATGCCGTACCTTATTTACATTGTGCACCCGTCACCGAGTTCTCATAACACAATTTTCAGATGGCCGGAGCTTTTGAAAATGTGACGCTGTGTCTAGAAAATTCTCCCCTCGCTCATTGCACGATGACAAATTAGAATTGTAAAACAAACAGAGTAGTAAACAAAACATGCACGGGTCGCGTCTCGACTTGTCGGAAGCAATACCGGTGCAATAAATTATAGACCCCACTTGGCTCAAGTACACTTCATCAATAGAAAATCCCTATGGCAGAGAGCTGTGTCAGTTTGATTCGATTATTGAAGGAATACGGAACGCTGTCTGCACAGAAAAAATCTCTTTCATTCCATTGTCTATTTACGACCACAACGATTAATATTAGTTAGATAACCGCATTTATGATACCATATAATATAGTGGCCGGGTGCATAGGCTAGAAGAAGAATGATTCATTCGACACATCAATTATTAAGCCCACTTTTCTTTCTCCAAAGCATCCTTCTATTTCATGATTAGCGGGTTTTATTCTCTATGTTCAACACTCGTTGCACCGATAGAACCCCGGGGAGCATGTTTTGTATATATTACTACAAAGCTTCTTTCAAATACGTAACTACGACAGTTTTAGAAAAATGTGTTTTCTCTTAGTAATGATCTCCTAGCAGAGAACCTTCTAGAGGATAGAACAACGTTATTTTCTTGTGCAATCGTTTGAGACAAGGTACTTTAAGGCGAAAAAGAAGTGGGAAACGTTTGTTTCTTTGTCAAAAAATTGGGATGGTATTGGACAACTATCCCCACTGCATCATGGTAAGGTTACACTAAGATATCTTCGCATAAATTTACCATGTAACTCGTTCGCTTGACACAAATCTTAATGTCGATACTGGGACAACTCCAGACAAGCACTCTCATTACAGAAAGAGCATCTAAGCGGATTATTAAACCCACTGGCTTCAAAAGTATAAAAAACGAAAAAAGCGAAAATAGGATTGCAAATATGTGGAATTGCTTGCTAATTGTTGTAAAATCGCATCCCGCTTTCAAGGGATTTGTGACTATTCGACGCGCTCATTCGCCCGTGGGTTTCCCGCCAAAACGTGACTAATTCCTTGGTATCTGCACTGCACGCAATCTGACATTAGTCATTAGAGGCTGGATTACACTATTAAAACAGGGCGATGCCTACAGTAAATTGTCATAAATTTGTGACCTTTCATATATAAGCAGTGACAGCATATTGAACATAATATGAAATTAGGTTTTTGCCAGAAAGCTATACAGTTATCCATTAGATGATATATGCTATCTAACAATCAAACGTAACTTGTAACTTTAAATGAATCTATACACAGTGTTTATTACGCATATATAACAGTAAAAACTGTGTGATTGCTTTAAGAACCGTAAACCTGTCATTGCGTTTTCTTCTTTTATATATGATATATGATTTTATTTATACACTCTTTGGAAAAAGAATTGTTAAAACGAGAAATATATAATATACATGTCTTTTATCTTTCTGTTTGTTCTACCGGGTGGACACAAAGGCACAAAGACAGAAAGACACAGTGTATATTATGTATTTCTCGTTTTAACAATTTTCTTTCCAACGAGTGTATATTTATATATATCTATATAATATGTTCATATCACTTCAAACAAACCGCCGCAATGCAAATTGTCTTGAAGCAGTCAATTTCCTACGCCGCAACATGCCTCGTATTTGCTTGCATCTCAAGTAAACGCCACGAGCAGGTTTATAATTATATAATATTTAGGCACTGCCTGTTGGCGGAGCTCACGACTCATTTCTTTTCTAATGATATACATAATGAGCATTGGGCAGTTTCACTTTTCGCCCGGTGTCAATTGGACAGCATGCGGTGAAATGCTGCGCTAGCCTCCTGCGTAATCCACAGGACCACCGAAAAAGCAGTCGAAGGCATCATAGAGATAATAAAACCATCCAAAACAGACACGATGGATACCAAGTTTTAAATTATGTAGCTCTGCTATCGCGCCTCTTCGGCGCGAAGAGCTCCGCCCTGTCCAAAATTTTGACAGGACCATGACAAGTGGTTCGAATCACCCATTCCTTGTCTGTAGATTAAAAACTATCATTTTGTTTATAAGAATGCGTGGGGACCAGAAAGTGGAAGTCGCATAGAGAGGGGATGGGAGTCTATTATTAATCCAGGACTGTGATTTTATAACTCTCTTAATTATCAATTTTTTTGGCATATGGGGATTTCTACGCTACGAAACAAGAAAGAAAATCTTTGGTCTGGTCAAAAGGGCATTTAGGCGCTCATTAGATATTTTTCTCCTTTATAAAAAAGCGGTTGGAATGGCGCCTAGTCTAGTCCAAAAGGAGCATTCTCATTACACATTTGAGTATATTACTCAGAATATCGAAGTTGTCATATGAAAAACCAAAGTTATTATAAATATTCTTTCGAGTAAATGATATTCGCAAACGGGAATGGAGACAGAACTGATTTTACGTCCATCACGTTATGTATCAGCACAATCTATTATCTTTTACAAAAAATTGAAAACTATTGAGAATTTTTCTATAAATCAGTAAGGTCATGGTAGAAAAACGAGAGTATAAATTATTGAGAATTTTTCTAAAAATTAGTTAGGTCATGGTAGAAAAACGAGAGTTGAAATTTTTGAGAATATTTTCTATAAATTAGTTCGGTCATGTTAGAAAAACGAGAGTTGAAATTTAACGCCTAAAAAATCTGGGCGGGCTTCTTCGGGTGGACTCATCCGCTTTTTTCAAGCACAGAAGCGCCACACAATTATATCATTTTTTGTGACGCTCGACGGACGTACGTAATAGCGATTTCATTGATTTCTAGAAGCCATAAGCAGAGCTTATGAAAGCCCTCAGCAAATCACCGCGTAGTCAAATTTCTCCTTGTAATTGGCAAGTTTAATGTCACCGCCTGTCATATTGTTTACACAGATGATACAACACAGAATTTTAAAAAAAGATCACAGCAGAAATCTTTAGTAAAGATTTGTTGTATAAGAATGGAGAGTAATAATAGGAATAATCTGCCGCTACGTGTTGTGAGAAAACCGTTTTCTCACTAGACTAAGTAACTGCATATTCATCATTGTTTTGTTCTCCATGGCGACAAGAGTAATAATACGGAAAGACACCTGTTTTAAGGTGTTGTATAATCGGTATAGTTTGCCTATCTAGAGTGGGCTGGTCTTCTGTGAGCTTCAGTACCCTGCGTTTTTTCCAGTTGACAACAAAGCGTAAATCTTTAGCAGTCATTGTCAAGTAGACGTCCTAAACCGACAGAATTCTCCCAAGTAGGTATTGTCGACCTCCGATGGGGTTCACTCGGGTCTGATTATTATAAACAAGGATTTTCGACCTAAAAAGTCACTACCGCGTTGAAAATAATAAGAGATCCAAAAAATATGGTAGATAATGTAAAACTAATTGATACCGGGCTTTTGAGCTCCGCTTCAATAGGTTATACCGAGATCACGAAGTGATTTTAATCTCTAAGTCGACTACCAGATTAACTTTCGTCTTTTTTTGAGAGTGTCAAACGTGTATTCCTCTAAATCGAGTTTATTGAGTAGACTTTTGTTTTATACTAGAAGCTGTGCCTTGTTTAAACCGCGTTAAAGTCAGGTAGCGCTAATTATGCTGATTCATAAGAGAATGCTTTTGAGTTGTACTACGAATTGAAAACTTCGGAATGAAAAATGATCGATTCGGTATTTTTTTATAAAGCGCTCTAGCTTGTAAAATGTAATGGGCCAATATTAATGGATCTTTATGTATTTTTTTCTAACAGAACTTGACAGCGAAGATTACAAGCTACACGAGTAATGCACGGGGGCGCTAGAGTAACCAAAAAGAAAACGCACTAACATGGAAAACACTACGAGAGATTGCGAACGTAAAATTCCTCCACGAAGTAAATTTAACGACGAAGAAGCAACTGGAGTTCTAAGGTTAATTGTCGAACAGGAAAAGCTACTGAAAAACGCAACAGTCAGTCCACTTCTTAATGTAAATATCGCAGCAAATAAACAGAAGAGACTGCCACCGTTAAACGCACGCTCAGAGTCACTGGACGAAAATGACTTTGAAAATGTGCGAAGTCGAAAAACACTGAGCAAGATGGAGTCGGATATTTTCTTGTGTAAGCCTACTCTACTTAAAGGAAAGGACCTACGAACGGGAGATGAGAACGGTTCTTTGCCAGGAATACCAACTAGAGTGCCGGATATTTATAGCTCGCCGAAAATGGTACGGCATTACAGAGAACGGCCAAAAGGTTCTTACGGTAGAAGTCAGGAAAATCTGCGGAGAAACTCGGGACACAAGTCTAGATCTTTAGAATCGTGTACGGACTTACAAGCGAGTGATATTTTAGATGTAAGGCCTACAAATCCTGCACTAAAAGACGACTTACAAAATCATAGTAACGAGTATTACCCATCGGGGGACGAACAAAGTGGAGACGAAGTAGAGAGAACTGATTTCCCTAAACGAGTCTCCCCGCCATCTTATATTAACTAAGTAGAGAAATCATATTAAGAAAACACCGCTGCGCTCATGAAATTTGACAAAAACGAAAATTAAATTATAAGAAAATATATATGACCACTAAACTGTAAGAAGTACTAAACTGTACTATTAAAGAAGTGAGCAAGCTTAGAAATAATAGAAAGACCTATGTAATAAATCATTTCCATAAAAGAGATCTCGACGACATCGGAACTTGTTTACACATGTTTGGGAAACGAACTTGGCGAAAACGAAGTGTCGAAAAGAAAGGGGAGATTTTGATAAAGCACTGATAAAGCTTTTGATGATTTATTTCCGTTTTAGTTCTTATTGTTTCCATAACAAATGTCAGGAATGGCGTAAAAAGGGCCACAAGCCAAAAACAGTGCACATTTGGGAGTATTTTTGAGTTAATAATGATAAAGCTATCCTGGCACTATTTCAACAAACCCTCAGAAAAGCACCTAAGCCAGAGCACATAGAGCGAGCTAAAAACAAACAAACAAGCCCTTCCGATTGAAAAGCAGATTAATGTATTATTATATAACAGGAGAAGACAGGTTTTTGGAGAAAAGCGAAATCTTATCTTGACTCGAATACTTAATAATGTAGAGACTTCAATCAGTAGATTAGAATTCTATAATCAGCACCAAACGGATTGAGAATTTTATGTCTGCAGTCGTCACAGTTCGCCATAGTAGAAAATGTTGTGTTCCTATAAAATAAACCACTTCCCCCTTTATTACCCCTTCCCAAGCTCCATGTTGTTTTTCCAAACGCACTAGTAGGTAGGCTTTATTGTTGAATAAGTCAGAGGGGGATTAAAAACAAAAAGACATCGCTTAAGAGCATGTCCGCGTAAAAAAAGCATTTTCGAGGAGAGATTTTCAGCACCTTTTGTCGCTGATAGTAGATCAGTTGTATCGCATGAGAATTAAAAAAAAAACTCTCTCGGCGGCGAGCAAGCGAGAAGACCAGTGAAATATGGACAAATGCCATTCATTAGATGAAATATTCATTTATCTTCAAACATAACCTTCAGTTATTCATAAATAACGAACAGGATTGAGGACGTGAGTTTCGTTTTGATAATCGACTTTGCATAAATCGGAAGCAGCCTATCTGGAGACATATATTTTTTAGGATAGCATCTTCGAAGTGTATTTTTCATTTAAATAAAAGCTCTAGTTCTATTTACACAATGAGTTTATCTCATTATAATGCAGAAAAAGAGCCACAAATTCTCTCATCATGCAAACAATAAGGCCATCAAATACCGCTTCAAAGTTCGATGGTGCACTAAATAGACATTTCCAAAGAGCAGTCAAAAAACCTATAACAATTCATGTATTTCGACTCAGAAAAGGAAACAATGAAACTCTTAATTCTCTATTTATACAGGTTCAATATTCGAAGGTCAACAACATTATATACATTATACAGATGGGATTTTCGCAAAGAATTTTGACTTTCTAATTAACGTAAAACGCTGTTCATTTATTCATGAAACTCAAACACCTTATTCTTCACTGTTTTCCGGATCTCTCAGTTCGGAAAAATGAGTTTGTTTTGCAGGGGTTCGTTTAGGCATATCCATAAACGAACAAGAGGCGGGGATTGTGTCTTAACTACCTGTCAATGATTCTATTGAGTCCTTGAGAGGTACAAGAGACGGATGCAAACACATCATAATGGCGCTCGTTTTTGAAGTAGAATGTTGTTTATTTTCCCGGTTAATCATTTCACAACAGACAGTGTCCTAGCAGCTGGAACTGTGCTTAAAACATATATATATATTCCTTTAAAAAAGATCCATTTTACTCATTTTAGCAAGGAAATGTTAATTCATTCAATTATTTAAAACCCTGCAATGCTATTATTTATTTATTATGAGCTATTACTAATTTCCATAGTACCCTATCACAACGCTTTGAAATTACATAGATCAATGTCATTTAGGAGGATTAGGCTTGGAATATTGTCTTAGGTAGTAAAATGGAATATGAAATTAAATAAGGAAATTAAAAATATTTTTTTTTATCCCGAGAGAAAATCAACGCATAATTTATCATAAAGTTATCATAGCTGGTAACTATGATAACTTTCCTTCTCCACCAAAATAAAAAAAACACGAGAATTAAAAACAAACAAACCATATTTGTTTGATTCCTGCATTTTATTTTCGTGGTCGGGACGAAAACAATTCAGTTTGTTTATGATACACCTGGCGACAGAACGTGTACATTGTAGTTGGCACGCTGCGCAACTCGCTGGCAACGGATAATTTACTCGGCGTGTTTGCCCTTTTCAACTCTAGGCTAGGGAAGCTGCTTGCGTTACCAGGGGTACGAGCGCCTCAGAAAACCTGTTCCTCGCCCCCTTTCGCTAACTGGCTGGCAAAACGACATAAAAACCTCTTGTTCATTATTTATCAATTTCCCTTTTAGTAAATTATTTAAAGTATGCTAACAAATTGGAAATTGTCGTTATAAATTTCTTGCTATTTTACATTGTTATTTTCGTGAAAATTTAAGACTTTTTTTGGCCTTTTTGGCCTCGTGCTGGCCTGGAAAAAAATATTTTCTATATATATGAGGCCAGTTCGCTCAAAAGGTGTCCCTTTTTGTTCTTACTGGCCTCAACTTGTCGTGCACTAAGCTGTAGTGGGTCTCATTTTGGATCTGAAAGTGCCGAAAAGCTAGAGTTAGGGCTTTGAGTGAGCTGACAGTGCTAGAATGTTTAGAGCCCTAATCTAAACAATAAGGGGGGGATGATAAAGTTGCTCTAAGTGGATCTCACATGGCACACATGTAGCCCACTGTGTGTAGACTGTGTGCAGCCCCTTCTTCGGCGAACGTCCGTAAATCCAGGGAAATGTTGTTTTAACCGCGGCGCGCTTCGATTTACACTAGGATGTTAGATAGACAGCTACTGTAGTTAGCTTGAATATGTTAACCTGTTACTTTTGAACATTGGTGCACAATTCCCAATTGGAACTTCCATACATCTAGAACAGGATGTAGGATTAATAAGCATGAGCCCAAGCCTTGAACTTTAGTGCAAAACCAAGCTATTTGAATGGAAAAGAGAGTTAATGCCATAAATGAATTATGTATGGATTACTAAATACTGGGAAGGGGTGAAGTGCTCCTCTAGAGAACACTTTCTAAGTAGAGTATAGAGTCTCATGGGTTTTTTCGACTAGGTATTTTTCCTTGTGGCCCGGTTGCCATGGCAATTTAACAGGATTCTTGGCTCCTCGCGGTTGAGAGAATGATCACCTCTCAGTCCAGGGGGATCGTTTCCCCACTTACGAGGCAATAAATCATGCCTTCCTTTGTTCTGCTGACTTTGTGTGATTTCTTAGAGTTCTAATAATGCTATCTGTAACTTTGTGGGTTAAGGCCATTGGCTGTTTTATCCGAGTCTAACATAAA
Organism: Scolanthus callimorphus; assembly: GCA_033964015.1. Lineage (NCBI taxonomy): Eukaryota > Metazoa > Cnidaria > Anthozoa > Actiniaria > Edwardsiidae > Scolanthus > Scolanthus callimorphus. The sequence goes on from CM066915.1 coordinate 1,924,712, forward strand.
ATATAATAATTGCCTGACGACAATTATATCTCTATTTCAGTCTACACAACATGTATGTATAAATGCCCTTACTCATGGCTTATCAGTTCAGGTAGGAATCTCACAGAATTAGAGGAAAGTTTCTCGACATTCGTGGCATTTCGTTTCTCATGGGCCACATTGTCAAAATCCTCGAATGGTTCTGAGACATCTACTTTTGTCTCGTCACTAGAAATGACTTTGTCTCTAGAATAGTTCTTTCTCGGTTCTTTGTCACGAATTGAAGCTGTGACTAGCCCTTTAGAAAACGGGGAAACAAACAAAACTTGTGGACGCTCAGTTTTGTTGTCCGCAATCCGGTTCTTATATTTTGAAGAATGTGAAGAAAACGGCTCTGACTTAAAACCTTCATTATCACCCACATTAATACCCTCATCAATTGATTTCCATTCAGAAGAATTATTTTCTTTCCCTGTTTCTATGTCTTCCACACATAATTCAATTGATTCTTTGTTATTCGTCGTGTTCTCCAAAAGCTGATCATGAACTTCCTTGCTTCTATTTGTTTTCATATTTTCAACGTACCCACTAGCCAAACTCGAGCACTGTATATGGAAATCCGGAAAGCGTTTCTCTCTAAGAGCTGCCCACTTTTCGCTTAAAGCTTTCATCTTCTCTTTCTCAACATTTATCAGCAAAGTTGTCCACCTTTTGTTCTTTTCAAGAGCAAGATCTTGTTCCTTTTTAGCAGAAAGCCAAGCTGCTCCCCACCTACGACACTCGGAGCTCCTGCTAGCAGATTTACAAGTTTGGTGAACTCTTCTCACGTCTTCCTCGCTGAGATAAGGAAAACTCGGAGTCTCTTCGCTGCTCTCCGAATTAATCGCGTTTTTCTCAGCTTTCGCGTTTATTTTACCCAAATTAATAGCTCCTGTAGTTTTAGCTCTTCTCATTTTTCTTCGCGAGAATTTCTCGACTTTTGGATCAAAAGCAATAGACGCTGAACCTCCTAAAGAAGTTTCATTCATCGGCAAAGTCGATTCTTTATCCTTCGCTTGAGCTTTCAAAGAATGTTTTCGCTCTCTTGCAATTGACGCCATGTTTCTTCTTCGAAGTTGCTTCTCTCTTTCAAATCGTAGCCTGTCATTTTGCAAGTTTGTCAACTCTTTTTCCACTTTTTTCTGCTCTTCTAAATGGTGATTGTACTTTCGCATTCTTCTTCTTTCTAAATCCGCACTTGCTTTTCTGAATTTCTCTTCTTCAACTTTGCTTTTTAAGTCAAGCCATTCTGTAACTTCTCTCTTCTCGCTAGAAGTCAGCACTAGAGTCAAAAGACTCTGATCCATTCTTTGAACTTTGATCAACTTCTCTCAAGAATTCACAGAACTAGTGTTTATAAACTCTATTAGAGTAACTTTAACACACAATAGAATTGTATCTTGAAAATTTTAACCACTTAACAGAAATACATCAAGCAATTACGGATCGCTCTCGATAAAAGATTTCTCTCTTCAAGACCTCGTTATGAATGTGTTGACTTGACATCACCCGACAAAGAAAACTCATAACTGCTTTGATTTGTCTTATTTGTGACCAAAACGTGTTGTCAGGCTGTTGCCATGAATGGAAAATACTACAAAATTAGCATCAGATGGATGGCTTTAAACTTTTCCCAAGAGAATTAACTAAGTTCATTTTTTCTACGGAGGGGTTAGGCAAACAAAAGGGAACCTATCAAGTACTTGTAGTAACAAATAAAGGGTTTTGGTACAATGGACGCTGTTCTTGAAAAGCGGCCTCATAATTACTAGTTTCTGGAAAAAAACGCTTTTCCGAGTTTTCTTGATCCTGAAGAACTATCATAAAAATAGGTTTGTGCTGGCTTTCCTGGTGGTTCTGGAAAATTCTGCAAAACGATGTTATTTCATCTTCTTGTCGAAAACGTGCCTTTTGAAACACAAAACACAATTTGCTTACTGGTGTTTGCTCGATAATCCATTAATTTGCCATTTTAATATTTTGTTATACCTTCAATTATTTACTTAAGCTCACTTGGGAAGATGTTTTATTCGTCCTTGGCCTTCTGAGACACGAAACATTAAAAAAGTCCATGTACCAGAGGTCGGAAGAGTGACCAACGGGTGGTGATAGTTAGTTTCTAACAATGAATCTAAGCCCATAGCCTGGTTTCCATACATTAGGGAGGATCGTTTCTAAAACTAGTGCCCCCAAGTGATAAAGTAGTAAAAGTGATAGATAGAGTGATAGAGTAGTAATAGTAATACCAATAGATTGTAGTAAAATCTATACAGGGAAATGATTTTTCCCTTGATTTGTTCATGTCCGTTATAGGACAAAATATATATTAAAAACTGACTCGAAAACCAAAATGGTTTATGGATGCAACACCAGTATTGGTCATGTGATCTGACGTCAAAACCCGTAAATGAGAACGATGTCTTTAGGGAGAATGCAACGCAAGTGATCGAGGATCTCGCAGACATTTTGAAGCCAATCAGCACCAACTGAACGTGTGGTATTTTCTTTCTTTTTCTACCATAGATCAAAACTTTTCAAAAACGCTGCGTGTCACTATTATAGATTCAGGAATTTTTCAAATGCAGTGCTTATAATATCGTTCATAATATAAATCCTAAACATGCGGGACGTCCGACACGACGTTTGAACACGTCGAGTCCCTCGCCATCGCTAGTTTCCCTTTCGTAAACCATCGTTGCCATTTAGAACGGTCGTTGCCATTTCTCTGAACGGTCGATGCCTTTTCAGAAAGGTCGTTGCCATTTCTGATCCCTTGGGATAATATACACTTAATGACTGCTTCCGAGGGAAACAGCGAGTTTTGTTTTCCCGAGAATCTCGATGTTTCCCGAGACGAAGTCGAGGGAAACATCGAGATTCGAGGGAAAACAAAACTCGCTGTTTCCCTCGGAAGCAGTCATTAAGTGTTTTATTATATAGCAAAAAGAAAATACGGTAAAAATCATAGAAAATCATCCGCCGAAATTTCTCGCTCAAGCGATGTCACCCGCGCGGGCAACAATTTTTTAATTGTAGCCCGCGCGGGCTACATTGGATTTGTAACCCGCCACGTGACCATGATAGAACCAATCAGAGCGCGCGCTTTGATCGAATAAACACGAGGTATATAATAATTAGTAGTAATTATCATTCATATAGCTTCGTTCTATAGATGCTAATGAAAGATAGTACAAATCCAATTAAAAAGCACCCCCGACCCAGCGAATTCACTCGCAGAGCACTGGTTAGGGTTGGGGTTCTAAACTGGGTGGAATTGATATACGAATTTTTTTCCTTTTACCTTTACTGAGACAACGGAACTAAACGTGTAAATTTTCTAAGTGCCGTCCATAAGGCAACGATGGTTTACGAAAGGGAAAATTGCCTCGGCATCTGCTGAATCAAGAATAAACTGAGTAAATTCGATAATTAATTTACTCTTGGCCGAGTGCAATAAATGCAAAAATACTAAAAACGTAATTGTCATATTAATTTAGGTACTTTTTAATTATAGTTGGTTTGTTACTTGTAGATTAATAAGCTGGGAACGCAATGCCAAATCTATGACAAATTCTGTGGCTGATTTTTTTTTTCTGCGCGGCGCGCATGCGTAACAAAGTTTAATTTATGTTCATTTTAGCTTTAGTTTTTTCTTTATAGAACTGGCTGATCAAAAGCGTCGAAATGGAACGCTTTTACAAAATATCCACACTGACACACAACAAACAACCCATAAAACAGCCTAATAGCGCAGTTTGTCTGCAAACAGAGCTGACTTATGGCAATCGATTAGATTACAAAAAAACATCTGCCCTCATAAGTGGCCATACAAATTCGTGCACTCTAAAAACTTTCGATAAGCTTTTTGTCCTTATTTGTCTACAAGTGAGATTCAACTAAAGACACTGATAGCATTGGATAAAACATTAATCCCTCTGATGTATGTAATGGATTCTACATCATCCCTCATTATCAATGAAAGTTAGCGTCCCAGGAGGCCTATGATGTGTAAATGAGACCAATTAATAACCAAGCTCTAATAAATGCCTTCACGAATTCATAAGCCTCAGCAATTAGTCGGGCGCCATTTGGCGAAGGATGAAAAACATTTTGGCTACACAAACTCTATATTGAATTCTCAGAAAGTCTAGTTGGAAAAGGCGTTTTCTGTGTAGAAAATACCGGATCGTAAATTGGATATACCGTTATTTTGGCAATTACAGTGAATGTATACAACTCTTTAGCGTATTGTAAACAAATATTGACAAAAAACAAATACTTGGCAACGAGAAGGGATATCGAAACCACAAAACCTGTGGCGTGTACTTCGTGTTTATCCCATCTTTCAAGTGCAAGAGAGGCCGGAAAAGAATTAATAATGGCGGAGAGACTATACCGCACAAAGAGCAAGTAAAGTTGGGAAACTTTTCATGGAATTTGAAAATGAAATGGGTTCTGCAAAGGTTATTGTAAACAGCGTTACAGGACAAGTGAAAATAGCGCATGTGATTCCAAATCATGTTACTTTGGGAAACGTTATCACACAGTTAGAATCCACAAAACTGAACCCTGGAAATGAAAACAAAAAGCCGTGTGTTAAGAGTGGATATGGGCAAGAGAAACGACGTGGGATTCATAGCAAAGAAAGCAGAAACATAAGCAACTACTCTGAGCTAAATAGAATACGGCAAAACTTGAAAAAGCAACTACAAAAGCAAAGTAAAGTTCGTAAAGAATCGACAACGCGAAGAATATCTAGACCAGAAACAGGCCTGCCGTGGAACTTGAGCGAAAAGGAGTGTTCGCCAAGCGAGGAACTCAGCCCTACACAATCACGCGTTTCAAGCGCCTCCTCGCAACTTGTAAGGGACAAAAAAACGGAGAACTTCGATGGAAAAAAACTCGTCATTGACAGCGATAGAAACGGTAAAAAAGCTGAAGCTACGGCAGTTGAACAAAAAAATATTTACAGTCGACATCTTCAGCACTCAGCTTCTGACAACCAAAATGTAAATAGGAGTTTAAAGCCTGTAGAATTTGAAAGAGAAAGGAGAAACAGTGCTTGTTCGGTGACAAGTAAAATATCTGTGGGAAGCCAACAAAGTGTTCCGAAATCTGCTTTGCGGAGGAAAAAAAGTTCGTCAAAAACAGAATCCGAGTGTGCTGGAAAATGCAGCGATTCAAAAATGGACGAAAAAGAGGTAGAAAAGCCTCAATCTCAGGAGGAATTCGTTGAAAAGCTAACAGACCCGACACTAAAGTCATCCATGGAAACCATCATGCAAAAACGGCGGAGCAGTGTGAGGTTTGTCAAGCTAAATACAGGGGGAATTCATCTGTTAAATCAAGATGACGCTTTCTCTATAATCACGGAGGAAGAAAGCAAAGTATCGGATATTGGTTATGATGGAGAAAGTAAGAAGGCCGAAAGCATTGATACCGCATCAATCGAAACTGCTCGAAGCTTTAAGGAAAATTTTGGGAGTAAAAGAATTCAATCGAGAAGATTGCAGCGACTGCAAAGTGGTTTCGAAAGCGACAATGGCTATTATGGCCCTCCAAGGCCTAGCAGCCAGTATACAATGTATTCTACGAGAGGTTCAAATCGTCAAATATCTTCCGCAAGGTCTTGTGCAAGTTCTAGATCAGGTTGGACACAAGAAACCCGTAGCGCGCGCACGCCTTCGCTTTCGACTCGAAGAAACACCCCGAAGACCGGAGAAACTCGAGTAATAGTACCGTTGTCTGCGAAAAAATACCGCCCAACATTATTTGCGGATAAAAGACGTGTAAAATCTGCATATGCAAACCCGAGAAATGCATATGAGCACATGAGTCGTCTTATGGATAAAGATGACGTAGTTCGAGAGTTTCTTTTGATGTACGCAAAAGTGAAAACCGACGAAGGAGAAGAAGAGAGAGATTTTTTAAAAGAATACAACGACAGTAGAACAGTTCAAATGATGAGTGAAACGCCGCAGTTTGTAGTAAAAAGCGCGATCGGTCAGTTTCTAACAAGAGCTTTTCCTGGAAAGGAATCGCAGGAATCGGAGAGGGGAAGTCATGATCAAAAGCGTGAGGACTTACAGAGGATGAAGTTACTAAAGATTAAAACATGCATGCAACAACTTGCTAGCTTAGCTTAACACTTCTGCGCTTTTCATAAATTGCGAATTCACACTATATTTCCGAACGCTCCGTCTTGGCTTCTGTCAATCAAATTTTTTAAGGATACGCTATTTTGCAGCCCGAAAAACGTATTTTCGTATGTAAGGCTAGCTAGAGGAAATTTTTAATTAACCTTAATTCGCATCATTCATCCCTTAGTCCCCCTTAAAACAGGTGCATGATTTTTTTTTCTAAATGTCGTTTGCATTTTATAAGTTCAATATTAGTTCAACAAAAAATCTCAAAGCCTGCGTGAAATCATCCAGAGCTGTTCACTCGTTTGATTGACGGAAGCCAAACCGCGGTTTTGTTAGTTGGCGTAGAGTTCGCAGAATTATGAAAATTGCAGTAAGTTTTTTCATAAGAACGTCAATTTTTGTTTGAGGTTTGGCCGCCATTCCAAATGTTCTTTACCTATTTTGTCGCTATGGTTGCATGGTTGTTATGCTGCGAACAGTGTTCGCGGGTATTATGTGGTGTAATCAGTCCTGCCTCTTCAGTGGTGCGACCATTGTTACACGAAAGGTCGCACTTCGCGAGACGTTTCCTGACTTCTTTGGAAATGAATTCTCGAAATAAATATCACAATCTGTAGTTCATTCTTTCCTCTTTTATCGTTTTGAAGCTGTGCTTCCTGTTTTTCCCAAAAATAGGGAAAGTACTTCGCAAAGCAAGCATATCTCTCTCATGCCCCTGATGTGTTGATGTGTTTTCGCACGATGAGCTCAGTGACACAAATGTTAAACAAAAATAAAATGCCACCTAATATTGCAAGAAAATAATACAATCTAAACCTTCTATTCTTTGTTATTCACTAAAGTTTCTTCATGAAGTTTATCATTTTGCTGGAAATGAATACAAAATGACAATTACTGTACAGTATTATGAGCTTTTCCATTGACATGATCAGCTATTTTGCCAAAATGAGACAATGAGACAACCTTGAAGGCAGCTCTAGCACCATACACAAGGAAAAGTGGCATCAGACTGTATAACCATCAAGTCACTTTTGAGTAGTTTGAGACATTTTTTTCATTTTTTATGATGTTATCAGTGACGCCATATCATATGACTTTGACGTTAGATAGCTTTCTAACCTAAAGGCAACTTTCGTCAAGTTTGGTCGTTATTGATTTTTTTTCTTTTTCTTTCCTGAATATAACCTATAGGTGATGATTTCGTGTGTTAGTTTGTCCGTCCGTCCATAACACAGGTATCCCAATTATACGCGGTTGCATACATTTTGATCCCATTGAAAAACAAATTTTCTCGCTGCAGAGGTCTTAAGCCTCGTGGGCTATTTACTCAGAGCCCTTTTGGGCTCAAGGAATAATTGTTAATTACAGGACCTACCGTTTAAGGTCCTTATTCAGGAAAATTGGTCTATCATTTGCAAATGATGAGCAAGGGAAACACTTTCTCCTCATTATTTAGAAAAGATCCTGAATGTTGGTCTGGGTGGAGGTTGAACCCCAACCTCCTGCAAAACAGCTCACAGGCACTCAACCACTTAGAAATTATCTATGGTTAGGTGTCAACCAGTCGGCAGTTGAAAGATTGTCAGGTTTGTAGGGGATTTTTTTCTTGAAATGTCAAGATTTTGCTACCTCAATAAATGTTATAGGGTCATTCCACGGTATTTTGAGCCTGAACATCATTTTTTAAAATTCATAAATATTAGGCTCTTTTCCAGAGAAACTTACAGGACAATGTCTGAAGTTTATTTTATTACTATTTATTTTGCTCTAACTGGCGGCACTGATGAATAAATTAGCATCATTTCTCCAAATTAGGTAAAATGCTGTTGCGGAGTCTACATTTCAATTCTGCTTGTTGAAGAAAATAATAAAACATAAACAGTTTGAAACTTAGATAGACACAATCTACTAATGGTGCTCTCTCTAAAAACACATAGCAGTCTAGGCTGTTTAGCTTGAGCTTGGGAGAATTTGCTGTCCAATGAAGAATTGTAGACTCCGCAACAATTTTGGTACTTTTAATTTTAATAAAAGTTACAAAAATAAACATTTTTTTCTGAAAGTTTGTAAACTTCTAATTTATCACTGTTGTAAAATATATATGGAAGAAATTATTTAGAAATTGTTTCCTTCGAGTAATAACAAGTAATTAATTTTCGTTGCGGAGTCTACATTTTTGTTGCGGAATCTACAACTACTTCTGGACTGCTAACTAGAAAACTGTTGAATTTGTTAGTAGTAGTTGTATTATTGTTGTAATACATTAGTAACAGCCAAAAATTAGTGTTGGAAAGGTTGCAAGACTATTAAATTAGTATATTTGCATTGCAGGATGCCAAGCTTGTTTATTTGTAGACTCCGCAACAGTAGACTCTGCAACAATTCCCAAATTTTAATTCTGAACACCAAATAGCTGGAAATTTACTGGAAAGGGATGATATTGATTTATTTGGAATTTTCTATTTAATTGAAGTACACTGATAGGATTGTTTATATTTTTGCCTTAGTTTTTCCTCTTGTGCCCTATTGTAGACTCCGCAACGTAGACTCCGCAACAGCACCAGCCTTTATAAAATAAATCGTTTCTCCAAAAAAAATAAAACAAAGAAAGAAACTCTCTGTGTTTAAAATAAACACAGATCAATGCTTCTTCTTTTAACAAAAACCACTATTCAAAACAGCTGAAAAGTTACTTGCTGGAAATCAAAGGTTTTTCTGAGTAGACTCCGCAACACCCAATAAACAATAAATATCTTGGAACCCCTTTAACTATAGAATGATGGTCAACTCTACTGTATAAAGCAATTATACTCTTATACCCTAGACATGTAAAGTCACTTTGACTGAAGTTCTAGATTTGAAGTTATGATGCCTTAAATCTCTCTGAATGTAGACTCCGCAACATACGGTTTACTGTGGAATGACCCTATACCCTCTACCTCTCCATGGCCATGTATACTAGCCAGCTTTTTAATCTATTTTCATTATACTAGCTTCACAGTTCTACTAATGGGGGCATGAAGGGGTAGTTGGATGAGAAGGGGGCTAGCACGCCTTCCCTATTTTCTTATTTCAGGTCTTACCTTTGTAACCAATCTCCCCCTTTTCTGAATTCCCTGGTATTGGAAGGATGAACAGACTAAAGTCGAGCACATGAGGTCAGTTCAGTTGAAGAAAGATACCTCCCATGGTCTCTGAGTGGAGAATTCTTGTTAACCTTATTCTCTCCCGTTCCTATACCAGCTCCTCTAGGGCAGTCACATTTGAGGATTGAAAGCTGTAAATTACAGTTATTCAGTTGAGTGTGGAATGGCTAAAGTTTTTATGTTTGTTTTTAGTGTCTAGAAAGCATGTTGCCAAGTGGAGTAATAGTCTAGTTTTGAATTGATTTCTCTGTTCTTCTGCTGAATAGGCATTAGCTGCCCATAAACACAGTGGGAGCCTCAGTTTGAAGTTGAAAAAGTTGCAAATAAAGGTTCCACTCATTCATAAGTTTGTCTGTTGTCTCAATTCAAGCTTCATAAGTTTCTTGTCATAGGTATTTTGCAACTGTTTCAAGCATACAACTTTGCTTTACATCATGAATGGCATTTTTATTATGTTTTGGTCATTTTTAAATGTTGCTGTCTCTGGCGACCATGATTTATAGCACTAAAACAAAAAAGTGTTTTGATATGACGTCATAGTGAAATAGGTCAATTGGTGGTGACAGAAAAATGGAACGAGGGCCCGAAGAGGAAGGAAGGGAACTCCACTACCCCTAATCTCCTCTCTCAATAGTCCAGTTTCGAATTCTCTAATCTTCGCTGAATAGGCATCAACAGCGCATAAATACAGTGGGACCCTCGGTTTGAACCTGGAAGTTGTGAATACCAACAAGTCCGAAATGTTTTGTCTACTATTGTCTCCATTCAAGCTTCATCAGTTTCTCGTTGGTATTCACAACTTTTTCTACTTCAAACTGAGGCTCCCACTGTATTTATGCGCCACTGATGCGACATGGATGTCAAAATGATTGCACAAGAACTGTTCAGCAAGTGCGCATGCTACTTTTTGAAAATTGAGTGACATCAGCAACTGCAAACTATATTGGAAAGGGAAGAAAAGTGCCAAAAATGCTAGCATTACACAGAAACATCTTTGTTTACTAATTAGAATGTTATTCCATTGGAGCAGGTTACACATTTCTAGGAGATATCTAGCTCAAACGTTTGATTGGAATAAAGTCCAAAATGGGTGCAAGTAAATCAGTTTCATGGGAAGCCATTTCAAGACTTGACCTCTATGTGATTCCACAGGAAACTCCACTCCAGTTTTTACATTGAAATTTCAGTTGCGGGGACTAAATATCTGTCCCAGGGAAAAATCCCACGATTCAAACTGGAAAGTTTCAAAAATCAGGTTGTCCCAAATTTCCGAAATTTCTTCCCGGGTTTGGCGCTTTCCATTTGACTTCTAACCGAAAATTCTGGGATTTTTTGCCAAATGGAAAACGCCCCTTGAAGGTGGTGAAGAAGAAGGCAGTAAAAACTTGTTGTGGAGTCAGCAGCTTTGACAAGTTCCCGCTCGCACCCCGCGAATTCTCCGTGTGTGTACGGTACGTGAGACTTGTTTCAGGGATTTGTCCCTTTAAGGCCGCCACACCGGGCCGATTCCGACAGGATTTTCTGTCGTAAGATTATCGCGCGCCGCCATACACGGGCCGATGCTTCGTCGCAAGACAAAAAATCCTGACTGATCGGCGCGTGTGTGGTGACCCGCGACGAGCTTACGACAAGATTTTTCGTCCGCTCGTCTTATCAAACATGTTTGATTTTCAAATCGTCGCCGACAAAAAATCGGCTCGTGTGTGGTAGAGCGCGATATTTTGTCGTAAGCTCGTCGCGAGTCACCACACACGAGCCAATCAGTCAGGATTTGTTGTCTTGCGACGAAAAATCGGCCCGTGTGTGGTGGCCTTTACACATTCACTTCGAAATATGTCACCACATTCCTTGACAACATTATCTCGCCTTGACAACTGTCATTTCAAACTTAAAACTAACAAAACTTAAAACTTCTCGAAAAAACTATAAGCATTCCACGCTCAACTGAAAATAATAGCACAGCAGCTGTTCTACACTCACTAGTCCGACCGAGTCGCTCGACTGACTCGCATACAAGTTTCTTTGTTTCCGTAATTATCTGAATTCTCAGGCCCCACACTCTAAGACCCGGTTACACGGGTCCGGACGAATATTTGACCGGGCGAATTCTGACCCACTTACGGCTTCTGTTCACACGGGTCCGGCGGAACTGGACCAATTTTTGCACGGCAAAGTGTGCAAGTTTGGGACCTGCAAAAAACAGGTACAACTTTTGACCAGTACGGTTCCGTTTTCGTACCGGACCCGTGTGAACACCGGAACCGTGCAAGTTTTGGCACACTTCCACGGTAATAGCCTGGAAACTAGCCCTCTTCAGGCGAGGATGCTAAGCTACTATTCAACCTTCAACCAATCAGAGAACGAGACTGAAGAAGCCATGTTAGTGTTAGTTCAGTTGCACGGACCCGTGTAAACACCTCTGCAATGTGGAACAAAACTTGCACGGTACCGTGTAAACAGGTGTTCCAGCAATCTCGTTCCCAGAGCCTCTCGGTAACAAACAAGCGGAGGAGGCAGTCTGGGAACGAGATTGGTGTTCCAGGTACAAAATTCGCCCGGTCAAAAATTCGTCCTGACCCGTGTAACCGGGGTCTAAGTTGTTAGCTTATTCAATAAGTTAAGGGCTTATTCAATTACTAGAGAAGTAGTCCAGTCAAACTATGATTTTCAGTCAAACTAATTGCAAAAGAATTTGTTTCACTGCAAAATGAACGCTTTGAGGGACCTTAGTAACATACTAAAAATCCCAAAAAATCCCATCGGTGGAACATCCTGAAATTTAGCAATAAAAATATCAAGCATTTACCACAGGGTACCCGCGTTGAGAAAAAATCAAAACGATGGTGGAAGTCTATTTTGAACGTGCCATTTACGCATTTCTATATGTATTATGTTTAAACAAAGTTCATAAGCATGGATAATATATTTTTTCGTTGATTTTTATGAAAATTGCTATTTTGACGTACCACAGGGTACCCATCTTGATAATTCACCATTTCTCCTTGTTGGGGTTTCCTTTGGGTAGGGGAGTGTAGAACTGTTCAGTTAATTAATAAAAGAAACTAGGGACATATAAAGAATTTATTAACAGTCTTAGAACGCACTTGGTTTATTTTAATCAGTTCCAACCACTTCGTAAACTTGCGTTGCTTTGAGATTAAATATAAACCTAACCAGCTTCAAATTCAAAATTATTCTGGCTTACTCGTCACCATCCTCGAGGGCCCTCGAGGTCGGGACTCGCTGAATTCATTCCCCTTTGGGCAGACAAAATGACCCCAACAAACGGAGCATTGCTGCTGATACATGCCAAACGGGCTCGGAGCAGTCCTACCAAGTCGAATGGCAACGGGAACCAACATCCAATTGCTTTTGCTTCTCCCTCTGTTGGCAGTATCACTGCTTACGTGAAAAGGCCTAACAATTCACTAGTGAAACGGTAACTAACATTTGACTACTAGTTACCAGCTACCGACTTTACGTTTGAGTAGACTTGATATTGTGTTGAGGCGTTTTGGCAGGTCCTTTGCGCTGATTTTCCAAATTAGACAAGTCCTATAGAACAACGTTGTGCTGTGATCAGCCCTTTTATGCACAGTTCAATGGATAAAAACGTCTTTACACCCTCTGTCGCTGTTACTCGAATTTGCGCTCAGTTCAAGAGAGGAAAAAATATATGTATTATCACAATTATTGGGTGGCCTCCCTCTGCTACGGGCGTGCTTGACAGTAACCCGTGGACTCCTGACGTATGACCAGAGGTGAGTCCCATCATCGATGCAGCTAGGTCATACACTAAGGCCATTTTGGAATAACCAAATGTCAAGGACGCGCTAGCTACTCCGTCTGGTGACCATTTATGGCGAATGGTGAACAGATGCCGCACCTGTGCAAAGCTAAAACCAGAGCTGAGGGAGCACCTCATGGCGCTGTCATTGCCTAACCAACCATGGAGTCGGACCTCTGCGAGTTAGACTAGACCGACTACCATAACGCCAGTTGACGGAAACTTCCGTCGACTATTTCAGCTGTAGCTAGTCACACGTCACGTGTGTAATCTTCGCCCTGCACGGAGAACCGCACACATTTGTCTCGGACATTGGACCCCAGAACGTCAGCCAGGAAGTTACTTCCTCGCCACATTATCCATAAGCCAATAGCAAGGTTGAAAGAGCTTTCACAACCGCTCAGAACATCAGTGAGGAAGAATAGTCAACGACATCTTGGTCTGACTGGCGAATGGACTGACTCCAAGTGAGATCCTGATGTATGAAATTGAGAAGCAAACTTCAGTGAAACTTCCATAGCTCCCAGAGAATCTAAAACCAAGAGAAGTCATTAAGAAGAAGCTGTTTGAGGAGAAAGAAGAAAGCGCTACTCTGACGGCAAGAGTTGTGAAGCTACCAACACTCCGACAGGGAGACCGAGTGGATGTTAGGGACCAGCATGGGAAGATAGAGCCGAAGCTAATCCAAGATCGTACCAGATGGCGACTGCGCCAGGCTCTGTGATTGAACGAAACAGGCGAGTGCTAATCCATACCAAAGATAAGACCGAGGAGCCAGGCGCCCTGCCAAGCCCTCCTATCCGACCAACACTAAGGATCTCTAGAACCTCCTGCTGCGTCCATCTCCCACCACCAGTCCACTTGAAAGCTGTGATTAGAAGGTCGGGAAGACTAGTAAGGGTGGTTCTAACAGGAACACAAGCGCAGGACACAAGCGTAAGGCAATTGTGTGAATCAAAGCGACGCAAGCGCAAGCCTAAAATCAACATTGATTAATATAATTGCCGTGCTTGCGTTCACTTGATTCACACTAGACGCAAGCACAAGCGCAAGGAAATGCAAAATCCTCGATTTCCTTGCGCTTGTGTTTTAGTGTAATCCACATAAGATATGTATGAGTTTGATTTCCTTGCGCTTGTGTTCTAGTGTAATCCACATAGAGATATGTATGAGTTTGATATCCTTGCGCTTGAGCCTGCGTCTGCGCTTGCGTTTCAGGAAGAACAAGCCTTTAAAGCTTACCAATGACCCAGACAAGATTTCTTAATAGTATTAGAGTATGTCTGACTGTGACACAATATCGAGAGTCTGTTTTATTATGGGAACAAATAACTTACTAGCTTCGCTGCTCGGGCTCGGGCTCGGTCTAAAAAGCAGAAAGTTCAGCCCGTCCTCGTCATCGGGTATGCAGTAGTTAAAATATGATTTTCTTAGATTCATGCAACACACCTATGGTTTGGTAAATGAATGCTGTGAGAAACAATAACATGGGATTGAACAAAAGCGGCGCCATCAGGTGATTCCACTGACTCAGCATGGCTCGGCCCGATATGCAAATGCAGCGAATTGAAAAACGTTTCCAAATATAATAGAGAAATGTTATATTTTTCCAATTCAAACCCAAATCTGTAAAAGAAAGTGAAAATTTTGAGCTTCTCAAAGAAATTGCCTATTCTCAGTTTTATGAGTGGTGGGTATCCTGTGGTATACAAAAATGGCATTTTACGTCTTTCTCCGGTCAACAAGTTTATTTTTCAATTGTATTTAAACACAATCAATCTATTTACAGCTCATGGGCACAAAACATGTGGAACGAAACGGTTATTTGACTGATTTTTAGTAGTTAGCTGATTATACTCGATGCGGGTACCCTGTGGTACTGGCTCCATATTTTCATCGCTAAGTTTCGGGATGTTCCACCGAAGGGATTTTTTGGGATTTTTAGTATGTTGTTTAGGTCCCCTAAAACCTTCATTTAGCAGTGAAAGAAATTCTTTTGCAATTAGTTTGACTGAGACCCTAAATTTTCGTAGATTGACTGGATTAAAGTAGAATCTTACCTTTTCGGAATTGTAAAGCGTTGGATTTCGTTGTTTTGGAGGAGTTTTGAAACAAGCGCGAAAATCATTCTAGAAATGCGCGTCGAAATGCGCAATTCGATTACTCGTTCCATTCCTCCCTCTCAATGGCAAGTAACGCCTTGAACAATACCACAACACAAAATGGCTGACGACGAGCAAGACGACGTGAGTTGGACTTCGTTACTTTTTACTGGTTTTTAATGAGTTTTTTTCCTGTTTATACGATCAAGGCCTTTAATAATTTCATTTCTTGATGTAGACGTTTCCTGGCGAAGACGATACGGATGCTTTGTGGAAAGAACTCAGTAAAACTGTGCGTGATCCATCTCGACTCATAACAGTGTATCTTGGCCGGGATGAAAATGGTGAGAAATTTCTGAACTGTAGAATACGAAAGTACATAGAAGTGTTATGTGTGTTATGTTTTGTAGGCTGATTAACGACGTAATTTGGTCATTGCTTCAAAAACATGCATTATCTTAAATAACATTTCAAAACATCCTCAAAGTTACTGAATTCTCCCCTACTAAGAATTCACTTTAGTCAATAAGACTTTAATTGCTTGCAGTAAAGATTGAATTGCAGACTGAAATTCCATTTCTCATTTTGGTGCTCATTGTTATATTCAGGGTCAGAGATTTGCAGTCCATACTTTCCTCTGGTCTGGGAAATTAATTATCTACAACTAACTTGATCTTACGTAAGGTGAAAGCCGGAAAGTCCGTATCACATGACCACTGTTTGTTTTGCTTTGCCCATGAAAGGGCAAACCTAAGAAAATAATAGAAAAGGTATATATTTTTTAATGTATCATTTGTATATGGCTGCTTCTAATCAGTTTTTATATCCCCATTTTTCTATTTCTAGGTTTTGGCTTTAATATTCGAGGAGGTATTGATCATCCACACATTGGCTGTGATACAGGAATTTTTATAACAACAGTAAGAGCTGATGGAGCTGCAGCAAATGATGGCAGACTAAAACAGGGGGACAGAATTCTTGCTGTAAGTATCATGCATGTAGCAAATACTGCTATCTGCGTTCAAGCATGGACGTTCAAGTATATACTCGGCCTGCCACTGGGATTTGGAAATTGGAGAGGTGTGGAAGGGTCAAGCACCTCTTATTTCCCATACAATCACTGTATTTTTTTAATTGGAAATTCCATGGGAGGGACCACTTTCAAGTGTAGGCAAAATATCGAAGCGAAGGAAGGGGTAATTAAACAATCGAGATTCGAAGAGATGGCTTAAAGGAATGGACAACAAATTTTCAACCTTTTTCTCAATGAATGCTCTCACTGTAGTGCGTTAGGCTGGTACCCTGTCTCCAACATCCAGAAAGGACAAGTTTTATTGCTAAGATTTTTGTGTGGTAGTCACGAATCTCTTACTTTTTTCGTTAGACAGAGATAACAATTTCTTTTGGCAAAAAAATTTGTGTAGGTAAATGCTGTTTTGCCTAGAGGTAGTTAAGCCACTGGTGGGTGCGGGGTCATTAGGTAAATTCCCTCAATGGTAGGGATATGGATTATTTTTGGAATATCATTCTGAATAAAACCCATAAGAGTAGTTGCGAATAATTAGTACTCACAATAAGTCATGGGCTAATCCATTTTATTCATCTGTTCACTCTTCTCTTTAATCTTTTCCAGGTAAACAACACTAGACTAGATCATGTTTCACATGAAGAGGCAGTCAAAGCTTTTCGTATTTCCGATGAGTATGTGTCATTACTGGTGGAGCAAGGAGCTGAAGCTGAAATTTTGGTAATGGCTTGTTACTGCAGTTTTCATGTTTCTGTAAACTATGCACCAACTTAGGTATTTACTGTGTTTTCAATAAAGCAACCTGGTAGCTAACTGCAAAACCTCCCTAACTAATGCTTGTGGTGGTTACAAGGACGTCAACCCCAGGACTTCAAAAATCTGGAGACCACCTTGGAATGGCAAAATTTCCTTAAATTCTCCCAGGAGAAATACAATAAATGTATGACTGTCATCTTGATTTTTTTCTGGGAGACAGAGCAAAAAATCTTGAGACTCCCAGCAAAATTGAGAGTTGATATCCTTGTGGTTGCAAAGTGTTAGCTTGTGCAATCAAAGGAGGCTGCTAAAAAACGGTTTGACTGTTGCACCAGAGCATGCAGAATTATTGAAACCCTGCCAGTTATTCATGCAACACACAAGCCCACACAATTACAATGCTTCAAATCTAAGCTAATGTAGAATATGGCTTGCCTAGTACCCAGACATCTCAGGTGTCAAAAAAGGCAAAAACCTGTGACGATCTACGAAAGGTACTCTTGAAGCATGCAATGCATCATGGGAAGGCTAATGGGTGCTGTCACAAAGGACCACAAGAACGCGTCACAAGAAATGCTTGAAACAGTAAATTTAAGGAAAAGCAGCATAGGAAATTTCAGGGAATTTCGATGAAGGACTGGAAGATTTGTGCGATTGAAGTTTACAAATTTTAAGTATTTGAAAAATGGTTGAGGTAGACCAAATATCTTGAATATCTTTGCAATCCTACATTGAAACAATCCCAAACTTTCACTTTATCACAATGAAAGTATTCTTTGCTAGTAGTTATTATTTTCATATTTAACAATGTTCAAATTTTGATGTTTTTAGGGATATGTTTTTCAATGTCCCTTTAATAGCTAAATTCCATTTATCAGGGACATCAACTCTCCTGGTTTTTGCTGGGAGTCTCAAGATTTTTCGCTTCGTCTCCCAGGAAAAAAGATGACTGCCATACATTTACTGTATTTCTCACGGGAGAATTGCAGGAAATTTCGCCATTTCGAGGTGGTCTCCAGATTTTTGAAGTCCTGGGGTTGACATGTGATTTATGGTGTGAGGTATATATCATTTCTGGAATTAAACCACAAAGAGAACTCTTTAAAATAGTGATAGAAGACTGGTAGACTGGTATATTTATAGAGATTTTTCCTTCTTTTCCAGGCACTCGTCAGTGGACTCCAGCTTCTCCTACAACCCCCAAATCACCAGGTGTTGGTTTCACACAAGTTGATGCGCCACCCACAATAACAGTCACAAATGAACATGGAAATGGAACGATGGTGTCTTCCTTGGTTGCATTTTGTAAAAGTACTTCAGGGGCTTTGACTTTAGGAATAATAGCAGGAAGTCTGGTGGCTTTTATTGGTATTCGAATGATAAAATCAGGAACAAAGACATCATAACCTTACAGCGTTGCCTATGTGGGTAACAAAAGTTTACTTGCAAAATTGTTTGAAAAAAGGAGGGAAGAGAAGTAAAACCAGATGTGATTTGAAAATGGCTATTACATGCTTTGCAGCATAAAACATCAGTAATTAGTAATATACAATGACACCATGGCAAAACACAGTTCACATGTGCTAAAGATTCACTGGCCTGTGAAATGAAGACAATCTTCATAACAAAAGCGAACAAACAATTTTGACTTCAAACCATAATTTTCACCTCAGGTGCAAGCCTTAAAGTATGAAGTGAAAAAGTTCAGAGAAAGACATGATCATATTCTAGTTGCTCTGCAATTTTTGGCCTTACATTTTGTGTCTGGAGCTTAAGTTTTCCAAATTTCTAAGACAGCACGAGATATTTTTGTTATGTAGATTATTTCGTTTGTTTTCATTTCACAGGAAGTGAATCTTAAGCGCATGCCAAGCATTTTGCCACAGCGTTATATACAATATATTATATCTTATTAGGCCAAAATACAGTCATTTTCTATACTTTGTTAATAATGAAAGGTTGATTCTTAGTTGTAGAAATGATTTATTCATGGAAAGTAAAATTAGTTTCATACTGTTCTTAGTTGTACTACAATCTTATAAGACACCTTTCAACTTTTGTATTTATATAAATAAATTTGGCTTTTTATTGGGTAGCCATTCTTACAAAGTATAATGAATAAAAGAATAAAGATATTGTTTAATAGAGTGCAGCTGTTGTTTTTAATTAATGTACTCTTGGCTACCATCAGAAACATAGAACTCCTATTACAGTTAAAAACTTCGCTTAAGACAAACAGTGCACTATGTAAAATGTTAATGACTGGTCTTCTTTGCAGATCACAAACCAGTGTGCCTTCTCAAATGTTCTCAATCAGTTTGAAAGTCATCCAAACTTCAAGAGCATTTGCTAGAAGCTTTTAAAGAAGGGCATTCACTAGATGCATAGCAAGCATCCATGAGAAATGAGGACAAGTGAAAATTTGAGAGGGGAGGGGGTGGGGGAGTTTCCTCCCTTCCTCTCTGCCCCTCATTCCATTTTCCTGTCACCACCCTCACAGCCAAAAGCTCATTTGCCTTAGCCCTTGTTACTTGCTTTTGGTTTCTCTGCTCTGAAACTCTGCAGGAACACTTGCTATACAGGCTAGGCATTCACAGCTTTCCTGGACTGGATTTGGTACATTTTTTGCTGTTGTAGTTGTTCCATTAAAAAGGAATTTTTACTCAAATAAAGAGTTGTGTTTTCTTATGTTATTTTTGTCAAGAGTGTAGCCTTGACAACAGGTACATAGTTCAACGCTCACCCACTGCTCCACTAATGGGAGTACACGCCATTTAAAAAGACAGTTTGTGTAGCTCTGTGATTGGCTGAGCCAGGTGCAAAAAGCCTAATATAGACCCACAGAGACAACAACATTTCTGATCTATCAAGCAAGTGTTAAGTTTTAAACTACAGTACAGTAGACCATAAGATACTCAGACCTGTAGCTGAAATCTTTTGAAAGGGTTCGTTTTTGCTTGTTTTCCTGGATTTGGTCACGGGGGGGGATTCCCATATTTTTGGGGCAGGGGTGCTTGTCGTACCTTTTAGGGTTTAAAATCAGGCCTCTGGTACCTCTTAGGGGTAAAATTAGAAAACTTGCAAATTTTTTTCAGATACATGTACCAAGTGATGCCATGTTTGGTACCTTTTAGGGGTAAAATTGAAAGTTTCCAATAAGCACCCCCGCCCCAAAAATAGGGGAGTCCCCCCCACCCCTGGGTTTAAACCCTTCGATCACCCTTAATATGGCCCTGTTATTACAATGTAAAAGCACCATCCTAACCTTGGAGAAAAAATTAGAAATGTATAACTGAATTCCTAACTAAGACTGCGAGCCAGTCTCTACTTTGGGCAAAATACTATCTGTAAAAATCAGCAAATTTTTGTCTACTTGAGTGATATAATTTTTTTAATGTCTATGAGGATAGGTACTTGAATCTCTTGGGATGGGTTTGCCCCTGGCAAGAAGAGTAATTTGACTTATGTACAAAATCTGACACAGCAGGTGTTCACCTAGTGCAAGCTAAATTGACAGAAAAAGCCTTGATTTTTTTTATGGATATATAACCAGGGGTTTCAATAGAAGGCAGCTACTGGCAGTGCTGTCTACTTCAATGCTGACCACCAGCAACTTTCATTATTACTTCAATATTAAAGCAATAGAATAAATGAACATGCCAATTATCTTGCCCTCAAAATACAGGCAAACATTTGGCTCAGGGCGTACAGCCTTCGTATGGGACCCCCAAACCAAAGTGGCCTACTTCCAAACCTTAGCCTGCTACTTCTAAACTTATTGAAACTCCTGTGTAATCCACAGTAGACACTGGCTCATGGTCTATAACTAAATTTATTTCATAGTCCTGATCACTTTGGTCCAAGCCTTGTGAAGACAGACCTCCCAGAGGCATCAGTACTAGAGACAAGTCCAACACACCTCTTGACAGGTTGAACCTGTTTGACAGGTTTTACTTTGACAGTCTCTTTCTTCCTAATTGGCCGTAGCACACTATGAGTAGTGTAATCAATGCCGTCTTCGTACTCCTCGTCAGAACCATCATCCGAAAGGGTTTTTCTGGATGCTAATATGGGGGATATAGTTACTTGTTGGACAGGCGGTGGTGAGAGTTCTCCAAGACGACTAAAAACATTGGTTGCAGTGGCTGATACTTGTTGCTTTTTCTAGAAGAAAATTTAAGAAGAAATTTATCACATGCTGGATCAAATAAAATGGGTGAACAACACGGTGATTTCACAGAGGCTTTGATAGATCTTGTGATCTCATAGGGGCTAGTTAGGCTTCAAAACATAATTTTTCACTGTAAAATGCAACCAAACACAGAGAAACATGCTTAGACTTGACTTAGAAGGTCTAGAAGGTTTGATTGACAGAATGCAAAACGCAGTTTGGCATTCCGAAATGTCAAGTACGAGTTCGCAGAATTATGAAAATCGCAGTAAGTGGTGTACATGAGGAAAGTTGCTCCAAATAGGGTTAACATCATTATGGTGATATTCACCAAAGAAGAGAACTAAAGATGTAAAAAGCAATATTTTGGTTGTCATTTAAACAATCATGACCTACCTTTTTCTGTGCCATAACACTAGTTTTGAGTGGTTTAAGGGCAGGCTGTGCCCTTGGTGTAATAGTAGTAGGGACTAAGGGTGTGGCAATGGATGGGGGTTCCTCCCCAAGACGGTCAAACACTGAACTTGCTTTGGACGTCTTTGCTTTTGTAGCTACTTTAGAACGAGAAAATTAAACAAAAATTACAATATACAGGGATGCCAAAACATAATTGTGTGGTTCCAGAAATTATCCATACCCCCCCTACGGAAGGGCGATGGAAATTCCGGAGGGGTGGGGGGGTCAATTTACCTGGTCATTTCCATACAAATACTGTATTTTTCCTGGGTGGGGGGTCACTTTTCAACACCCTTCCGTGGAGGGGGTATGGATATTTTCTGGAACCACACATTTCATATTCAAGAAAAAGAAGGAATAAAAAACCTCCTTTGTGCTTATATCACTTTCTTTGTTTAAAGGGGCACTCGCACGCTTACCTGACAAGCAAATAATTCAAATTGCAATCCAATTCCATCCTCTTGATAATAGATAAAAACACTATAGATTTTGTATGATTTAACAGCTAAAAAGTAATTTAACAAACCTGGACTGTTATTTTGGTTATTCATGGTAAACATAAATGTATTTTAAGTGATTAGAATTAGACTTATTTTTTGACAGGTTGTACAAAAATTAAGCGTGCGAGTGGCCCTTTAAGCTTGATGAATTATGAGTGATGAGTTTGAAAAGGCATGTTACAAATTCAAGACTGGTACTGCCTGAATTCTCAGCCATCTTTTCTCCTACACTCCCACACTGATTGCATGAGAATAGATGACTGAACATGAAGTTCCCAAAACATGCTCTGGAATTGTGTGATTCTCAAGATCTGATGATGGATGCTGTTTGGTCAGTTTTGTTAAAGAGCCACAAACTAAATATGCATACCATAATTTTTGGTAAGAAGCTAAAATATTCAGAAAATATACCAGTAATACAGCCCAGGTTAGAGAGCCTGTGTCAGCCATCATTTTGACAGCATAGCAACATACCAAGTCAGAGAAAGCATCCATTTCCATCGGCTGATTTAGAGAATACGGGTACCCAGAGCAATGTCCTCGACTGAATTTGGCAAATCAAATCTGAAACTTTGTTTTTAAATATTGATCTACCTAGAGATGTTTACATATGACTTGTATTAAATTTGTCTTCTAATATCAAAACGAAAACAATAACGAATCAGGCTGATTATTACATTTTACTTGAAGACACCTACCAGTGGCTACTGCAGTTTGCTTCTGCTTGGTAGCTAAGCTCTTCTTCTGTACTAATGCCAAGGTAACTGTTTTCTTGGCACTTATGGGTCTGACGACAGGGCTTGCTCCTTGACCAGTTGATGGACTATATAACTGACCAACCCTCTTGACCTTCTGAACAACCTTTTGTTCCATCCTCACAGGAGAAGGTATGGCACCCAATCGACCACTAAATCTATCTGATAGAGTTTTTGCAGGAACTTTTGATTTTGGCTCTAGCTCAGATGCTGTAACTGAGAGTTTCTTTTTCAAGGGTCGAGGGACATTTGATGGAGATTTTGTTCCTGGTATGGGACTTCTTGTTCCTGGTATAGGACTTCTTGTGCCAGACTGCATGCGCTGGTTATTAATCCAGCTGTCCACCATTCGACTAGCAGCTACAAGAGATATATGTAGACATGGTCAAAGAGGCTGCCATTAATATCTTAAAATTACACAAATATGCCCCTCAATGGTAGATTCCAGCTTTAAAACATGCCTCCACTGCATGTCAGTTAAATGAGTGATAATTGGTGAACAAAGTGTAAAGAACACATTTTACATCCTGGTACCGTATTGTGTTTCGTGTCAAGGGCATTTCTTAAGTGAAAAGTCAGCACATGCCTTGTAGCTGGTAATGGTCTATATCCCATCAGAATAAAATGAATAACTTAAATTTATTTTAATCCCCCAAACCTTGGATTCAAGTTATAATTTTAATATTATTGAAATTGGTCTATTTATAAGTGATTGAGACATACAATATGTACTTTCTCAGTAATCAATATTTGGGGAACTGTAAGAAATTGACTCACACAGGGTTTAAATCCCTCAAAGATACCACCAAAAAACCTGAAAATTGTTTTTTAATAACACTTATTGCCAATATTAGACAGAACATCAAATATCCCTACATGGTAGCGGATAGTTAAATCACCCTCTGGCAAAAAGGGGCAGCCTCAAAGATTGGACTTCTAGCAGACCTTGGGAGATCTGTTTGTAGGCTGTAAAGTATACTGCAGCTAAACTTCGTGCCTGTATTTGCAAAACCCAAGGCTAACAAATCTATGATCATCATGTAATGTATTTACTGTACCGGTACCTGTCTCTTTCTTAAGCCTTGCATCAGGTGGCGTACTGGTTCCTGATATTCTACTTGATGGCAAAACTGGTTCAGGGCTAGAAAATGCTTTGGCTGCCTTCTCTCGCTCACTCTAATGGAGGAAATACAAATTTGATCTTTGATTATAGTCATGGTTACTAAGCTGACCAGCCCAATAGACCATTTTGCATTATGATATTTTACAACATTTACAAGAAACCTTTGCATTGTCCCTTTGTGCAATTACTGCTATTGTTTTCAATAGCAGTCTAACTAATATATCTAGCCCTGAGTGTGAGAAATGCATTACCTGTGCATGAACCTCCTTGGCATGCCTTAGTATGGCTATGACATCACCCATTACAGTAATCCCCATGTCACGTAGAATCTCCTGAAGAGTAGACAAATATACACAACAAAATCAGGGTCTACCAGCACCCTTATTATCAAAACAGGCAGAGTTTTAATCAAGTCATTCAAATTTCAAGTCCACAAGTTGCTATTTTCTTTTATGTGACGACTAAAAAATTGAATGTGGTTGAGCACCAACTGTTTAATTGGCTTTATAATATTCATCCATTATTCATGGGAGGCTCATCCAATCTCTGCACTGGATTCGGATCAGGTGACACTACTTGTAACCCCCGATACCACATAGCTAGGTGTCTGATACAGAATACTAATTGATCTAATAAGTATTCTGTATCTGATACAGAATACTAATTAGACCAATTAGTATTCTGTATAGGACACCTTCCAGTGCAGCCCTGACAAATAACAAATATCCCCCTACTGTCCAAAGGCTGTAGGGGACCACTCTAGTGAAGTCCAAGTATGGTCTTCTCTCGTAGAGCAGAGCAGAGTAGAGCAGTACCTAAAGGCTTCACCTGAGAGACTTTATGTTGTTTTAGTCCGGCTAGTTCCATGTGGGACAGGAATCATGCCTTCTGCGCATGCTTGCTACAAAATGATTGGCATTTTTTGTACATCCGAAAATTCTTTCATTTTCAATGCACATTGTTTCAAATATCCCCTACAGACTAAAACTACAGACTAAAAGCTGAAGGAGACCACTCTAGTGAAGTCCAAGCATGGTCTTCTTTCGTAGACCAGTACCTAAAAAAGCTTCACCTGAGAGACTATATGTTGTTTTAGTCCGGCTAGTTCCATGTGGGACAGGAATCATGCCTTCTGCACATGCTTTCTGCAAAATGATTGGTGGTTTTTGTAAACACCCGAAAATTCTTTCATTTTCAATGCACATTCAATTTAATATAAGTACAAAATTTGGAATATCATTAGTACTTTACAATATTCGTGTCTATGTTGTATCGGCAGATACAGATACATAGCCACTCATATTGTAAATAGTACGACATCTAGCCTAAGTCATGTGACAACTTTTTAGTTGTCATGTGATAGAAATTTGCAACCCCCAGGCTTGAAATGGAAACAGCTTGATTGAAACTCTACCAGATGTTTTGATAGTATAGCCTGTGCTAATAGTCCAGTTTCAAATTCTCTGCTTTACTGCTGAATAAGCATCAGCGGCGCTTTAATACAGTGGTATACGTTAATACAGAGTCTCAGTTTGAAGTTGAAAAAGCTGTGAATACCGACGAAAAATTGATAAAGCTTGAATTGAGACAATAGACAAACTAATGTGAAAACGTTTCGGACTTGTTGGTATTCACAACTTTTTTAACTTCAAACTGAGGCTCCCACTGTATTTATGTGCAGTTGATGCCTATTCAGTGGTAGAGTACGTAGAGAATTTGAAACTGGACTATTCAGAAATAGTGGCACATGTTTTAACAAACAGTTCATATGGCCAGGAGTAAAACTGCCTTTAAAGAGAGAGTTACCTTTGACAGTTCAGGGAGCATATCATCTTGAATTCTGTGATCACAAAACAGCACTGCATAACTAGAAACGGTGAAACAATAAAATAGTTGAGAGTGAACATGAAAAACTCTGATTAGGCTGAAGATCGGTTTTAAAACCCTGAGGAACAGCTGTTCTTGGTTTAGATCATCATTTCTGACAACATAATAAGATCCGAGTATAAACCTCACAAATGGAGTTGTCTGTTAGGTGTGAAGGCCGCGTGAAAAAATGTCGATTTCGAAACAACTTCAATTACGAGTCCCAGTATTGCAGCTAATAGACAACATTTGGATCACGACAAAAAAAAAATATTTAAAAGGCTTTAGAAAACTTAATAAACGTACATAAACTGACAGGAAGCTATGGGTTTCATGGCACAAAACTTTAAACAAGAAGAAAGATTCTTTGTTGTTGAGCGGGGATCAGATTGTAAACAATCTGACGTAGATCAACAAATGTCTTGTTACTTACTTTGTCGCGAGTGAAAGCGGAATCCCGGCATTCTTGAAGAAGTGCAACCACTTAGGGACTAAAAGAAGTCAATAATATATACTTATTAGTCATATATATGCGTTTAAAGTCGAAATTTTAAACATAGTTTCTCTCACCCTGCGTCGCCATTTTGATTTACTAAAATTTTTCTCGCTTTGCATTATGGGATGTATGATGCCGCTGACCAGTCCTGATGAAGGTCAAACCACAGGGTACCCAATTCGTCTAGGAACAGGGGACGTTTTATTGACTGTTTTCATTAGTATCAGCGCAACGGAAACCATATCCCCGAAAGATTTCCAAAAATAAACAGCTCACGACGTCTTGGGTCGTCACTCATTCACAAATGGCATCCGCGCAACCTCACGCCAACTTGTGTCCGCCGCGTGCCGGGTGCGGCTGGTATCACTATTTTATGCACATATAGGCGGCGGACCCGGGAGCCGGACAGGGGGTGCACGAGCACCCCCACTTCTCGTCAAATTGTCATACATTTACTGTATTTTGTGTTTTCACTCTTCCCATACATCCTTATTAATGAGTACCCCCACTTTTTATGGCCCTGCGCCGCCTATGATGCATGACGGTTACCGGCAAGTAGTATCACCAAGAGTGGATTACCAAGAGTTTCCATATTTACTATGTACGCCCGAATCACAGTCAGAAAAGTGTCTATTTTTAGAACTAGGATTGCCGCGAAAATTCGTCATCCACAGGGTTCCCACTTTCTAGTCACGCAAACAGTTGTGAGATCCAGCTTAAAATAAATCCCAGATCAATCGAAAAACCTTTAAAGTCGCAAATATAAGGTAGGATATTCTCTATTTGTTGTGTATTGGGTATACGAGCATTTGAGCCTGAGCATTCGAATACTTTCGCGCGCGAAATTCAAATCTAAAAATAGACACTTTTCTGACTGTGATGTGGACAAATACTGTACGAAAGATTCTAACTCTTGTTAATCCACTCTTGGTATCACCCATACCCAACTAGTGGACTAAGCATATTAGATCTCTAGTAGCGAAAGCGCCGATTTTGAATGAAAAGAATAGCGGCCGCTTCTCGCTTTGTCGAGGTTTCTTTTTTCTGCCCAACTAGTTGGGTGATACAAAACAAGACCTCCGGTTAGATCCGGGTCTCTGCGCAGCGCTATTTAATGTAAACACGTTGAACACGTTTTTACTGCTGAAACTCCAGTTCCTTTTTTGTCTGTGTTTTTAAAACGTTTCACCCTCCAATGCAAATTCAACATTTTTACTTGACTTGAGGAAAAAGAAAAAACAATCAGGACCATACTTCCAGACAAAGAGCTGAAGCGTCGTATGGCGACCGTACGGTTCTTACGCCCACGCCAGAGATTTCGGCCCTGACAGTCGCTATCCTGTGTTGAATTGCTCAGTAACTAGATACCTATGGGTGAGAGAACGCCCGGCCACCAGACCATATAAGGACGCCCCTTGTACCGTTAGTGAACAATCAACTAATTATTATGCATTACCAACGTATTTATAGGTCTGAAGAGTGTGTTAGAGATCCATGTGGGATGTTGGTTTTCGTTTTAACTAGTATAGTAACTTATCTCACGATAATGTAGAAATGTTTTTCACAGTTGCCGTTTAGCTTGTTTTTTACTCATAATCCAATAGTAGGCATTACATTGACACGGGAATGAGTTTCTTTAAGTTGTTCATTTGCGCATGCGCAAACACGTCATCTTGTCTTGTTTTATTTTCCGTGGAACAGAGGAACATGAATCCCCTGAAAGATCATCTAAGGATGCCCAGAGTGTCAGCTATACGTATTGAAACGGTAATCTCTGGTAATTTGAAGCTCGGGAAGTGTCACAATGGAACGGAATTCACTTGGTCTACTCCCAGGCGCTGAAAAGTCCAAAAAAGCACTCGCTATTTCTCTGAATAAACTTTTAACTTAATAAATTGGCTGGAATATTTGTGAAAATGCCGGTAGCCGGTAAACATTTTTTGTCGTTAATTGGTATTTGTATCCTCGTTTCTCAGTGTCGGTACGTTTATCCTTTTGTCAATTAACCCCATCCAGACCCTGTTCAAAATATAGCAAAAAAGTGCTCAATGCTCGATTTCTCTAGAAAGTGCTTGAAATTTAGAAATAGTGCTCGAAAATGTTGCTCACAGTTATTCGAGAATAAAATAGAATAGTATAAAAATAGAATAGAAAAGAAGAGACTTTATACAGGGTTCACACGGGTCCTTCACAAACCTGGAAAGTCCTGGAACTTTGACATGTCCTTTTCCAGATCTTGAAAGTCCTGGAATTTTCAAAAAATATGCCAAGGTCCTTAAAAGTCATGGAAAAATTTCTACAAATGAGTTCTGGGAAATTTTGTAACAATACAAGTGATTAATAAACAATATTAAAGATTGCAAAGTTAAATTTGTTGAATGTCGTCAATGAACCAAAATGTCAAGATGTGCGCCGATGCAGTATATGTTTTTTTTCGGTATGCAAGGTCCTTAATTTTTTTCAAAAGTCCTTGAAAGTCCTGGAATATTGACAGCTTCAAAACGTGGGAACCCTGTTTATTTTGACCCCCAAAAGGTACCAACAAGACGTATATTTTTCTTCGTAATTTTCTCTCGTATTTTTTACGAGGGAAAATGTCTGAAATTCAGGCCCCATAAAAGGTACCAGAGGCCCTAAGTTAGGGAAGCGGTCAAAACATCTGTACTCGACCGGGACCCGATTTTATCACGGGAGGTGGTAGGTCCCGGGCTGTACCTACCCACCCGTTTTTTCAATGCCCATTTTCTCCATGCTCAAGTAAGGGGTGTTGGATTTTATTGCATGGATGCGTTACTCTCGCTATGAAGAAGACGGTGCTGGGCTAATCTTTTGTATTCATTTATTATTTTACGAGATATTCGCAGTTAAAAATGGCTTTTTTTTCCTAAAAGAAGGTTGGCTGCGGTATACACCACCCCATCGGGTCCCATTCTAGTACAGATGTTTTGACCACTTCCCTTAAACCTTAAAAGGTACGATGAGCACCCCTGCCCAAAATATAGGGGAGTCCCCCCCCCCCCCGGGCTTGGTACTTGCTACAGCAGTTTGCACCATTCTTCTCTTCAAGTCTTCTATTCAAGTTCAAGTCTTCTCTTCAAGTCTTCAAGTCTTCTCTTCAAGTTCTGTTCTCAAAGGAAGGAGGGGGGGGGGGGGGGGGGGTGGGCTCAGTCTAACCACATCAAAAAGTGGGAGGCTCGAGCCCTCCTAGCTCCGCCGCCTGTGTTTGTGTATAAAAGAAATACAAGCGACGCATGGGTTTCATGGTAAACCATGCCACTCTAAGAAACTCAGGTGTGTTAAGGCTTGACTTTTGGGGCTTATGTATCAGTCAATTCCAGCGGTGACCATCCCCCCCCGGGACACCGTGGGGCATTTGCGCGCCGCTGCCTTCCCTGGGGTGGGGAATTTTGAAAATTTTGCTGGTCCCAGGGTCGGGAATTGTTTTTCCCCGGGGGAGGGGGGTGGGGAATTTTGGTTTTCTAATCTCAAGCGCGTCAGGTTTTGCGAACTACAACACCAGTTACAATAACTATCGTTTGGCAGTTACAAAGTCCCAGTTACAGAAAATAACGCCACATAAAATATAATGCAGAGCATGGCCCGTATACACCACGTTTGGGGAAGACATTTGCACATTTCGCAGTTAACGTCTCCTTATAGAGAAGAAACAGATTTCGTAATTTCGTCTCAGTGGAAAAACATAAAAATGAATTGACACTATAAAAGAGTTCCAATTTAGCAAAAAGTCAAGTAACATAACTGTCAAATAGTTGCTCTGCAAATAGAATAAAGGTAAATTTCGCATTGAGAGATTCCGGAGACAATTTGCAGAAATGGCTATAACGGCGAATGGCCTAGGAATGTCTACCGATATTGTACTAATACCTTAGTTTCACTTCTTTATTTATATTTTGTCTCACTTTCAGTGAAGTGAGAACTCGTTCAAAGACGAGAAAACTAAAGTACATTTACTGAAACGAATTATAAATGCTCGGACAGTATAAATGGAGTTGAAGTTTTTGTTGTGAAGCTTTGTCACGCAGAGTCGATGGAATCCTACCGTCTTTTTCTCGTCCCGGGGGTGGGGCATTTTTCCGCTTTTTGTGTTCCCCGCCGTGGGGTATTTTGCATTTTTGCTAGCCCGGGGGTGGGGAATTTTCAGTTTTATTTTTAGAAATGACCAAAATCCCGGGGGTTGCCCGGGGGGGGGCATGGTCAGCGCTGGAATTGACTGATACATTATATGCGGGTTAAAAACACTTTCGCTAATATCTCGTGAAGGAAAAGAGCTGAGGTAACCAAACTTAGCAGTTATTTCAATTTTACCATCTTCAAGATATTAACAGTACAGGTTGCCATGGAAACTAATTAAGGGGGCTCGATGCTAATTTTGCTTTTTTAATGTTCAATTGAAAATGGGGAACATAGAACATCTAAGGATATAAATAATTTACGTACATTTTCATTGTTTACGTTGTTCCCCATAATAAATTGTCTTTTAATCGTGTCCAGCATCATGTGGTCGTGGGAAAAGTTGCCATAGTAACAAACGATATCTGTCTATCACAGTTACATTTAAAGGTGGCCTGCATTAAAAGACAATTTATTATTGGGAACGACGTAATCAATGAAAATGTACGTAAATTGTTTATATCCTTAGGTGCTCTATGTTCCCCATTTTCACTTGAATGCGAAAATGACAAAATCAGCATCGTGCCCCCTTTATTTGGTTGCCATGGCAACAAATACTGTCAAAATATTACGGATGATACAATTAAGATACCTGCCAAGTTTGGTTACCCCAGCTCTATCCCTTCACGAGATATTTGGGAGATAAGACTTTGATCCGCGTATAAGCCCCTCTCCGTGCTGGTCAAGCCTTAACATACCTGAGAATTGTGTGACCAGAGGTGGAATAGGTTCTTTGGATGGCTCGAAGGCTTTACATTACAGACGAAAAGAAAAAGAAAAAAAAAACTAAACACAAGCAAGCGGCACGAACGCTGGGACAGAACTGAATTTAATCTCATACCGCAACTTGACACACGTGCAAACGTTTCCAAATATGGGTATCATGACTAAATATGGTACGAAACTACAGTTATCAGATTGTGGGATAAATAACAAGTACACGCATTATAACACACAGTAAGCAAAACCTGTCAACTGACTTTCCATAACGTTCCACTGCACTAAAACCTCATAATGCCTTGATACTTGATATTTGCTAAGGAAGCCTTTCCCTTTACAATTCTGAAACTCACTGTAAAAACAATACAAACTCCTCAAAATGCACGCACTAGTCTATATAGAAAACGATAGCATGATCATTACTGCAATTTGCGTCCATCCGTGACGACATTTTCGCGCTGGTTTACCGGAGTGACACTTTTGTCGAGAAGTAGTTGCGTTTCTCGCTCGCTGATTGGCTACAATTTTGACCATTGTTTTTCAGCCTATCATAGCGAGAAACGTTATTTCTTTTCGACAAAACGTGAACATATGTTTCCATAGAGACCACATCTGGTCTATATTTTCACAGTTTTCCAAATTTGACCATGTTGACATAACAAATCCCTGCGCGCGAAAGTCATCACTATATAATATAATAATACAACATTTATATAGCACATATAGCCACGTTCTATGCGCTTTACATTGGAAATTAAAATCGTTAAAAATTACAATCATTAAAAAATAAGAAATAAAAAACAAACTACTAAATTTACACTATTATTTACAAAGTATTTAAGGTTACAATTCATATACATTAAAAGTTTTACAAATTATCCGCTACTAAAAATAACTTCTAAAAAGATGGCTTTTAAGACGAGACTTAAAAACGGGGACTGTTTCGGAGTTTTTTTACATGGGGAGGCAATTCATTCCATAAGAAAGGGGCATGTGCAGAAAAGGATCGAAGACCATAGTTTTTTAGCTTTTTAGCATAGTTATTTAGAAGTGACAAGTCTGGGAGGAGCATCTGAAGAGCGTAATGCTCTAGCAGGAGTATAGACCTCAATTAGATCCCTCAGGAAGACAGGCGCTAAACCTTTAAGACATTTAAAAGTAACTAAGTTTATTTTAAAATGTATTCTTAATTTAATCAGAAGCCAATGTAGCTGCTTTAGCATAGGCGTGACATGATCGTATTTGTTTGATCTGCATATCAAACGAGCTGCAGCATTTTGAACATATTGTAATTTGTCTAGCATGTGTTGTGGAAGGCCATAAAGTAAAGAGTTACAATTATCTAGTTTAGATAAAACAAAAGAGACCACAAGAGTCTTAGTAGTGTCAGTTGATAGGTAATTGCGCACTTTTGCTATGTTACGGAGATGAAAGAAACTAGACTTTACAACAGCATCAACGTGTCTTGAAAAAGTCATGGTGCTGTCGAATACTCCTACATTGCGAGGGTACAATGCTATCATCACCAACTATTGAAAGAACGAAAACTGGAACTAATAACTTTTTTTGACTATTTTTGGGATGCATTTAATTTTGTGAACAACGCGCGCTAATGGAATCGTCCATTCATATCAGACGGAAAACTCGTCAGACGAAAAACCCGTCATGACGAGTTTTCCGTCCTCTAGTGTGAATACGGCTATTGTTGCGTTGCAAGTTGATGATCATCGATGTTGCGCGTTTTTCATCTCGCGCCACAACTTGTCACGCCTTATTTATGATACTTTGATCAGCGCCAAAAATATATGTTTTACCATCTTTCGGCAGAGCAGGTTAGGCAGTTTAGGCTTTAATTAAGCAATAAAAGTACTTTCCGCGTGCTCTCTGGTTTGTTACAAACACGACGGGGATGTTGGGAAAACGGATCAAAAATCAGTTGACCAAACATTCCCCGAGTGTTTGTAAGAAACCAGAGAGCACGTGGAAAGTACTTTTATTGCTTTTAAATAACGTACACACGCGCGAAATCGTTGCGTGACTAGTTCTAAGGTCTCTTACAAACACGCCTTTTAACCAATCAGAATGCGCACAATCACTATATAAATTAAATAGGTGTTATTTTCTAAAATGACTTAAAACTTTAAAAAACTTTTCGATATTTGCGCATGCGCAAAACAGCGCACCTCTTATGCCCAAAGTTTGCGTAGGTTAACAAAGTAGCGCTTTAAAACAAACAGTTTTTTTGGTAAGCTCCCACATGGATACATTTAGCGACATTCTGTAGTATATATACTTTGGTGAAGGTACAAGGGTAACAGGGAAATGACATAGAGTTTTAGTCCCACAAGTGGCTAGCGGGCGTCCCGAGGGATTGGATAGATGACTTCAGCATAAATTATGTTAATATCGTGCTAACGTAGAGTGAGTGATATCGAGTCCCCACGTTAACTCTTTGCCTGTTGCTACGCAACTAGCCACGAGTTAAAAACGAGCAACAAATATAAAACTTGCAACAATGTTGCGCGACAAGTTGAGGAATTGTGTGCCTCATACTTCCCCGGCTTATAAAACTAAAGTTGTGCAGCAAAACGTTTAGTTTCGCTGCAGCAAAACGTTTAGTTTCGCATGGGAAAGTTTTAAGTATTGAACACCAAACTCGCTAAATCAAAGAAAATTGTGAGAAATCAGGAGAAATCCGCTATTTAAATTTATCTAGTTTATATTGGGCAAGTTCGAGGTGACACCAAAACGTCTGCGATATAAACTTTTCAAAAGCTAGTTGTAGTGTCAAGTGTCATCAAGCTCGCAAATGGTTGTAGATCTAGAGTAACTACAATGTCATGAAAGACCTGATAATATTTAATGATTACATTTAATCTCAAAATATATTAAATCTAAAAACTTTAAACCTTATTCTGCCATATGTAGATGTTCAGGCAAGCCTGTTTAATGATTTTGATTATTCTGCCATATTTCCTTTCCAGAAAATAGCCATAACTCTGCCTCAAAAAGGATTGGAAATGTAATTTTGACTCTTTTTTGGGTAAACCCTGTTTAATATTATATTTCAGAACAATTTTTAACATGGGAGGGTTGATTGTGTGCTACAAGATATTGAACGTCAAAAGTTAATGAGACTTAAAATAACCGGAATAGAAAAAAAATTGTGTGCTGGGGGGTGGGGATGAGCATGACAAATCCTTCCCATGGGGGAGTGGTATGGCTACATTCTGGAGACAAAACATTTCAGATTAACTTCTATATCATATTTATGTTTAACTGCATATTTCATATGGGTCACGTCATGCATAAAGGCCAAGACAACATGATTCTAGTTTACCGTTTCACACTCTGACAAAATTTTGAAAACTACCTTACAGGGACCTCAACCCCAGGGCTTAAAAAATATGGAGACCGCACTGACATGGCAAAATTTCCTGCAATTCTTCCAGGAAAAATACAGCAAATGTGTGGCAGTTGTCTTGAATTTTTCCTTGGAAGATGGAATAAAATATTGAGACTATTGGCAAAACCAGGAGACTTGACGTCCCTGACCTTAAAACGTTTGCCGTATTTGACCTTACTGCTGTAATATGATGATTAAAGTAATACAACACATCTATGATTTGTGAAATTTTTAAATCTATATCATATTCAAATGTAAAATTGTTCATTTTTTGTGATGTTGTTCAGACCCTATTTTGAAT
Source organism: Scolanthus callimorphus (assembly GCA_033964015.1). NCBI lineage: Eukaryota > Metazoa > Cnidaria > Anthozoa > Actiniaria > Edwardsiidae > Scolanthus > Scolanthus callimorphus. The sequence continues at coordinate 1,959,679 of CM066915.1, forward strand.
GACACCCATATAATTATTTACCTTTGTTATATAAATCATAAATACTAATACAAATTCCAATTGTTATAATTAAGTGTTGGCATCTAAACAACTGAGCCATATACTTCCATTATGTAAAATACAATTATACCATTGACTATAATCCAGTTGAAGATTGACTAGAATTTTTGTTTAAAAATTCACCTTGAATAATCCTCATTCCAGATTTCCTCTGCCATCAATTAGTGAGATTCTGGTATATACAGCCGATTGCGTTTGACTGTTTTATCTTAACAGTTCGCACATTACGTTTGAACGTTTGAAAGTTGCGTTGTGAGACGAAAAGTCGGACATTTCCAAGGCAACCGCCATGTGTACTTTTCACTGACCAATCAGAGAGGACAGAACTCTTTATTTCGCCATAGAAACGTCTCGTTTCATCCTAGAAACGCAGCTTTCAAACGTTCAAACATAACGGTCAAACGCAATCGGCTGTATTGAGAGCCAAATCTGATTGACTCTTTGGACAATGGGTGCTCAGTGAAATAACTAAAACAATCCTAGATTTTAGGACCTCTGGTTTGTCTGCCACGAGAGCTATCAGAATGACAGAGGAGAGTCTTGGAATGGTTGCGATTCTGCTTCAATTATAACAAATATTATTGTCAAATCATCAACAAACATTCTACTTGTTTACCATTAAATAACCAAACATAACCACGCCGACTACAATAAACACAACCATCATCATTAAGTGTGACACAAGCTGGCAATGTACCATTCTCTTTGTGGCTGGTCGAAATGCGGCAACCTGCCAATTCAAATATTTCCTAAAGTTGCTAACTGGACAAAAGCAACGGCATTGAAAATTGCGACTTGGGAATTTTGTCACTCGAGATTCAAGCTCACAAGGGTGGCAGAGTCTCCCATACATGTCTCTGATGCCAGGTAAGATTTTAGCTTTGTGGATGTTGAGAAATCGCTGCTCCCTTGCCTTCTTCCAGGGTGGCACATTATTAGGATCAAAGTTATCATCTGATTGATCTGTTGACACTAAATCTTTCCCTCCTACATGCCAAATGCGACTAATAGTAGGTGCTACAATTTGGACTGTTTCATTACGATCATAAAATAGCAACAGGCCTAACGCAAGTGGCCAGTCTTTCTCTGTATAATCCACAGATTCTTTTTCAACTGCCCTTATGTATTTCCAGGCTGTTGCATTAAAGGCATAGCAGACACTTTCAACAACTGGAACTTGGCTAATCACAAATGTGTCAGGCTGATGCTCAACTAGATTTTCACTCCCCATTCCCTGAAGTGTGCTAAAGAGTGTCTCGGGAAATGTGTTCTTGACATATAAAGAGTACCACATAACTTCCATGAAATCTGGTGATAAAATTGCATCATCCTCAATAAAAAATACATCCCCTGTATATGACTCATTGCTCTTGAGTTGAAATGTATCTGCAAGTTAAGAAAAAATGTCATTGGTTAGTATTTGGAGTTCAAAACAAGTTACTATTGGTAACTGTCAGTATGCATGAGTGTTTTGGAAGCTTGAGTTTAAGGTCCGGGGGGTGACTCCCATATTTCAGGGGCGGTGTGCTTGTCGGGAACTTTCGATTTTACCCATAAAAAAACGGTGTAGCTTAGTTGATTTTGACCCCAAAAAGGTATCACAAGTGTGATATTGATGAAACCATCCAGCCCCAAAAATAGGGGAGTCCCCCCCAGGTTTTTTTACATCAATAAGAGCTGCTATAAAAATAATTAGTTCAATGCAAGGGAAAAGCAATTGTTTGTCAACTGAAATCACAACAGACCAAACACTTCCTGGTTCTGATTTTGTCTGGGACTAACTGTTTACAATTTTAAATGTCCCTTGAATTCTCACATTTTGTCCGATAAAGGGGGATGTGCTGACAAAGCTAATATTTATTTACAACCCTGAAAGCACTGACTGGAGCTTCAAAATTTAAATCCCAGAAGAAAAACAATACCGTTCCCAAAAATATGGTTTACTAGGCTTCCGAATGTTTCAAACCCAAAAATGGCAGATGTTTTGACCCAAGAAAATAATGAAACTGAAAAATTGTACCCCATCATGTTTATACTGGAATATCCCACTGGCCATTCAGTTGGTTGAAATCCATGAACAGGTTTCTCAGATAATATTATGGCACACTTCTAAGGGCTTGAAGTGTGATACCTTTTGATACAGTCACCAAGTCACATACATAGTTTATTGGCAACCAAAAACTAAACATCTAGTTACCAACAAGAAAAATCTAGTAATAATGGATGCTATAATAATAGTTTCAGCTTTGGCAAAAAGGTGAATCCCAAAGTTATGCCTCCATGGGGGCTCTGGGGCTTTCAAATAAGTCATGCATCACTACTGTAGGCAGATTTATATGAGTTAGGGACTGTTCGTTAATTACGTCGCAGGGGGGGTTGGTGGTTTTATAGGGGGGGTAAATTTTGCAGAACGTCGAAACATTTGGGGGTAAATTTTTAGAACACGCGAAACTTTTGGGGGGTGCATTTCAATTTTCAACAGGCTAGGATTGAGATTGAGTGCGATTGCGTGAAACGCAGAACACTGTATTGAATCCGGATGATTTCTGCTGAACTTCTCTTCTCTTTTCTTGCCATTTTAGAGCTTGTTCTACCGGTACATCCTTGTCAACAATCGTACTTACTTTAGACGCCATTTGGGAAATAGGAGACTGATACTAGCTTTGGATTAGCGCGCAGGGGGAGGGGGGTAAAATTTCAAATAGCCGTTTTTCGAAGGGGGTAGAAATTGAAACTACTTTTTTTGTACGGGGGTAAGTTTTCAGAAAACCTACAAGCAGAAAAAACCACCAGCCCCCCCTGCGACGTAATTAACGAACAGTCCCTTAGAAAGGGGAACAGCATCAATAATATGCCATTAAAGACCAAGGTCATTACTGCACTTGCCATAGTTCTGGGAACTCTATACCAATCACCAAGTTGTGTTTTGGTTTCCATCAGTTGAAAATAATATATAAATACCACTGCTCCTGCAAGATGTTTTTGGTTGCTAAGTGCTATATCAATGTATCTGAATAGAATTGCAAATTGGATATCATTAAAATTGACCTGATTTTGAAGCAGCAATTTCATTGCTTTTTAAACTTTGATTTTTTAGGGATGCCAGACTTGATGTTTGGTGAATGGAAATTAAAAGTTGGACTTGCAAAATTATGACAACTGCAGTAAAACCCAATCATAAATCTCAAATACATACAATCCTTGCTTTGACATGGTCTCAGCAAGGCTCGCCCATTCCAAATCATTATTTTCATTACTCATACAATACCAGCTTAAAAATCAACGTCCATATTTCATATTTCAACCCACCTGTTTCCTCAAAAACTTTCTTCATGACTTTCCACCAGTGTGCTTTGAGCACAGCGGGAGTCCTTTCTTCTTTATCATTACCATACGTAGACACTAGCTTTCTACAAAATGTAATCTTCCCAAGGACTTTATAGGTTTCGTTGATTTCATCCATGGTAGAATGCTTAGTCTGGTGTAAAATAAACAGACATGGAGTTGTGGGTTGTATATTACCGGAACTTGCAATTGATTTCAAAGTCTTCTCGAGATAGTGAGGTCTATAGGAACTAAAAATAACTATAGGGAGAAACGGTGACTTGAAATCCTGAGGAACTTCCAAATCAAAGTTCTCTGGCCAGGAATCTTTCACTTGGCGGAAAATCATTGGAATGGCAAGCCAGATTTGAATCAGGACTACAGTCAGAAAGATTACAGTTCTCTTGAAGGAACGAAGCCTGCAGAATCTTCTTAGAATAAACATCCAATTCATCTTGGTGAGAATTCCCAGCCGCTAACGAGCTAACGATTGTAGTTGAAAGCTTTATAGTTGCCCAAAGCAATAGTTAACGGCATAGAGAGTGTAAATATATCTCTAACATTCATGTATTTTCCCGAGATATGACGTGGCCAAGGACCATATTTTGGTCGAGTATTTTCCACTGCGTCCAAAAAATCTTGCGCCTTCATCAACAAAATCTTCCAGAAAACCCCTACGATTCCAGTAGCAGTTAGTGTCAGTGCTTTTGTTCAGCTTTTTACAAAGATTCTCTTGCAAATTGCTTTGCTCGACACCTATAAATTGTTCTTATTACATTAACTAAATTGATCGATCAGAAGTTCGCGAATTGGTTTCTCAAATTACACACATGGTCAGTCCCAGGTCCCTCCCATTCAAGGGGGAAAAAGCACAGGAAAACCACAGATGCCTTTTCAACATCAACAAACAACTTTGCAAAGAATTAAATAAAAGGGTGTTAGAAAGAAGCAAGCCTGGTATGTTTTTAATCTTCAACTTAAAGCAGCCAAGCTTTGGCTGTTTTTCACTTGTAATGTGATATATTGGATATCGCCACGGACTCCCTGTGGATTTGCCTGTAACACAATCTGTCTCGATCCAGACTCTGCCGGTCACCCTTCCAAATCGTGAAACAAACATGGCGGCGGGGAAAGTCCTCCGGAAAGCGGCACAAAAAGCTCAGAAGACGACAACGAATGGTCTGATTTCACATATGAAAGCACAAAAATAAGCGACGGTTTACCTTTCGGGGGCAAGAAAAAACGAAGAGCCTGCCTTCAAGAGATTCAGGGATTTTCACGCACGTATCTGACACAACCAGAGTTTGTTTTCCTCACGAGGTCTCAAACAGTTGGGATGCCTTTGCGGAAAATCAAAACGCCGAGGCAGATAAAACCGATAGAAAAATAACTCTACTAGGAGAATACTCGTAAGTGCAGTGCTTGGTGTTTATCGTACAGTAAATGTTCATATATAAAATGGTATGGCAACTATGTTTATCAGTTTATCGTGAGCCCTGCTGAACATCAAACTGCCAGCGCCTTTTCCCAGTGAATTATAAATTGGAGTGAGTTACTTAAAACGTCCATTAGGTCTGGTCTTAAGATAGTAGTGAGATCGTGATAAAATATTAATCGTTTCAAGGTAGACAGCAGAGTGCTGGTGTTTCTGTCTCTAGCGCATTGCTGCGTTTGTATCCGGAAACAACCGTGGCGATTGTGTGCTGCTAACAATAATATTTCTTCTTCTCGTCGTCGGTAGACTTGACAATAACTTGCTTTATTTTTTTATCGGTTGAAAAAAGATGCTTTATTCACATTTAGGTAGTAATACATGTGGCACCATCTTTTAAAAAGATTGTTGTAATTTGATAGAATTTATCCTTATTTTTGTCTCTTGCATTTCATTTATGTATCAGTCAATTCCAGCGGTGACCATGCCCCCCCGGGCATTTGGTCATTTCTAAAAATAAAACTGAAAATTCCCCGCCCCCGGGCTAGCAAAAATGCAGAATACCCCACGGCGGGGAACACAAAAAGCGGAAAAATGCCCCACCCCCGGGACGAGAAAAAGACGGTAATTCTGCGTGAAAAAGCTTCACAACAAAAACTTCAACTCAATTTATACTGTCCGAGCATTCACAATTCGTTTTTAAATGTACTTTAGTTTTCTCGTCTATGAACGAGTTCTCATTTCACTGAAAGTGAGACAAAATATAAATAAAGAAGTGACATTCCTAGGCCATTCGCGGTTGTAGCCATTTAGCTGCATCTTTCAATGCGAAATTTACCTTTATTCTATTTGCAGAGCAACTATTTCGCAGTTATGTTACTTGACTTTTTGCGAAATTGGAACTCTGTTTATAGTGTTAATTCATTTTTATGTTTTTCCACTGAGACGAAATTGCGAAATCTGTTTCTTCTCTATAGAAGACGTTAACTGTGAAATGTGTCAGTCTCCAAACGTGGTGTATACGGGCCATGCTCTGCATTATATTTTATGTGGCGTTATTTTCTGTAACTGGGTTGTAGTTCGCAAAACCCGACGCGCTTGAGATGAGAAAATCAAAATTCATCGCTGGAATTGACTGATACATTACTTTGGATATATTTTCTAACACTTCTCTGTGTTCTTGATTCTTAGATACAGCCATTGCCGACAGTCAAGTAAATTTTTATTCCCACATCCTCATTGGAAAGGCTCTAGTACAGAGTGTAGTCTTCTCAGCTCACTTAATGTCACAACCCCTCACAAGGTACTGTAACAGTAATGCATGGCTCTCAACAGAGGGGTATCACATTTCAAGAGTTTGGGTTTTCAAACCAGTAAATGACACTCCTCCTTTGCAATAACTTCATGACTTCCTAACTTCATAAAATTCTGAACAGAATAAGGTGGACCTGTCTTTGGACACTGTGATTGTGTGATATAAAATGCAAATAGTAGACTAGATAATACTGTAAATGCTTAGAAAACTCAAGACCTGCTGAGTTCCAGAGAAACATATTGTGGCCATCTATTGCTTGCTTGTATGCTGAGTCCTGGAGTACGCCTTAGTGGTATTTTCCAACTTAACACAATATCTTTCTCTAGGTCTAAAAAAAAAAGAAGAGTTCACACTTCAGCTACTGCAGGTTGTACACTGCAGCTATGAACAAGCTCAGTTTGCTGCCTGTAGGCCAACCAGCAGCTAGGAGCATACTTGTCATAAATTCATTGATAGCATCAAGTCTGTTAGCATTCTCTACTCCGTACTCAAGCAGTTCAATGTAAACGACTGCATTCAGAAGTAATAAACAAGCATTATTACAGTATGTTAATTATTGGTGTTGGATATTAAGTTAACTTTCTGGAATAAAGTTCATATTCCATTTTTCCTACATTTGTAAGAATTGCTTCCAAGTTCTTAAGGCTTATTTACATGTGCCAATTTTGTTGGGGCCAATTTTGTTTCTGTTCATTTAGTGTCGGCCCAACTTCTAATAATCTGATGCGATTCAACAGATTTTGTTGTCAGGCCTGATTTTTCATTTCACAGATCAAAGCAGAGGCCTTACAAAATTGCAGCGTGTGAATGCACTGTCTGACAATCAGCCCGACAAATCGAGCATGTAAATGGGCATTTAGATATCAATATCTGCAGCAATATCTGCAGACAGGAAAGATAGCATGAGTATTGAAACGAGGATTCACTCTTTCTCTCCTCAGGCAAAAGAAAATGACACAGTAATATCAAATGTCAATAGGCAACAGAGCATTTTTAATTTCCATAGACTATCAGAAAGGAACATTGAACTTTGGAGGTCTTCAAAGACATCTTCTGGTAGTTGGGATACAACAGATTTAGAAACTAGTAACTCTGCATCTCACATGAGACAACAAACAGACAGTTCTAAAGTTGTACCTTCATGTTCAAATATTGATCAAGCAGAACTGAGTGAAATTATGGATGAGCTGGACGTCTGGTCAGATTCAGAGAGTGGGGAAACTACTGATGATATATTCATGTTGTTTGGACGGCGTTTAAATGAGAGACCAACAAGTTTTGATGAGGGTCAAGCAGCAGCAGGTAAATAAGCAGAGAGGGTTTACCTTGGTGTAAGAACCATTCCCAGAGGACCCCTTTGTGTTTAGTTCTTATTTCATCATGATTCATTTTACTAAACAAAAGAAGCTTTATGACACAACTTGTGAACAATACACAGGTTCTTACACCAGGGTAGAGCCAGCAGAGATACCAACGTTTATCATTTCGCAGGAAACTTCTGCATTTCAGCCTTGTCTCCTGCATTTGTTCCAAATCTCGATGCTGTACTAGTTTTAACAGTGAAGACATTTTGTGGGTCCCAAACAATGTTAAAGTAAGTACCTTGTTTAGCGCTATCAACCCAACTTTGAACAACACCATTTCGGATCCCTGATTGGATTCACACTTAAGACAGATTTTTTTAGAACTTCGAGCAATTTTGCCAGAAAGCAGCAAAAAATCTTGTTACTCGAAATAAAAAAAGTTGTTGCATTGAATTTAGTCTGATTTCAAAGGTCTTAATGGTAGTGTTTTTGTATTATCGCGCCGGTAAAAAATTTCCAGAGGAAGCTGAGAAAATAAATTTTAGTTTTTATAGAAAGACTTATTTTTGCACCTTAGGTGATTTTAGTAAAATGGTGATGTCAATCACTGCCTATATAGATTTTATAGAATTTTTCCATTTTTGAATGCTTATTTCTGTGGCGGCGCGAACCCAGTCCTCTGCCTTTTGTGATATTTCGAAATGTGGACCACAAATCTACAAATTAGGATAGAAATCATTGAGTAACACTATTTTTGGCCAAACGTTGCTCAAAGTTGTAAAATAACCTGTCTTAACATTCCTGGTTGAACTGAGACATTCCCAGTGGTCTTTATGAAATCAGCACATGCCAACCCAACAAAATCAAGAAAGTGAGAGATTTGGTTCAAGCTGCAATTTCAAGGAAAATTTAGCAGGAGAAATAATGTAAATGTGTCAGGAAAAATGGAAATTTTAGCAGGAGATGAGGTCATAAAAGCAGTAGACTCTTGCCAAAAGCAGGAGAGTTGGCATTCTCTGAATCAGCCTAACCCACATGGAGAACCTAGGTGATGGGATTACAGTAAAGTTAAATGTGCTGGGTAAAATGTAGAACATCAAAATTGGATCATCAATTAGGCATTGAACTTTGAGCCAAAGATAATGAGACAAGATGGCGGTTTAAAGTAGATCGATGCAGCTGATCATTCTGGTTCCAATTATTGTTCTAGCTAAGATAGCCAAGGAATATATCTCACGTGATCCTGCCTGGTCAACAAGAATAAAAGTTGGTGGTTTTGGCATAATATGTATACCAGAGATGCAAACTCTCCCAGGAGTGTCAGGATTTTTCACACATCCAGGGAGTGTGGGGACCTCCCTTAAAAAGACCCCCTCTCCTGGAATTTCCACTCATGAATCAGACCCCCTCCCCTGGAATTTTCAGTATCATAAACAAGCCCCTCTCCTGGAATTTCCATTTTTCCTGGCAAAATACCCCTGAAAAATCTATTTTGGAATAAAATTTCCCTCGAAAGTCACCTTTTTTTACCCCTCCCCCTTTCCAGTGTCAGACACATCCCTCCAGTCCAATACACCCTCCCCTGGAAAATTTTCTGTAGGTCCTCAACCCCCTTGGTGCAGTTTAAAAATGCAATCAGCCAATGGCAAGAATAACCCTTTTTCTCTTTTTCAGGTCTTCATCATCTTAGCCATGAAGAGCTTGTAGATCTGAGAGATGAGATGTCAGCTTACGTCAAGGAATACTCAGATGTCTTAGTAGATGAACTTATGGTTAAAGATGAACAAATACGAGAGAAAGAAATGAAGAATTTATTTATATCTTCATTATTAACACTTCAGTCTAAACTTCGAGAGGTACAGTCAAATCAAGGAAGGAAGAAAAACGGACCATCAGCAAACATAGTAAGTGGCATTACATACCTTTGTAATGGCCAAATAGATTGTTGGAATACTCTTCAGTTTGTCTTGTCTTAACTGCAGTAAGTATGCTCACACAGGGGCTGAGAAACCCTCCACTGTTTCTGGTAAACACAGACATTGTGTGTAATTACCTGGAGAAACGTTTACAGGGGGATAGGAGATGGCATATTGTTGTGATTAAATCAGTTAGTTACTCAGTTACAGTTAATGACTCAATCCATCTGTTTGTCAATCGGTTTGTCAATCAATCTATTTATTATCAGCCAGTACCAGAGCTGTCAGAATGTTTTGAAGTAGGCGGCTGCCATAGGCGGATTTAGGGGGGGGGGGGGGGGGGGGGGGGGAGCTCAGGGCCCCCCCTTTTTCGATAGATTTCCCCATACATTTACTGTATTTGCAAGAGCAAGGTTTCAACTCTAACCTCCATTTTCTTTACTTTGCCCCCCTCCCCCCCTTTTTGGAGATCCTGGATCTGCCTACTCAATAAAAGTATCTGGCTGCTAAAGAATAACTGATGGCTGACTGACGGCAAATTTCGTAGTTTCAAAGCAAGAAGTTAGTGTCCTCACCAAGCCAATAGACCTCCTCGCCTTGGGCATAATTGTTTTCCCATTTCAGATCACGTGCCATTCATTTGAATATTCTTTCTTTGTTTGGGATGCTTCCATATTCATTATCCTTCAGTGCGTAGCAGAAAAAAAGCAAGAATACTCATGGGAATGTCATGTGATCTGAAATGTGAAAACATTACGCCCAAGCTGAGGAGGTTTATTCTGACACAGGTGCGGGGCTGGGAGATTTTTTAGAGGAACTACAGTTTAAGGATTCCAGTTTTTATTTTATTTTTGCAAACAATGAGGTGAGCTTCAGACTGCATCTTACAAAGTTCTGTGGTTTTGTCTCACATTCAGCAAAAAGTAGCCAGCGATTAAATGTGAAGTAGCCGCCGGAGCTTCGGCAGTGGCCGGCTTGTTCCGACAGCTCTGCAGTACATTATTCAGACAGTCTGGCCATCTGTGCTCATTACAAGAACTTGTCCCTTGAATCTGTGGATACATGCTAATGAAGGAACTCTAAACAGTCTGTTATAGAGAGTGTTTTATTTTCAAGTTTTTTTCTTCTTCTTTAGTATCTTACTACGGTGATTCCCTATGAAGAGCAAGTTGGTGGTCCAAAAACAGCAGATCTAGAGAAAATCATTGAAAGTAAGAAAGTGGAGTTATTATTTATAAGGTTTATTCGGCGCATTCATTCAGCGCGCCACAAGATTATACTCGTAGTACTAGAACTCATAGAAGGAATTGTAGTTTTTAGATTTTATTTTTCTATGTGTAAATTTGATGTAATTCTTATGCTAAGTTGAATAATAAAGTTTATTATTTTTTTTACAGAATACAGGAGATTTTCTTTCAGGCCCCATTCATGATTTATCCTCCAGAAGTTCTTGTGGGTCTTTGATTGAACAATTAGAAAAACATTAGACAACATTGCGATTGAATATGTGATAAGGGCGTATATTGGAAAAGTTGTATATTCAAAGATATTACAAAAAAGTAATGATCCATCGAGGGTTTTTTCTTCTTCTTATCTAGTTATGGATGCCATGGCAGAAGACAGTGCAACGGTACCCAACTTATTAACAGGATATATATTGAAAGGTAAGCATGTTATCCCACTTGGTCAGGCCCATAGCTGGAATCTTTTTAAAGGGATTCGTTTTCCCTGCGTTTTCAGAGGGGAGTTCGTTTTAATTTGTTTTCCTGGCTTAGGATTTTAGCCTAAACAGGTTCTTCTTTTATATAAAAATCGACAATTCTAGCCTAAGAAGTTCTTAAAATACACTGTTCTTTATACGCAGGTTTTTACTGTACTCCTATTTTTCCTATTTCTTCCAAGGCCTCTTTTTTCCTAATTCCTTTTTTTTTTCTTGAGCCAGATCTCCACTTGCAGCGCTTTTGATAAATTCTTAAAAATGAGTGTACAGGGATTCCTTTTATTTTTGTTTCAGTTCTATGCCCATGAAACCGAACCACCAAAGCTTTCCATGAAGAAAAACAACAAGCCAGGACATTGGCCGAAAGGCAACAACAAAAGTACTTCCATTCGTTTCTCTTATTGTAGAGTTTATTAGGAAACAGACCTAAACTTACTATGTTGAAGTCTTATCAAGTTCTGATGAGAATTTACTCCACGTTTAAAATCCCCTCGCTATTTAAAACATGCTCAGAAATTAATCTTAAGAAATTCTCAAGCCTAAGTGGAGCCCCGTAATATTTATAGAATGTAACTTAATTTACCCTCAGGCGTGCAAGGGTAACTGGCTTCCCTTTTAAGTTTTGCTAACGCCAAGCAATTGCCTTGAGGTGTTTTACAACGTTCGGCTGCTATGTCATCTACGTTTCCTAAGGGGCGAGCTTCTTCCAGTGCGCTCGCATTAAACATGGCTCGAAAAAGTATTTCTGGTCTATGTGCAAGTCTTCAAAAACAAAAAGATTCCAACCTGATGGCGTCAAGCCGTGTGACGCTACAAAATGCATACCTGCCAACTCTCCCGGGGAAAATCTCCCGCGGAAATTTCTTGCGATTTTCTCATACAGTTGTTGTATTTGAAACACAATCTCCCGGTTATGGAGTTATTGGGTATTTGTGTAACATTGTCGGGCTTTGGAACACTCTCATGGTAATTTTTGGCGAAGAGCAATTTTTGCTACTAGGGACAAAATCTCTAACTCAAGAGTTTTTATTCGAGCCTGCAAAACTCAAAAACACTGGTTTACGCAGATTTGTCTTTCTAGTTCTCAGATATAAAATGTTGAGTAGCCGCAAAATTGTGTCAAACTTGTTTTGTTAGGATTTCTAGCGGAAAACACAGCATTTTAAAGATATAGTTATGAAAATAACAAAACAGCTCTTTATTATTTTTAAGTGCAATTACTGCGATTTTCCTAATTCCTAATTCTGCGAACTTCTACTTTGCATTTCCATGAAACATTTTTTATCGTTTGCATTCATGGTGGAAAATTTTGTTTTGTAGCTGGTCCTTCTTAGCTCTTATTAGTTCATAAAATCTCTCAAAGCCTGCGTGAAATCAGCCAGAGCTGTTTCACTCGTTCGCTTGACGGAAGCCAAACCGCGGTTTGTTAGTTGTGGCGTAGAGTTTGCAGAATTATGAAAATTGCAGTAAAGTAAACTTTTTCCTGTTTATTTAGTGCCGTTTCAACGAGCAATTTTATTCGCCAATTATTTGACAACTCTATTTAACCATGTAGATGTGCAGCAAATATTTCCCGCAAATGTCCACAAAAAGGGGTCTGTTTTAACCGCCAAGAGTGAATTGATATGTCAGCAGATCACTATTAAGATATTTGTCACGTTTTATTTGCCAGCCCTCTGCACTCGAACTACAATGTTTTGATCAATGTGACAATTTTGATATGCCAAATAGACATGCGAGTTTTTATTCGAGCCTGCAAAACTCAAAAACACTGGTTTACGCAGATTTGTCTTTCTAGTTCTCAGATATAAAATGTTGAATAGCCGCAAAATTGTGTCAAACCTGTTTTGTTAGGATTTCTAGCGGAAAACACAGCATTTCAAAGATATAGTTATGAAAATAACAAAACAGCTCTTTATTAATTTTTAAGTTCAATACTGCGATTTTCCTAATTCCTAATTCTGCGAACTTCAACTTTGCATTTCCATGAAACATTTTTTATCGTTTGCATTCATGGTGGAAAATTTGGTTTTGTAGCTGGTCCTTAGCTCTATAATATTAGTTGATAAAACCTCTCAAAGCCTGCGTGAAATCATCCAGAGTTGTTCACTCGTTTGATTGACGGAAGCCAAACCGCGGTTTGTTAGTTGGCGTGGAGTTCGCAGAATAATGAAAATTGCAGTAAAGTAAACTTTTTCCTGTTTATTTAGTGCCGTTTCCAAGAGCAATTTTATTCGCCAATTATTTGACAACTCTACTTTAACCATGTAGATGTCAGCAAATATTTCCCGCAAATGTCCACAAAAACGGGTCTGTTTTAACCGCCAAGAGTGAATTGATATGTCAGCAGATCACTATTAAGATATTTGTCACGTTTTATTTGCCAGCCCTCTGCACTCGAACAATGTTTTGATCAATGTGACGATTTTGATTTGCCAAATAGACATGCTAGCTTTTCAGCCATGAGAACTATTTGCGGGGGTCATAGTTAAGCAAAGTTTTCAAGTTTGCCACATACTTTCCTAGCAACGATGTTCCGTAAGAGATTCTAGGCAAATTTTGATCAAAAGATAGTGGTCGCACTAGTGCGAAATAGATTTTGCCGCCATTTTGCTATTTTGCTGTTTCTGTCTAGGGTTTCTATTTGATTAGATATCCTACAAAACTTTGCCAAAAAAGACAGTTCAGAGGCTGCCCTTCGGCGCCTTTGTGTTTTGGTCAACTAGCAAAGTTTTAGTTTGCCGGCAAAGTGACGGTCGCATAAGGGAATTAATTTTTCTTGCAAATTCTGACCGCAAATTCAGAAAAGTTTGCCAATTTTTCACTATTTTCTTCTCTACGGAGAGCATTTATCAAATTAAAATTGCTGGCGCATTCAAACTGTCAAAGAAATTGCCGTGAAATGAAAATTGCTCGGTGCTTTAGACAAGGATATTTGTTTTAGAATATCATCCTAAGATGGCATATCAACAAGGAATTTCTGCAGAAACCCATCCATGAATTTCCCCTGGTAGAAGAATGGGAAGTGTTCGGATTTCCCATGGCTATCCATGTGAATTCCGAACACTTCCCATGCGTGTGCCTTGGGAAATTCAGCTTTTCCATGGATGGGTTTCTGCAGAAATTCCCTGTGAGCAAAGTGAACTGTAAATGCATGAAAACAACATTACAAAGGCTTGTAAAGTTATGTTTTCAATTGACATAAGTTTATGTTTTATATACAGAAAAGTAAATTATTGACCTTTATTTTTTAACCATATCAAATATATTAGCCTCGAAAGAGGAAGAAAGAAACGTTTCTCGTTTTGTTTCATGTGTGTCTTCTATGTGTTAAATTTGTCAATTATCGCCATTTTCCAGTCAGTGTACTGTTTTCCAACACAGCACTTACCAAGTGGGGTTGTCTGTCTCGCCACCCCACGTCGGTGCGTGCTGCATTGGAAAGCTGCCTTTTGATTGGCTGTCCTCGTTTTGTTTTAGTCTGGTTGCTGCTGGTAGCGTCTCGAAAGCGACCTGAGAAACAACGTAGAAACGTATTGTTTCCTCGTTGGAAGCGTAACGTTTTCAAACTCGAACAAGCGCTGTGAAAAGTGTTTGCGGTCTAGCCAGGTGTCTTGTCTCCACAAATTATCTGTGGCAAATTATACGTGACGTCACTAACCGAAGCCGCGCAGCCAAAAGGAGCCTGGGGACGATGCTATTTGCGGTCCACAACAACCATAGTGCATCGATGTGCTGAATACTAAATGCAAATAGCTATGGATAAGCTTACCTCATGTGATTCGAAAACTCCAGAGTTGAGAGAGGCACTGAGCCAACTACGGTAGTATAGTAGGGGCCGAATAAGCCCTTTTTGTGGTGGAATACAATTTTTTGTGGTGGAATACATAATGAGCTAGGTGACGTCATTGTTTCGGAAGGATTAGGGAGTGAAGACAAAGGGGATTAGTCTTTTGTTCTCTAGAACAATAGAAGAAAACATGCGCAGGAATACATCATGAGCTTGTGACGTCATTGTTTTAGGAAGGATTAGGAAAGGATTGCAGACCTGTTAAAAAATGATACATTTCTTAAAATGTCCTTACGTGGATGTTTTCCATCCAGCTATAACGCGCGCGCGCTGCATGTCGGTAAATGTGGGACATGTGTCGAACAAAATGCTAAAAAAAAAAAACGCGCGCTGCATTCTGGTAATTGTGGGACACGGCTTGGGCATTTCTGAATAAAAAAGGGCTCGGGATGCTTATGGCTGGAATCGTCCATTCCAGAACGTTTTGTAGCTTATTATCATCCATGCTAAATTGCCTTAACCGGGGGGAAATACGAGACACAAAATCCCTTCTCAGTTCACGTCGGGCTGCAGAGGTCTCGAAATGTGGCGCGCGCCAAAAATCAAATACCCGAAAAAAACAACTGGAGAGCCGGCTAGCTAGAAGGATAGCCCCGGGGCGAGGAATTTTCATTCTTATTTTTAGGAATTACCAATACCGGGGGCCACGGGGCGGGGACCTGATACATATTGACGGATACATATTGAAATCAACTTAAATTGTAGGCAAAATGTTGCGCGATAAGTGTTTGATGAACAAAGCCAGAATTTGTGTGGCTCAAAGTAGACCCGTGCTCTACTTCGTGCAACAAGGTTTTACAACTTGAAACAAATGTTTTTGTTGCGTGACACGTTGTGGCACGAGAAAATAAAAAATAAAAAAACGCGCAACATCGATCATCAACTTGCAACGCGACATTCTCGTACCCAGAGCTCCCCGGCTCGTTCTTACCTCGCAGGGGAGGCTCTGGTGACATCCATTTGAGGACCTTTGCTGATTGGCTGGTTTTGAACGTTGGTGCATGCGCAGAAAGATCTTTCTCTCAACGGCTCTGTATAAAATCTTGCGCATGCGTCAGTGGCTGTCACCAGAGCCTCCCCCGCGAGGAGACGAGCCGGGGAGCTCTGGGTAAGAGAATGGCAACGCGACAAACGTTGCGCGACACGCGCGACATATGTTGAGGGATTTTGTGCCGCGTATTTTTCCGCGGCTTTAGAAGCCTGGAAACTAATAGCGCCAAATTTAAATGCAATTTATACACCATGCTCGCTCTTCGACGCCATGTGGCATTGCTACTGAAGTTCACAAACTTTTGCCACTTTGTTCCTACTTCTGTGCTAGAAAATGCTTCTCACCCGATAGAAATAGATAACTGCCTAACGTAAGTATTATAGAGTTTAAAAACATAGAAGCCTGCTTCGAAATGGCGCCAAGTTATGTTGAGTTACGAAATGATGAAGCTTGACATTGTGATTACATTGTACGTGTGATTTATTGCTTTGCAGAATATTACATACTATGGAAGTTCGTACTATGTTGACTGCTTGCACAACAAAATGAGCGTAGGACAACAGGAGAGACGAATGTGAAACAGAGGTAGATGATATTTCAGATTCACAAAAATTGGAACGACTGCACTATTTCTCAAGTCCCTGCTAGACAAAGTTTTCACTCTCATTAGCTTAGGCCTAGTTTCCATATAGTCTTATCTGTCGTATCTGTCGCATCAGTCGACCGTGAAACAATGGAAATTGGAATTATTCTTTTGTTTCACGATTGACTGATACGACAGATAAGACTATATGGAAACTAGGCTTTAGTATACATATTTCCCTGGAAGAAAACCGCGGTATTTGCATCGCTTTAAGAATAACTAAATCTGTAATTTCAGAAATTATCCATGCCCCAATGGAAGGAACCGAGGTCGAGATATATGACCCCCACCCCTCTGGAATGTTCAGTTATAAGAGAGTAATTGGGGACTGAGGGGGCTCTTCCAGATCTCCCATAGTGCAAAGAGGGGCCGTAAAACATGTCTGCTAAGATGAGGCTCTGGATTTTTCGTCAGATTTTCTATGCATTGGGCTGCTCCAAAAAATAGCCTTCCCCCCCATTTGGAACTCCAAATTTTCAAAATTTCTCTACTCCTTTAGAAATTCAGGCTCCTGTACATCCCCTGTGGAAACTTGAAGCAACCCCTGTGGAAATTCGTCATTCTCTTGTGACCCCCCTGTGGAAATTCCTCTTTCCCTTGTGGGCATGTGGCAATTCCACATTTGCAAATGAATACCCTGTGGAATTCTGGGGTCAAAGGAATGGCCCTGTGGAAATTCCAGGGTCAAAATTGCAGCCCCCTGTGGAAATTCCAGGTTCAAACACAACAATCCCTTGCAGGTTCCTCGATAGGGGGGTAATGGTATAATACGGAACATCCCATTTTGGGAAGAGCTCTTTTAAACATCATTTACTTTGAATGAATGAAATGAGTAGGTGGAGTAACATTTTGATGGGGGTAGGAATAACGGCATTTTCATATTGATGTGCATAGGGTCCCTAAAAATATGATCTATTTAGACAGGCCTACAAGAATCTAATGCATTTAGCTTCCTGCCATCTGGCAAACCTTTAAAGGGTCAAATGGTAGCTCTTTTCACCTGCTGTACCAGCATGTAATTCCAGTTGTTGTTTTAACAAGTTTATTTCAGTCTGAGGTGCAAACTAGGTGAAACTCATCTGGGATTTGCACCCACTCCTCACAACAACACAGAGGCACACTGTGATGCTATGTGTGCACTAATACACTAATGAGTTCACTTCACCTTTCATTGCTGTATCCTCAGATCAACAGACTGACCAACACACCAGCTTCCAAGTCCACCTAACAGACAATGGAGTCCTCTGGAACTGCCCAGTAAGCCCCCCATTTCAATCCGAACCACTGACCCATTCAGTTCAGCAGTATTCCACAGCTACAGACAAAACAAGCCATCACCACAACCAACGAAGGCAGCCCTTTGAACCAATAACAAGAACAAGAGCAAGGGGATACTAAATGGGCCACCTCATCATGCAAAAAGGGATCCGATGACATTGAAATTTCTACATTTGAAGTTTTCTAGGTTAAAAGTCCATTTTTTAGTTTTTAACAAAAGTACAGTACAAGGCCAAGACAGGGAAATGTTTGGAGAAGTAAATACAATTTTTTCCCTGCTAGCAGAGGCCTCTATTCTCTGCATTTCGCTGCCTGAGGTTCGCGAGGAAAAGAGACTTCTGCGCTGGGTCGAAACTCACTTTGTTTTGCCGCCGTCCACAACCTTGAACGGTTTGCTGACAGTTTCTTGAGCCTACTATATGAACACACATCTACAGATGTTTTCCGCTGATATTATTTGAGCTCCCAAGCGGAAAATTTTTGTAGATATGCGTTCGCATATAGTGGGCTCAAGAAACGGTCAGCAAACCGTCCAAGGTTGCGGACGGCGGCAAAACAAAGTGAGTTTCGACCCAGCGCAGAGGTCTCTTTTCCTCGCGAACCTCAGCCAGCGAAATGCAGAGAAAAGAGGCCTCTGCTAGCAGGGAATACAATTTTCCACTAAGTTTATATTTTTCAACCATATAGCAATAGCAAGGCCAAAGTAGGGAAATGTTTGGAGAAGTTGACAAAATTTCAAAAGTAAAATGATATATTCATGTCGTCCACACCCTTTTTGCATGACGTGACCTAAATAATCTTGACCATAAATCTCCCTGGATATCTCCCACAAATCAACATGGCATTTACCAAGACAAACCTTGGTTGATTTTGTAACAAAATGTAAGAAAAATGTATCTGCCATGTGTGATTCCAGAATTTATCCACACCCCTCCCACAGAATGGGTTTGAGATTATGATCCCCACCCCTCTGGAATTTCCACTGAAAAAAAAAAAACAGTCATTGTATGGGAAATAAAAGGCATTTGACCGCCAACCACTCTGGAATTTCCAAATAGGAAGGAGGTGTGGATTTTTTCTGGAATCACACAATCCATCTTGTGGAACTATCCAGCAATCAAGAATCAATTTTGTTTTCCATAAAGATGAAATAATTAGAAAGGGCTCTAGACTGTGAGGATAGTCACTTCAAATACCAAGAAGGACAACATTTTACAAACCAAAACTTGGTGTTACTTGTTGGTAGAGGTTAATGAAGGTAACCTTTTTATGACTTCAGTAAGGTAAAAATGAATGAAAAAGGAGAAATAAGAAATAATATTATTTCAGTCGCATTTTAAGCAGTTCCTGGTCATTGCTGGTTTATCACAGTGAGCCCTTCACACCATCAGCCAGACCACAGTCAACCCTTCAGACAACAATGAGCCTTACATCATCAGCCAGACCACAGTGGGCCCTTCACACCATCATTCAAACCATAGTGAGCCCTTCAGACCATCAGCCAGACCAGTGAGCCCTTCAGACCATCAGCCAGACAACAGTGAGCCCTTCAGACCATCAGCCAGACCACAGTGAGCCCTTCAGACCATCAGCCAGACCAGTGAGCCCTTCACACCATCAGCCAGACCACAGTGAGCCCTTCAGACCCTCAGCCGGACCACAGTGAGCCCTTCAGACCATCAGCAATGACCATTGAATTGTTTTGGCCATGATGAAGGGTGTTAAATGGCTACTTGTACAGATAATTGTACCAAGGTTTTTGATAAAGCAAGGGTGCTTATACCATTTAACACCCTTCTTGTCCTCAGCTGCCTAGAGCTTTTTCAAATTGTTTCAATAATAGTTTTAAGTTCAATGGTTGAGCCAGAAAAAATAACAGATTGAAACTTTTCATTCATTTTACAAAGAGGACATTATGGCCAAATGTAGAAGTTTGGATGGGAGGGACTGCTCAACTGCTGAACTTACAAACAACTGAATAATTATATTGTTGGGCCATTCCATTTTTTAGCCACACCCCCCTATGGAAGATGATTTTCTTTAGTAACCCCTCTGAAATTCTTGCTTTACCCCCTCGGAAATACCCAAGGAAGAGCCTTTTTCGGATTGCACCCCCACAGAAAAAACCTATGGAGAGCCTTTCCTCAGTTTGACCCCCTCAGGAAAGGCTATAGCCCTCAGAGAAACTCTTCTGTAGGGGGGTGCGGCTAAAAATGGAATGGCCCATTGTATTGTAAATTATTTGTATTTGTAAAGATCAAAGTCCCACAAGGCCCTGACAGCCCAGCTGATGAAGGTGCTCCAGAGGTCAAAACTGGTAGGTGTGTCAACTCACTACACTCAGTACTGAGGCTCCTGTACAAGCTCCGAACTGCTCATCAGCCAGTACCTCCTCAGCTCTCAAGGCTGCAACTCTTAGGCACCAAGACATTGTTATTCACATCTACCAGGTGTCTCACATGACTGATGTGGTCATGATGGTAGGTACAAAAACATGCAGTACATGACTGATCACACATTCTGATTAAGGTAGCATGCCAGCTTGATAGCAAATTGGTCCACATAATTAGGTGAGGGTGACATTACTCAATTTTTTCTTTTTTTTTCTTTTAAAACTTGTAAGGCATCCTAATATGATCTAAGTCCTTGGCGGGCTCGGATGAGAAGCTCTGCTGCTAAAATGCTGTTATTTGGGCTTGTTTCTTATTTAGAGCACATTCAGTAGGTAATGTAATAAATTGATTTAATTTTTAACTAAAAACTTTTAAAATGTATACTGCTAGCTTCACTGTAATTTGTATGATAAAATGTGTAAACTCAATTTTAAAATCAGTTTTTGTATTTCTCATCATCAAGAAATGATCAACACAAAAAGAATAAGGAAAAATGGCAACTGTGTTTGAAACTAGCTATCCTTTACAACATTGAGAAGATTAATTTTGCAGGGTAAAATAACTTACTGGCATACTACTTTTAACTAGAGGCATATTACAGCTGGTACTTTTTTCTTCTGAATAAAAGTTTAACCATAAAAAAATTAAAGTTACCGTTATCATAATATCAATGCCATTATTTTTGGCTGGCAAAGAAAAGCCTTAATCCATAATAAATAATAGCTATCATTGAGCAACATTCAAGCTCATGTTCATACATATGAACAAGAACATTGCTCAACTCTGTGAATTGAAAAGGTTATACATACTTGCTTGAAGCAAATGTCTCAGTACAAATACTGTTAAAATATTTTGTGTGATTGAAGTTTGGTACTTTTGACACTGGTGTACTGGAATTCCAAAACTGACTTTGTTTGGATTTCGGGTGCAGTTAAGTTGCTGTCCTGATGGGCCACTTGATCCAATGCACGATAAAATAAAATATTAGTTTAAAGTGATATGTACATGTAATGATAATAAATAAGTTTTGTCAATCTGTTCTTTACAATATAGTGTTAGAGCACTATAGTGTTTAGATAGTGTTTAAATAACACCCTCATGTGACAGAAATGGTGCTGCAATAAATCATGATATTCATACAACATGTACTGCATCTGCCATCTCTCCAGATTCTCACAAGACACTTTTTTATCAATTCTCCCAGCTGGAATCTAAATCTCCAGATTTTCCATATGGTGGGTGGGTAAATGTTTGGAAAGGTTCCAGTAAAAACTTGAGGTGGGGGGTATGTTCCGCAAAATTTCTCAAGATTTGGGAACCTTTGAGGGTTGGCAGATACAGGGTACATCGGGTACATGTACAAATAATAATATCGTTTCCACTTAATCTCCCTAAAAAGAAAACTGTATCAAAACAATGTATAAAAATTCTATAAATGAAATTTAAAACTCATTCTTATTGATTGTGTAATTCTATAGTGCACTCCAGAAAATAGACTATCCAGATTCCACAGAATTATCCACAATCCTATTAATCTTTCTGCATTTTTCAAAACTCAGAAATTTTTTTTTAGCACATTGCCTCTACTTCCCCTCGAAACGTAAATCTACCCCCTCTCAAGGATGACTATTTTCTGGAAACTGTCTTATGTTTAAGTCAATCAATTTAGCAAATAATTAAATTCCATTGTTAAAGATATTTTAGTTGATGTGTAACTATTTTAATAAAAATAATAAATTTGTTTATTAACCCTACTGCAGTGGAACTGAATTACAGGGCAGTCAACAAAAATACAAATACATAACTTATACATATAATAATCATGAATCCAGATAACACTGATATGCTTGTAAAGCACACTAATACCGATACTTGAAAATGTTAACTCCATAAAAAGAATGTGCAAAAAATTGTGTTTGGCAAACGTTTGAAGCAGAGTCATGAACATTCCAGCCCTAATTGTGGGGGAAGTTAGGATGCCTTTGTTTTAAAAGGAGTAATCTCACAGGGGGTGGTGTATATGGGGGCGTAATTTGTTATCTTTGCATGTTCCCTTAATATCCTGAAGTGTTATCAGTTATATTATATGTACAGCATGTATTTGTATCTATCACCAGGTAACATCAATCATGTGAGACTCCTGGTAGGTGTGAATAACAATGTCCTGGTCCCTAGAGTTGCAGCCTTGAGAGCTGAGGAGATACTGTCTGATGAGGAGTTCAGAGCTTGTACAGGAGTCTCAGTATGGAGTGTAGTGAGCTGACACACCACTGGTGCTGACAGGAGCATCAATAGCTGGGGTCTGAGGGGCTTTGTAGGACTTATTTTTTAATGCCAAAAAGGTACTTACAGGCATTATAGAGTTGGAATAAATAGCTGAAACTTGTTCATTCTTGTACCTTTTATTTTTCCAATGACATTACAACATCATACATCAATGACTACATCTTACTTCAATGCCAAACACCTACTTTTGGCTGGGTTCTTTTAATGTGCTAAATGTAAACATTTGAGGGTTTCCTCGGCTACATTAGGCAGGAGGTTAGAACACAATAAACTAGATGAAAAAAACATGCCGAGTTTGTTGAAGCTGACATTTCAACAAGTGCTGCCTTATCAAGGTAATAAAACTAGCTATGTATAGTAAAAAATATGGTTTTATTACCTTGATAAAGTAGGCAGCACTTGCTGAAATGTCAGCTTTAACAAACACAGCATGGCTTTTTTTTGTTCTAGTGCTATTGTCTTAATTCTAACCTCTAGCTGCCCAAAGCCGGCTTTTCACTAGTGAGATAAGCGGAGATGAAGAAGGTAAGAGAGACGTAAGAACTTACGTTTGTGTGAAATTTGTTGTGACAGTAAGTGTTACTGGAGACGTAAAAATAAAGGACACCTTCTGTTCTGCTTCCTTCACGCTTACGTCTCCTTCTCTGTCTCCATTCTTTGATTTTCACATGAATGTAAGCTTCCTTACGCCTCTCTTCACTAGTGAAAAGCTGGCTTAAAGAGCCTGTGTCAGCCACTCTTTTGTTATTGTTTTTGTTCGATATTAGTAATTACGTGTATAAATAGACATCTAAAAACAAAGTTTCAGATTTGATTTACCAAATTCAATAAAAAAAATTGGTCTATATTCTCTAAATCAGCCAATGGAAATGGATGCCTTCTCCGACTTGGTATGTAATGTTGCTATGCTGTCAAAATGGTGACTAACACGGACCCTTTAATGCATGTGAAGAAACTCTTAAATGTTTACATTTAGCACATAAGAAGTACCCCAAGAAAAACTTGGAGCGCCTTACACCTTAGAAAGAATTCTGTATCAATATTGGTGGTGCAGTCACCAGGACCTTAAATAGGAGCCAATGTGGACTCATAAAAGGTGGATATAGAAAAAAAAATCAAATCCTCTGTACTCCAGTAAAATAAGGCCAAAATGTGTAATTCCACAAATGATCCATAGTACCCCACCATGGAGGTTATTTACCTAATGAACCCCACCCCACTCTCTCCAGTAAAAATACAGTGATTACATGGGAAAATAGGTAAGGTGTATTGATGTCCCACCCCTTGGAATTCCCAATTCCCTCTGTGGTTTGTGTAAGGATCTTATCTGGAATTACACAATGTACTTGAGCCTAACAAATTCCAACAATGGCTGTTTCAATGGAGAAAACGGTCCTCTGTAACATATATAAAATTGGCAAAAATCCAAGCAAAATTCGAACTAGATTAAAAACTGCCATTGAACAGTGTTGTCTTGTTCAGGAGCGGATTTAGGGAGGCAGAGGGGCCGTGGCCCCTTTCCTCTGGAGATTTTCCCATACATTTACTGTATTTGCTAAAGGAAATTTGCAAATTCTCGTCCTTATTTTCACTATCTGGCCCCCCTTTCTGAAATTCCTGGATCTGCCCCTGTTGTTCCTAGGTTATTGATGAGTTCCCTGGCTTGTGCTATGATCTGAATGAAGCAAAAGAAATGGGAACTATGACTTTTCACATTTTTTTTTTCTCAGTTACTCCAGAGAAAAACCTGTTGAATTTGTTACAGGTTATCAGTAAGTTTACTGGACTACTAGATCTTTGGGGGCATCTAACCTTCACTTACATATGTAACTACCCAGCAAAGTGGACTTGGTTGGGCATGTACTGTACTGCCACAGTTCACAGCAGAGTGACTCTCGACATTCTAGAAAATAGATGATCACACCAGGTCAAAATCATATGTAGAAATAACATATCCAAATTTCATAGAAATAAGACTGGAAGTTGGTTAAATTTTTGGTTTTACCAGCAACGTCAAGGGCACCTTTTGTTTTCAGCGGCACTTAGACAATGAAAACACAGAAACTGGGAGAATGTTTATAGATGCACAAATGAAACCGGGGAACATTGAAGACAGATTTTTTTAGAACTTTGAGCAATTTTGCCAGAAAGCGGCAAAAAATTTTGTTACTCGAAATAAAAAAAGTTGTTGCTTTGAATTTAGTCTCATTTCAAAGGTCTTCATGGTAGTGTTCATTTATTATCATGCCGGTAAAAAATTTCCAGAGCAAGATGAGAAAATAAATTTTAATTTTTACAGATAGATGTATTTTTCGCACCTAAATGGTGATGTCAATCAGAGCCTATATAGATTCTATAGAATTTTTCCATTTTTTGAAAGCTTATTTCTGTGGCGGCGCGAACCCAGTCCTATGCCTTTTGTGATATTTCGAAATGTGGACCACAGATCTACAAATTAGGATAGAATAATTGAGTAACAGTATTTTTTGGCCAAACGTTGCTCGAAGTTGTAAAATAACCTGTCTTAATAAGGTTTTTTGGCTGAAACAAATAGTTTCTGAGCTATAAACAGTTTATTTCTTTTGGCCTTTAATATTTGAGGTTTAGTGTATCACCTATATGGGAAATACAAGGATCAATACGGGATTCGTCAAACCTCAGGATTATCAAGTCATTATTTGCAGTAGAAAGAAATTGCTTGATATCGCATTCAATATCACACCGAGTTACGGCTATACAGTCTATAGCACATATTTCTCACATATGTTCCTGAGAATTTGCTGTATAAAAATCCCATGTTGCAATTTTTTCCAGGTTAAAAGCTAAATTGACCAGACTAGATGTCAGGTCATCCAGATCTCACAGCCTTTAAAGATCATTGTCATTGGACATACAGCTGTACTCAGGGGTGCTTACCATTGGTAAAGGAAAACCGGTTGGTTTGATCCGCGTCCAATGGTACAGAACATTTCGGTTGGGATGAAATACCGAGCGGAATGGCGCTTACCATTCGCTTATTCGCATTTCGGTTGGGATTGGCTACCCTTATTTGGTCATAAACCCGGTTGGAGTGCCAATGGTACAAACCATTCCGATCGGTTCGTTCCAACTGGAACGGCGAGACAACCTCTGAAGCTGAGCCACTCGTACCAAACGGAATGACCGAAACATCGACTGTACCATTGGAATCCCAACCGAAATTACTGGTTCTTTCACAAAATCTTCAAATAATCCAAGGCAATCATTGAGGGCTGGGTTGAGAAGTTTGTGCCATAAATAAGTTAAAGGGGCACTGTCACGGTTGTTCAACAACAAATTTATAAAATAAGACCAGTGATCTACAGAAACAACTCAGAATCCTATGTATACTGTCCTAGAAAGAAAAAGGAACTGAAACATGCATTACATAGGCATTCTTACGTAAGATTTAATAGCTTTCGCCATCAAATTTCCAATTTTTAAAACTGTTCAGCCTGATACGAAATTAAAAATGTCATTTCACAATCCAATTCCATCCGCTCGATAGCACACGAAAATACTCCAAATTTGTACTCATCTGTAGCTGAAAGGTTATTTAACAAACCTAGACGATTATTTTGTTCAATTCTTGTGAATCTGACTGCATTTAAGCTACCCAAATTAACCCTAAAATCATGTAAAATGGTGACAGTGCCCCTTTAAAATAAGTTATATCCAACCAAATTGGAGAGTTCATTGGACATACATGTAAGCTGCTTTATTTCCCTGTGAGCAATGGCTACTGTTAGTTTTTATCTCCCTGCATTTGCTTTTACCAGGGGAGAGGGGGATAGCAACTCCCTTTTCATGTTGCCTCTTTTTCAATCACCATGCTTGCTCCAAGTTCACTACCTGTCAATCAAACAGGCATAGATTGCGCCAAAGGGAGTTTGAACAGAAGACAACAACAAGCAAGTTAAGTATGTAGATGTTCAGGCAAGCCTGTGGCCACGTAGCACTAAGTTCAACAGAGTGGAGATAAGGAATTAACGTTGTGTGAAAGCTAACGTGCTAATGAAATGGTCCCATGTGTGCTTCTGAGCGTTAGCCCTAGTAAGCGGAGAAAGAGAAAAAATTCTCTGACCCCGAGAGGGATTCGAACCCACGACCTTCAGAATTGTACATCCGATGCTCTACCAGCTGAGCTATCCAGGTCAGACTGGAGCAGGTCGGGGTAAATTCACTACCTGTGAATTCCCAAAACTTTTATACGGGGGATGCTCGGCCCATATTCTGGTCCCCTTACCCTTCTTTATACCAATTTCAGAGCAAAAAAGGTACCCCTTTCTTATACCAAAGCCGAAAAAGGTACCCCTTTCTTATACCAAGCCTGAAAAATCGGCTTTTTGCTCTGTTAAAAAAGAAACGGTTTTGCTCTCGCGTTGCGGGTGAAATCCGGTAAAATACAGATCCTTTTTTATACCAAAATTACAATTTTCCCTACTGTTTATATACCCAGTCCACCCTGAAAACCCTACCCCTTTCTTATAAACAGCCTGAAAAGCCTACCCCTTTCTTATACCTCCAGCTTGAAAACCCTACCCCTTTCGGGCCGAGCATCCCCGTATAGTCCAATATAGGGAGTTCCCCCCCCCCCCCCCCGGGTCCAGGCCTCCCAGCCTACTCCCCATAGCTACTTTCAGCTTTGTGCAACATTTGTGAAGAATTAATAAAACCTGACAACCATCTCTTTAATTGTTTCGGTCCTTGCTATATTCAAATTCTGTAATCTTATGAGTTCAATTCAAGTGGGGAAATAAGTTTTTTTTGCGACGTAGAAGACCATATCGAACAGTTCAACTAACAAATCGAAAATCAACAAAAAATAGCCTAAACCTAACACTAATTATACAGTCAGTAATAAGTCGAGTTCAAATTGATTGTCCTCAGCAAGACTAGTTCACCTCTTACCAGTTATTAGTCCCGTAACCATGAAATATTCCTCTATCGTCATTCGGCATTGTGCAGGGCGCCATCTTGGATTTACGAGCGCGGCTTAGTGACTAGTTCCCAGTTCATTTAATTTCACAACAAGACGCATCGACGCGCTGTGACCCTCTGTGTCGCGAATATTCCGATACCTTCACGACAATGACCAACTTGAAACGCCAGATTTTACTGGCAACTTCCTATTTACGCATTCACATTTGAAACATTGCATGCGCATAAACATTGCATGCGCATAAACACAGCAAAACTGTGTTTTAGCAGCATCGCACCGATCACAAAACAAACACTTATCAACCACAAACAACACTCAGTCCCTCAGAGGTTTATTACCACTGTATGCATTGCTACACGACTTCAAAATTCACTGTTGCGATAGGCGATTGGCGATTTTTAGCCGTCAATCAAAACCAAAACGTTGGTTTCGGCTACTTCAGTCGGTCGACAACTAAATTATTGTAAGCTATCCTTTGGCATTCTGGCCTACACTTATTAACTTTCTGGCTCAGGAAAATTGACATTACAATCCTTTTGCTGAGAATCGCAAATCGCAACCGTGAATTTTGAGGTCGCGTAGCAATGCATACGGTGGTAAGGCTAAAAACAATGAATTAGTCAATGCAGAGTTCGGTTTACACTTACGATTTTTGTTGCATTTGTTGCGGCAATTTTTCTCGCGCAAGGTGCAATTCCAACTATCTTGTGTAAACGGTTTACACTTACGATTTTTGTTGCATTTGTTGCGGCAATTTTTTCTCGCGCAAGGTGCAATTCCAACTATCTTGTGTAAACGAGATGCAAATCCGGTGCGTTTTCTGTGCTCTGTTTTCTTCAAATCGCCTCAAGTTGCAAAGAGTTTCGAACATGTTTGAAATCTCCGCGATAGTATTCGTTTTAATACATTAGTGATTTTGAGTTGACGCGTACGTGCGAGAAAAATCGCCACGACTCGCGCGACAAAAAGTGCAGCAACAACTGCAAGTGTGAACGGGCCTTTATGAAAACTGCAATAATAACGTGAATAACGTATTGGAATTAAAACTTTATTTCACTTCATCCTCAACGTGAGATTAGTAACATAGATCAAACAATGACAACATTTTGTCTCTCATCGGCTCCCCTGATCGTTTCCCTACTTATTCATTTCTTGGAATCCATGTCCACCTGGACTTGCAGCTGCATACATCCCAAGTGCCGTTGATATGGATCCAGGAATTCCGCCCTCACCCAGTATTTACCCTGGTTCAAAATGAACACCTTTTGTAAGAAGAATTAATTAAAGGAATTGCATTACTACCGAAATCGCTAAACTGTCGGCAACCTCGAAAATTCGATCGATCGTTTGTCGGTTTCAGTTCGTTCGTCTGGCTGTTGTGATCGCTCCAAATGGTCACGTGACATTTAAATTTTGCATCAAACAAAGGGAAAAGCGTGTTTTTCCATTGTTTGGCACAAAATTTAAATATCACGTGATCATTTCGATAGATCAAAACAACCAGACGAACGAACCGAAACTGACAAACGATCGATCGAATTTTCGAGGGTGCCGGCAGTTTAGTGATTTCGGTAGTACATTTACTGTGCGACTAAGGTCAACCGGGCCATTTTGTAAAAAGTTAGCCAATCAGAAAGCGAGTACAGAACAAAGGATCTTGACTTTCCGTAGATCTCAGACGAAATATTCGCTATTGTCTGAAAATTGTGAAAATTATGAACAAACGTAGTGCAGGTATTAAATGTGCTTATTACATGATTGACACGGTTTCCATTGTGTTTTTGAGGTCTCCAACTAACGTACATACCTCGCAAGTAACTTAAAGCCGGGAAGGGATTTGAAATTCTCTAGGGAAGAGAGGGGCCGATGAAAAGAATTAAAGAAGCTGTAAGTGGAACATCCCGGGTATATACAGAGTTAAATACCTCATTAAATAAACATTAGGTATTTAACTCAGTTAAATACATGGACATTCTACTTACCGCTACCCAATCTAGTCACCCCCAAACTCTTTTCCTAGTGAATTCAAATCCATAACACATAATATCCCGAGAAAAAAACACCAATAATCTCAGTTTATGCATCTATATGACTATCTGTCTAATTGTTAAATAGAGCGGATTTCATATGACTGTAGTGAGACCAATTACAACAATTCTGAATAAAACCTATAGGTGTAATTACAAAGTAATTGCGAATAACTCACGACAGTCATCTGAAATCCGCTCTATTTGCTCCTGAATGATTATCCTTTATGCGCGAATCTCGTTGAACGCCACAAAACACCATATCCGAGAAACGCCTTCACTTGAACCGACTTGAACCATAAACCGTTTGTCCAGCCTATACTTGCTTGGTTTCCTGGCCCATAGAGTGTGTTCAAGCAGGTAAACCTGAAATACAGATGAAATCGTTTACATATGTAAGGGTTAGAGAACAACCAACCAGCGCAAAATACCTGAAACTTGCCTTCAGTTACTCCAGCTTGAAGCAGTTCCGATCCATGTTGTTTATACTCAGCGTTATGCAAATTGACTAGTAGCAGTCAGTGCGTGGTACAAACGAAAATACCGTTTGAATGAGTCACGCTTTTACAAAAAGCCACTCGATTGACTGGCCTGGCTGTTTTGTACGAAAACAAAAGACATAATTCGTGTTCTGCTAACAAATGAATGCACTCAAGCTGTATAATTTTTTTTT
Source organism: Scolanthus callimorphus (assembly GCA_033964015.1). Lineage (NCBI taxonomy): Eukaryota > Metazoa > Cnidaria > Anthozoa > Actiniaria > Edwardsiidae > Scolanthus > Scolanthus callimorphus. The sequence continues at coordinate 1,989,851 of CM066915.1, forward strand.
GTTTGGACCTCTGTCAATCATGTTGAATAAAACCTGTCATTCATTTTCTCTGGGGAACGTACTTCTATGAAAAGAGCTAAATAACTAACAATAGTTCCTATCGGAATGCGCTACCCTTTTCAAATGTAAACTATGCTCCTTGTCAAAACTTTGAAATTCAACGAGAAGAATGCATTTCATTTGTTCCTGTTTTCTGAAAACCTTGCCAATCCTGTAATAAGCCAGTTAATTACCTCGATTCTCGGCAATAACCCAAATACATCCCGCGGGCCTACGGCCCTTGGGATGTATTTGGGTTAATGCCTCGAATCTCGGTAATTAACTCTTACTAAAATGGTTTGAATCTCTGAATGATAAAGTTTTGACGGGATGGCCCGGTTGATGTAGTCGCACAGTAAGGTACTGAGTAACGCTTCAATTGCCAAGTCTGAAGAACTAAGGCCAAACGTCGTGATAGAGTCGCGCCGTTCCAATAAAAAAAAAATGGAAATTTCTTGATTATAAAGTATAATGAAGCGGCATCCTTTGAAAAAGGAAAGGTTCGACAGAAGAAGAGCGACTGAAGTTCGGCGTTTGCCGACAGGCCTAAAATGCTTTTGTACATGTAAATTGCAGATTTTTTTGTAAATGTCTGTACAATCACTTAAATGTCTGGATGTATCACTTATAACGTGGGTCCATGAACCATATCTTCAAAAACAATTTTGGAAACAAACACTCGTGAAACTTAATGTATTGTGAGCACATTTACATTATGGCGTATCATGACGTATTTTATACGACTACCAGAAACCTTGTGCTCTGTCCCTTTTGTTCGAGTGCATAAGAAAGAAAACTGAAAAGGATTCTTGTAGTCGTAGTCAAATGACACAATAGTGCAATGTCCTATAGTGCACATAGGAACATAAAAAGAGACGAGAAAATAATAGAACAATGAGTTACACCAAAGCCAATAGCATTAGAAATTCCGAGCAAGCTGCTACACTGCTTGTTTGAGACAATTGTGTAACCAGTCATCTTTTGGCAAGCGGCAAATCCCTCCATCTTGAAAATCACCCAACATTGGGAGCGAGGTTAAAGATGAGGGGCTCTGGGTACGAGATTGGTTTTAGTTTGGAGACTAACCGTACTTACATTGATAATCCAGTCCCACACGGGAATGACGCTGAGCTGTTGCTTGGTTACCATGATTGACAGGGGTGGTGTAGTGAACTGACCAGTTGGGATTGGACAGTCACACTCAACACCGCGACGTTCCATCTCCTCGTCACATGTGCTGAACATCAGAGGGCGTAACAGAGAACAAGCATTCTCATACGTGCTAGAGAACAATAGTCAACAAAGGGTTTTACTACTTCTTGATTGGTTTTAAATCTAAAGTCCCAGTCTCCTATAAGCCTAGGTTTACTCAGAGATGGTTTAAGCCGGGGAAATACGAGGCACAAATCCCTCAACTTGTCGCGCAACATTGTTGCGTTGCAAGTCTAATGTTTGTTGCTCGTTTTTCATCAAATTCACAACTTGTCGCGCCACATTTTGTTTTGATAATCACACATGCGAGACCAAGGTGAATTTGGCCCCTTAGTACTTCATTTCTATTGACCAACCAACTTGAATCGTAGGCAAAATGTTGCGCGACAAGTTGTGTGTTTCATGAAAAACGAGCAACAGAATTTGTGTCTCAAAGTAGACCCACGCTCTACTTCGCGCAACAAGTTTTCACAACCTGCAACAAATGTTTTGTTGCGCGACAAGTTGTGGCGCGAGATGAAAAACGCGCAACATCGATCATCAACTTGCAACGCAACAATGTTGCGCGACAAGTTGAGGGATAATGTGCCTCGTATTTCCCTGGCTTTAATCACTTTACGATTGGTTTCACAAAAGTCACATGAAAATCCGCTCTGTAGGATCGAGTCTTTACTCTCTCTCTTGACGATAACGCGCGCTCTGATTGGTCAATTTTATGAAGAAGTTGGAGGGACGCACGTAGTCAAGGGCAACCGACGGTTTGAACTCGCCGAAAGATTTGGTTCGCTGAAGGACGATTTTCGCGTACTAATTCACTAAAATTTGGCTAACAAGTCGGAAATGGAACTCATCAAGCTATATCGAGAGCATGTCAATTTGTGGGTTATGCAAAAGGCTGTGAATTTACATGGATTTAGTGGACATTTGAAGTGTGTGTCAAACATCAAGGCGAAAATAAAAGCCGGCCGGTGAAAGAAATTCACATCGTGCAACTCTTACGCTACCTTCGTGCTCTCTCAACTATCCGCGTGCTTCCAGAACTGGATATACGCACGCTAAGAGTGGACCATTCCTTACATAGTATACCTACCATGAGCCGTACTGCCATATACACGGTATCGTCAACCAAAACAGATTCCAGATCTTCTTCTGGATCTTCAGCCTGACTATAGTCCATGACGGGAGGTGTCTCCTGATGGTAACACCTGCCGATATATTGACTGTCCCGGGGAGGGTCAGGGGACTTGGTGTCAACACCATGTTGTCGATGGCGAATGTATCTCGAGGGAATTCGGGGATCGGCGCTGTGAAGAGCAAATAAAGAAATTATGCGAGGTCATTCGTAGAACTATACTACTCATAGTCCAGTCCCTGAACTCTCCTTCGTGGCTCCGTTGTTGCCTGTGGTCGCCGAAAGGAGAGTCCAGAAACCTTTGTATGCGCATGCGCTAGATCTGACCAAGAACTTGGGTTTTTATTAGTGCGCATGATCCAAATACCGCTGTCGGAGATGAGAGATGGAGAGTTCGGGGACTGGATTATACTACTCATGATACAAAAATGACCACATAACGACTTAACTCTGTTCTCAGATAGTATCTCTGCTTTGCTCTCACACGTGAGACACGAAGCGTGAGCGTAGGCTCGGTTCCCAGGCCGTCGTAACGTCGCGCGCGATTGCTTGGCTTCTCCAGGATCGCGGCGCACCGAACCCCCCACGGCTGGAAACCGAGCCTAGCGTGAGCGCGCGCAGACATTGGGAAGATATCGACCACTTAACAAATGTCCTCTGATTTTCCGTGGTATGTCCTCTTATATACCACGGAATGACGTAATAAAGTGGTCAAAATGTTGTGGACTCACGACAGCAGGCGAGTGGGTCCGCAGTACATTTTGACCACTTTATTACGTCATTCCGTGGTATATAAGAGGACATACCACGGAAAATCAGAGGACATTTGTTTTATACCACAACAAAAAGGCAAAAATAAAAAGGCAAAAGCAGCGCGCGCGCAGCCAAACGGTGTTTTCGTTGGTTCTTTTTAGCGCGCGCGCTTATGATGGCGCGTTCCCGTGGTATGTCCTCTTATGTACCCATGGCTGAGAGCCAATCAGAATGCGAGAAACGCGCGCGTTGTGGTATAAATTACTTTGTTGGGTGCGCAACCTCAAATACGCGTGGCGAATGGTAATTTGCGAGATTTTCCCAGATGGCGAGATAATCAAGGTTCGAGATCGAGTCGACCAAGGACTGCCCCTCATTCATTCCCTGAAATTCGCGTCAAAAAACGAGAACCCGAAATGTCGAGAATCCCTAAAAATTACGCTCACTAGATTCTGCATATCCGAACAATTGTTTCGCCACCTCTTCAAATGGCTTTCCTTTTTTTGCAACTCGGTACATGTGAGAGCAGTTTATTACCCGTTTTCATTCACGTATCCCGAGCTGTAGTCTCCTCGCAAAGGAGGCTCTGTTAACAACTATTTGAATGCTTTCGCCATTGCAAACCATTACCATCGAGTTTACCTTTCTCGCAAGTGTAATCCACAAACAAGTCCCCATCCAGGCCGAAGTCACACGTTGTATCCCCAAGCACACTTTCGAGGGCTTCACAGTACAAGCTCTCCTTCCCTCACACAGGCCCTTGACCCTCTGGAGCGCGTCCGAAGATCCGCAGTCCTGCCCAATCCAGCTGCTGTCGCATGTTGACTTGTAGCCGAGTCCGTGACCAAAGAACACGTTGATTACCGAGACTGACTGTCCAATGTCGCAAGAAAGGAGGACGTCTTTCTTGTATTCACACCCATGGACCTGCTTTACTTTTGCATGTGTGGTTTGGGTAGCTGCAATTAAGCATTCAATAAACACGACATGATATTAGTATAGGGATCTTGTTTTACAGCTGCATTGCGACCCACGTTTTCAAAAACAACAAATTATGTTTTGGCTTTGTTGTTCCGTCATCAAACTGAGCCAATGACACTCTTGCTCTGTTTCGCATAGTGCAGTCAACTGGCTTCCCTCTGAACTAAAACCAAACAATGTCGCGACGGAAAGCCAGGCGACTGCACTAGGCGAAACAGGGCAATAATCTGATTGGCTCATAAGATTTGACTGGCGATACAGAAAAGCCAGAAACAAAACGCGATTTTAGCTGTAAACTGCCTATGTGGTTCTCTGCTAGCAGAGGCCTCTTTTCTCTGCATTTCGCTCTGGCTACCTATGTGGATTTACAGTAATAGAGTAAAAGTAAGAAGTTCGTGTTTGTAGGTATCTGGGTAGCATTCACCATTACAATGGCGAGACGTTCTTGTCTAGAGGTAGCAAAGCTAGTAGACCTAAGTGCTTTTTTTGTAGTTTAACTGAAAAAGTAAATCTCAGCGCAAACTTCTTAAAGCCGAACGTTTCTTTTTCCACTTCATTATACTTTATATTCCAAACAAGACAAGAACGGCGCGACTCTGGCACGGCATTTGTCGTAGGCCTAAAAATAATGCGAAAATACTTTCGGCTAACCTGACATATTTCACTTACCGCAGTTTTTCCACTCAAAAAAGCCTCTGGAAACACAGATAACGGAGAAAAAGATGAACGCACTAAAAAGATGAGCCATGTTGTCTTGTAGTGACCTATACCTCGGGCTACAAGGGAGTCCAGTTGTACCTATACAGCGATTTCAAAAGCGTTGCTCCTACAACCGCGAAGCGAAATCATTGTTTCACAGCCCGCATTGCATTGACATTATTTAGCCACCCGGGTTTAGCCATACGCAAGTAGCTTATAACAAGCATACACCTTTTAATGGAAATTAAAGAATGACAATCTAATTTGAAAAATTATTTGATTGATAAGAATAAAACTAAGCTAATATGAGTTAGCCGTAGATTTGCGATCTTGAAAATCTATCCCACGAGCAACCTTTTTATAACAGGTGTAGGCACCTCAGTTAGGTTTTCAATCCACTAAGAACGGTAAACTTCCTTGGGACAAAAACTGACTTATTTTCAAAGAATTCAAACAGAAAATAAATTTATCAGTTTTCTTGTCTCAGGATAATAATTTAGTAAGAATAGGTTTGCGGAAATCCTGATCAATCTCGTGTTTATTTAGAGTCCATTGTTCGTTCATTTTAGACTGTGGTGCAGATGGATCAATAATTGTACCTCGCTGTGCAAGCAAGTTCACTGAAGTTTGGTTTATTAACAAAAGACAGAGAATGTGGACCTGTCTCGCTCATACAATTCCTCATTGTCCTCTATTTTGCCGAGTGTCTGTGACATCTAAGGCGATACAACACCGTCCGACCTATTCACGTATCCAAAGTAAAGTAAAGTACTTAGATTCTGGCTTTCTCGTCTGATTTTTCTTTTGCTTCGTTTTTCGACTGTTAAAAGCGCTGGCAAGAGGCAACAATGTTGCGATATTTCCCGCGCGCGCATGTTTCCAAGATGTTTCATATCAAGAAAGTGCTGTCGTTTTTATGCCAAAACAGCGCGGGTTGCCTGTGGTGTTCAAAACGTGACTCAGGCCCCTCGGCGGGGGTAAAAACAAAATGGCGACCAAGAGAAGGATGTTTCTCGAGTATCTGCAAGTTTTGGTCAATTTTCCTGTTTTTTTCGCTAAGATATGAGGAAAAGTACTTACAGACCTTCCAAATAAGGTAAGGGGGATTTCCTAATAAGGAAGTTTTGCAACGTCGGCAAAAAGACAGCTTTTGGCGATTTTTTCTTGATATGCTTCATTTAGCAACACCAGGCAGCACTATGACGGCAAAAAACGTCTTGTTGCGCGTCACAATGTTTCCTCTTAAGCCTCTTCAGGCAACACGGTTACCTTCCTCATTTGCAAGAATTCAGAAAAATGGAGCAATATTTCGGTTAGTTGGGAATGTAGTAGTTTGGTACAATAGTTTAGTTTAGAGAGTCTATGCTTCAATAACTTGGAAAATTTACGGAAACGTTGAGCTCTTTATCCACTGCGGAAACATTTATACAGACACAATGTTGACGCAACTTTGTTGCCTCGTTGCTTTGGGATTGACGATTGTAACTGATTGAGTAACCATCAATGACCTAGGGCCGATTCCTAAAAACTACCCGCCAATGCTCAAGCTTGCTGAGTTTTTATCTCTGGCGAATAATTTTTCATCCTCAGTAGCCATCTGGCGCTGTCTTTGCGTCATATCTAATCAATATTTATATAATAGAGCGGTTTTCACATGACTGTCGTGAAAACAATTGCAATTGAGCAATCACTAGCCAATCAGAATCGAGAGAAATTACCACTTGCTCCTAAATGGCTTTTTTCTCAGCCAATCGCAAGCCGAACCAATTACTAAGTAATTACACATTGTATTTACTACAGAATTTGATTGGCTGAGAAAAACAAGTAGCCAATGAGAACGCAAAGCAATCGCAATTACATAACAAGTCTAGACAGTCATGTGAAATCCGCTCTAAACAGAACAATGCTCACTCGTGAGATATCGAGTTGAAGACTAACAGGGGCGTATCTGCCTGTAAGCACTGGCTTACAAATTGTTCGCCAAGTATTGAAAATACCCGTGTATCTACCCGCTATTATCTATGTTGTAGATCTGGCTCACGATAGTCATTGTCGCTAAATGGCTTTAAGCTGAGTCACAAGCAAAGTCCCGGGGTGGCTTCCAAAAACAAAATGCCTGGATATATGATATGATACGCCCCTGACAAGAAGATAAAATTCGCATCCCCTGCGCACCCATGTAATATCCTCTGTTGCTCGCATACTATGCATATTTTCACTCTCCTACATTTCTATGCCATTCCTTTAGAGACGCATGGTGGACTACTTTCTGCGTCTATTGACATTCAAACAGGGATGTTTCGGTTTCAGGGTTAAGCAGTCCACCATGGATTCGGCGTTGAGCAAACGCGAGAAGTAGTGCGGGTTGAGTGTTCGCGGAGTCTCGAGTCTCTTCCGTTTACCATCCACCACCCCGTAGATCTGTGCACGAGAAAAATGGGAGTCGATTTTAAGGTTCATGTGTTAGGGCTGGTTCACACACGAACGCAAGTGCAAGGATATCAAACCCGTACACTTATCTTATGTGGTTTACACTAGAACGCAAGACGCAAGCGCAGACGCAAGCACAGACGCAAGCGTAGACGCAAGCACAGGACGCAAGCGTAGACGCAAGCGTAGACGCAAGCGTAGACGCAAGCGTAGACGCAAGCGTAGGACGCAAGCGTAGGACGCAAGCGTAGACGCAAGCGTAGGACGCAAGCGTAGGACGCAAGCGTAGGACGCAAGCGTAGACGCAAGCGTAGACGCAAGCGTAGGACGCAAGCGTAGGACGCAAGCGTAGACGCAAGCGTAGGACGCAAGCGTAGACGCAAGCGTAGGACGCAAGCGTAGACGCAAGCGTAGGACGCAAGCGTAGGACGCAAGCGTAGACGCAAGCGTAGGACGAAAGCGTAGGACGCAAGCGTAGGACGCAAGCGTAGACGCAAGCGTAGGACGCAAGCGTAGACGCAAGCGTAGGACGCAAGCGTAGGACGCAAGCGTAGGACGCAAGCGTAAACGCAAGCGTAGACGCAAGCGTAGACGCAAGCGTAAACGCAAGCGTAGGACGCAAGCGTAGGACGCAAGCGTAGACGCAAGCGTAGACGCAAGCGTAGGACGCAAGCGTAGACGCAAGCGTAGACGCAAGCGTAGACGCAAGCGTAAACGCAAGCGTAGGACGCAAGCGTAGGACGCAAGCGTAGACGCAAGCGTAGACGCAAGCGTAGGACGCAAGCGTAAACGCAAGCGTAAACGCAAGCGTAGACGCAAGCGTAGGACGCAAGCGTAAACGCAAGCGTAAACGCAAGCGTAGACGCAAGCGTAGACGCAAGCGTAGACGCAAGCGCTTGCGCAGTGGGATAAATGTTTAACACGAGAAGGTAAATAACTTATTATATAAACACCAATGAAATACCAGGTGATCTCCCGCGCGAAAACTTGATATCTTCACACGTGAAAATATCATGTTATTTTCACATGTGAAAATATCACACTTGCCTTTGCTGAATGCTCGATTTTAAGCTTAACTCAAAAAAAATTTGAATTTGGTATTTCATTGATGTTTATATAATAAACAGAACATTACATGACCGCTTGGAGATACGAATTTCATCTTCTCGTGTTAAAAATTTATCTCACTCGAAGATAAAATTCGTATCTCCGCGAGGCCATGTAATATCCTTTATTTATTATATAGACACGAGTGTTTTACTGGGAAATACGCCACTCGTAGATCTCATACAAAGCAACATCCGGGACCTGAGTGACATATTTTCCATACAGGTGATCTCCACCGAGTGTTGGAACAATGCCTATCGTCTGTTGAAAAGTGTATTCCAAGACCGGATAAAAGTATACATCACGAAAAAGAAGTTTAAAACGGCTTATGTTAGAAAGCATGCTTTTCCAATTTTGGCAACTATTGAGCAAACGTTTCACATTTTTTAGCACAAACCTGCAAATGCTTATACACGAAAACTAATCTTTTTTCCTAAAAGGTAGCAACCCACCGAAACCTGTTAAACTCGATTTACCTGTAGTGCCTGTAACAGGTCAAACCTGTACTGGTCAACAGATGCTCCTGATATACATGTCAGCTTCCCCGCTAGACAGAACCGTTTGCCAGGATTCTGGAATGTTACAATGACGCGAAGGCAAAAATCAGATCCAGATCAGAGCTCAAACACAATTACGCAAAGATCCCCGGGCTGCTTGGATGTTTGATTCAGGGAACGCATTGAAAACACAATTAATTAGACACCCCTCTGTAACAGACCCGACGAAATGTAAATTCCCACCAGGTTTTCAGGAAAATGTCATCGGGTGAGACAAATTTTCGTCGGGTCAGCTCATTTTTTCACGGACTACAATTTCTTGCGCGTCATTTTCCAAAAGTTCCCACGAGTTCTTCTGTATGAGTGCTGTTTGACTCTCCAGTCCTTTACTGCCGAATTCGTAGTATCGCGATGATCAAAAGTAAAGATTCCGAGTTCGTTTTGGGCGATTCTGCGCTATCAATCAACTGACAAATCACAATGAAAACCAGATTTCACATTCATGATCTGCAATTCCAGAGTTATTTTACTCGTAATTCTAGCGATGGTTTTGTGCACGCCATTTTGTACGGTCAAGTATTCAAAACAAGTTCCTAAGGTCTTGAATTCTGATGTGCATATTTTGATTGACAGTGCAAAATATGCCCAAACGAAATCGTAATCTAGACTTTGGATAATCGCGTATACGAATTCGACTGTAAAGTGCAGTCCTTTATATGTAATGCATTTTTCAGCCTCTCTGTTAACGTATTTTATATCGATTTCTAAAGTGCGTAATATATATAGCCCGTAGCTTGGTAAACACTTTCAAATTTCGCACCGGGGAAGGAAAAAACGTCCGGGTCAATTCAGAAAATTCGTCTGGTCTTGGGGAGACTAAAAACTCACCGGGTAGGGTCAAAATTTCGGTCGGGTCGGGTCTGTTAAGGCCCTGTTTATATGAGCCCGGAAGAATAGATAGCGCTTCTAGCCGAGGCACTCAAAGCGAGCGTTTATATGGAGAAAACTTGTCTCGGGTGAAAGGGATAGCCCTCATAGGCGAGACAAGTTTGAATCGTCCAATATGGCGGACTTCAGAAGCCTTTCTTGGCAGTATTGCACTTTCACTTCATTTAAATTCTTAAGCAGCATAGCCCGTCAGTTGTTCCAGATACTTTATTTTATTTGTTCCGTTTTGAAGACAACAAAACGTGCTAGTAACCAAAAAAAGCGCCAAAATGGTCTGCACGAGTTGTCCCGGGAAGAAGGGACAAGAACTGTTTATATGGAGAAAGTTGTCCCGGGACGAAGGGATAACTCGCCTCGGCTACGTGAGCTATCCCTGACACCCGAGACAACCCTTCATCCCGGGACGTCATGTAAACAGTTTATTGCGTTTTACAAAGAAATGTATGGAAAAAGTGTCTCGCCCCGAGTAACTCGGCTAGGAAGGTTATCCCTTCTTCCCGGGACAACTTTTCCCATATAAACGGGTCCTAAGGCCGGTTTACACTTGCGATTTGTATTGCATTTGTCGCGACGATTTTTCTCGCGCGAGGCGAGATGCAAATCCGGTGCGATTTATGCGCTCTCTTTCCTTCAAATCGCATCAAGTTGCGACAAAAAACTCGCGCGACAAAAATTGCAAGTGTTAAAGGGGCCTTTAGATAGAGGGTGTAATTAGTCGGTGCAGAGTTGACAGTCGCATACGAGCGACTTAAAAGGGAGGTCAAAGTACAAGTGGGAAATTCAGTGGTGGGCAACGAAAACGCATTGTGTATCTATTTTATACCACGTTAGAGAAAATACAGGGCGAAACGTTCAGGCGTCGAATACATGATAAGACGTTTGACTGAAATACAGCTTTCCTGCCTTCTGAATGGCTGTATTTTCAGTGGCATGGTGTAAGCCACGTTAGCTTACCGTTAAATATTGTGCTATGTAGTCTTCTTGGATGTAGTTATGATACACAACTATATTCGGCTCAAGTAGTTGATCTACCAATGCCTGAGACGAAATAGGAATCAAAACGGTGAGCTCGTGGATATGAAGGGGTACAGACAAAATCTATCCCATGGTATTCCACACCTGGAAAAAGATGAAAAAATCTACGGAAAATCACCGTACCTGGGCCTCGATTTCGTGCTGTGATGAAGACAATTCTTCTCTACCCTCCTCCATCTCCGCTAGTTCCGCGTCCCTCTCGGTCTGCGGTAGAGCCCGCGATTTTATCCACAATGCCAAGCGGTATAATAGCATGAATGGTACGATGAAGAAGAAAAACAAGTTCAGCACGACTTCCTTCTTCTTGTTTCTTGGCTCTAGAACTTGTTTCCTGGAATTCGAGGATAAAAATAAATAAATCAAGTTATTATATAAACTAAAGTGTTTTATCAGGATTTCGGCCACTGAGAAATATCGTAATTCAAACGTGTGAAAAATTATGATAATGTCAACTATCGCGAAATTCATCAAATTGTAAATTTTTCACAAAAATATGCTAGTCCGAAGGTGACAAAAAAAACAAGTTAACTTTTTTATATCAAGTATCGTTTCCATGACAACAAGTCACTCGCATTTTTACAAATCAAAGAGGAATATACTTTTTTATAACTACTTTGGAGTCTTTCACATCAAGTATCATTTCCATGACAACAAGTCACTCGCATTTTTACACATGAATCAAGAAGGAATATACTTTTTTATAACTACTTATTAAAGTGTTACATGTTTTGTCACCTTTGGACTATCATATTCCTTCTTGATTTGTAAAAATGCAAGTGACTTGTTGTCATAGAACGATACTTGATGTGAAAGACTCCAAACTAGTTATAAAAAAGTATCCTGATTTGTAAAAATGCGAATGACTTGTTGTCATAGAAACGATACTTGATGTGAAAGACTCCAAACTAGTTATAAAAAAGTATCCTGATTTGTAAAAATGCGAATGACTTGTTGTCATAGAAACGATGCTTGATGTGAAAGACTCCAAACTAGTTATAAAAAAGTATCTTGATTTGTAAAAATGTGAGTGACTTTGTTGTCATGGAAACAATACTTGATGTGAAAGACTCCAAAGTAGTTATAAAAAAGTAAACTTGTTTTTTTGTCACCTTCGGACTAGCATACAAAAAGGTTTATATAATAAACAGAATAATACATGGGCGCGTGGAGATATTATATCGTGTTCAAATTTGATATATCACAAGATAAATTACTGGCCACCATATCAGCTCAAGTTCTTACAATAAGAACTTTATTATACGATTGTGACGTCGTATTACACGCCAAAAGCCTTACTGCACTCTAGCAAACTGGTGACGAACCGGTTTTGAATGGCTCGCCTCTTCAGGGCTCGCATACCAAGAAAACCGTCTCGTTTTTTTAGAGAATATGTGGGCCCCCTGTGGTTTCTTGAGTCTTTTGTTTCCAAGCTCTCGACCGTGGAACAAATGGTAGAAAAGACGAACAACATATTTCTCGAATGTCTGTTAGTTCTGGTGAATTTTGTAAAAAAAAAAACGTTTAGGATTCCAATGGTATAATGTAGACAAATACGTGCGCAACTCGTAAAATATCCGCCCATATTACAAGAACAAAACGTCTAATTAACAATTATTCCTCGAGCCCGAATGGGGCTGAAGGCCGAATGGGCTAATGACTCAGAGGCCACGAGGGCAAGAGAAATGATTGTTTTAGTAAAATCACACTAGTAGGTCAATTTGTATTGCCGAAAAATGTTTTTGTTCTGGTCATTTGCCATTTTCTGGCTTTCAAATCCGACACTTTTCGCTACTAGTAGGCTATAACTTATAGCCTACTAGTAGCTCAACCAATTAGAACGCAGCATTGATAATAGACCACTAGTGTGATTTGACTAATAAGAAGATATGTGTGCAGCAAAAATCAGCAAGGAGCACGCACAAGAAAGTAGTATAGTAGGGGCTGAATTAGCTCTTTTTTACGGAGCCATGACGTCACAACTGGTAGTAGGGTTAATCGTGATACAGAAAATAATACTCGACCAAGAAAAGACGAAGCTTAGGTACTCACGTGTTCGGATCCACCAAATCTCCCACTTCATTATATTCCATCATAACAACCTGCCCCTTTCCATCGCGCCTGCGCACTCTGCCCTTCCGCTGACCACCGAATCCAAAGCGCGCAACTGCAGATCCAGTCTTTCTAAATCCGAAAAAAGCTTTGAGACCTCCCAGCGCCAACATGCTTAGGACGGACAACACCAGCCCCTGGCTTGCCTCCATGAATTTCCACACGGATTTGATCTTATTCCACGCGTTCTTGACTTTGTTCCATAGTCGCGGAAAGAAGCCGAGATCCAGTCCGGAATCTTTGGGTTTAGTTTTAGTGAAGTCGCGGTCTTCGCGCTCGGTGCACTTGAAACCTTTCTTGTAACACTGTATTGTGAAAAGGAAAGGATAGGAAAGGATGTTTAGTTTTAGTGAAGTCGCGGTCTTCGCGCTCGGTGCACTTGAAACCTTTCTTGTAACACTGTATTGTGAAAAGGAAAGGAAAGGAAAGGAAAGGAAAGGAAAGGAAAGGAAAGGAAAGGAAAGGAAAGGAAAGGAAAGGAAAGGAAAGGAAAGGAAAGGAAAGGAAAGGAAAGGAAAGGAAAGGAAAGGAAAGGAAAGGAAAGGAAAGGAAAGGAAGGAAAGGAAAGGAAAGGAAAGGAAAGGAAAGGAAAGGAAAGGAAAGGAAAGGAAAGGAAAGGAAAGGAAAGGAAAGGAAAGGAAAGGAAAGGAAAGGAAAGGAAAAAGGAAAGGAAAGGAAAGGAAAGGAAAGGAAAGGAAAGGAAAGGAAAGGAAAGGAAAGGAAAGGAAAGGAAAGGAAAGGAAAGGAAAGGAAAGGAAAGGAAAGGAAAGGAAAGGAAAGGAAAGGAAAGGAAAGGAAAGGAAAGGAAAGGAAAGGAAAGGAAAGGAAAGGAAAGGAAAGGAAAGGAAAGGAAAGGAAAGGAAAGGAAAGGAAAGGAAAGGAAAGGAAAGGAAAGGAAAGGAAAGGAAAGGAAAGGAAAGGAAAGGAAAGGAAAGGAAAGGAAAGGAAAGGAAAGGAAAGGAAAGATGCATTTTGTAGCACTCATTGAATGGGCGCGCGAAAGAGGACGACCCCTTCCCTTTCCTTTTCTCTGTGCGCTTGTTGCGTAGCCTGTATGGGATTACAAATCCTAGGAGGTGTCCAGTTAGGCATGCGAAATCTTGTGGTTTCAGGATTGCCACACTTACCTATTGTAATAGGCAACATATTGCTATTGTAGCTTGTTAGCGAAGGAATACGCCTGTGTACTTACGCTGCATCCACAGCTGCCAGCACACACACATGGTTCGGTGGTTTTAAAGGTAACGTTAGAAGAGTCGATCAGCTTGCGCTTGGCATCGTACAACTGAACTGTGGAGAAAAACAGCAGGGTTTAAAGAGCCTGTACCAGCCGCCATTTTGACAGCATAGCAACATACCAAGTCGGAGAATGCATCCCCCCCCGTGGGGGGCGGTCTCCCAAGTAAGAGTGATAGGGGTGATCGTCGGGACATCGGAAAGTACACCCTAAAAAATACCAGGACAAAAATAATCCACCCCCTAAAAAATACCTTTCAAGACAAAATGACCCATAAAAAATACCAACTAAAACCTTTTTTTGTTATTGTTTATTGTTTCTCTTCTAGCATATCCCTTGTTTTTAGAGCTATAAGTGAATAAAGAAAGCCAGAAAACGTTTTGCTTGGTTTGTGACCCTTTCATTCGTTGTCGTACCCCTAAAAATACCATTTATTAGTGAAAGCCGTAATATTTCTTCAATACCCCCTAAAAAATACCTGAGAGTCGATTTTGACCCCTAAAAAATACGACGAGCACCCCTATCAGGTCGACATGTGAAGAAACCCCCCGGGATGCATCCATTTCCATCGGCTGATTTAGAGAATATAGCAATTTCGTCGAACATATTTGGTAATCCAAATATGAAAAATGTTTATTTAGATATTCGTACACGTAATTCGTCTTCTAATAACAAATAAAAGGTAGGGCTGACACGGCTCTTTGGGGATTCTTGAAGTATAAATTGCAGCCTGCCAGTGACAGCATATATTGACAGAACGTAACTCTGCAGCCGCCATTTTGTCGTCCGTAACAATAGCGAGACAGAGAAAATATCCAGTTCCATCGGCATGCTAGAGAAACTAATTAACCGTCGTGGGGGGGGGGGGGGGGGGGGTAATCCCTATGTTCGGATGGTAGGTATAACCGTCGTTTTTTTCACAAATGGTACGCTGGAGTAGGTATTTTACGACCGAGGAATATTTTTTAGGGTGGAAATTTTTCCGACCATGTAATTTTTAGGGTGGAAATTTTGGTTTCCCGACGCGTCATCCCTACCATTTTAACCTTCAAGTATCCTCCGAGCTAATTAAGTTTGATTTAATAGAAATTAAACTTCGCTTATGATCTACTGCAAAATCAAATAGAAACATTAAGAAACAATAACAAAGGAGATGGTTGTGGTTATTCAAGTGATACAAGATTAACTTAACAGCGCAATCGCGAAAGACGAAGGAAGATATCAAGAAGTAAAGCCCTGGCTAAACTAGGACACATGTAGCGCGCAACATTGTAGCCGGACACATGTTTCCTTCATGTTTCCCTGTTTAGCCACGCGAGAAACATTGTTGCGCGCGACAAATTTTGTAACCGGGACACAAAGAAATGTTTCTTCGCAAGACAAGATACATTTTGTGTGTCCGAGACACACGCGTGCGATGTTTCCTAGTTTAGCCACTCGGGGAAACATGCAGGACACAAATGTTGCGCGCTACATGTGTCCTAGTTTAGCCGTAGCTAAAATGTTCAAGAAAATCGTGAGCAAATCTGTTACAATCGCCTCAAAACTTCCCAGACCCCGCGAATCGTTTGGCCACTTGTAAGATGGGAGGGAAGGGGATGGGATCTGCGTCACGTCGCGGGTAAATGACAGGCTCACAGGCGTCACAGGCTCTCGGAATACGAAGTACTGCGCTCATACCAAAACAAAAGTTGTTGCCTCCCTTCCACTGATGGGCCTTGACGCCGAACGTGAAGGAGTGTGTTTGCTGAGGGTTTATGGACGCCGCTTTCTCAAACAACTTGCCGATACCAACTGAACATTCGCGAATAATCACCTGCAAAGAAATCAAATGGGTCAATAAAAGTGAAGACATTTTAGTAGCTTTTGGTGCTTGAAGAAGAAACCGTCAATTCCCTAATAATTAGTCACCGAAGGTTACGTAAATATCGGTGAATAGCTACACCTAGATGTCGCTGATGATGTTCACGTGGGCTTCGGAGACGAATTTTTAGAAAAAAATTCTTTGATTTTATTATTATCATATTTTGGTGGGCGCGCACTCCCAATGAGTTCAATGTCATATAGTCACCTCTTGGCGATTACAGCAAGAGAAAACAAAACTCTCGACCAATTAGGCGTGGGGAATTCCTTATTGTCACTTGGTATGAATAATCATACTAACTAAAGAGCCTATGACAGTTGCTATTTTGACAGCATAGCAACATACCAAGTCGGAGAAAACATCCATTTTCATCGGTTGATTTAGAGAATATAGAGCAATGTTCTTGATTGAATTTGGTAAGTCAAATCTGAAACTTTGTTTTTAGATGTTTGTTAAGAGATTTCTACATGTAATTCGTCTGCTAATATCGAGCGAAAACAATAACAAAGGAGTGGCTGACACGGGCTATTTAAACAGTAAAGTTCTTCTGTCGAAGTCACTATCATGGGATACTTTGCAAGAGAAAATTTGATGTTTACAACTAATATTATTTAGTATATACGTTTGAACATCACATTTCCGAGGAAAAAAATATCCCACATTTTGACAAATAGTGCAGAAAGAAGAGCACTATTGTTTTTATTGTACAACGCTACACTCTGATTGTCAGGTGTCCACTCTCGACCAGTGGAAATGTGCCAAAAATTTGCTGTCGTATAGTACTAGACAATGGCTAAACTTACATAAAAGTCTGCAGTCACGAGTCCTGTATTCTGTACGATCACATATAAGTTCCCGTCTCGAGATAACGCCTCGAAGTCCTGAGCATAGGCCCGCAAAATCTTGCCCGTCGCTCTGCAAAAAAGTATACCCATTTATAATCACAGATGTTCATGCCCTTATTGAATAACTCCTGCAATTCTGTGCAGTAAAGGTGTGCGTAAAACTCAGCCCAGGGGTGATCCAGTAAAGAACAATGCACAGAGCGTTTTGTGACCTCCCGCCAGTAGACGACGTTATGTCACCAATTGTATATGAGTATGACGTCATCCTACCTATTGTATATGATTACGACGTCATCTTACATAATGCATATAAATATGACGTCATCTTGCCTATTGTATATGATTATGAGGTCATTTTCCCAATTGTTTAAGTATGATGTCATCTTTACCTATTTTATAAGTATGTCATTTTACCTATTGTATGACGTCATCTTATCTATTGTATGAGTTTGACGTCATCAGCGCTGATCTGTAACGTCACCATGCTCGTCATGATCTCGTCCACCTCGTACGTCAACACGAACTTACTTATCGTATGAGTATGACGTCATTTTACTGCATTTGAGTATGACGTCATCTTACCTATTGTATATGAGTATGACGTCATCAGCGCTGATCTGTAACGTCACCATGCTTGTCATGATCTCGTCCACCTCGTACGTCAACACGAACTTACTCGTGTCCTTACGTTTGTTGACTCCTAACAGCTTGCCGTACTTGGCTGGGAAATACCGGGGTGTCTTGCCGGACTGTCGACGTTTCTGTGAAACAAAAAGTAATTTCGATCAAAAAGAATTCGGGGAAAACATTAGTCGAAATCATTTTTGTTTTGGTATTTGTCTCCTTCTCCGTTAACTGTAAGTTTGATTTGTTTACAGTTAAAACCCTTGCATCGCAACCAACGTTTTCAAATACATCTAATTATGTTTTATTTTGACTTTGCTGTTCCGCCAATCAAACTATCTGAGCCAATGAAACTATTGCAGTGTTTCGCCTAGTGCAGTCAACTGGCTTCCCTCTGAACTAAAACCAGACAATGTCGCGACGGAAAGCCAGGCAACTGCACTAGGCGAAACAGGGCAAGAATATGATTGGCTCATAAGATTTGACGGGTGGAACAGCAAAGCCGAAATTGAAAAGGCGGGTAGCGATGCAACGATTTTAGCTGTAATGCTTTGTTTTGTTTGCTTTTTGTCTATCTGCACGCATTTGCTTATTTGGTCTACTTGGCTCGTTGCTGTCTGCTTATTTCCTTTTTTGCTCGTATAAGTGCTTCTTTTTGGTTTGTCTGTCTCTGCTGCTTGATGATCGATTGATGATGTTGGTTGTTGTTTGTTTGGTTGGTTCGTTGCTGGTCGGTCGGTTGATTAATGCGTAATGCGACCTACGTCTCTTACCGTGTCTTCCTCGAAGTAATCTTTGGGCTGATTATGAAGACAGCTGAAAAGATCACCAAAATAGAAAACGTTGCAAAATAGAAAACGTTATTCATAATACAAGACGTTGCAAAATAGAAAATGTTGCATAAAATAGAAAAGTTAAATCTGGACGCCATTTCGAGAAACAAAACGCTTGGGCAATTTTTTACGAATGATTTTCGATTAGCGCACAGAACACAGGAAAACCTGATGTAAATATCAACAATACGATTGAATATTTCGAACCCGGTTGTGAGGGAGGGGGTCCGAAGACCTCAGACAATAGGCCATTTGCACTAACCAGGTCACGTGACCCCAACTACCTCTTAACGAGATATTTTGTCAAAATCAATTCCAAATTGATTTTAGTCAGAAACCCAAGTTTCAGCTTTTTCAGGTTAGAGATTTAAAAAAATCTCTAACCTGGAGCAAATGGCAGCGAGTTCGATTTTCAAGATTTTATTCAGAATGTATGGGAATTGTTCACGTGACCCAGTTAGTGCAAATGGCCTATTCCAGGAGGAGGGTTTTTTCGCAACTTTTCCAGAGCTGTTGAGGATGAAAAAATGTATTTTCAGGGGTATTTTGGAGAGAAGGGTGACTGACTTCAACATATACAATCTCGCACCCAGAGCCCGTCATCTTTTGGCCAGCGGCAAGATTCAGGGCTCTGGGGGAATCGATTTTTTAAAACCCAGATTCTGGGTTTCCGGTTTGAACGTTGTATGAAAGTTTGTTACGTTTTTGACCTACCACGCATGCTCACAAATCGGATTCTCCCAGAGCCCCGAATCTTGCCGCTGGCCAAGAGATGACGGGCTCTGGGTACGAGATAGCAACATATAGGCCTCGACTCCCCCCCCCCCCCCTCCCCCCTGTGCGAAAAAAAAACACAATGCGACGATGATCAGCCAATAGGCTTCCCCTTGGTTCTAAGCGCGCTTGGCAATCCATAGCAACGCTGTAAACACCCATCCCCGTTACTCACTCTCCCTGTCGTTGTGAGCATCCCATAGGCGCTTGTGCACGGAACGCGCTGAACGTCACGCCAATCTTGTCACACTCGTGAGG
This sequence comes from Scolanthus callimorphus, assembly GCA_033964015.1. Taxonomy (NCBI): domain Eukaryota; kingdom Metazoa; phylum Cnidaria; class Anthozoa; order Actiniaria; family Edwardsiidae; genus Scolanthus; species Scolanthus callimorphus. The sequence continues at coordinate 2,009,228 of CM066915.1, forward strand.
TCCGCTAGACTTGTGGTTCACTTCGTGTTTGTCTATCAGCATGTAATCATGAGGTCCATTCTGGAAAAGAAACAGGTCAACAACGTGTCCAGGTGTACGCGTAATATATATAATTAGTCAAATCACACTCGTGAGGTCCGCTAGACTTGTGGTTCACTTCGTGTTTGTCTATCAGCATGTAATCATGAGGTCCATTCTGGGAAAAAACAGGTCAACAACGTGTCCAGGTGTACGCGTAATATATATAATTAGTCAAATCACACTCGTGAGGTCCGCTGGACTTTGTCTATCAGCATGTAATCATGAGGCCCATTCTGGGAAAGAAATAGGTCAACAACGTGTCCAGGTGTACGCGTAATATATATAATTAGTCAAATCACACTCGTGAGGTCCACTAGACTTGTGGTTCACTTCGTGTTTGTCTATCAGCATGTAATCATGAGGTCCATTCTGGGAAAGAAACAGGTCAACAACGTGTCCAGGTGTACGCGTAATATATATAATTAGTCAAATCACACTCGTGAGGTCCGCTGGACTTTGTCTATCAGCATGTAATCATGAGGCCCATTCTGGGAAAGAAATAGGTCAACAACGTGTCCAGGTGTACGCGTAATAAATATAATTAGTCAAATCACACTCGTGAGGTCCGCTAGACTTGTGGTTCACTTCGTGTCTGTCTATCAGCATGTAATCATGAGGTCCATTCTGGGAAAGAAACAGGTCAACAACGTGTCCAGGTGTACGCGTAATATATATAATTAGTCAAATCACACTCGTGAGGTCTGCTGGACTTTGTCTATCAGCATGTAATCATGAGGCCCATTCTGGGAAAGAAATAGGTTTAAAACCCCCAGAATCACCGGCTAACTAATGAAACTTACCCTGAACTGTGGGTGAGTCTTGGGGTCCACTTTATCGCTAGGATAAGGGATCAGAAGGTATCGAGTGGCGAGTACAGGGAACTGCTTGTGGGACTGGAACTCGCCAATAAACGTGGCATGGAGCTGGAAAACATTTAAGGAAATAATAATAAGAATCATTCTACATTGTGCTTACTATCTCGATTCTGATTGGCTAAAAGCGCGCAGTTTACTTTTCACACTTTGAGAGTCTTCATGAATCAACATTCTGATTCTTGATTCTACGCGCGCAATGCATCAAGGGACAAGAGCACTTGAATGTTTTCTCTGGCGCTTGTGTAAAAGAAATTGCTTGACAGAAAAAAAGTGTTTTTACTGAATCAATGTATACTACGGCCTCGCCTGATTCCACCTGTCTCGACATTGTTTATTCTGGAAATCACAAAAACCTCATCCAATAATTGCTTATAAAAATAATAAAACACGAAAAAAGGTAGGATGTTAAAGAGCCTGTGTCAGCCGCCATTTTGACAGCATAGCAACATACCAAGTCGGAGAAAGCATCCATTTCCATCGGCTGATTTAGAGAATATACAGCAGTGTTCTCGATCGAATTTGGCAAATTTGGTTTATTTAGAGATTTCTACACGTAATTGGTCTTATAAACAGGACGTTGTTTCGAGGTGTACGCATGCGCTTTACGAATGCCTGCGCGCGGCACTAGCTACGGACCAATAAAGTTAAAGACTGCCAAAGCCCTCTACAACATGTCCCGTTTCTAAAACATCTATAGTTTTTTTAGGGGGTTGGGGGGGTACTAGGGGTATAGCCCTGGGATTCAAGAGGTCCTCTACGGGGAGAAGACGGAACACTTGTTTTCTTCGCTATTCTCAATTGACGCAAATGGAGAGCCAAAAACTGATGACTGGTCAACGTTCTTTATTGGGAAGGTCTGTAAGACTTTTTTCTCGTATTTCCTCGTATTTCCTCGTTTCAGCTCAATCTGAATAACGCGCGCGCTTCATTGTGGGTATAGCTGGAATGGTTCAATAAAGGCCGGTTTACACTTGCGATTTTTGTTGCATTTGTCGAGGCGATTTATCTCGCGCGAGTTGCACATGCGACTCTCTAGTGTAAACGAGATGCAACTTCGGTGCGATTTTTGTGCTCTCTTTTCTTCAAATCGGAGTACCGGAGCTGACCGGAGCACAGTTGACGTAATAGGACATTTGCACTATTGCGTCATTTGACACAACTACCAGAATCCTTTTCAGTTTTCTTTTCTTATGCAGATAAACCGCTATTGGAAACAATAGGTGATAATTACGAAAGGGGCAACGCAAAGGTTTCTGGTAGTCGTAGTAAAATACGTCATGGTAATGAAAATTTCCTATTCAATAGAGACAAAGGACCCGAAACAAGAGACTGCAAGTAACACAAAGAACGAAGCTAACACAGGATACAATAGTTTCCGGTACCTGCGGAAAGACCCTAGTTTCGAGCACGGAATCACCGCGACAAAAATCGCGGCAGATCATGCTGACTTGCACTACAAAAATTGCAAGTGTAAACGGACCTTAAAACCCCTTGTGACCTACCCTTCCATGCACGCCTGTTCCACTCCTGACCGTAGGGCCGATGACGATCTCTCCCCCGTCCACCCATTTGGTGCGTGTTTTGTTGCCGACCTTGGTAACCACCTGATCGTACGCCTTCACATGAATACTGAAATCCATCTCCCATAAGCCTACTTCATTTACTGTGTACCTTGGAGAAAATGGAGAGCAGAACGGTTTAAAGAGCCTGTGTTAGCCGCCATTTTGACAGCATAGCAACATACCACCTCGGAGAAAGCATCCATTTCCATCTGCTGATTTAGAGAATATAACAATTTTCACGATTGAATTTGGTAAATCAAATCTGAAACTTTGTTCTTTGTTGTCTATTAAGAAATGTCTGCAAGTAATTCGTCTTCTAATATCGAACGAAAACAATAACACAGGAATGACTGACACGGGCGCTTTACGTTCTACTTCAGTAGCCTATGTCTAAGACCCCGTCCACACTACACCGTTTTCAATCGAAAACGGATACTTTTTGCTCCGGATACGGTTATCGTCCACACTACAACGCCGAAAACGATCACCGAAAAAGGATCAATCCAAAAACGATAAGGTTGGACGCAAATCTTTTTGAAAACGGAGCAAAAAGTATCCGTTTTCGTTTGAAACGGTGCAGTGTGGACGGGGTCGAAGAAGCATGCATTGATTCCAAAAAGTGTTAGGTACTGTGTTCAGACCCGTTTACACTCTTTGCAATTTTTGTCGCGCGAGTCGCGGCGATTTTTCTCGCACGTACGCGTCACCTTAAAATCACTAATGTAAACTTGTTGCAACTCGGCGCACCCGTGGGAACCCTGTTGTTTGATCATAAAACATGTTAATTTTTTTTAAAGTGATACCAATTGTCTGTTAGAAACATTTCTACCTCCCAAAGACTTTTCTGAAGTTCCCCTTCCACATGCTTCCATAAAATAGACCTACCATAAATAGACCTACCATAAATAGACCTACCATAAATAGACCTACCATAAATAGACCTACCATAAATAGACCTACCATAAATAGACCTACCATAAATAGACCTACCATAAATAGACCTACCATAAATAGACCTACCATAAATAGACCTACCATAAATAGACCTACCATAAATAGACCTACCATAAATAGACCTACCATAAATAGACCTACCATAAATAGACCTACCATAAATAGACCTACCATAAATAGACCTACCATAAATAGACCTACCATAAATAGACCTACCATAAATAGACCTACCATAAATAGACCTACCATAAATAGACCTACCATAAATAGACCTACCATAAATAGACCTACCATAAATCGTCAAACTTCATGCAATGCGCCGCCGCCTGAGTGCCGAACAGTTTACAGTTGATCCCTGCCCTGGAGTACGGGTTTTTGTCATCAAATGAACCCCGCCATTTCTCCTGCTCCGTACACCGACAGCAAAATCCCTGCAACATAAAATATAGGATCAGGTATTGGCCTCGCCTGAATTTTCAGCAGTTTTTTCTCCCTAAATACACCCCAGCACTCGTTACGGGTAAAACAAAGGGACTCAGAACGCCGACTTCCAAAAGCGTACTCATGAATGGCATGATTCTCAAGATCTTGAGAGTGGATTCAGATTGGTCAGGGACACAAGAGAAGGTGTGCAGCATTTTCTTCTGATTTTGTCAACTGTTCAATTTCTCCTCAGGGCTGATTGACACAAAAACACAAGCGCAGGACGCAAGCGCAAGGTAAGTGTAAATCATAGCGACGCAAGCGCAAACCTAAAATCAACAAGAATTTGTTTGCTTGCGCTTGCATTCACTTGATTTACACTAGACGCAAGTTGAAGCGCAAGGGAACGCAACGTCTCGATTTCCTTGCGCTTGCGTCTGCGCTTGCGTTCGTGGGTAAACCAGCCAAGGTTGGTTCTCACTGGAACTCAAACGCAAGCGCAAGGATATCAAACTCATACATTTCCCTTTTGTGGTTCACACTAGAATGCAAGCGCAGACACAAGCGCAAGAAAATGAAGACGTTGCGTTCCCTTGCGCTTGTGCTTGCGTGAATCAAGTGAACGCAAGCGCAATTAGCTAATCAATGTTGAGTTTAGTCTTGCGCTTGCGACGCTGTGTTTCAAACATGCCTTGTACTTGCGTTCCAGTGAGAACTAGCCCTATAAGAATCATTCTCGTACCCAGAGCTCCCCAACTCGTCTGCTCTGGGGACATCCATTTGAGGGCCTTCGTTGATTGGCTAATTTTGAACGTTGAGACATGCGCAGAAAGTTGTTTCTCTCATCGGCTCTGTATCAAATCTCGCGTATGCGTCAGTGGATGTCACCAGAGCCTCCCCGCGAGGTGAACGAGACGGGGGAGCTCTGACTTCGAGAATGTACAAGAATTGGATCGCACACGCTCAAAATTGACATGGGGAGGATTGCATTGAGCGCTCCTAGTGCGACGCGACGCGCACATTTTATGCAAGAGGCGCAGGGCGCGTGACCATCCAAGCCCCTGCTGTCGCGAGTAATTGGCAATCACTTTGTAAACAGGTATTATCCAGAATTGGTGTAATCACTTTGCGAGCTCTTTATAGTTCCTCTGAATTTTCGCGTCCATTTTTTCGATAATGGTATTATATATACTAACCTGACTATCCCAGATATTCTTGCCATTTGTATCTTTCTGGTATCCGCACAACGCGTCCTTGTCCCCCCAAGCGTCACTGCACGCGTGATATGATTCGGACGCGTGCCACTTGCTTTTTGCGATGACGACACGCTCAGAGGGCTTGTTATTCACCGTCTAATGATGAGGAATAAATCGTCTTTCGAAAAACAGGGAATTTCTGCAGAAACCCATCCATGGGAAAAGCTGAATTTCGCTTTGTAGAAGAATGGGAAGTGTTCTAATTTCCGAACACTTTCAGCTTTTCCCATGGATTGGTTTCTTCAGAAATTCCCTGTGAAACGAAGCAAACAGACTAGCAGCAAGCAAGCACAGAAATGAATACACCCGGAGGTGTTTAACGGTGATGAGAGTTGATGAGAGCTAATGAGAACTGCTGAGAGTTTTTCCGTTTGATCGCAAACTCTCATCGACTCTCATTCACTCTTAACCGCTCTCATGCACTTTGACCATGTTCAAATGTTTCATGAGAGTTGTACAATTTACCGTTTGATTGCGCGGATGAGAGTTGATGAGTTTCTCAGTCAGCAGCTGCCTCCAAAAGAACTGCAGCCTCATTTGGTTCCAAAAAACTGCCGGCTTTCCTCCGCGGAAAGGAACTGGATACTAGTGCTCACGCAAGATTTCTTGTGCGACTTCCGGCTGACTCTCATCAACTCTCATCACTGTTTGATCACTTCTCGTGAGAGTAGATGAGGGTGGATGATAGTTGGAACTCTCATTAGCTCTCATCACCGTTTGATCCCTAGTTTTTTTTGACGTATAAAAATTCATAATGAAAAATGTAGGTTTTTGCGCACGATAAGAGCTACATTGGTATCCTCTAAAGCCTGGTGCACACTTGCGACATAACGACATAAGAAAAATGTCACGCGAACAAAATTTAGTGGTTTCAAGAAGTTGAAGCCGTCAAAAAATAACATAAGATTGCTTTGGTGAAGTAATCTAATGAAGATCCATGGAAAATATTGATTGTTTCAATTATTTTCCAATACTTTTTTTGTTGCAACATAATGTCCTTATGTCGTTATGTCGCTAGTGTGTGCCCAGGCTTAAGAAACACACCCAACATCTTGTAAATATTTCTTCAGGAAAATATTTCCATGACTTTTAATGACTTTGGTGGGCTTTTGTAAAAATTCCAGGACTTTCCAGGCCTGAAAAGGACATTTCTAAAATCCATGACTTTCAAGGTTTTCAAGGACCCGTGGAACCCTGATATATCTGCTATCCATTGGGGTATCTCACACCAATGGTAACCTATAGACCCATGCCACTGTTCTATAATGCATTGTGTGCCGTGTTGCTCATGATTTGGTTTTGAAAACGAAAAATACAAAACCAAACAAAAAGACATGTTGAAAATCTTAAAATTATCAACTGGCCTCTCAATCTATTTATTTTTAGTAGAGGTGTCAGGGATGTAAAGAAGATAAACATTTTACAAGGCATGCAATGCATTATAGAATGGTGGCATGGGCCTTTTGCTAGACTCTCAGGATTAAACGGTCTCTATTTTACCAAACCCAATGTCCCGTCTCTTAGGGGGTTTCAAATTGCTATGGACCAACCATTGAACCAACCATTTTAGAGACAGGTTTATAGTCAGCCATTGTAAATAGTTGTTTTCACATTTTAGCTTTTATATTATACCATGTAATATATATTAGTCAAATCACACTAGTGGTCTATTGTCAATGCTGTGTTCCGATTGGTTGAGCTACTAATAGGCTATAGTTATAGCAGCGAAAAGTGTCTGATTTGAAAGCCAGAAAATGACAAATGGCTAGACCAGGAATATTTTTTGGCTATAATAATTGACCTCGTGGCCGCTATTGACTCAGAGCCCATTTGGGCTTGATGAATAATTGTTAAATATATTTGTAGTTTTTATCCTATATTTATTTTTACCCTTATTTACTGTAAAATGTATTGTAATTCAGCTTCTGCCTGCAAGGATAATTTTAATAAACCATCAATCTATCTATCCGAAAGGCACTTAGACAGACAGACAATCCGACAGACAAATAGACAGGCAGGCATGCAGACAGACAAGATATGTCATCACTCTTTGTACATATGTGTGAATAAACTGCCAACAAAGGAATACTAAAAGTGACCACTTATGAAAAGACAACTCTATGGCAGGTTTATAAATGGCTGATCTCATTTTTTTTCAGAACCGGGGGTCGAGGACCCTACCATTTGAAGACTCCCTTCCCCTGGAATTTCCAGAGGTCAGACATAGACATAGACATAGACATGTTTTATTGGCACTTTGTAAATGGTTAAATTTACATTGGTGTAATTCCAATAATGAAATCATTGGTCATCAACACTACCCTCTCCTGGAATTTGAACAACCCCTCCCTTTGAATTTCCAGGTTGTCAAAACACCCCCCTTTTCCACAACTTAGACAGACCCCTCCCCCTAGGAAATTCCAGGGTTCAGCTAGACCCCCTCCCCTTGGACTTTCCAGGGCTTAGATAGACCACTCCCCCTGGAATTTTCCAGGGTCCTCCAACCCCCGGTGCAGAAAGAAAATGCAATCAGCCAATCATCTCTGGTATCTCCCTTACCGCCATGTAGTAGTATGGGTAGGTCAGACTAACTGGGGTCTTTGCCAGTGTTATTACAAATGGATTGTACAGACGGGCCATCTCATTCTCGGTTTGGTCGTACACTTTACTGACATTTGTCACGGCTTTGAGGAATTCTGTGCCATTCTGAAAATTTGAGAAGAAAACTGCTGTAAATGTGCAGCTGGGCTATATTTAAATTTTTATCAATTTTCAACAAATATCTTCTTAAACTTAAGATTGCATTTCAGGGGATGCCTCAAAGTAATCGGCAACATATTATATATTAGAAAAATATGAAAAATAATCGAAAATTCTGATCGTCTCCTGAAATTTCAATAAACCTCTACAAGCTCCCAGCTCGTTGACATTTCGATTCAGCACTCAGATTATTCAGCACTACTTGTAAGTTAGTTGTATGCGATAAAATCTGTTCGTTTTTCTGTGGAGGAACTATTAATACTGCATTTTCCATTTGTTCCTGCTTTTCTAATTGTTTTAGAATACTTTTTGCACTGGTACTTGCCTACTTTGGTCATAGTAAAGATGAAACAAAGCTGGTCTTACAAAAAACACAAAGTAATAAGCAACACGAGGCAAAGAAAAGCTATTTCAACTGAATTAATAATATTCTCTCGATTTTAAATCCAAGTGTCAAAAGTTTCGAGACCAAACATTCTTAACTTATTCCAAAAATTGACGAATTTCAATTACTTACTTACCTGGCCACTCCTGACAGACAAAGTAACAATGAGTTTCTTTTCACAAGCCTTCTGATCCACCACATTATAGGGGTCATCACTGTCTCCTGTGTTCTCACACATTTGTAAACTGCTTTTCGCGATCACATCTCCACTTGATTGACTCAACAAAGCGATCGTAAAAACAGCGAAAAACAGCCTCAAATTCATCGATCGCATATTAAAAAGACTAATCAATAAACGACGAAGATCATGTTGAAAAAGAACAACTGAGAAACTCTATCATAGGATCTCAAAAGAGTTATTTTTGAAATAATTGTTTTCTCTTTCCAGTTTTGAACTTCCTCCCCGCCGTCGATTTTTGAAATGCGCGCGCATCTTTTTGTCTACATTGCCGCTGATCAGTACGCGTTGCTACACGCAAACAAGCGGTCTGAAACGGGCCCAGTTGAAAAAACAAACAAATAAAACTATTCTATAACACCTGGATTGCAGATCCTGAGTAATAAACTTCAAACGCATATTCAGCATATTTTCCTCATAGATGTGATTTGGACATATTGTTGACGATGGAATCACAGAATCCCATAGCTAAAGTATCAGATGTGCGTCCCGATGTGCGCTGATTATCCGAAACGAGTGAAATTTAGCGTGGAAATCAATTTGAAGCTGAATTCAACAGGTAAACCCGATTTTTTTTTCTAGTGGATTATATTATGGGATTGACCGATTCCCTCAAGAAAAATTCACAGCCTGATGCCACGTGACGTCCCCGACCGCTTCATTTTTCTGCTCCTAGGCCTCGGGCTCCAACAGTCCAAAGTGAAAAACGTCTGTAAAACCGGTGATACGAAACACTGACCAGGCTCAAAACAAACAGGAAATTGCATTGACATAAGTCCGTAGTCAAAAGCCTATTCGCAGACTGGGTAGTGTTGGTGGACAGTCCTAATGTGAAAGATTGTCACTCCTAGTAATGGACTCCTGCTCATAAGATGCTAAAAATAGCACATAATCTACAGTGTTGACGGACAGTCCTAATGTCAAAGGTCGGCACTCCTAGTAATAGACTCCTGCTTATAAGATGCTAAAATAGCACATAATCTACAGTGTTGGTGGACAGTCCTAATGTGAAAGATCGTCACTCCTAGTAATGGACTCCTGCCCATAAGATGCTAAAAATAGCACATAATCTACAGTGTTGACGGACAGTCCTAATGTGAAAGATCGTCACTCCTAGTAATGGACAACTGCTCATAAGATGCTAAAAATAGCACATAATCTACAGTGTTGGCGGACTGTCCTAATGTCAAAGGTCGGCACTCCTAGTAATAGACTCCTGCTTATAAGATGCTAAAAATAGCGCATAATCTACAGTGTTGGTGGACAGTCCTAATGTGAAAGATTGTCACTCCTAGTAATGGACTCCTGCTCATAAGATGCTAAAAATAGCACATAATCTACAGTGTTGACGGACAGTCCTAATGTGAAAGATTGTCACTCCTAGTAATGGACTCCTGCTCATAAGATGCTAAAAATAGCACATAATCTACAGTGTTGACGGACAGTCCTAATGTCAAAGGTCGGCACTCCTAGTAATAGACTCCTGCTTATAAGATGCTAAAAATAGCACATAATCTACAGTGTTGGTGGACAGTCCTAATGTCAAAGGTCGGCACTCCTAGTAATGGACTCCTGCCCATAAGATGCTAAAATAGCACATAATCTACAGTGTTGGCGGACTGTCCTAATGTCAAAGGTCGGCACTCCTAGTAATAGACTCCTGCTTATAAGATGCTAAAAATAGCACATAATCTACAGTGTTGGCGGACTGTCCTAGTAACAGAACGACGTTATCTGAAATGGGTAAAAATTACGTCCAAGCGAAAGGGGATTATTCAAAGGAGAGAGCTGTTGTGTACTGACGTCTCTGCATATTTTTATCTTGAAAGTATACGTCTAGCTAGTAGTTAGACAAATGGCATGTAATTATCTTTAACATGAATATGTAAGGTTGTGATAAAGATAGCTCGTACGTACTTGCAACTAACTTAAGTGGTCGGAGGAAATAGAATGATTAATCCACGGATTGCAAAAAAGGAGAATGAAATTCAAAGCAAAGTGGAGTCCAGTGCTCACGTATGTTCTAATCACTCGTACAGCGTGAAGTGAAATCATGAAACTCTTTGTCATTCCGAGAGCAAAAAGTGGTAAGATTCGAAGTCAGGTTCACATACGGCAAACATGCATGGACGTTGCCAGGGGGAAGGCCCAGCCCCCCACCCCCCTCTCGAAACCAATAAAACAGTAAAGGCTAGTTCTCACTGGAATGTAAGCGCAGACGCAAGCACAAGAGAAAATTGCGTCTAGTGTGAATCAAATGAACGCATCCGCATGCACTAGATATTAGCTGTATTCACACTAGAGACGGAAAACTCGTCTGAGACGAGTTTCTCGTCAGAAAAAGTTCCTGTCTTATGTCAGTTCTACTCAGAGACACTTGCTTGTTATCTGTCTAAACTTTCTTCTTCAAAAAAATTGTTCTTGCGTGATCACAGAAGAACAGGGAACCATATTCAAGGCGAGAAACTCGTCTCAGACGAGTTTTCCGTCTCTAGTGTGAATATAGCTATTGATTTTAGGTTTGCGCTTGCGTCGCTATGATTCACACTTGCTTTGCGCTCACGAAGATATCTCACGAAGGGCCATTTGGGGCCCTCCCATTAAAAGTCCTGACATGTAAAACAGTGGCAAGTTCAGAACTTCTGTGTTTGTCACCTTCACTGATTGTTTGAACTGTGTATAAATAAAGTGTTTTTATTGTATGGAAAAAATGCCGTTTGTCCATTAATTTCTCAGTTAGTTTTTTTCTTATTACCATAAGATTCGAAATTCGCTTTTCAAGAAACCGCGGTTTGGCTTCCGTCAATCAAACGAGTGAACAGAGGTCTGGGTGATTTCACGCAGGCTTTGAGAGGTTTTTGAACTAAGAAGGTTGAACTAAGAAGGACTAGCTATTCAAAACAAACATTTCCATAGTAAAATGCAAACGAAACTTAGAAAAAATCCACACGCCTGTCTTAAAACGCAGTTTTGGCGTCCGGAAATGCATGTAGAGTAGAAAAATGAGATCCAGGATCGGTTGAGGCAAACTGTCAAGCATTGCCTCCTTCCGACTAAACACACTTAAAACTCTGGATATTGGATTATCTATAATGACGACGGCAAACTTAAAGGGGCATTCGCAGGCTTCCCTGACAAGCAAATAATTCAAATCGCAATCCAATTCCATCCTCTTGATAAAAGATAAAAAACACTATAGACTTGTATTTATTTAACAGTTAAAAGGTCATTTAACAAACCTGGACTGTTATTTTGATTATTCCCGGTAAACTTAAATGTATTTTTGGTGATTAGAATTAGACTTATTTTTTGACAGGTGGTACAAAAAGCAGGCGTGCGAGTGCCCCTTTAAGTCACAACTATAGTTAAGTCTGAATTTTAACTTATTTGAAGATGAAGACGAAAACACAGAAAACAACATGACGCAGACAGTATGACGTACAAACAAACAAAGCAAAAATAACAAATAATCAATGGGGAAGGGGGCGGGGAAAGAGAAAGAAGAGAATCGCCCCTTCCCCATGGTTGTCATTTGTGCCACCAAATCCAAGATGGCGTCCTCGCGAAAGCAAACTCTTTTACCTAAAAATTGCTCTCAACGCCTGGCGATATCCGATCCGAGAAAAACATATTTCGTAAAGAAAACGTTATAGACTATAGCCTTGTTGTTAGTTCCTTCTCGTTCGCGGTTTTAAAACCTTTCTTGTTTATTGCTGATTTTAACTACCGAGAAGTCCAAACAGTCGAGATCTATCTGGCGGTAGGTGGAACGATGAAAACAAAATGACGGCCAGCAAAAGGTAGTCTTTTGGGGGCTGAAAATTCTCAACTAAAATTATGTATTTCGATATTCTAACAACGGAAACGCACTTTCCTACGTCTAATAGACTATATTGAATGACATTTTCCCAGGAAGTAAGCATTCCAATTTCGTACTAGTGCCACTTTTTAAAGTAGCGCTGAAAGTGGATTTCAGATAAACGCAAAGTAATACACTTAGCCAATCAGAAACGAAACCCATTCAACAACCAACCAATCAGAGGACGAGGTAGATACACTTAGCCAATCAGAAACGAAACCCATTGAAGAACCAACCAATCAGGGGACGAAGTAAACAAGAGCCACTGTGCTTTTGTTTTTTTTCTACGCATTCTGATTGGCCGACTTAACAAATACCCAATACCTCAACCAATAGGATCGCGTAGAAAAGTCCGCAAGGTCCTTTTCTGACCCAAACAATTTTCACACCAAGAAATGATCAACATAAACTTTCTCCCAACAATACCAATTCAATGGGTTGACTTTGAATCAAATTTTCATATCAAGTACATTCATAGCTGTCAGCTCTCCGCATTTTATTAGGCGCGAGTCTCAAGAATTTACATTGTCTCAAGATTAAAATTGTCCTTCGTTCTAATATATTAAGTAAACTGGGGGTTGAGGTCCTGCCTTAAAAAGAACCCCTCCCTGGAAATTTCCACTCGTGAATCACACCCCCTCCCCTGGAATTTCAAGCCTCATAAAGGACCCCTTTTTTCTGTCAAAATACCCCTGGAAAATCTATTTTAGGATAAAATGTCCCTGGAATGACACCTTTTTTACCCTTCCCCTTGGAATTTCCAGGCACCAGACACAACCCATCCTGTGAAATTTCCAGAGTCCAATACATCCTCCCCTTTCTCCCGCATAATAATATAACATCCACAGGGAAATTTTGCAGAAATTCATTCATGTGAAAAGCTGAATTTCCCATGTCAAAAGACTGGGACGTGTTCGGCTTTCCCACGGACAAACATGTGAATTCCGAACACGTCACATTCCTGCGCCATGGGACATTTACGAATAGGTTTCTGCAGAAATTCACAGTGATCTTTGGACGTTTCTTGTTGCATTTCTGAAAAAATGTCCATATTTCTGACCTCTGGGAGTTGACATCTAAGAACATTAATCCTAAGTGGATTCCTTTTATTAGAAAATTGACCATTAGTTCTTAGACTGAAAGGCACCCTTTATAAAGCTTTTCAGCGCAGCTTCATTACTGGAGGTTTAAATTTGTATTGCCGACTAATATTGGACCTAACTTATATCACAAATTGATTCTTTGCTGACAATGTCATGACACATTGAGCGGGAAGATGAGAGAGAATAAGAAGTTTCGCATCTAAACGGCCGGCACACTAGAAAAAAAAACAGAGTTTAATAACTGCGATTATCATATATTAATTCTGCGAACTCACACTTAACATTTCCGAACGCCAAACTGCGTTTCATCAAACCGGCTTTCGTTCATCAAAGGCCTTTTAAGACAGGCGTATGGATTTTTTTCTAAGTTTCGTTGTTCGTTTGCATTTTATAATGAAAAAATTGGTTTCAAAGCCTAGCTAGTTCTTATTAGTTCAAAAAACTCTCAAAGCCTGCGTGAAATCACCCAGAGCTGCTCACTAGATTGATTGACGGAAGCCAAACCGCGGTTTGTTAGTTGCCGTTGGCGTTGAGTTCGCAGAATTGTGAAAATTGCAGTATTCATGTCATTCGATGCGAACCGGGAATGCAGCATATTTCCTGACGGATAAAAGTAAATACTACTACGTGAAATGGGATGCCAACATCTAGCTTTTCCGACGCCAAAATGTCCACTTCCATGAAATGCCGGTGTCACATTTATATTCGCGCTTGGGTTATCAGCCATTTTGGTGTCGTTTCTGACGTCATCAGTTCGTGCCTGTCTCAATTAGGCATCACCGCTGACATGCGTCACTTTGATTGGCAGCTCAGGCATAATAAATGTAGTCTCGATCGGGAATGTGACCATTGCCAACATTTACTTCTCTTGGAAACAGCACGCGAGAGCTAAATCCTGGGCTATGCGGATACTAAATGGGCTCAAAAACGCCAGCGGATAAGAGAGTTATTCTAATTGTTGGCGTGTTTTTTCGGAGTGTTATCTTTATTTGTCATATTTTTCCTAGTTTGTTGTCTTTGCTGGCGACGAAAATTTAAACAGGACTCCAACAGTGGGCGATTTGGCGGCTTCAGTGAGTACACCAAAGAACAATCTATTGGCGCCACTGTAACAAGTAGAGATTTCAACTCTTGTGGGTGAAAACAACATAAAGTTGAATCTTTGGATGTTATGGAAGCAATATAAACTATACAATTATGAACAAAAATTACTACCTTAAGTCAACAAGGAATAAATGTATTCATAGGACGCGGAATTTGAATGAAAAACTACTGAAACTCCGTGCCAGAAGAAACCCTACACTGATTTTATATTAGTGAGAGGTGATTCGTTTTTTGCAGACACTTGCATACGTATTCGCTTAACGGTAGTACTTAAAAGACAAAATGCTAATGTCTGTATTAGAGGAGAAATAGCAAACGATATCTATTTAGACAGCGTCTTTACATAGCAAAAAGCGCATTACCGAAATTATACCTACTTTAGCGAGAGACTCCGGGATTTGCTAAAATCCAGTGGAATGGTTGGAGAATCTAATTGAAAGCGTCGTATTTGAAAGCGTCGTATATAATCGCCTAGTGTTCACTCTATATTTGATGAAGCTGCTGGAAGATAAACAATTGAAGTCTAATGGACAAATTGAAAGACGATTTCGAGAGGATCGGTTATCTCACTAAACAGAGAGTTCAACCAACAAATACAACCACCAATGGAAATAGAATTTCAAGAAATGCGGAAGATAAATAAACAAAAGGAACGGGCATTTCTAAAAAGTTTGCAAATCCCCTCGGATATTCGATGCAGAAAAACGACGATATCAAAACTAGTGATAAGCGAAAGATATTGTGATTCAGAAGGCAGGGAAAATGCACTTCGCAATAATTCCAAATCCACTAAGATTCGTGATTGAATAAGTGAAATACGAAGAAAATTCAAACAAATTAATGCAGCACATATAAAGTGCAACATTCCTTACGTCGCCTGTGGTAGCGAAATATTTTACAGATGCTAAAACATAATTAAACAGAAATTCACCGCACCAATAGAAGAATGAATAGTTTGGGCAAGTCATTATATTGCTATTAAGCTGTGCTCTTGTATTTTAGTAAATAACGCATGGCAGCCCTAAAAGAGTCGTGTTTGCCATCGCTAAGATAAAGGAAAAAAGTGATCAAATTTCCATAAAACGAAGAAAACTCTCCGACAGCTGGAATATTTTATGCAACATTTGAAATAGGGTGGAATTATTTCAAGGTATCGCAATTGTTGTAAATTAAAAACGCTTTTATATACACTAGAGTTTTTACACCTTCAGGACTTTACCAATGGACACACAATTATCTGGAATGACAAATATCCAAAGGACAAAAAACAAATGGAAAATGGCACGTAAATTCGGTTTTGGGGCCCTAATCCATTGACAACGCGATAATTTCATTTGTTTTTTTATTTTGGCCCGAGGCGACCGCCGTTCGCAGCGCGGAATTCATTTAAGTGTGTTTATTTCCTTTTCAGAGAGACTCGTACGTAGTAGAACTTTTAATCAACTTGCGTCCAGCTTCAAACGCTATTCATGTTTCGAGCATTGACATGGCTTCCGGGTATTACAATGGCTTCTGGCGCACTGAAGTGGCTTCCAAGTCGGAGAAATGTATTTTCAACGCGAAAAATAGGACATTTTTTAAAGCTTTCCTCTAAATGTACTCTGCGCATTGTAAGGGAAAATAATAAAGAGCTGGAATCCTAGGGAGGGAACATAAACTATATTAACCCGCGGTAAATGTGTTTGATTATAAAAATAAAAACGTTTTCTCTCTAGATGTAGAAGTAGTTACTTGTAATAGAGGAAGCTTGGTATATTACGATTTTAGCGTAATTCGTCCATTACTTTATACTGCATTTTGTTTTATACGACATAATTGTACTTTGTAAGATATTTTTTTAAAGGCACTACTTTTTATCTTTCTCTTTTTCATTTATCTTCGTGTATTTTGCTCGATATGCTAAACGTACGCAGCATGTTTTAATCTGATCGCTTTACAAGAAAGAAAACACATTTTTCTTTATCGAAGAACGAAGAAATTAAAAAGATGAAACGTAATTTTGCTCAAAGCCTTCCGTTTACAACGTCGAGACTTGTTTTGAAATTTGAATGTACTAGAAAGGTTTTATCTCTACGGCATAATAAAGCACAATAAATTAATTGGCGTGTGGGAAGTCAAAAACTATGCACCCCCCTCGAGACAATTAGTCTAGGACAAAAACCTCGATAATAAAACAAGGGGTTGTTGTTTTCAACCATTGCAAATTGATTTTTTGAACCAGTGGAAAAATCTGCATGAGCTCAACTGAATTGTTTTCACTTTTCTCAGTGTATATAAGTTTTGAAGGCGTCTATCTAAAAAAACACGCCCTTGTCGCGGTGAATGTAAAATTAAAGTGACCCGAGGGTAATTCTGGAAAAGAAAAACTTGATCAAATACAAAAATATTTTTCTAAATTATTTTGTCTTGGGAATTATCCCCCGAGCCACCTTACAACAAAAACGTAACTAGAGGATGGTTATACAGAAGAGATTAATGGTCGAGATAGGGCCTGCTCTCATATCGAAGGCGGATTAACGAGCTCGTTAACATCATTTGATGCATAATCAAAAATTACCACTTCCTTTCTCTCTAATAGCAAGGGTAATATTATTGAATAGCAGAGTTGATCTTATCACTGTGGTAGTCAATTAAAAATATTTTTCTCGGTTTGATTTACAACAATGGACACACTTGGCGCCACACTTGGGTTGGAGAACTTTCTACTCTTTATCGAACAACTCTTTATAGCATGTTGAACGATAAACAATGATATAACAGAAAAGTGGTCAACGTTGACAACAGAAACGTTTAACGCAGAAAGTGTCCCGAGTGAACTTACAAAAGAAATAAGAAAGGCGACGGAAACAGCGCTACATTTTTTTATTTTATTGATTCGAAATGATTCCACAAGTTGGAACGCACAAGCAAAAATACGTACAAAAATTATCCGATAAAAAAATATGCAGAATTGAAACATGAAAAAGCTCCTCGCATCCTGTTTAAAACAGAACAGGATCCCAAGACTCACGGCACTAAACACGAAACTAAACACTAATGAATGACAGTTTCCGATGTGCGAAAGTCACAAATTATTGTTAGCGATAGTATGGCAGACGTGAGTATAAAGATGCGAGAGATTAGAGCGTTATTAATTTCAGACAACGAAATGGTTGATATTGTGGAATAATTGGGAAAATGGAGAGGAAGTTCTCTCCGTAATTGTATGTGGGATGAACGGGAGGCTGTTTTTAAAGGTAATTGGACGAGATTGCAATCTGACGATAGCGAACAAATTAAAATACTGCAGAACAGACAAAAAAGTGTTGATTCAGAATTTCTAGTTCATAGGAAATTTCTGGAAAACCTCTTTCATTGGAAATGAGCGAGGAGAAAGTATTCTTCATATAAAATTTAGGGTTAATAATTCAAAACTGTGTTCCCTACAAGAGCCATTAGTAAATGGCTGAGAATGGTTCGGAATTTCCAGCTTCAAAACAAATTTCTGAAAAAACCCTCCCGTGAGAAGAGAACGTGGAGAAAGTCGTTCTTGAACGCATGGGGCTGAAATTGTTTAGAGATTGTGAAAATTCCAATTTTCAATGCGGTTTGATCGTTTCTCAATCATTCATGTAAAAGCCAAACACTTCCGACACGGATGATTATCGAACTTTTCCCTAATCCTGAGAAGTGATGTTCAGCTCTTTTTATTAGGAAATTTAGAAATTTATTAGAAAAATCGTAGAAAAAAAGGTTATCTCAGTTCCAACATTTCTAGCCCCGTGCATGGCACAATCGACGTTTCAAATTTTCACACTTCCAAAAATGGGTTTCCTTATAGTCTGTCAGGGAAACATTTGTGATTGGGTGGCTTTTTTCCCCGCCAGTTTTGGCGCGCGCGCGTGAAACACAGGAAGCCCACAACGTATTTAAAGATTACGGAGTTTTCTATCCACAGGCGATCCAAGCTCTAGCAATGTGGAACTGTGAAAGAAACATGTAAAGTTGTCGATGTAAAAATTATACGTAAATGTAAATATTGAAATAAAATCATGTCACCTCTCCTCGAATGTTGTAGTTGTCAAATAAAGTGCTCCTGGAGCGATTTTATTGCATTTTGGGTGTCTTTTGCGCCTTTTTCTTAATAACCCTACTGTATGTTATACTAGATTGACAAGGTACGAACCCTCGTTTCGTCCGCCATTCTCGGCCGCCATTTTGCAAAAGGTCTATTGCATTTGAACGAGAAATAATCGAATGCGCCAACACCTCAGGCAAGATTGGAGATTTCATAGTCATTGTAGTCGCTAAATAATTTAGCTCAATTAACCCCACAGATTATGTACTAAGGACCCCAGCGCCGGGATACCTCAGGCGTTAGGATAACTCACTATTCAAAAGTCCACATTGAATTAGAATTCATCTCAACTTTTTCTCCTCTGCGGATGTCACAGATATTTCACGCGGGAAAAGATAATTTTCGTCCGCCCGCCGGCGGGTTTGTATATTTATTTGATAACCAGTGGGGAAGCGATGAACGATAAGCCTTTCTAATCAAATCTAACCTGACAATAATGATTTAACAAAGGATGTTTAATCTGTCATAGCCGTGACCTTGGATGTTTGTTTACTCCATCACGTATTTCAAAGTTTCAACATCGAGTAAAGAGAGGAGAGGTGTGACAGCCACGAAAGGGCAGAATGCGACGCGGGAAAGATGTGGTCACCCTGTGGTTTCTTAAAAGGGGGGGGATGCCACCATTTTAGGGTTAGAGCGGATTTCAGATGAGTGTCGAAAAAACGCAAATACAAAACCTCGAAAACAAATCGTATATAATCTCCATATATCTCGATCCATGGGACAATGTTTTTTAGCTTTACATATTTTTAAATAGTTATCTGACCGGATGGTCTAATGAGTTTTACTGATAAATCAATGGTCGTCCCTGGAGCATGCGCGTATCGTGACCGGTTCCCTTTAACCTTTTGTATGCATGTTTTCGAGAAAAGGACATTTTTCTACAATCAGTTCCACATTAAATTACGCATAAACCTTGACGCTTAGCCTTTTGTAGGTATGTCTTCGAGAACAGGACATTTTTCTTATAAGCTCTTATAATAATTCCACATTAAATTCCCAATAAACCGTGACGGTGCGCGATGTCAAGTTCAACAAATATTGCATCGAACCATTTGAATATTTTTTTCTGTATTTTCGTATCATAATTTAACATTTTCTGAGTTCAAAATAGAATAAATCTTAGGACATTTTATTCCATCTGAAATCTTTCATGAAACGAATTGCATTACTTGGCAATCATTTTTTCTGTTTCGCCAATCTGGGTCAATCAGATCATTGCCCTGTTTCGCCTAGAGCAATCAACTGGGTGTTTGTCGCGAAACAGAAAGCCAGTCGACTGCACCAGGCGAAACAAGACAAAGAAACAATTGGGGGATTGACTGGCGGACAAACTTATGTCACTTAATTTTATAATGAATTGTATTACTTGACAGCTTCACTTGCGTTTCAATTTCTGTAGATTTGGCGCTGAAACCTTGACTTTACCAGGGAAGTATCTTGACAAGTCGGCATCCTAAAAGTGAATATAAAGCAAAGAGGATAACAGAGAAAGTTCTCTCTGTTAATCAAAATTTATAAAAAAAATATATAATAAAAAAATGTGTGTGTATTTATATAGCACTTTAATTCCATAGGCTCTGCGAGATGTCTGATCTCTACGATGCCGACTGCAGTTATTTGCAAGTGCAGTTGTGCAGTCTTTTACGTCCCTCATGATCAGCTTTGGTTTAGCGTTTGAGACAAGAGACCTCGGTGCATTGTCTCATCCGAAAGACGTGAAACACTGGAGAAATCACGAATCACTTCAACCCACGATGAACACAAGGTTCGAAACAGCAGACAAAAAAATCCTCATTGCCCCAAATGGGAATCGACCCCGGTGTACGAGGATAGAGGCATGCGCCTTGCATATTGCGCCACCCATGCTTCACTATCCTCTTATCCCGCTTCACTATCCTCTTATCATTCCAGAATATTTTGAGGTCGGGACGTGGTGGACAATAAAACAACACCCAACACCTCAACACAAAGAACGGGAAACATTCTCGTACCAAGAGCTCCCCGGCTCGTCGAATCGCGGTGGGAACCAGCCATTTGAGGGCCCTTTGCTAATTGACTGATTTCATTCCCTAGTAGTATACAAGGCACGGCAAGGATCTTGTTTTTTTTTTTTGGCGCTCCCTCACCGGTACGTCCCAGATCCCCTAGTATCGACCCTAGTAGTATACAAGGCACGGCAAGGCCCGTATTTTTGTCGCTCCCTCACCGGTGCGTCCCTGATCCCCTAGTATCGACCCTAGTAGTATACAAGGCACGGCAAGGATCTTGTTTTTTTGTCGCTCCCTCACCGGTGCGTTCCAGATCCCCTAGTAGTATACAAGGCTCGGCAAGGCCTGTGTTTTTGTCGTTCTCTCACCTTCACGCTCTTGAGTAGATCTTTCTCGCGCTGTGTCGCGTCTTTGTAATGAATGAACGCATTCAGGGCGGACTTGGCAGCTAAAAAATAAACAGTATGTTACTCTTTTGCTACGATTTAAATAATAATAATATCTATTCTAAGCCACCATAAATGGCTTTATGTGAACCAAGAGGCCACGTATTCTAGTCCAGAACCCACAAAACAATGGCTTTCGAGGCCCTGCTTTAGTTTTGATACATTTAACGTAGCTTTAGCACAGGATATCAATGTAAAGTTAATGCTAACGGCCCCATTTTCTATTGTTTTCAAATTGATCTATTGTTTTTCGGCTGCTAGGAAAACTTCTGGAATTCCAAATATGGTAAGTAGAAACTTCCATATCAGGAAATTTAGAAAACGACACATTTCAAAGGGAACTATATTGATATAATATGCTCTGGCGACATTGTAACAAAGAAAAGAGGGGCTTTATTTATTTATTTATTATGCTTCGTCTACAAAATAGGAAACAATACAGGAAAAAACAAAAAATTACGTGCGAGGAGAAAAACAAGACTAAATTGACACGACATGTAGACAGGGACACCACAACAGCAAAGCCAATTTTCCAATTACTGTGGGCCCATAGGTAAAACTTCGAAGAACGTTAAGACAACATGTAACATTTAAAATGACTAGAAACAACAAGAGATGGGCGTGTCCAGGAGGCGAGATACATGACATTTAACACAGATGGTCTTAAATGACATCGGATCATCGGGGCTGTAGGATTGTACCAACGCCCTCCTGTAGTACTCAAGAAGTAGTGATCTAAACTGGTTGAGAGATAAGCTCTCGAGTCTGTATTGTACTGGCAGAGTGTTCCAAGTGCGCGAAACGCGGACAAAAAAGAATTCTGGATGGACGTTGTTCTGCACTTGCGAGGGCGGAAAGTGATAACATTAGGGTTGTTGTAACAGTTCTTGGTTGTACAGAGCTTTATGCTCTGGCGACATTGAGCGACATCTAACCTTTCCCTTTCCGTGCAGTTCCTGGAGTGAGCTTTACTTTGTATCTACGAACAGTAAAACAAAACGTGGTTAGAACACCGGAAACTTTGTGCGTAAGAGAGTAAAGTATTTCATATTGTGTTTTAGATGGTTACTGATCGAGAGGCGGTGTCTCGGTTACGAATATCTGCCCAGAAGGTCCAAGTTGAAGTTGGTCGTTACCAACAAATCCCTTTTGACTCTCGCGTGTGTAATCTATAGAGTTCTAACGAAGTCAGGGGTGAGTTTCACTTTTTAATGGAATGTTCACACTGTAAATTAGCATCTATTCGTACTGATTTTTTGTCTGTGCATTTTATGTCTGTATCACTGAATAATTATTTGTATCGTTCGATAAGAGAACTTTGTTTTGAATGATTGATGATTCTGTAACGAAGCTGTTTGCTAGTTTTTTTAGTAGTATCTTAACTGAATATAGTAACCTAGTTACGTAGGTAGAAAACTTTTTCACAATTGAAACCAATGTATCTGTCAGATACGGATTCAACCGGTTTTTCGTCCATCCATTCCCCGTTCGTTAATGTGTTTATTTATTTATTTTTGCACACTCTTATGCATATTATATAGAGGATATTACATGGCTGCGTGGAGATACGAATTTTATCTTCGAGTGTTTTTTTTAACATGAGAAGATAAAATTCGTATCTCCAAGCGGTCATGTAATGTTATGTTTATTATACAAATATCATGATTTGTTTTAGAAAATCCGAAAAGGGGCTTCGAGGACAGTGTGAAGATATCAAGTTTTCGTGCGGAAGATACCCTCGTATTTCACTGATGTTTATATAATAATTAAAAATATTACTAAACCATTGGGCGTGAAAACTTGTTGCGCGAACATTCGAAGCGCGCACATGTATTAGTCTCTATATAATTTAGAAAAACATATTTACATTCCTGTGATTAGGCAACCTTACGCAATTCAAGGGCTCAATGAAGTTTTCAAGAAAATTCATTAAAATTCAAGCACTTTTTAATAAAAAAGACAAAAGCCTTTAATGATTTAGACCCTTGAGCACTTTTCGAAGGCGGTTTTAGCCAAAGATAGCTCCTTACAATTCTCGGAAAAGCTTTTCATAATATTTACCTAAACGATCGCGGATGTCGGCTTGGTTCAAAAGTAGTAAAATTACAATAAAAAGTTCAAAAGCAGTAAAATGTTTAACCAAAATAGCTCATAAAAATCCCCAGGAAACCCTTTCATAATATTTACCTCAAAGATAGAGGAAGTCGGCTTTGCTCAAAAAGGAGTAAAATAACTAGGAGCAAGAACCCCAGAGGCAAATGAGATTTTGCGTAGTTTGTAAAAAAGATCGAGTCCTTTAAGAAACGACGGAGCAATTAACAACAGCTAAGTAAATGATGCTCTAAACAATTTTCTTTGCGGCAATCAGATTCTATACCCAAAATTAATTCGTCTGTAGATTTTATTACACAATTCACAGGATGTGCTTATAGGCAAAACGCATGATGCGATATCGCACTGTGCTGGTTTTCGATCCCTAAATATGCCGATGGAAATCAATAAATGCTTGCTCTGTTTTTCTGGGTCGCTATTTGTAAGGCAGACATAGCCGCCCGGGGTTAGATGTGTCTTCATCGGTCTGTCAAAGAGATGTAGAGGATATTACATGGCCACGCTGTGATATGAATTTTATCTCCGAGTGTTGAGAATTTATCTCACGTATGAGCGCAGCGGCGATCGCAAGAGTGAGCTAAATTTTTAACAGGAGAAGATACAGTTCGTATCTCCAAGCGGTCATGTAATGTTTTGTTTATTATCTAAACATCACTTCACATGTGAAAATAACACACTTGCCTGTACTCCATGCTCTATTGTTTGATTTACTCAAATAAAATAACAATAAGGTATTTCATTGACGTTTAGCTTCTCATGTTAAACAATTATCTCACTCTCACTCGTTCTCTATAAAATTGTCATCACTCGAAGATAAAATTCGTATCTCAGCGCATAATCGTAATAGTTTTCACAATGGTTTATTTTAGATTGTTATTTATTCGTTTATTTTATTCTATTTCCTTTTTTCCTTTTATTATTTTTAATGTTTTATTATTTTTATGTTTTTAGAATTTTTAAAGATTTTATTGTATATATTGCATTTACCAATTTTATTTATTGCACGTAAAACGCTTAGAACATTCCTATATAAGCGCTATTTAGTCAAATCACACTAGGTCTTTTGTCAATTCTGCGTCCTGATTGGTTGAGATACGAGTAGGCTATAAGTTATAGCCTACTAGTAGGGAAAAGTGTCGGATTTGAAAGCCAAAAATGGCAAATGACCAGACCAGAAAACGTTTTTGGCTATACTAATTGACCTACTAGAAGTGTGATTTGACTAAAACAATTATTCCTCTCGCCCTCATGGCCTCTGAGTCAATAGCCCATTCGGCCGTCGGCCTCATGGACTATTGTCTCAGAGCCCATTTCGGCTCCATGAATAATGGAAAAGCTGGAAATCCCAGAATCTGGGACATCCGGTTTTGTCTGGCACCAGAGACTCTGGGAACAGAATGCATGAAACACCATGTGTTGTGTATAACTTGAGCTCCGCTTTTAGGCAGTGCCTAATCTATATATTACTTACTTGTAGTTTTGTACGGCGGAGTAGGGAGCACAGACGGGGATTGCAAATAACATCAAGTCGTCCACCACAGGAACCCCGGTCAGCGAGTCAAGAATTGAAACATTTTCCTGTGAAACCGAGGGAAGTCAAATTAGAAATTTAGTGTGAAGTCCAGAGCAAGGGATAAACGCTGAGCGAGAAGGATAACAGGTTAAAATTTTTAATGCCAATGGACGATTCTAGCTATAAGCGCGCGCTCTTGTTTATTTAGAAATGCCCAAGCCATGTCCCACAATTACCAGAATACAGCGCGCGCTTTTGTAACAGTTTGTTCGAGAAATCTCCCACATCTACCGACATGGAGCGCGCGCGTGCGTTATAGCTAGAGTCGTCCACTATCCAACTTTTTAAGAGAGAATCCATCAAGAAAACAGAATGTGGCAATGTGGCAGAATGGGGAAAAAATTGAGGTAGGTTCCACTAACTACCAGTATGTAATGCGGGATCATGTAGTGTGATTCCCGAAAAATCCATACCGCAGTTTGAGTCGACCTTCCCTGAAAGAGCGCGGGAGAGTAAGTTTGCGATAATTTTCATGGCGTTAAAGATACACTTTCCGCATAAACACTACATTTATCTACCCTGGGTAGGTACCAGAGTTACACACACAATTTTACTCGTTTACCGGTTTGGCTTAGGGTATCAGTAAACGAGTGGCCAGAATAGGCCATACCAACATGCAACAGAAAACGCGTTCCTTGCAACAGAACAGAACAGAACAGAAACCTTTATTTAATTATAAGGCTCAGGGTAGCCCTTTCAGATTGAAAAAACAACCTGTTATCAATAGGAGCCCTGAGCACTAATATACATCTAAAATATAAAACATATATAAATAGGTAATAATAATTATGAATTTATAATCCAATGGGCTTGCAATGAAATGAAAATAAAAATAATAACGCAGGGTGAGCGATAAAGCTTCTCGGAAGATCTTGTGTGATTGGATAGGTAAAACAAAGCATCCAATTGTTTCCTCGTTCTATTGTTACCCCTCTATTGTTTTGCACTGAGGGTATCAATCCAATGGCTAGATCTTACGAGAGCTGTATAATGACTCGTATACAAGTATAGGGCTTTTTTTAACGAGAGAGCGCGCTAGTCACATGGCTGAAATACTCCCTTGACGATCACTGGTTACAGCATGGGTGTTGATGTGTGTTGTTCAAGTGATTCCGCTACCTTGCCAACTTCTTGAAGATGGTCATCATCGTCGTCATCATCATCATTGTCACCTTGAACCTAAAAAGCAAAATGGATTTGATAACAGAAACGTTAGCACAGTAAACATCTATTCCACCCTTTTCAACAACAACGTTCCTCCTCCTCCTCCTCCTCCTCCTCCTCCTCCTCCTCCTCATCATTTCTTGAACTCATTAGTAATTCAGACTCGTGCCAATCCCTGTGTAGAAAAGGCGAGGAACGCAGGGGATTATGGGAAGGATTAGCGGGGCGCAGGGGGTTGTGGGAAGGATTCGCAAGGCGCGCAATGGATTGTGGACCAGGTGAAAGAGAAAGAAACGCTACTTTTCCTTCACTCGTCCAACAATCCTTTGCGCACCGCCGCGCTAATCCTTCCCATAATCCCCTGCGCTCCTTGACGTTTCTACTATAGCAGCGAAGCAGCGACCCTTGACCTACTTAGCGACTGGGGACGAGTTTGTTAGTAATTCATCAGAAGCTTAAACAAAGGAAATCATAAGCGTGAATGAGGTTTGGATACGATTAGCAATTTCTTGGTGTTACAGAGCACCAGAGATATGAATGGAACAAAAGTCACAAACAAAGACCTTAGAACGAGACAATGGAATAGAGTACAAAGACCTCGAGCACCAGAAACAATTTCCGTAATAGTAGAATTCCTTTGCATGAAGCCAGAGTTTCTGATGCAATGGCTGATTGCATTTTTAAACCGCACCAGGGGGGTTGAGGACCTCCCTTAAAAAGACCCCCTCCCCTGGAATTTCCACTCGTGAAACAGACCCCCTCCCCTGGAAATTTCCAACCTCATAAAGGACCCCCTCCTCTGGAATTTCCATTTTTTCTGGCAAAATAACTGGAAAATCTATTTTTGGATAAAATGTCCCTGGAAAGTCACCTTTTTACCCCTCGCCCCTGGAATTTCCAGTCTCCAGACATACCCCCTCCCCGTGGAATTTCCAGAGTCCAAAACAACCCCCCTGGAAAATTTTTCGTAGGTCCTCAACCCCCCCCCCCCCCCCCCCCCCGGATTAAAAATGCAACAGCCAATGAATCACGCGAACAAAACATAGCAATGCATTATGGGAAGGAAGTCGGCCCCTTTTATTAGAATAGATTTTTGAGATTTTAGTCTTCTTTTTCATACATTACACGATTTGTTTGAGAAGCTATATCAAACACACAACAATGTTTTCCAAACACCTTGAGGTCGGTTAAAATAACTCCAGGCTTTGCCTCGCCTTTTTTTGACGATCTTCTCTTTGTTTGGAAATCCTGATCGTGTTTGATATATCACTTCCTAGCTAATTCAAATTGTACATACCTTGCTTTCCTGATCCGGCGGCCTCGTAGTGGATAAGTCTAAAATGGTAAACGATATGAAATCAGATAAAACAAGTGGTATTTTTACCTCCACGTTTTCAACCAAACCACGTCATGTGACGAATAGTGGCCCCTGTCGTCTGGTCTCTCGATTGTCTCTCGTTCTCCACTTCTGCCTTCTTAAAGGGACCTACTCACACCAGTTCTTTTGAACTTCGATATAAAAAGAACTGTATAGACTGAGATGGAGGTTTTATCGGCTTACTTTATTTCTAACAGCTAGAATCCTAATATTTTGAGCAGCCGAAGGAAATGATTTCACTTTACGTAATATGCGGCAAGAGATCAGAGTAGTTTGTGGGCTGTTTTAATATTTGTGGAATTCGAGGGTTCAACTTTACCTTGTTTTCTCGATGTTGGGTCTCCTGCTGCCGCACTAGCTACCCATGCCTCACGCGGCCCTTTAACCACAGCAGCCCCGCTGTCCTTCAATACCTGGCTCCCTTCGGGCCTGCCCAAAGGCAAATCATTCATGGCACCTTCACTTTCTGTTCTCCTTATTTCGTCCGTGTTATCAATAGAACTCGTTGTTTCACCGCGCGTTTTTAATGCCTCGCTATGTTGCTGTTCTGTAGACGTCGCGGACGCTTCCAATCGCGTCTCACTTTCTTCGTCTTTACGCAAGGCATGGTCTTGTTCCCATGGTAACGGAGTGATTTGTGGCTGTCTAGGGTTTTGTTTCCCTTTCCCTTGAAAGTTGCCTCCTTTGTTGGCCTTTTTAGCTTTGCGCTTGTCAGCCTTACTCTCTTTTGCTGGCCCTGCGGACTTATAAAACAATACAAAGAACGTTTAAACTTACCCCCATATAAAAAAGACGGGGATGCTTGACAGGAAAGAGACGAACGGACGGACGGACGGACGGACGGACGGACGGACGGACAAAGACAGACAAACATGAAACTCACAGCTAAGAGATAGTGGGAGTGGGAGTGGGAGTGGACATTTTGCCCCTAAGAGATAGTTTGTTACACTACAGTAAGTTTGTCACGATCAAACTCTAAACTGAATGTGTAAATGCTGAGCAGGTTTGTAGCAATTTAAGTTCGGGGTTTGCATTTTCATTAAAGAAATACTTATGAGTGATTGTCAACCTCTGAAACCCCCATAAGAGGAAGCACTAAACGCATTTAACTCCTAAAAAAGATGGGTCACGGATGCCCGACCTTTTATCGATCGTTCATCTTCCCTGGTAGTAACAGGAGAAATCAAAATGCGCGCATTCCATCAAATTAGTGCAGTAAAACCGATTACGCCCTACCAATCATAAACGTTGTTATTGTTGCTGTTGTTATTTTATTTATTTAACATTACTACAAACTCCTCATAAGAGGATTAAGTAGGGATGTTGTTGTTGTTGTTGCTGTAGTTGTTCTTGTTGTTTATGGTTTGATGAATTGTGTACTTACAGCAAGAATTTCCATTCTCATCTTTCGTTCCTCTTCGTCCTGATCACCATACTTCTCTTTCATCTTCTTTAGCTTTGCCTGTGATAGAAACAAAACAAACGAACTCCAGTGAGACAAATGATCAACACAACAATCAAAACAAGCAAAACAACAGAATAAAATTCTTTCACACCTTTTTTCCTTTCTTCATTTGTTGTTGTTGTGTTTGTTGCTGTTGTGTCGTAGCGCATTTTATCTGAAACAAATTAACAAATAACGTGCACATCAATATACACCTAATCTAAGAGATGATTAACACAGCGAGGATATATGACATTTGGCGAGAAGCCCAAGATGTCCAAGAGGACACAAATTATCCCGAAAAATATCTCAG
The DNA here is from genome assembly GCA_033964015.1 of Scolanthus callimorphus. Taxonomy (NCBI): domain Eukaryota; kingdom Metazoa; phylum Cnidaria; class Anthozoa; order Actiniaria; family Edwardsiidae; genus Scolanthus; species Scolanthus callimorphus. The sequence goes on from CM066915.1 coordinate 2,038,366, forward strand.
CGTCAAACTTATACATACTTGTTGTTGAGTCGGCTGCTTCTCTTCTTCCTTTTCTTCGACTGACTCTTGTCTCTGCTTGGGTTGAGCTCGCTGATTTCTTCGAAAAAATATTTATATATGGCTATCAAAAAAGTGGCAGGAAAAAAAAAGGTTCCTTACAAGCTAACGTTTCTCTCTACTCGCTACAAATATTGTTTTAGTCAGGAGCCAATCATCGGAAGCCTCTATCACCCGTCTGAAGCACAGGAGTAGAATCATTACATTACCATATAATGGCTTCCGTCCGTAAGCCATTACATGGTAATGTAATGAATCTACTCCTGTGTAATGAGGCCCTAGAGGGCGACTCTCGGCAAAGCATAATTAGCCAATCAGAAAAGACCAGAACACAGCGCAAAGAAAATACTTTCTTGCGCTTTACTCAGCGGAAAATGGAAAAATTTGTATTATTTTTCTTGATTTAAACTGTAATGGTGAGCTCCCTGTGCAGCGTGTTGCCGAAGTCGCGAAAGCCGCCTGTTTCCATATGTTACAGCTGTCGTAGAACAGGGTAGAATAGCTTTGTTCACAATAGCTGTTGCAGAACAAGTTTGTCCAGGACAGTTGCAACATATGGAAACAAGGCTTTAAAGTAGGGCATTTAGCGAACAAAGTGTAAAGTGCGCGCGCTTATAGCTGGAATGGTCCTTTACTGGTCCATTATAAAGGAGTGAGGTCTGTTAGAAGATACCTGTTTTGCTTGGCCATACGTTGCTGCGATACTTGGCGAGCCTGAAATAATAAAAAGAGGTGATATTTGGAGATGGACCAAAACACACCGAGCTTCAGTCCAAAATGCTCCACGGCTCCACACTGAAAACTGTGAGGGTCCAGTGCCGCTTTCTTAGAAGAAGTTTCTCTCCAAACAGAGATAGGACTCCAAGTCTTCAGATCAAACTCATTACGGGATCCAAGGTTCAAACTCCCCACTTTTATATACACGTTATTTCAAAATGGCGACTTCTTGTTCCATTGGCTCTTGTTGCCTCACTCTCATGAAGTTATCACTTTGTCTTTGAGCTTGAGCGAATATAAAAGAAAACAATAACGAACGAGACAAGGGCCAGTCAAACATTTTGGAATATGGCGTATGGACCTGTACCCAGATGCCAGTGACTATCGTAACGTCACGTCAGTTGATTGCGTAACTTGCCACGCAGAGAGATGGTATGACGACTCGTAAAAGAGCTTATGAACACCAAACAAGAGAAAATAATCATATCATTTTCTTTTGCACGAATCCATTATGTTTCTTTCCAAATAAGATATTGTGTTACGAAATCACGTCAAATTGAATACAGTCGCGAATGACGAAAAGACAGTCGTAGGTCACATGTTCAATACAGTGTCACGCTCGTCAAGCGGTTGCTATAGTTACGCACCTTTTCTTTGTTCTCCCGAAGATCGATCACGTGACCCCCACCGAGTGATATGTGGTGCTCTTCAGGGTCTGTTTTACTGCTCGTGTTGCTCGTACCACGCTTCAACTTGACCCTGGAAAAAGAACAAAGAGCTATTGTTTCGCGCTGTGCAAATTCTTTAGCAAGGAGTCGGCTCTTTTGTGTCTCGGACGACAACGACCCACCAGGAGAAAGAATATATGGAATATACTCCTCCAGGACACTGACTTCTGGAGGTGGAGAAAGGACTACCGCGATAACAATATAAAAAAAACTATTTAAAAAACTGCATCGGTTTACTGTGCGACTACGTCAACCGGGCCATTTTGTAGGAAGTTAGCCAATCAGAAACGAGTACAGAACAAAGGATCTTTGACTTTCTTGAGATCTCATACATTGAAATACTCGCTTTTCTCTAAAAATTGTGAAAATTATGAGCAGAAATAACTTCAAAACACTTAATTACTGGTCGCCAGACGTATTGCAGGTATTAAATTTTCTTCAAATGGTTTGAATCTCTGAATGACAAACTTTTTACGGGATGGCCCGGTTGACGCAGTTGCACAGTAATTTAAAATGTCTTCTGTAAAATAACTGTATTTAGCTGTACAGAACCTAAAAATTACTCTAAAATTGTATATCGTGCTAAAAGAAACAGGATTAAAGTAGCTCGCACTTACTTTCCGCTGACGATTTTCAGATCAATACTCGTGTCCGGGTACAGATTATCATCGTCATCATCATCATCTCTGGGAGCGTCATCAGCCTCGGGAACGGCATCGACATCGTCTTTGACGTCACCATCTTTCTCTATGACGCTGGCGTCGCCTTCTCTATCAGCGTCATCACTTTTACTGCCATGCGCATCACCAGGATTGATGACGTCACCACTTGTCTTTGTGACGTCATTTCCTTTCTGTGTGGCATCATCTTTATTGTCATCCGCGTCACTATCGACATCAGCGAGTGAAAGTTCTTCATCACCTTCCGTGTCCTAATGAGTGCGAAGGCCCGTTAAAACACATATGACGTACATTTAAAGCATGTAAAGCACTGAAATGTAAAGCATTGAAACAATGGTGTAATGCTATATCTATTATTATTAAGCAATAAAAGTACTTTCCGCGTGCTCTCTGCTTTCTTACAAACACGAGGGGGATGTTGGGAGAACTGATCAAAACTTGAAAGACACGAGCCGAAGGCGAGCGTCTTTCAAGTTTTATCAGTTCGACCAACATTCCCCGAGTGTTTGTAAGAAACCAGAGAGCACGCAGAAAGTATTTTATTGCTTTTAGAAAATAACATACACACGCGCGACAGCGTTGCGTGACAATCATGTTTCTCAGGTCTCTTACAAACACGCTTTTTAACCAATCAGAATGCGCACATTCACAATACAACATAGGTGTTATTTTCTAATTATTATTATTAACTTGCAACTTGCGGCGATTTTTCTCGCACGTGCGCGTCAGCTCAAAAACACTAAGTAAACTAGGTGCAACTCGGCGCGATCTGCCGCAATTTTTGTCGCGTGATGTCGCGGAGATTTCAAACATGTTCGAAACTCTTTGCAAATTGATGCAATTTGAAGAAAAGAGAGCACAGAAAACGCACCGGATTTGCATCTCGTTTACACTAGAGAGTTGGAATTGCAACTCGCGCGAGAAAAAGCGCAGCAAAATCGAGGACAAATGCAACATAACTCGCAAGTGTAAACCGGCCTTAAGACAAGAAATCACGATACAATTTACGATGTCAGGGGCGTATGCAGCCTATAGGCCTGCAGGCACGGGACTGCAAATATTTAGTGTGACTTTGATACAAGTACTGTACTGCATTCATGAGCTTGGCCTGTAGATTTGCAAAATCCTGTGTATGCTGTGACTGCAACTTTTACAAATCCTGCGTACGCCCCTGGCTACAATCCCTTTACCTTCACCGAACTTCAAATCACAACTATATTTAGTTATGTCACTCGCCTAATGGCCTGGCTAAACTAGAGCATATAGCGCGCGACATTTTGTTCTGCGTGTATTCCATCCGTAGTTGCTAAACTAGGAGACATCGTGTGTCCCGGACACTTAATGTTTCTTGTCCCGACTACAAAATGTGTTACGCGCATTCTCGAACCCAAGCTGCCCCCAGCTTGTCTGCTTGCAGGGGAAGCTCTGGGGACACCCATTTGAGGACCTTCGCTGATTGGCTGATTTTGAACGTTGGGGCATGCGCAGAAAGATGTTTCTCTCAACGGCTCTGTATCAAATTTCGCGCATGCGTCAGTGGCTCTCGCCAGAGCCTCCCCCGCGAGACTCAGGGTTCGAGATGTGTTGCAAGGTTTCCCGTGTGTCTAAAACGGGAAAGATGAAGGAAGCATGTATCCGGCTACAATGTTGCGCGCTACATGTGTCCTAGTTTAGCCGCAACTTAACGCTATAAGTCTGGACTTCCGGTTCCCTGAACAGAGGTAGGACACGTATAGACCGGATGCAAAATTCACGACCGCGCTTCCGGTCAGCACGAAAACGAGGCTTATGTGGGCGAAATATGATACGAACTAACCCCGTGACTGTATCACTTCTTTGTTTGTATTGGTACAAAATCTTACTAAATTTTGCAAACAATCAGCTCAAATACTGTCCAAGGCGTTCCCATGGCAACATGAGCTTCGTTCCCATAGCAACAGACCCATGACGTACCACAGTGGAGTCCGCAATAGATTCCGTGTCGTCTATTCCCCGTACTCTCCTCTCGTTCACATGATGCCCGACACACGTGTCCTCCACGCGGAACAAGAAGCTGAATCCCATGATCAGGTGGGTGGGAGGAAGGAAGTTCTTCTTGCCACGGATCATGAAACTACCCGTGGTCAGGTATTCACCCGTGGGTGCTGTCTTGGATACCTAGGATAGTAATTCAAACAGTAGTATTACTTTGGGCTTTACAAAAGCTTTCTATGGCGGAACATAGGACTCGGGGAAGAGGGTAGACTTTGTGCGCGTCCCCCAAAGAAGCGCGAAGAGCCCCCGACGAACGCCAGAGGAAAGGCGCGAAGCGATTTTGTTGGGAGAGGTAGTGTTGATAAAAGGGAGGTAGACCCACCAAGCAGATGTCACAATCTCACGCTGCACTGTAGCACACCGCCATGCTGCCGGCTTCTTGGATTACCATGCGAGGGTATAGGGATAGTGTTGGGAGAGGTGGTATTGATAAAAGGGAGGGAGTGAATGTGTGAGTGAGTGAGGGAGCATGTTTACCTGGTGGTGGTAGACCCACCAAGCGGATGTCACAATCTTACTATCCCATGCTGCACTGTAGCACACCGCCATGCTACCGGCTTCTTGGATTACCATGCAAGGGTATAGGGATGGTGTTGGGAGAGGTTGTATTGATAAAAGGGAGGGCGCGTCCCCCAGAGAAGCGCGAAGAGCCCGCGACGAACGCCAGAGGAGCGCCAGAGGAGCGTCAAAGGCGCGAAGCGATTTTGTTGGGAGAGGTAGTGTTGATAAAAGGAAGGGAGGGAGAATGTTTACCTGGTGGTGGTAGACCCACCAAGCGGATGTCACAATCTTACTATCCCACGCTGCACTGTAGCACACCGCCATGCTACCGGCTTCTTGGAGGGTCTTAGGAGGAACAGGAAGACCTCCGGGCTTGTTCTTGACTATGACGCTGCTAGCACCATGCAGGTCCGCGTGCACATAGATGTCACCTAAAGACGAAAATTACATAAAATAAACTGAGCAGGGCGTTGCTAGGGGTAGGGTTGCTAGGGGTAGGGGAAGGGGAAGGGGTAGGGGTAGGGGTAGGGGTAGGGGTAGGGGTAGGGGTAGGGGTAGGGTAGAGGTAGGGGTAGGGGTAGGGGTAGGGGTAGGGGTAGGGGTAGGGGTAGGGGTAGGGGGATAGGGTGCCTGTGACCTACCTTTGGGTAGCCTGAATGTCAGCCATTCCTTCACACTCTATCGTACCTCACTTTGCGACAGGAGGCGTCTGAATTCACCAACATGACCTCGAACTTAAAATGAGGAATTCACCTCGAGATTTTCTCATCCAATATGTAATCGCAAAGTGAGGTACAATCGAGAGCTACTTCAAGGACGGCTGAAATTCAAGCTAACCTTTGGGATGAAAAATATAGTAATAAAAATATAGTGGCCCACATTTTCAGACAGACATCTTCCTCTCAGAGCCGGGAATCGAAGCCGGACCGAAGTTGTGCTTCCCTAAGTCCCACATCTTCACACACCAATTCACCCATGCCTAACCTGGTTTTAAATGTCGTTTAACTATCAGTTCGTTCTGCTGCTGGTCTCGTCCGCCAATCACCACATAGTTCTCCGAACTGATGAACCACAGAAACTTCTCAAACCTTCAATGACGGGACGAAAATAAAAACATAATATGTACGCTAATTAGAAAACTATTTGATGTGTTACCTTGGTAAAGGTAAGATACTGTTTTATGGCTGCATTATCATCTCTCTTTATGGTTATTTGTGCCCTCCCTCTACAAATATATGATCATCCTATCTCTAAAGCGTTCCGACTGCTGCAAACTATATGTAAACCTGTAGCATTCGCGACTTGTGAGACACGCTGCGACTCTTGCGACTGCTACAACTCGTGTTACAGGAATCCCCCGTGTTCTATCTCTGCGACAGCTGCGACTGGAGTTTCGCGACTGCTTCGACACGAAATTTTAATGGAAACCTGGTGGGGCCACCAATTTGGTTTCGGCTACTGCAATTTATATGTAAACAGGTGTGTTGCAGCTGACGTAGCAGTCGAAGCTTGTTCGCGACAGCTGCAGCTATATGGAAACCGAGCTTTATGAATGTGAGATGACATTTGAGGAATTCAAAAAGTTCACTGCTGCAACTATATATGTAAACCGGGCTTAAGGGTGTCCCTCACTTATGTTAGCCTACGGTAACTAACCTCGTAGGGCTTATTTGCAACATGTATTGCGTTAAACGTTTAATCCCTCAACACCCAATTTGCTACCTCTAAGGGGTAAATTTGCCATGGACCACACCTTGTTTGCTATCCCTTATGGTTGAAAGTTTTTGTTCTGACGATTATCCATGTATATTTTTAGGGTAGTCCCCCGAGGAAACTCCAAGCTGAAGTAAATACCAGGGACCGGTTCCTAGAACGTCAGATCAGCAGACATACGCTTATCCAACGGATAAATCCAGAACAAATGCTATACAACAGATAACTTTTATCCGTGGATAACTTTATCCAACCTTTCAGGCACCGGCCCCTGGCAGTTATTTTAGAATTTCTCGTCGGAATTTCACTTCGAATGTAAAGTTCTTTTTAAAGTTCTCTAGCTCGCCCCTCACCAATACGTTTTCCTGGCTTTGTTGATGCTTGTAGAAGTTGCTACTTCCTTGAGGGTTTGTTTCGCTTTTCTTTCTGCAGACTTTAACGCCTGAAACGGAATGGACATTGGAATCGAAACCAGGTCAAGAAATTACACTAACAAAACCCATTTTGATGGCCAACAACGTCGGATCATGTCAAACGCGCGAAAAGGCGTGGTGGAATAAAGCAAACATAGAGGAAAAGAAACCTTCCTCGATTTTTCAGAAAATCGAAAGAGTAAGTACCCTGCTAACAGAGGCCTCTTTTCTCTGTATAGCCCAGCGAAATAAAGAGAAAAGAGGCCTCTGGTAGCAGGGCAAAGAACTAGTTCTCCCTACACCGGAGAGCAAAACGTACGCGTTGGAAAGGGCACGGGAGGACTAGAATAGAGTGAGCAACAAACGCCAGAGCGATTTCCAACAGCAATTCATATTTTCTCGATTGCAAAAACCTAAATTCTCCCCAAATGTTGTTTTTATGGATGTTGTTGTTTTTGTTGGTTTACCTGGCTGGAATGGTCAATTGTCTTCTGCTCCTTCTTTGCTGAGTGTTTCTTTTTGTCGTAATAACTAAAACGCGAGAAAAATAATTAATAACCACTCTCACAAGCCTCCGATTACAATATTCTGCTATTGCAGACCAGTAGCACATAAGGGCTCGATACACGAGTTGCATTCCAACGCACTAGTGTAAAATTTGGCATGCAAAGTTGGACCGATTGCTTTGCAATCTTGTGTTCAAAATTGCATAAAGTTGCAAAACGTCTTGAACATGTTTTAAACCAATGCAATCTCGCGCGACAAATATAGCGGAGATCGCACCGAAATTGCAACTTGTTTACACTACAATTTTTGGAGTTGCAGAAGGCGTGCGAGAAAAATGTGCCATTTTTTCCCCAAAATCAGGAAAGCTATAGGCAAGGCGCTTGTTTGATGGTCCTTGGTTGGCAGGACTCGAAATTAAGAAATAATCACAGTTGTGATTCATCAAAATTCTAGGCATATATCCATTAAGAAAGCACTGGAAAAACTAAAAAATGCAGTCGTTATTTATCGCCTAAGTGAAAAACGTTAGGCGAAAATGTAAAACTACTAGGCGTATGCCTGTATGACGGGCGCAATTTCGAGCCCTTGTACATAAAAACTACCGTAAATTGTACCTTCTTGCATTGGCGTAAGCAGACAGAGCCAAATTGATGTCCACTTTGACACCCTTGGGACCCTGTGGTGACAAAGAAACGACTTGATGTACTCCACAAATAAACTTTGGAAGTATTTTACAGCAATGGGCATGTCGGAACGTTTTCTCGTCTCCCGCAGACAGGCCGCAACTATCTGCCTGCTTAAAGCGGGACTGTCACGGTACGCGCATGTGCGAATTTTGATCACTTTGGTCCGGGCCGGAACGATGGCTGTGAGAGGGAGGAATTACGCTGGTAGAATCCGTTCAAATATTGTTGTTTCGGGGTCCATCTACCCTTAATTCTTAACGGGTTTTCTCTCCTGAGATCTCCTTAGTATCGTGACCAAATTTTGGAGTCGATGCAATATTGTTTGTCGTTTTAAATTGAATGAGACTCGAGCGTCATTTTCACTGATGGCTGCCCAACAAGAAAGGCCTAATCGAGGTCGTCCTTACGCCAAAATGGCTTGGGAACACAATAAAAGCAGGATCTGGATATCGAAAAGGGTCCACGAGACATGGAAATTGCTCAAGGGCTACGGTATCTTCACCTCAGACAACGATTTTGCAGCTCATTTGCCTAAAAAACCCTAAAAACTTACCATAATGTCGCCTCCTGACGAATGAACTCCAAATTATGTTTTCCCTGAGGCGACGTCGCGCGGGGCGTGGGTACTTTCCCGCGAAAACGAAGTGTCCCGTGATTGGTTTATTTAACAGGGAATCCCCGTTTTGAATGATAGTTATGGGATCGGCGGTCTTTGCTCGAGCATGCGCGTACCGTGACAGTCCCGCTTTAATCAGGGACTCAACTTCCTGTCGGTTCTCCCATTCGAGGGGCTAACATCACCAAGGCGCACGTCACGACACATGCATTCAAAATCCTTCATGGTGCCATTTGCAAGGACAAACAGATACAAATATAGTTTCATACCGACAGCCATTAGGGCTTGGAATAGTTTGCCTGATTCATTAGTTTCAATCCACAAGAATGTGTAGGCCTTTGAGGCCCAAGTTAAGGGTCTGTAATCACCTGAACCATGCGCTGTGCATTTAAATAATTGTTGCATATATAATGAAAGTGAAGTGAAGACTCCCCTAATTAATCCTTGGCCGCGAGAAGCATTAAAAGCGTTTCGGCGGATTACAAAATATGTGTTTTTGATAAGCAAGGGCCGGAGCAAAGTTTGTCACCTTTTTCTTCTTCTTCTTGTGGCGTATCTCTTCATCTTCATCGCTGTCATCGGATTCGGGATCATCAAAGGGGTCTCTGGGGGATGAAGCATCACAATCAACAACAGCAACAACATTATTATCATCACTATCAGTTTTGCAATTTTCATCAGCACCATCATCGATACGACACGATACGATAAGATACGATACGATAATCTTTATTTTTCGAGGGTTAACATATTTCATATTGCATACCTGTCAACCCAACTTCGTCAAAAATCTTGAGATTCTCTCTCACGTGGCAGGTAAATAGAGAAAATATATGAAAAAATCCAGAGTGCCAATGCGGGTGAAATACAGAAAATGTATGGAAATGTTCGCAATCATCATGCTGGTGACAGGCTTCAAAATCTTGTGACACCCGCCTAATGCGGGTGAGTTGACAGCTATGATATTGCTCCCTGTTCTGTGGTCCTACAACATAGCCGCCGGGTTTTGTGATTGTAAGGAGTTTAAACGGCAACGGAACGAGGACGTCTCACTAAAATCTCTCTTTTGTTCACATTTCTCAATATTCGTCACCCGTTTGGAATTATTCTTCGCATTTTAACATCGAAAACAGCAAATTCGCATCCATTCTCAAACATAAAACAAAGATACAACAAAATCACCATCTACGTTTCCGTTTTCGCCAGAGTTTGACTGTTTAACTCACAGTTCGCACGTTACGTTTGAACGTTTGAAAGTTGCGTTGTGAGACAAAGTGAGACGTTTACAAGGGCAACAGCATGTTTATTTTTCGCTGACCAATCAGAGAGGGCAGAACTCTTTGGTTCTCCATAGAAACGTCTCGTTCCATCCTAGAAACGCAACGTTCCAACGTTCAAACATAACGTACGAACTGTTGGGGCTAAACAGTCAAACGCAATCGGCTGTAAACGTGGAAGTTTTACGTCACAGTTCAGAAGAAAACGGTTGAACTGCATTTGACTTTTATGGATTTGCACGTGCAAGCATTGTACTCTGCAATCAAGGGTATTTTTTTCCGCTGTCGTTCTCGTTGCCGTTGTGTAAGATGACTGCAATTCATTAATGGTATTAATGAATTTTTCTCTTATATCTAGTTTTCTACATCTCATCATATTCCCTCTTTCTTTACTTTTATCACTAGTTTGCGATTTCAATGGCCCATGGCATCCTTTGTTATTCTTAACCAATTATCACCTCATTCCGAATGTTTTTCTGTTGCCTAGCAACGGCTCTACATTACTATATAAACAGCCCCACTCCCTCTGTTTTCTCTCTTTGCTCCGACGAAGGGCTAACGCTCGAAACGTCAGCAAAACCATTTTTCCACGGCGTTTAACATAAATCTCAACCTTTGGTTGTTGTCATACGTACTGTAGCATCATAGTCATGTGATTTGTCTCCAACTTAAGCTCCTTGATAGCGCTTGCCACAGGGTCCCCCTGAAGTTGAGCCTCCTTCACGAGATTCTTGATCTCAGACCAATCAATCTGATTGGCTATTGCACTGTTAACCACCATGATAGCTTGGTCTACCTGTGGTATAAATCCATATCATTAGCTAGTGATAGCAAACAAGGTATGGTTCATTGCAAATTTACCCCTAGAGATAGGAAATTGGCTTTGGTCAATTTTTAACCCAAATAGATAGTATGTGAATTAAATATAACTGCCATAGGCTATCATTAGTGCAAGACACCCTAAGGGATAGCAGACGAACTTTCTGACATTCTGACACCTTTAATAGCACTTTGAGTGGATTTCCATACCCAAAGGGATAGGACAATTATTATCCTGGTATATTTAAGGGGGGAGGGAGGGGGCAACTAATTCAAAACAAAAGACTTGTACTTTTTACCGAAGACCTAACTGAAGACCTAAGAGTTCAGCTTAAAATGAGCAGATTTCACACTGTCCTACTTACAGCTAAAACTGTTGCATCGCGACCCACGTTTACAAAAGCTTCAAATTATGTTTTGATTTTTAACTTTGCTGTTCCGCCAATCAAATTATCTGAGCCAATGAAACTTTTGCCCTGTTTTGCCTAGTGCAGTCAACTGGCTTCCCTCTGAACTAACACCAGACAACGTCGCGACGGAAAGCCAGGCGACTGCACTAGCCGAAACAGGACAAGAATCTATAATTGGCTATTAAGATTTGATTGGTGGAACAGCAAAGCCAAAAACACATACGTGGGTCGCGATGCATCGATTTTAGCTGTAAACTGCCGGTACTTGGAATACTTACAAGAGGCAAATTAACTTCTACCAGCTCGGCTTTACGTATATCCTCGGTCTGAAAAAAATATATATGTTAGAAATCCATCTAATACCGGCAATGCATCTTCTTTTCCATCCTAAAATCTATTTTACTCTCAAACACACCTGCGCACTCTGGAGCTGGTGGATTCGCTTCTCGTGGTCCTTGCGGACGTTATCCAGTTTCTTGAGAGCTGATTTCTCTTGGTTCAAGGCCTTGACATCTAGTTTTTGGCTTCCAATCTTTGAGAAGAATTCATCGACTGCCTAAAGAGGAAAAAATAAATTATATTTTCCACTCTGTTTGAAGGAGGCCGATAAAATTGCCCCTTGGAAAGAAAAAAAGGAAGGTCTTCTTTTCGTTGTGATAAAACTCAAACAAGTTGAATACTGTATACACAACCACTTGTTGACAATGAGAGGTTGGAAAGCTTAACAGTCTGTATTGGATGATGGAAATTGTTGGTGCCCAGCTAACAATCATGAAGACTGTTGTGCAGTACCGGAATTTATGATGTCATTGCACCAGGAGACGATCTCTTATTATGTACTCTACCCAGACAGTGCAATGGGTTCGTTAGTGTACAGGGTTAGAAGGAGAGACAGACATGATCATGGTTTATTTCTCATCCAAAAGACTAAAGCCCTGGCCAAACGAAACGCAAGTTCACGCAAGTCGACGCAAGTTTTGCTACTTGCCTCGAGTTGCGCTCGTTTGGCCACCAACTTGCGATGATTTGTGTTCACTTGCGTCCACGCTGAACATGTTCAAATTTTCACGCAGCTTGCGACAACTTGCGTCTCGTTTGGCCACCACATCGCAAGTGTACACAAGTTGATGCAAGTTTCCAATTTTCTTCGTTTTCCAAATTAACGAATATTATGACCAAAACCAGTCACGCAAACGAACGCAAGTCGAGGCAAGTAGCAAAACTTGTGTCGACTTGCGTTTCGTTTGGTCAGGGCTTTAGGAAACAGAGTAGAAATACGTTTTTCCCACAATAATATGAACCAGTTTCGATCACGAAAAATTCCCATGTCAAGCCAAAAATTTGATCCCAGACTACAGTGGTGCCTAACACTTAGCCAATCCTGCTTCCTATAACTTAGGCTAGTTTTAGACGTCGAACTTAATTCTGTCGCACTAAATTGAATGGGTTTATTAGCCAGTGAAAACAAGTTATTTCGATATGAGTGATTTTATGAGGTTAATATAATCTGTCATGGCCAATGGAGAAGATCTCAGCCCTGATTTTAGGAGCGCTGGAAGGATTCAAAATTGTAATTTTGCACGGCAGTAGCGCGGCGTTGGCACGGCAGATAGTGCCGTTCCTAATGCAAATGAGCTCGAGACAATAGCTCTAACTAACTAAACAATGGGAAATTGACATTTAGTGCGACAAGAATTAAGTTCGACGTCTAAAACTAGCCTTAGGAAATCCCCACGCCACTCTCTAAACCCTCCTTTGCAAGTGGTACATAGTTTAAAGGGGCACTCGCATGCTTAATTTTTGTACAACCTGTCAAAAATAGGTCTAATTCTTATCACCAAAAATACATTTAAGTTTACCGGCAATAACCAAAATAAAAGTCCAGGTTTGTTAAATGACCTTTTAACTGTTAAATGGATACAATTCTATAGTGTTTTTATCTATTATCAAGAGGATGGAGTTGGATTGTGATTTGAATTGTTTGTTTGTCAGGCAAGCGTGCCAGTGCCCCTTTAAGAGGTGGGATTATTTTTCAATGCTTTATAGATGCTTGCTGTACCTTATCAAAAGTGGCCATTTCCAAATAAGGAAGATCTTTGTGTTGTGTTAAAAGGAAAGGATGGAATTCCTGGAATCTGGAATGGAAAATACCTTTGACCAATAAAATCATGCAAAAGATCATGATTACTATTTAACAGTGCATAAACATTTCACCAACAAAATAATGCAAAAGACTTGACATTTCAATTTCAACTTTTTCAAGGCAACGGAACACGAAAAGGATGAAGTTAAAAAAAAACGAAAAATGATAAGATAGGAAATAGTATTAAGGTAATTACCCTGGTCCCAGGGTTAAGTTTCCGTGTTTTCGAACCAAGTTTGAAGTCGTATTTAGGTTATTTCACTGTAGTTTGTTTTGCCTCAGTGATTCTAGTCTCTGTTTCTTGCAGAAACATCACCCTGGGACACTCACTAGGATTCTCAGTTCTATCAATCAAAAACGTCAGTCCCAAAGGCGGAGCTTCGAGGCCTCCTATCACTGGATGACGAATTTAAGCGCCTTCTCATTAGCAGCAGGATTAGTTCCGGAACGAAATCGTATTATTCAAGGGGAGAAGATTAGCACGATCTCGTTCCGGAACTAAACCTGCTGCCAATGAGAAGGCGCTAAATTGACGATCCAATGATAGGAGGCCTCGAAGCTCCGCCTTTGGGACTGACATTTTTGATTGATAGAACTGAGAATCCTAGTGAGTGTCCCCAGGGTGATGTTTCAGCAAGAAACAGAGACTAGAATCACTGAGGCAAAACAAACTAACAGTGAAATAACCTAAATACGACTTCAAACTTGGTTCGAAAACACGGAAACTTCACCCTGGGACCAGGGTATAAGGTAATTCCCCTGAAATCAAATTGGTATTGAATTTCTTTCTTAATTTGTCTATTTACTATTTAGTATATAAGAGATGAAAATATGAAATAAAAAGAGGGGGTGCCCATGCTCGTTTAGATACTGTGATGGCGCAAACATACCCCATTTTTAGCGCTAGAGGGCTATTTTGTCAAGGATTACGTAAAACAAGAAATTTGGCATAAACGCTCACTAATAACACAATCTGGTCTGCTTGCAAGTTTGAACTAAGCTGTGGATTCTTCAGTACCTTTTAATTTTCAATGTGTGTTGATGCTACTCTTGAAAATGTGCAAAAATGTGCGCACCACACGTGATAATTTGAGGCTCTTTGATATCTCATTTTGTGGCTTTTTATGATGATAGCTAAAAAACTTGTCGTTAGAATTTCTTTAAACTTTTTTTTATAACAGGAAAACGACAATCTTATCAAAATGGTAAAATAAAAAATGGGAGTGCCCATTCTTGTTTTCGCGCAGAGCGACTTTTGCTTAAGTATTTCTCGCTCAATTGGGGATTTCAATTACGTCATTTTCGAAGAAATAGGGTGCGCAGAACAAAGTGCGCCGTGCAAAACGGGGAAATAACCTTAAAAGGCCGGTTTACACTTGCGATTTTTGTTGCATTTGTCGCGGCGATTTTTCTCGCGCGAGTTGCAATTCCAACTCTCTAGTGTAAACGAGATGCAAATCCGGTGCGATTTATGTGCTCTCTTTTCTTCAAATCGCATGAAGTTGCAAAGAGTTCCGAACATGTTTGAAATCTGCGCGACATCGCACGACAAAAATTGCGGCAGATCGCGCCGAGTTGCACATAGTTTACATTTACAGTGATTTCGAGTTGACGCGTACGTGCGAGAAAAATCGCCGCGACTCGTGCGACAAAAATTGCAGCACAAATTGCTAGTCTAAACAGGCCTTAAAACAAACAGTGCCTAAAATTACAGTAATGTTTTTAATGTGGCTTCTAAGGAGAATACTTACGTTAGTAGATCTGTTTCACCACTGACAGACAATTCTGCTGAAGGTTTCTTTTCTCTCTTCTGGATGATATATCCCTTTTAAAGCAAATAATAAGCCAGTATCAATATCAAACTATAAGTCAAGATCATATAAAAGATACACATAGTAAGTGGAAAGTACTCAATAGCGTGGATTTATGACTGTTGAGAAACCAAAATTGCAAAATGATTACACCGATATCCAATACAGGCTAAGGAAACTCTATAAGTATCCAGTTTAGGGGGGTGGATACACCACTTCTTTCAATTTTCCTAAAATCTGATTTTTGTCTGCCGATATCTTTGTGAAATAATTGATGAATCATTGTGAAAGCCCTGCCATGTGTTATTTGAGAAAAATATCCATTGGATACTTAGGGGGGTTGCAGTATGCAGTTACCCACCACCTAATTTACCATCTCTGGATACCTATCAAGTACTGTTGCAGTTTTGGCTTCTTCCCTAAAGGGGTGATTGTGAAATACTATGAATGGCAAATTACTCAGGACAGTCATCTGAAACCTGAAGCACAGATACCAAACTTCAGGCAAACTTTCGGTTGAACTTTTCTTTTCTCAAAGCATTTTGAGTTGCTTCACTGTACTTTATAATCAAAAACGTTTAGATTGGAATAAAGATTCTGGCAAAACAATTGCCATAGGCTTTACTTGTTACAGTTCATTCTCAACATTGGGAGATTTCTGTCATACACAAATGTTTAAATGAAAAATAAAGTTACCTTGCAACTTTTAGACATTGCTTGATCAAGATATCCATCAGCTAGCTTCAGTGCACTCATGACTTTTTGGAGATCTAAAGACAAGATTGCTGAAATACAAGACTGAAATAGGAACACTGAAAAGATAATTACATCGCTACTAAAAGGATATTAAGTATAAAACAAGTTTTGAGGGAACTCAGAGCTTCAGAGAACTGTGCGTCCAAATACACAGTGTTCTAAACCGAACCAGGGCTCAAAAAATTTTTGGTGTTAATTCATCACAATCTATAAGCTTAAATCCAGAGAATACTGCAAAAATTGAAAAAAAGAAAACATACTCAATATCTTATACAGTGACAGTGATGCCCTTTCTCGGTTTTACACATGCTTACCTGCATCAATATCCAAGTTTTTGCCGACTGTCACTCCAGAAGGAAGGCCACTCTCAACTAAACAGTGTTCCAATAACATGTGACCATAGACTGTCAAAGAACGGGATAAAAGTAAGACACAACAATATTACTACTGAAATCACTAAAGTGTCAGCACCCTTGAGAATTTGATTGATCGTTTGTCAGTTTCAGTTCGCTCGTCTGGCCGTTTTGATCGATCAAAATGATCACACACTTTTTCCATTGTTTGATACAAAATTTAAATGTCACGTGACCATTTCCATCGATCAAAACAGCCAGACGAATGAACAAAACTGACAAACGATTGATCGAATTTTCGAGAGTGCCAACAGTTTAGTGATTTCAGTAGTAAGGCAATGCTGGGGACCTAGGGTGAGTATGCTGTAGTTATGCCAATCAATCAAACTGTGTTTCGACTTGGGTTGATAAAACTAATTTATTTAGTTTGGATGTCCACCGGGCTTAAATCAGGAATAGGTCTTTAGAAGGATTACTGCAGATTTTGAAAAAGATCCTCTTCTTGGACAGAAAGAAACAACTGGGAAGCAACTTACTAAAGTGGGGGTTCAGTGCCTTCTTTAGCAACTCTCCATCCTTACAACCCTCAAGAATTTCTCTCAGTCTGAAAAGGGAAATAATGAAATTGACGGACTGAATAAATGCAACAAAATGCACAATTAAATAACAACAATACTATACTATAAAAAACAATACTATACTGATAAATTTTGGTGCATTTCCATTGTCCGAGAGTGATTATGTGAAGTACCATAGGTAGTGCCCCCTATCAGCCATTGGAGGCTAACCTAGACACATTATTTTCTCATGTGCTAACCTTTCTGGTGCAATAAGGGGTGCTCTCTGCTTGGCAAGCTCCAAAGGATAAACCTGACCAACTGAAAACTTGACATCATCATTTGCTGCTCCCTTCTGGCTATCCTTCTGCTTCCCTTTCCCTTCCTGGGATTTCTTCCCCTGGTTCTTGTTGCCTCCATCTTCCTGTTTGTCGGCTGTCTTTTCTCCATCAACCTTGTTCTCTGCATCACCTTTTGGGATTATGCACTAGTCAGAGGAAAGCTCTGCATTGAGGAAAGCTCTGAGATTGATTGATTTGCAGAACAAGGGGCACTATTCAGTCTATGTTTAGCAAATGAGCACTTGAATGGCACTGTTATTAAATTACAGTGAATAGCGTTATACTAATTCTTACTTAAGGTGACTTAAGCAAGAGAAAACTCTCTGCAAACTCAGTGCTGTACAGAATGTTTCGTCTCTTGACTTGTCCCATACCTGCACCAACAGCTGCCTCTTGGTTGGTTTCATCAGATCCCTTTTCAATTCTCCTCCTCAGCAGATTCAAAATGGTGTACTCATGGTCAGTCAATACTATGTTACCCTAAGTATGGAGGAAAACAATATTGTAATTGTGATTGTTGTAACCCAAGTTTTTGTGTATTCAAGACAATGCTTCTGTGTATATACGTCTGTAATCATTTACTAAATAAGAAAAATTGACAAAAAAAGTTCACTTGTTCATATATGATAAATTGTACAAAGTGTATCTTCCAGCAATTACTCATCCATTGAATATATGAAGTGGGTGGTAACAGGAGGTAACACCATTAGTTCTATCAGGGACGTCAACTCTCCTGGTTTTGCCGGGAGTCCCCTTGGAAAAATTTCAGACAACTGACCATACATTTACTGTATTTCTCCCAGGAGAATTGCAGGAAATTTTAATGTGGTCTCCATTGGTGGTCTCCAGTCCTGGGGTAAATTGGCATCCCTGTCTATGGTCTAGTTTTATAAAATAGCTAAGAGTGAAAGTCATCACACTCCAAACTCATTTAGGCTATACTTTTATTAGGTGGCTTTTATTAGGTGGCTTACTGTTATCCTCCCCTTCTCCTGTTATACGTAGTACATGGTCAATATCTTGTCCCCTCCACGTCAAAAAATATTACAAAGTTCTGCCACCTCTGTGCTTTGCAACATGTTAAAAACACATGCTAACTTACTCTGTCATAGAACTCCACTATTAAGTGATATGCAGCCTCATTAGACCCAAACTGTAGATCCACAATCCTGTCGATCCCAAGCTGGGTAATGGCAACTAATCGTCTCTGCTTTAAATGTTTTCGAAGCTGGAATTATAATACAGAGTTATGATGCAATTAAACAACACATACAGTAACCTACAGTAGCATCAGTGTATAGCTTACAAGCTTATTGCAGACACTATATAGTAGTAGTAACACTTTATTTAAACACGCTTGCCCCGACAACCTCAGCTGATTTCAACAAGGGGCGTGTGGACTAAAAATACAATATATCTAAAATTTACAATATTCAACTATATATTTTACTATATAATAATCAAAGACAATACTCAACCAGGAGGCATTATTCAGGGCATCTGGGGAAGTGCGGTAAAAAACGGCAAAAAAGTGCGGAAAAGTGCGGGATTTTTTAGAAAAATGTGCGGAAAAAAGTGCGGTAAAACGGTAAAAGTGCGGTAAAACGGTAAAAAGTGCGGTAAATTATTTTCTTTAATTTGAAGGTTTGCGCTTTTGGGGGATCATAACAAGTCGTTTCTGTTGATTTTCTATTTGCTTTGTCATTTTAAAACGTAATTTCATTGAAACTGATGTAACAGCTAAATTATTAAACTTCGCATGATCAATATTTAGGTCAAGAACAATAGAAAAATGCAAAAAAAGAAGGGCTCACCTATGCTTGCTTACGCGGCATCAGTCATTTAAAACTCGAACCCCTAAAATCACTAAGAGCGCCTATTTCTCCATACAATCAACTCCCGCATGTGTTGTTCATAACAATAGAGCAGATTTCGTATGACTGTGAAAAGTACCGCCACAAAGCTGTTCCGCGCCGCGACCGTGACCGTACCGCGACTACGCGATTTCATTCCATACGAAATCTGCTCTATCTTGCAATAAATTCTCCAAAATGTAAACTTCGTGCTTTGTCATCACCATCTTAATCTAGGGTAAATGGCTCCGGCAGTTTCATAGGATATTTACGGCGTTTAACATTTTTCGTTCTCCTACTATTTTGTTTCGCCTAAATACTTGACTTATTTAGCAAATAAAGATCGGGGTCACCGAAAAACGTGCGCCATTTGTATTTTACCCATTTCTTACAAGATCAGCTATTGGCTTATTTCCATCTAAACTTCCATCCAATTACAGATCTCCTAATTGATGGTTTCTCGTACTTATTCTCAAACGGTCTGCTGTGGAACGCCTGGTATTTTTTTTGCATTCGGTGGTGATCGTAACTTGCCATTAGAAACAGCGCGTCTCCCAAACAAAATGGCCGACAAAATGACCGAAAAGGACTGGAAACCATCGACAACACTATCATAGGGATTCCTGTGTGTTTCATACTGATCACTTTTAATACGGAAGAATGACAACAACGGAGTTAGTTTATTTATACCATTGCATTCATCTACTTGTTAACGTCCATACCATCAAGCACAGAATTGTCCTCACGCGCCTGAGGATTAGTGCACATAGATTAGAAATAATGAGGGTCGGACGGTAAGAAAGACCATACAAAAACGGCCTGAGGAACGTATTTGTACTAAATGTGATTTAAAAGAAACAGAGGACGAACGACATTTTTAGTAAGGTGCAAGCTTTATGATGAACCATGAACTAAGGAAAGAAGTGCTTGATGGACGGTATGGAAATAAAGAATCTGATCAACAAAACACCGGACGTACACTTTCACTGCCTTATTATTAAATCCGCCAGGAAAAATACAAAAGAAGGGAGCGAGAGTACGTTTGCGTGAAAAATGACTGTACTCAGCACCATATTTAACAACAATATTTTGTATATATTTTATTATTTATTTTGGTGACCTTAAACTCACATGTACTCTAATGTATACGGTGGCGGTGACCAGGATGCTTTTCCGGACGGTCAAATCCGTCTAGTATAGTGAGGGACCGTTCCAGGGATTGGGAAATGAGCCGGGGGAAATGGTGGCCCCCCTTCCATGTCCGTATTTTTTTAGATTGCCCTCCAAATCCAATGTATTTTTCTGATGACCCCCCCTCCCCTCCTCTTAGTTCATATGACTTAAAAAGTGACGTACCCCCGGGGGAGGACTCTGAGGTTAAAATGCTAGGGGTGACCGTCGGGAAACTCGAATTTTGACCCTAAAAAATACCTGGTCGGAAAAAATTTAAACCCTAAAAAATATCCCTCAGTCTAAAAATACCCTAAAAAATACCAACAATTTTGACAGATTAAATTTTATTCTGGCCGTTCATTTAATATACATCAAATGTATCCTCTCGACCTTCAAAAACACTACCTTTATTTTTGCGTGAGAACCCCCTAAAAAATACCTATTTTTCTTACTATACCGTTTTTTATTTTCGAACCCCTAAAAAATACCAGATCGCCGATTTCAACCCCTAAAAAATACGATGGTCACCCCTAGCATTCGAATATAAGGAGTCCCCCCCGGGGACGTACCGTAAAGTAGTTGTTGTCCGGTGTATTTTCTTACCTACAGCATGCTGTAAAAAATACAAACATTTTGTTCCCTCCCTGTTATGTGCTTGTATTTTTTGGTGACCCGCCCTTTTAGTTGCGTATTTTTTTTGGGTGGACCCCCGTATTTTTTTTCCACCAGCCCCCTCTCCCTGATAAAAAATTAACCGTCCCTGATTTTGTGTTTTTGTAAGTCATTAAACGACTGACTTTGTATGGGGATTGATCTGGCTTAACAAGTAAACTAGTTCAACACAGCCAGAGAAAAACAACAATATTAGACTATCGTGACTGCAGCAGTGTTGTTGTAAAGGCGTGTTTTAAAAGTATCAAAAATTGTACTCTCCTTTTGTACTTTGTATTTATATTCCACATTCGCAAATCCATGGGCGAAAAGCTAGTGTGCAACTGTGTTCAACTGTGCAAATGGTCCGTTTGTTGTCATTCTTTCGAAGTCTGCAAATATTAGCAGGCGTTCCTATAAAGTGATCAGTATAAAACACACAGGAATCCCTATGATAGTGTTGTCGATGGTTTCCAGTCCTTTTCGGTCATTTTGTCGGCCATTTTGTTTGGGAGACGCGCTGTTTCTAATGGCAAGTGTGATCGTATCGGAAGAAAATGGTGGAGTTTTCAAGGTTTTTGCGCTTAATACTTCAGCATCAACATAATAAACTAGGTATTGACCTGCAAATCTTTGAAATTACCGTGTTTAGAAGGATTTTTCCACACAATTTTTAGTAATTTTCTTAAAAAGTGCGGAAAAGTGCGAAGAAAGTGTGAAAGTGCGGAAAAGTGCGATTTTTGGGCAAAAGTGCGGAATCGCACTGCCGCACTTCCCCAGATGCCCTGATTATTGGTTGGTGTCGGAAATTAGCATACGTTAGAATGTAATTATAAGCTATTAGTGACATCAATCACTTGTAATCAAGTCGAGTTGAGTCAATCATACTGAGTGGAGTCAGGTCGAGTCAGAACAAGAAAGAGAACAATAATCTAAATCTAAAAACTGTTATCTGCCCTGGAGGATGTCGGAAAATTAGCATACATTAGAATGTAATTAGTGATGTAATCAATATAGTCATGTAAGCATTTTCCATCAGCTTCCAGCCTGCCGACATGCACTTTCAATAAAACCAGGGAAACAATCAATTAGTCAGTATTTTCTGACAGTTGGTAAAGCTAAAAAAATCACAAGTGAGCAAAAACAGGATTTAAGAATGATCTCAAGTCACTGGGGACATATTGTAGAAGCTATCATAAGACCAAACCCTATAGGATTGATGCACCTCAGTGAAAACAATGGAAACAAAAGAATAGAATGAGAATATAATAGGACAATGAGGTGCATCAACCCAATAGCATTAGATCTTACGATCAACTGCTACATAACTGCCAGTTTGTGAGGCCACCAGCACCAGGAGCACCAGGCCATGTATGCTGTTTCCCAAGTTTCCTGACAATAGGATTTGTCCTACATTTAATCACTGTTAAATGAAAATGTATGATATTCCAGACATTAGCCATACCCCCCTTACGGAAGAGATTGGGGGGTCAATTTGCCTGATCTTTTCCATACAAATACTGCATTTTTCTTCGGAAATTCCAGAGGCGTGAGGGGGTCACTTTTCAACACCCTTCCGTTGGGGGGTATGGATATTTTTTGGAACCACACAATTATTCTTTTGTTTTATATTCACTCAAACTCAAAGAAAAAAGATAATTTCATGAGAGCGAGACAACAAGGCCAATGGAACAAAAAGTCAGGGCCCGTGGTTTGATGCGGGATTTTTTCTGAAATTATGCGCGATTTTTTCTGAAATTATGCGCTAAAAATTCGAAATTATGCGCTAAAAATACGAAATTATGCAGGATTGCGCAATATTTTTTTACAAGTGCCGTAACATATTTTGCTCTTTTCGCCTGTTTTGTTACATGGATATAGCTGCTTTAACTTTAACAACTTTTGTTTGTCTATAAAATGCTCTGTGATGAGTTCCAATCGCTTTGCTTTACTAACGTTATGACGCTACGTTTTTCTTCCAGGGAGACGAGTGTTTTCGCTTTTAATAAAGCTTATTACTTTCTTACAAAAAAGCGTTACCAACTACCGGTTACTTCCGTTACACGGTAGTAAAGATTAGTAAGTTTTGGTCTTCTTTCGTTTACTTGTCTCAGACCAAGGCACACTTTTTTCACACCGCAAGGATCGTAGCAAAGCACTTCCTATCCAACCATGAACTAAACGGTCACAAGAGCTATACGCAGACTAACAGAGCAATCGTTACGATCTCTCATTATCACAAAAACAGTGTTGCGCTTGTTTGCCGTCGTTCTGCGCGTCATTATCAAAATTAATCCTGATCGCTAGAGCGGTCGGCACTATCGTCGGAGGTAGTGTAAGAGCTTTTATAAAACCGGAAACGTGCCACGTTATTCTGTCAGCGATTTTTTTTTTGGGGGGGGGGTATCGATGGAGCTTCGTGTGCCTGGTATTTTTCGCGTTGTTGTTTGTGAAATGAAATTGTTGTCTGTAGCAATAACAAAGATCGATGAAAAAGCGTAATGTCATGTGATCAATGTGAACTGCATAAAGCCGACCGTTTTTATCGCGGTTAGCGTTCTGTTCCGCCTTGATTTTACTTTCTAAAATATCCAAAGCGCAAACGTGTTTGAATATATATATATTTCTGAACTGGAAATATTAGTTAGTTGGCCAATTAGGCACGTTTTATTGCTTTTCGATATAAGTTCCCAGCGCTATTAGCATAGAACGCCTTGTTATTCTTGTTACTTCTATCTTGTTACTTCTATCGAGTTGTTTTGACGTTGGACAGACGATTTCAGAAGAAATGAATCACTTTTGTGAGAAAAAATAGGAAAGAAAGTTTGAAAATCACCACAGTAATGATGCCTTTTTGATGTCTTTCACAAAATTTTGGGAAATTATGCGCGATTATGCGGGATTTGACAGATTATGCGCATTATGCAGAGAAAGCCAAATTATGCGTTTCCGCACCAGCGCATCAAACCACGGGCCCTGAAAAGTCGCCATTTTGGAAAAAGGTGTATGACCTCCCATGGAAGGGTTCGAGATTTGATCCCCACCCCTTTAAAATTGCCACTGAAAAATACAGAGGTTGTATGGGAAATAAAAAGCATTCCATTCCCTCACCAAGTCCCTTCCAATGGGGGAGGTATGGATTTTTTCTGGAATTTCATAATCAACACACGGTACGTATGTCCTACCTTCATTGCAAAACCTGAGGGAAAGTTACTTTTGGGCCACTCAAACTCTGTGGTATGCATCTTGTTACCAGATTCTATTAGAAGAACAGCTTTTTCTTCTGGTCTAGAGTAAATATTTATAGTAAACTTACTATTAGAATAGAACCCTTTTCAAGAACCCTCAAAAGTAGAATTCCTGAGAAATTGCCACCAAAAACGTTTCAAACTCTACTTAAGGAATTTTGTCAAAAATGTTGCATTTAAGTAGCGCTCCATCTTAGAACTATAGCGGAAACAATAGGGCCGCGGAAACAGTGGTCGTCTAGTGGCTGCTCACACTCGATTTTCTTCTTGAACAACGAAATGCTATGAAATATCCGGAAGACCTATTCGGAAAGAATTCAGCACTGCAAACGAAGTATTTCGCTACGAAATCGGTCAAAAACGAATTTCAACCAATCAGAAGGCCAGGATTTGTTGACTAAGCCAATTAGTTGTTTAGAAATTTAATAATTAAAAATTTTACACAAAGCATAACTCAAATTCCCCATAGCCGTTCACACTATCGTTCTTGGACGGAGCGCTACTTAATCTCCCCCATGTTTTGGTAATGTGATTTAAAGTTTCTTGCATGCTGATTAGCTATTGAAGGAAGGCACATTTGAATGCTATTTTCTGGCCAATCAAGTCCAAAAAGAGCAGATTTCAGATGAGTGATACATATATGTCATTTACCAGCAGGGAGGTCTGTATAGGGGAAAACTGTGACCGAATTTTCAAATCTATGACTTTCTTTCCCTTGGCCTAGTCTATTAAAAAACATTAACAATAATAATAATTAACTTTAAAACTGCTCAGTGATACAGTTTTCTTAGCACCATACCTTTGCAGTCTGATGAGGTACGTCTTGCTATCAATATCATACACGTTAGATACCCTCATCCCAATCAACCTAAGTTAGCAGGAGAGGAAAATGTTACTGACTCTATTGAATGAATGAATCATCGATATCAATCGATATCAATCAACCGGTCTAGTCAATCGTTAAAAATCGATACCGATAAAAATCGATAAAAATCGGGATTGTTCCGTGAAATCGTTAAAAATCGGTAGCCAAAATAAGTGTGCGGAAATCGTTAATATCGATTTTTCCGGATTTATCGATTTCTAAAGGAAACTAAGGAAAATGTTATTTTATCAATTGGGAAGAGTAAAGGCAGAAGAGAGAATATTCTTCTCACTCTTGAAGAGTTAATAACAGCGATTGCGCATAGTGAAACGAAAGCAGGACTATAACGTTGAGATCACGATTTTATTATGACTTCAAAAGAATATGAAATATATTGTATGCCATGGAACTACTGTACATGATAATAATAAGCAGGTCCTAAACATTATTGATAACAAACCATAACTGATTAAACATTGGAAAATTATGTAACGACTGATCAAATGAGGACAGTCGCAGTGTTCAAAATCAACGTAGTTGAGCGTGCCAACCTTTTGTATTCATCCACACAACTATCATTGGCATATTTTGAGCTCTGCTTAAAAGGCTTAATTACACAAGGCATTCTGGGTACTGGTAATTGGATACTTCTCATGTGATCTGTTGGTGTTATAGTTAGTGAATGACTCAGTCGACAGGAAAAGTGCTTACGGCTGAAGTGATCACAAATATTGTTTTGGAATCTTTTGCAGAGACACAGGGACGTCGCTCTGTTGAGTGTATAAGTCGGACTAGATCAGGAGAACGCTTGTGGCTCCCGTGTTATTTTTCTAAGTTTTGCTTCGTGTCGACTACTCCTTCCTTTTTGGTTTGGGGGTGTTTGGTGGGCAGAGAGGTTTTATTTCTAGTGAATATTTAGTTATTATGTATGCTTAGGGTTTCTCTGGAAATAAACCTCTCTCTGTGCCAAATCAAAAATGAAGTAGTGTTGTTGTTTCTCCTCAGTTTCCCAGGATCCATTTGGTAATTGGCATATTTTGAGCTCTGCTTAAAAGGCTTAATTACACAAGGCATTCTGGGTACTGGTAATTGGATACTTCTCATGTGATCTGTTGGTGTTATAGTTAGTGAATGACTCAGTCGACAGGAAAAGTGCTTACGGCTGAAGTGATCACAAATATTGTTTTGGAATCTCCTACTTGCTTTCGTTCTTTCCCTCCCTCCCGCCCTTATGGTGGGCAGAGAGGTTTTATTTCTAGTGAATATTTAGTTATTATGTATGCTTAGGGTTTCTCTGGAAATAAACCTCTCTCTGTGCCAAATCAAAAATGAAGTAGTGTTGTTGTTTCTCCTCAGTTTCCCAGGATCCATTGGGTAATTAAAGGTAATTCACAATAACTGCAACTTATTTACAATCCGCTTAATTACACTGCTGTAGACAAGACTTTCGTATTGGCACTCTCCTGCTAGCAGTCCCAACTGTGACGAGAAATCAGTCCGCTGAAGGCACGATGAATGGTGCTGAAGGCAGGGATACAGTTTTCCTGCCCCCGAGGCATATCGTAAAATCGGGGTTCCACTGTATGTTATCGTAATAAATCGATAAAAATCGATAACTTTTCTTAAAGTGCGATCGATTTTTAACGATTTTTAAAACCAATCGATAAAAATCAATCAGGCAATAACGATTGGTAACGATTTATCGATTAACGATTGACTAGACCGGGCAATCAGGAGGCTTAAACAGAAAACGTGAGAGAAGTTGCCGGCTGTTTTTGATAAATGAATCCAAGTGTTGTTGAAAGAAAAAAATAGAGCAAATCAAAAGCTTCTTTGGAAGTATGCATGGAATACAGGTATTCAAAATAAACTAGCTATTGCATCAGTTTTAGCTGAGATCGTTTGGTCACTGTTGCAGCGGCCCTTACGACTGGAAAATATCGCTTCTTCTCACCTTTCTCTCAGCTCCGACACCAAAGCACAAAGATCAATAGTAGTGAATCTTGACTTCATTTTCAAGACTTTTCAAAAGTTAGTATTAATCTCTGTTGATCTATGACACGTTAGGAAGAAAATAAACGAAAGTGACGATGAATCATAAAATCACACTTCGTCCGCCATTTTGACTTTTTCTAGACCAGGGTACCTTGCGGGCGCACGTCCACAGGGAGCCAAAGAGTATAAACGTGAACGGGTCATTTACTTGGGCTAAGGGACTGTTCGTTAATTACGTCGCAGGGGGGGGCTGGTGGTTTTTTCTGCTTGTAGGTTTTCTGAAAACTTACCCCCGTACAAAAAAGGAGTTTCAATTTCTACCCCCTTCGAAAAACGGCTATTTGAAATTTTACCCCCCTCCCCCTGCGCGCTAATCCAAAGCTAGTATCAGTCTCCTATTTTCCAAATGGCGTCTAAAGTAAGTACGATTATTGACGAGGATGTACCGGTAGAACAAGCTCTAAAATGGCAAGAAAAGAGAAGAGAAGTTCAGCAGAAATCATCCGGATTCAATACAGTGTTCTGCGTTTCACGCAATCGCACTCAATCTCAATCCTAGCCTGTTGAAAATTTGCATGACACTGAAATGCACCCCCCAAAAGTTTCGCGTGTTCTAAAAATTTACCCCCAAATTTTTCGACGTTCTGCAAAATTTACCCCCCCCCCCCACCCTATAAAACCACCAGCCCCCCCTGCGACGTAATTAACGAACAGTCCCTAATATAAACGCCGCGCTACTGCCGTGTCGAACGAGTCGAACTCAATTCTGTGAATTAAGTTCGACTGTAGCACGGCAATAGCGCGACGTTTTGAACCACTGCCGCGCTAGTGTCGAAAGTTCGGCGGGCGCAGCGTTTAGCCCAGTATGAGCCTGGCTTGAAACACTTTGGCGTTCTCCAACTCTAAGTAAAAGAGGAAATTGCAGCCTCGTAACAAGGTACGCGAAATTTTGATCCCTGATCCCGTGTCCAAATTTCGAGTAGCGTATGATCCCCGATCCCAGCCTCTTGAGCTGAGCCCTGAGCCTACCCTCTCTGAGCCCTGATCCCGGCCATAATTTGGGCATTGAGCCCCGAGCCCATATACCATTTACGAGGCTGAAATTATCCTTATTTAGGGGAAACACTCATAATAATAGAAATAAACTACGTACCTGAGGTCGAAGGTATACAGTTTGACCTCCTTTCGAGACGCTAGGCGCACGTTGCGCACAATTCCTGTTTCATCTCCAAAAGGAAAGCGAAAAAACATAGTTCTGACTGGAACTTCGAGCAAGGGCGATTATATTAGGGGCTAATAGAGAGTTGAACACCTTCCTTCTTTTCGTATATTTTTTCTCTAAGTCTGCGCGGACCACAGTGACTCACTCACAAAATGTGACGCCTGTTTATGACAGAAAAACCGCTAATTTTCTTACGCTGGGGATTGCCCTTGCGTCGATAGAAAGCTCCCAATAAATGTGCAAATGTACTCAATACCGACGAAAAGAAAACCGGGCCCACTGAATCGGGCCGCCCGTGGCGCGCGTTAGGTTTTGTAACTAAGGCCTACACGGCAAACGTCGTGCCAGAGTCGCGCCGTTCCAATATAAAACAATAGAAAGTTTTCTATTACATCCTTCGAAAAAGGAATGGTTCGACAGAGGAAGAGCGACCGAAGTTCAACGTTTGTTATAGACCTTAAGCCTCCGTTACACGGTGCAATGTTTTCTGCAACTTGTCTCGCAATGCAGTTGCAAGACAAGTTGCAGGATGCAGTTGGGTCATTCCACGTCAAATCGACCAATGCCGTAAATTGACCCTCTCCGATTTCCATAAAAATCACATTTTGAGTGCCTTTCAAGATCAATAACAAGATTCTAAAGTTTCAGCGTCAAGGACTTAATAGTTTTCGAGATACAGGCACACGAAATTTGTCGACCACGCCCCTTTTGTATTTTTGCTGAGTGAAACTCCAATTTTGAGTGGCTGGCAACCCCACTCGCATCATAACAAGCCGCAAAAACGTATTTGTTTGGTAAACTGTACTACTCACACTTCCCATAACAGCCATTAAAGCCACCCTATAAGTCTTTGAATGTGTTGTTTTTTCACGCCAAACATCCGTCCAAAATGCATCTCATTATCTCAGGGTGATATTTTCTGTAAATATTCTTTTACCAAATGCTACGTTTTCGTACAACATGCATTCTTATAATGTTATATGGGTGGTGAACAACCAGCAGTATGAGTGGTGACGACTTAGCGGGTTTGTTTCTGCTTATTTCGAGGCTTTTAAAAACCCACAGTGGCAAAAGTCCTAAAATTACCATATTTTCGGGCTTAAGAATCGGACGGTTGACAGTTAATGTAGACCGCGATATTTGAACTAGATATTCTTTCATCCTTATTTCTTACGTATACAAATTCATAACACCTATGTCGAACTCCTTCACTGTCAAACAATCAGAGGAATAAATCATGGTTCGACAATGAAATTGACCGTGGTATGAAATGGAAATGCAGCAAAGACACATATTAATAGAACTAATTTTATAATTGTTGCAGGTATTGGGATTTCTTTTTAGTTTTTCATATTAAATCATGTAAACAATATTGGTGACATAGCATTGCACCGTAGAAATGAATTAATTAAAAATAAATAAACAAAAGCGTTAATTTCACTCGTTAGTTTCGAAGTTACGGAAAATTGAAAAACGATTGATTTTCTTGATTACCACGTCAATGTATAGCAATTAACAGGCGAAAGTTACCTTGGACTCTTTATTTGTAATATTATTGCTAGCAAAATATAGATATTAGACAATAATCATATTAGACAGATTTCGCAGATTAGCCAAATCAGAAGCAAACCCATTCATGAAGCATCCAAGGGAAACAAAGTAATTACGATTTGCGTTTAGCCTTGAACCAAGAAAACAGTGACGACTGCAGGACTAATCGTAAGTAAAAATCATTTGGTTTGATTTTTGTTTACAATTTGATTGGCTGGAAGAGCAATGTCGCGATGCCCAGCCAATCGAAACGAGAAGAAAACTCAAAAACAAGACACTCGACACTCTCTGAATTCCACTTTATGTACAGCATTGGCTACATGAATCCCTCCGATCTCACGCCACTTTACTGCTGCGAAAGGGCAATCCGCTTATTTAACAAATGTAAAACAAAGGAGAGGTGGTTGTCCTGTCTGACTTTTTGAGATCTTCCAATTTAACAGGAAGCTGTGCAGGCCTACACCTGGATCAACAGTCAAGCGACGCTTCAACCTATTTCAGAAAATCAGTTCTAAAATTCATGGATTATTCATAAGGTTTGTGACCAATGGGTGAACCCTATATTGGTCACGTGCCGTGTTGATAACTACGATGAAGACACTCATGTTTAATTAATGAGTGTCTATATTGTAGTTATAGACACGGTACCCTGGATGAAGTGCCTATTTCGACACTTCAAATCGCATATGGGTGTACAAGGGTGGACTCCAGCTCGTTTTATAAATACCACATAAGCTCGAACACTTTACATGCGTGGTTTCAGGCTGTATGAAACATCACGATACAATGACGATCCATTCCGTGATTACGTCAATGATGCCTTATCTAAAAGCAACCTTGTACGGCTGTTCGGGCCAATAAAACATTATAAGAACTTACTAAATCTCTGTCTTGGCCATGGGAGAAGCCCATGCGACGGCATTGGTGGTACTGCCAAGCGTCTATCAAGCTGTATGGGCTACCCTGCAGGCAATGACTGGGAGCCACATCTGATTTAAGTAACGGGTATCGCCCGAAAACAGAATCGTTGATACTCGTTCACATCATTCCATAGCTCGACAGGCCCTGCTCAAGATTAAAAGGCTTTCAAAATGATATAGACTTTAAACTGTAGAGTTCTAAGGAGTATCCATGAACACAAGAAAGAGTTTTGGTGTCATACTAGCCTTATCTGACTAATTACATAAATATTTTAAAAACAAATTTTCATAATGTTGTTAATTTCATTGTCGAACCATGATTTATTCCTCTGATTGTTTGACAGTGAAGGAGTTCGACATGTGTTATGAATTTGTATACGTAAGAAATAAGGATGAAAGAATATCTAGTTCAAATATCGCGGTCTACATTAACTGTCAACCGTCCGATTCTTAAGCCCGAAAATATGGTAATTTTAGGACTTTTGCCACTGTGGGTTTTTAAAAGCCTCGAAATAAGCAGAAACAAACCCGCTAAGTCGTCACCACTCATACTGCTGGTTGTTCACCACCCATATAACATTATAAGAATGCATGTTGTACAAAAACGTAGCATTTGGTAAAAAAGTCTTTACAGAAAATATCACCCTGAGATAATGAGATGCATTTTGGACGGATGTTTGGCGTGAAAAAACAACACATTCAAAGACTTATAGGGTGGCTTTAATGGCTTTTATGGGAAGTGTGAGTAGTACAGTTTACCAAACAAATACGTTTTTGCTGCTTGTTATGATGCGAGCGGGGTTGCCAGCCACTCAAAATTGGAGTTTCACTCAGCAAAATTTACAAAAGGGGCGTGGTCGACAAATTTCGTGTGCCTATATCTCGAAAACTATTAAGTCCTTGACGCTGAAATTTTGGAATCTTGTTATTGACCTTGAAAGGCACTCAAAATGTGATTTTTATGGAAATCGGAGAGGGTCAACTTACGGCTTTGGTCGATTTGACGTGGAATGACCCAGTTGCAAGACAAGTTGCAGGAGCCATTGCAGCGCGTAACACCACACGATTCTACTTCTCGCAACGGATTGCAGCAACTTGTCTGCATTGCAGCGTGTAAAAGCGAATCTTGCAACTTGTCTCGCAATTTCGTTCCCAGAAGCCCTCTCAGGCTTCTTTGCGCATGTGAGTTCTGTATCAAAATGGCGCACAAATAGTAAAAAGTTCGACACGTTGCGAGCGATCATTGCGAACTAAAAATTTAATATCAGCTGCAATGGCTCTTGCAACTTGTCTCGCAATGAATTGCACCGTGTAACTCAAACTTTAGAATAAAGCGCAACAATCTAGGTTTGCTATTCTTGGTTTGCGGCGGCCATTTGGTAGTCAGAACAAAGGGGGCAAATTAACTTTTTATTGTTCTGTACTACCAACACGGCCGCCAGTGACGACCAAGAATGCAAACCAACAATGACAAAAATCACACTTTAGCATTTGATTTGCTGCCATTTATTTGTTATTCATTGACTCATTTCTAAGCTTTTTAAGCTCGCAAAATAAACTGCAAACACTTTAATTACATTCTGTATTGTCATCTTTTACCTCCCACCCTCCCCTCCCAAGTCAATATTATACAAATTCTGCGTCGTTGTGATTGAGCTCTAAAGTCGAGTCCACACGTGCGATTTTTGCAGCATTTGTCGCGCCGATTTTCGCTCCCGCGAGTCTGCATCAAGTTGCCGAGGGGTTCGAACATGCTTGAACCAGTGCGACATCGGACGACACAAATCGCTTCAATCAAGCCGAAATAGACCTTTTCCGCTAGAGTGGGGGCCCTGTGGTTTGCTTACCCAACCAACTGGCACTCAAGCGTAATGTTCTTTCTTTCCACACATCAATATTAATGAATTTTCTCGTGCATCACAAGAAAACAAAAGGCATTGTTTCGCACGAGTGCCAGTTGGGAAAACAGACCTAGCAAAACCACAGGGCCCCCAACTCAAGCAGAATAGGTCTATTGTATCTTGTTTGCACTAGTGATTTCTTAGTTGCACAATGCGCGCGAGAAAAATCACTGTGGTATATGGAACAAAAAACGCACGTGTAGGCCGGCCTTAAATATTTATATCCTTGTTGCTGCGCAGTTCAGAAAATGTGATGTACAAAAAGAACAGATCGGTAACCTTATAATAAACGTCGCATATTCTAGCCCGAAGGTTAATCATAAGAAAAAATACTGCCGAAATCAGAGGAGTTTCTTTTTCAATATAAACCCCCACCCGGGGGGACTCCCCATAAAAATAGACCGGGGTGCTCGTCGGGAAAATTGATTTTAACCTTAAGGGATAGCAAATTGGGTGTGGTCAACAGTGAATTTTACCCCTAAGAGATAGCAAATTGGATGTGGAAAATCCTAATGTTATTTTAGTCCTTGAAATTACAATCAAGTTCAAACAATTTATTCTGTTGTCGCTGAATTTTAGGTCACCTTTGGTGTGCGACCCCCTAAGGGATAGCAGACTCTGCTATCCAACTGCTGCCCTAAGAGGTAGCAGTTGGGTGAATGTTATGCCCTAATAAGGGATAGGACAAGCACCCCCGTCAGTAGTTTCATGGGGAGTCCCCCAGGGTAAAAACCCACGCGCTATTATTGTGTAGAGGCGACAGTTTTGTGACGAGCAGGAATGTTTTTCAGTCATATTTTTGCCAGGCAAGCAAGCAAGTCTCCAAGCGTGTCAGTAAACGAGTGAAGCTTGAAGACTATGACTATGGCGCGCAGGTGATGGCGGACACGTTTCGCGCCAAAATGTGTAGATATTACGTCACAACATTTCCCAGCTTAAGTCACAAACGTCTCGCCAAGCAAATGTACTTGTCTGTCTTTTTCGTGTTGAAAGACACTCTAATTTTGTTAGTATTTTGGCACTACAAGGAAATATTGCGATAGGAAATTTCATCTTGGTCGGCAGCCTGCGAGCTAATCATTTTAAGTCCTCTACTCGAATACGAAAGAATTGCGACCAAAAATGATGACCTGACAAAAAGTTTATAGAGCTTGGTACCCAGCCAGCGACGGGACAAAAAGGTCATTTCAAGGTCTGGGATGGGACAGTTTTGCACTGTTCCTGCAAATTTCAAAATCCTATAGATTCGCCCGTGAATGGGCAAGAACAAAGGCTTACAGTTGTTTTCAGAATACTAATACCGCGCCAGGTTCAAGTTGGTTTCCATGGCGTTCCCAATACGTCCCGAAGTTCCAACCCAGATGGAAATTATGACTGCGATTTTCATATTCTGCGAACCCCAACTTCCACCAAACCTTCTAAAACGGTCACATGGTTTCGTTTGCATTTTATGGCGGAAAATTTGGCTTTGAAGCTTAGCTAGTCCTTTTCAGTTCACATCCTCCCAAAGCCTGCGTGAAATCAGCCAGAGCTATTCACTCATTTAATACGCGGTTTCTTAGGTGGTAATTACATGAGACCGGTACGAACTCAGAAAGATCTGAGTACCGGCCCTCATAAAGTTCTTTACATGCGTTACATGAGGCCGGTCTGAAAAAAGTCCTTACCGGCACAAGTTCATTCCGGTTGCTCGGTTGCTGACCCGACACGAACGACTTTCGAGTCTGTACCGGTCGCACGTATACACGATCAAAAAGGAGGTGATTACATGAGACCGGAATTAACTCAGATCGCTCTGAGTTCGTGCCGGTCTCATGTAATCACCGCCGTTGGCTTAGAGTTATGAAAATTGCAGTAAAACCTTTCAATATCCACAGATCACTGCCAAAGAAACCTAAGTACATATAACGTCCGAGTTTTCTAAACAAAATTTAGATGCGAAGTTACGAACTGAGTTGGGAACTTGGGGACCTAGTTGTGAACACTGGAATCAACTTCGCAACCTGGCGCGAAAAAGTATTACGAAACTCCAACTGGAAGGATCGAGCACTCGGCTGAGAGTGCAACTATTTCACGGATTTTATAAAATAGATGTATTGGTTCGACTTCCAATAAGAATTTCTCCAGTTTTAGAAGAAAATATTTGGGAATGTTTGAGAAGAAAATATGCAACTTATTAATAATTTAAGGTAATATGCAACTTAATAATAATTTAAGGGAGGTAACAGAACTAAGAATAATCAAGCGAGATCGTAAAGAGACCTGTTCTGGTCTACAAACAAAAACAAATGTATGACAAACAAATGAAATGCACTAAAAACAATGGCAACTTATGTGGTAAGAATAACGCAGGATATTTTAGCTTGTTCGCAGCTGTTTTATGGCGAGAAACCCGTAAGAAAATTTGGTTAGCAAGAAAAATTTGGTTAGCAAACGCCGCCATCTTGGATTTTGGGACGCGCGCGAAGACCCCCTCCCCTCTCTCCCTCCCCCTCGCGCCCCCCAAAAAATCAAGATGGCGGGACGATCGCTAACCGCCCTATTCTCCCGAGTTTCTCGCAATAAAACAGCGCTCAACCGCCTGCTACAAGCAAGCTAAGGATATCTCACCCTTACTCGATGAAATATCTCAGCTACAAGCCACGCGAAACAACTCGTATGCTGAAAATATAATATTATACTCACTTACAACCCCTATAATGCGTCATATCAAAGTTAAAAATCGATTTCGATTACTTACAACCTTTGGTAATATAGTATCCAGCGCAGCCACTTTCTGTGTTGGTCACGCAACACTTCTCCGAGCGTTGCGTGACCGTAATACAACGGTTGCGCAGGAGACTATTGGTAAATGAACCTAATGATATTTATACAATTCTCCACTCGACGGCGAAACACGATATGCAAGAAAACACGATGCGCATTCAGTTGGAATGAGATAAAAATAAAACCATGAAGCGCGCAAAGTCAACCATTGTATTTATTTCAGTAACAAGTGAAAGGCCTTCCTTAGACGGGGACAAAACGAGTTCAACATTTGTAAGTTTTTTTTCAACATTTTTTCATGACCAATGTGAATGTTGAACGGTCATTATTCCACCCGGTGTTTACAGCTAAAACCGTTGCAACGCGACCCCCGCCAATCAAACTATCTAAGCCAATGAAACTCTTGCTCTGTTTCGCCTAGTGCAGCCAACTGGCTTTCCCCTGAACTAAAACCAGACGTCGCGACGGAAAACCAGGCGACTGCAGCAAGCGAAACATGGCAATAATCTGATTGGCTCATAAGATGTTTTGAAAACGCGGGTCGCGATGCAGCGATTTTAGCTGTAACATGATTCGACAGTATCCAAGTTGCGTTTTCAGTGATTTAGACAACGTTACACACGAACACAACGTCAAACATCGCTGAAGTAGCATATCAAACACGAGACAGAGCGTAATATATCAAACACAAGACAGAGTGTTTCATTCCATGTAAGACCGCGTATCAAAACCTCCTTCACGCATATAAAATATTTTTGAGGTTGATGATTATTAATGAGTTTGAGGATAAGCATTGAAAGTTATTTACCAAATTTCCTCGGGTTGTCAAAGCTTCAAGATAAGGGACGGACCATTAGAAAAGTGATGGGGAGGGGGGGGGGGGGGAGCAAAAAAAATTATCGAGCAAGCTAAAAAAAACAAAGAAAAAACAAACGAGCGGGCTACTAAAAACTTTCCTTCGGAGTCATAAATTGATGGATGAATAAAATTCCTGCAGAGCTGGTACACTCAAAAGAAAAATTCGAGCTCATTACTTTTCTAATGGTCCGTCCCTAAAAAAAACTCAAACAAATATTCATGAATGTTGAAGAGCATGTTTTACTCGTTTGGGCTGAGCCTAAAGACGTGGGTGGCATTGGAGAGCCTTCCTGGCGCAGGTTCACATGACGGTGAATATAGCAACTTTTAAGCGCGCTTGTGAACTACTTGCCATACCCGTGTAAACACTCTTGCAACGTCCCTCTTGCGAAATAAAAAGAAATACAATAGCTGACTTTGTGCACCTTGTAAAATGAACGGTCACTTGAGCCTGATTCACACTCATTACACAACGAGGACGCTATCCTCTAGTTTCCACTTCGATGTAACTGTGTGAACCTAGCTTAAAATGTAAAAGAAAATAAGAACTGCGGCGGCAGCAATAAATTATCTAAATGCTATAGGCTACTGAAGAAAAGAGTTAAAATACTTATCTTAATAGTTGACTAAAAGTTCTGGTCAATGACCGTGTTGTCGATCTGTTAAAATGTCGTCGTCTTGGCGTGTTAATTGAGTATATCGTACAATATAGATGAATTGTCATTCACTGTCGTAGTCACTGAGGCTTGATGTTAAAAAATAAAGTTTCACCAGGCGACACGTTTCGTCTTCTGATTGGCCAGATCAGCTGTCACTTGACATCGCAAATTGCGTGACGCGGAGGTAATGCGCTATGCCACTGAAGTGGAATTGCGTTACACAAAATGTGGATTCACAAACGAAAATCCTCGGAATTCACCCTGGTCGATATTGCTAATGACATTCCTGTCTGTTGGCGTTAACTTGGGCTCTTCTCGAGTGAAATCCGTGTCGAAGTTACCCACGTCAGTTCTTGATCTCTGGAAACGGAAAAAAGAGAGGGTTGGGGCTAAACTATGACATATGTGGCGCGCAACATTGTCTCCTGCGGGTATCTAGTAGTCGCTAAACTACGAAACATCGAACTGGC
Organism: Scolanthus callimorphus; assembly: GCA_033964015.1. Classification (NCBI taxonomy): domain Eukaryota; kingdom Metazoa; phylum Cnidaria; class Anthozoa; order Actiniaria; family Edwardsiidae; genus Scolanthus; species Scolanthus callimorphus. The sequence continues at coordinate 2,075,617 of CM066915.1, forward strand.
GTGTCTCGGACAAATAATATAATTCTTGTCTTGCAAAGAAACATTTCTTTGTGTCTCGGCTACAAACGTTGTTGCGCGCGACAATGTTTCCCGCGCGTCTAAACCGGGAAACATGAAGGAAATATACTACAATGTTGCGCGCTACATGTGTCCTAGTTTAGCCCTTAAGCTACGGCTAAACTAGGACACATGTAGCGCGCAACAGTTGTGTCCTGCATGTTTCCCCGAGTGGCTAAACTAGGAAACGTCGCACGCGTGTGTCTCGGTTTTTGTCATTCGCCCCATTGTCACTCGGCCAAAAAAGTCAAAGATGGCGCTTGCGACTACGAACTTCGGGTTTTCGCCGATAAAAACAGCCTCCAACGCCTGCTAGCAGGCTAGTGTCTCGGACACATCAAATGTTTCTTGTCTTGCGAAGAAACATTTCTTTGTGTACCGGCTACAAAATTTGTCGCGCGCAACAATGTTTCTCACGTGGCTAAACTGGGAAATTTGAAGGAAAAGTTTTCGGCTACAATGTAGCCAGGCCCTTGGACACGAATATGAATGCCAGTTGATGCGCGCGCAAACACAACAAGGCACGTTGAGTTACGTCATAAAGCAACAATATTCGAAAAGTTCTGAATGCGTTTGTATTAAGTTTAGAAGTTGTAAGATAAAATATCCCCAAGATGAGCAAACGCCTATCGAAGGATTTTAAGTACAAGAGCCGAGCAAGCCAGTTATGGGAGGCCGGCCAGGAGCCCCTGACGACAGACGACGAAAAAGAGCTGCCTTCGCACCACTGCCTTATACTAGACAGAAGTTTCGAGGCTCTGAAATCAGCCCGATCGTCCACCGAGACGATGCGACAAGGAAACCGATCAATCAATTCGTCCGTCCGAACGGAGACGACGAAGAGCGAGGAATACGATCATGAGGTTCGGGAAGCTAAGGATTTTCTCCACAGAGCGGAGAATGACTCCGTGTTGTGCTGTATAACGGAGAACTACGAGCGTGAGAAGGTAGAGGTGAGGGGGACCCTAACCACGGGTACGGAAGCTGCAGCACGTAAGAACACTTGCAGTAATAACTCCGATGTAGGTTGCTCCAGCGATAGGTCGGTTGGGCCGAATGAAGACGAAGGGGAGACAGATAGGCGGAGCCTTACCACGGGTACCGAAGCTACAGAGCATGAGAACCCTTGCAATAACAACCCCGACGTAGGTTGCTCCAGCGATAGGGCGGTTGGGCCGAATGAGGACGAAGGGGACCCGGGTAGGGAATGCTTGACCAGGGTACAGAAGCTGCAGAAAGCAGCCCCGGTTGGTCCAGCGAAAAGAGGAAGATGCCAGGGCAAAGTCAACACGCGGGAGATCAAGATCAAGATCAAGATTCTGAGCCGATGGGCAACGAGGAACAGGGGGATAATCACACGATGGATGAAGAAAACAATAAGTGAAATTTACCGACAAGAGGCGGGGATTAATAAATGTCGGTGCACTAGGCTAGGTGTTGCAATATTTGAAGTACAGAAAAAATATTATACTGTTTTCTGTGTTTTTTCTTTTAATATCTCATCGTTTTCCTGTTGTAGTTGCATATACCAGCCGTAATTACACGCCGTATGTATTTCAAGCGCTATCCTTCTGAGTGGGATTTCAGAGGGATTGTTTGTCTGAGTCTCGTGATCTAATTTTAGAATCTGTGCGCAGCGCTATTCAGTGAGCCACGTTCATTTTCATAAATTCCTGAAATTCCCCGCATACTTACAATCTTAGGCCTGAACGGTGGGTTTATCTGGCGCGCTTCGAGCTTCTCGAAATTGATTAGTCTGAAGAACGCGTGTTCCCGGATGGAGGTCTCCGTGCTCGTTGCCGTGCAACCAAGTCGCTTGAGATGATTCTTTGTCATAAACTGATAGAAAATATCAACAAACACAATGCAGTTAGATTTTAGAGCAGATTTCGTATGACTGTGAAAAGTGCCGCAACAAAGTTGTGCCGCGCCGCGACAGTGCCGCGATCGTGCCGTGATTTCGCGATTTCATTGCGTATCTACAGCAGGCAAGGTTCCGTGTCGCGGCCGCGACAGTGCCGCGATCGTGCCGTGATTTCGCGATTTCATTCCGTATCTACAGCAGGCAAGGTTTCGTGTCGCGACCGCGACAGTGCCGCGACCGTGCCGCGATTCCGCGAATTCATTGCGTATCTTCAGTAGGTAAGGTTCCGTGCCGCGACCGCGACAGTGCCGCGACCGTGCCGCGATTACGCGAATTCATTGCGTATCTTCAGTAGGCAAGGTTCCGTGCCGCGACCGCGACCGCGACAGTGCCGCGCCGTGTCGCGGCACTTTTCACAGTCCAGTTAATGCGTTTACATTCTGAAATTGAATTTACAAGTTTAAGTTAAATTCGATGTGAATGGAAATGAAATGTTTTCGTCTGACATCTACTCCTCATTGTGAGGGAACTTTCATTAAGTGATCGAAATACACGACCGCTTAACAAGGAGAGGTTGGAGGACTTAACGGGCTGTATTAGATGGCGCAAATTGCTGCCGTGCAGCTTACAATCATGAGGACTGTTGAACAGTATATGTGCCTCCGAGAGTCAGGCCATTGCACCGGGAGACAATCCCCTACTCTTACGAAAAGTGCAATGACTTCTTTAGCGTCCACCTTGAACCAGAGGTAAGGGGGAAGACGGACGGTGCCTCGGTTATTGTCTCATCCGAAAGACTAAGGGCCTGTTTATATTAGGTGGGCTAAGCCGAGTTCTTTTGTTTTCTTTTCCCTGGAAGCAGGGGTCCATGTGAACTGGCAATTAGGATACATAGTAGGACTAAGAACCCGTCCACACTACACCGTTTCAAACGACAACGGATACCTTTTGCTCTGGATACGGCTATCATCCACACTACAACGCCGAAAACGATCACCGAAAACGGCGAAAACAATACGAAAACGATAAGTGTGGACGCAAATCTTTTGAAAACGGAGCAAAAGGTATCCGTTTTCGTTTGAAAACGGTGTAGTGTGGACGGGGTCTAAGTTCAACCCAGGCCCATAACGAGTTTCTGAGATGTCCCACTTACGCCTTTTAGTATAGACACAGCTTCTCTTGACAACCAGACAGGGTAGAGAACATCGTCATGGAGAATCGACTCGAAAAGGTCTTCCTCATTCTCCGCCTCGAACGGGGGCTGAAATACAACAAAGGATATGGAAAGTGCAAAAGATTGTACCAGAAAATAAAACAATTGACGAAAAAGTTTAGCTTTTTAGTATGCTGGGCCTTCTCAGTTTCTCAAATTATTCCCACGGAAAAGAAGTGGAAAGAAGACTTCATCTTCAAAAATTCGTAGCTCAGCAAAATATTCATTGCGGGTTTCCTGTGTCGCAAGCGCGCGCCAAAAAATGGCGGGATTTGAGCGGGAACGTCAGCAATTTATCACAGGCAACTATATGCAGGGTCCACAGCTATTCCAAACCCTTCCATTCCTGTGTCAAGTCGCTCTTGAGGCAAGCTCTGTGTTAGAATATGTTTTAAAAAACAGATTTTCATTTGAACGGGTTTCTGCAGAAAATCCCTGTGATAGATATGTATTGGGTATCGAGCAAGACCGTCCTCTCTGGCTTGACCCCAGTGATATAGCGATATAGTTTTTCTCTCATACCTGCCCCGCCATCATCTCGTACATGAGCACGCCTAAAGCCCACCAATCAACGGAATAGCCATAAGGGTGCTCTTGTAGAATCTGAAAACAGTAGCAATATGTAAGATAATATTTGGAAAATACACACTAATCGATCAGCTTGCTAATAGTCCTTTCAACAGTTCCTCGCAAATTGACATTCTAGCCTGAAGTCGAGTCTACCGTTGACCAAGCAATATACTGGTCAATGGTAGACTCGACTTCAGGCTAGAATTCAATTAATTTGAATCACAATAGAGCGAGGAACTGCGAAAAGGACTATTGATTAGTTTGCCTCAACCGTCTAGACAAGCAATTATTTTATATTTCTTATTTTAAAACTATATTCGTCCTTGCAGATGGGCAGCGATATTTGTGACAGTTTTAATTTGCTTGTCTACACGAGAAAAAGTTAGCTCGTGGAGACGGCAGTCAATAAAATGTGACAAATAATTGATGGTCTGCTATTCCAAGTCATCGTTGGCGCTTGAAACTTGACACTTCTGGCAAATATTTGCTGACCATTTACGCGGTCAAATATAGTTGTCAGATAAAAATTGACAAATCAAGAATTTCTAGTGTAAAAGGTGATCAGTAGTGTGTCCAGCGAGCTGGCCATCTGACTGTACAGGTGTTTGTCCTGTCTGTCTCTCCTGTAGGAGTCAAGTGACTAAAGGCCATGTAGGCCAATTGTAGGCAATTTTCTTGCAACTCGCAACGCAACGGTGGCGAATTAAAAATCATTGCGAGTTGCCGCAGTATGTTACACGATCGCAATATTTTTGCAACTTGCAATGCGCCCGCATGGAAAATTATAAATTACAGCGGCGCTATCAAAATCAAGCGCGCTGATTGGTTCATTCAGGGAACCCATTGCGTGATAAATTGCCAAGTAAGGGTTAGAGAATGGACGCGAGTGTTCTATGGGATATAGACCACTAATGAACAAAATCTGCGAGCGCGTTAGCGCGAGCAGATTTTTGTTCATTAGTGGTCTATTTCCCATAGGACACGAGCGTCCATTCTCTAACTTTTTTAGAACATGATCAATGCCACGAAGAAAGTCTTTTGAAAGTTTTTGTGCTAGCTTGTCATTGACATACAACATCATTACAGAGCATTGTTCAGAGCCATACTTCATCCAAGGCTTTTTACAATAGTGTCAATGATCAAAGCCTTGTGAATGAAAAGATCTACCGACAAAGCGGTTTGTTTTGAGTGCATGCATTGTTCCATACTGGAGGTTGCTGACAGGTTTCGTTCCCGAAGTCAGGTAAGAAATGAAAATATTCTATCGCAAGCTTTTGTAATGGATTCCTCGACTCCTATGGCCCAAGGAAAAAGGAGAAACAGGAAAGCGTACATAAAATATCGGTCTCGTTATCAGAATTCGTAAATCCGTAAAGTTTGGATCGAACAACGGAAATTGAACTCAGAAGTGGCATTACAGCGGAACATTTGGTAAAACATACTTTTGAGTTGACAATCTGTTTCTTCCCGGGGCTTTCTTGTGAGAATTGCAAGAGCGCTGATGTTCGAGGCTGGCAAAATTCGAAGTTTGTTTTAGCAATTTGAGACTCAAATGTTCTTCAAATGCCTCGAGACAGCCCGCAAGAGATGAGTGAATCAGACAATAAACTGATGCGAAAAGTGGAAGTTTTTCCCTTAAAAATACAGTACGTTATAAATGAAAAGGGAACATCAAAATGCAAACTGTTCGTGGAGAAACTTTTAAGTATTTGCCATGCTTAACTACAGAACAAAAAGCTATGTTCTTAGGGGACTCTCGCACGCTTGTTGGCCACTTCTCTGACAAGAAAATAGCTCAAATCGCAATCCAATTTCATCGTCTTGATAACTGGTCAAAACAACCTAGAATTGCATTTGTCCAACACTTGAAAGGTTTTTCTATAAATCTGGAGGATTATTTTGATTACTACGGGAAAATATGCATGTGTTTTTGCGGTTACTATTTTACTTAACTTAAGGTTCTTAATTTTTTGCCTAATAAAACTTCGAATTCTTATAAACGTGGTTATAAACACATTGCAATGTTGATAATGTACTAATTTTGATTTGTTTATTTTGTTATAGAAAGATGTTGGAGAGAGACTTGTAATAAAGGGCTATTTTGCAAAAGATGATAATGAAGTCAATGTTTTCCTTTATTTTGTAGAGTTGGTTGTGTCAAGCGGCGAGGGAAGAACAGGGTGTGGTTTGTACATAGTCATTAGTATTCATGCCCATAGTCATTAGTATTCTCTATGTTGCACCTTGGTTTTCTTTGTTCTTCTTCAGGAGAACAATGAAACTGCAAGGTGCAGCCAGAGAATATTAATGACTATGAGCATGAATACTAATGACTATGTACAAACCCCTAATTTTCCCTATTGTTCAATGCCCTCGCCGCTTGACGCTTTAGTTTCTATGGGATATAGGGGACGCAAATGCCGGTTGCTGATTGGCTGAGTGGCATTGGTCATGTTCTAAGACATGTTACACGTAGCAACTTGTCTCGCAACATTGCGAAAAGTAGAACTCGGTCATTTCTCTCAGTCATCCATACCTCTGGTGCGATATAATCTGGCGTGCCACAAAACGTAGACGTGGTTTTCCCTGGCGCCATGTTTTCCTTACACATGCCGAAGTCGGCGAGCTTGACGTGACCATCGGCGTCCAATAATACATTGTCTAATTTCAAATCCCTAGAAGAAGAAAAAAAAAACACTTAAAATCCCATGCGCGACTAAGGCTTTCGGCTTTCGGAACTTCAGTCGCTCTTCTTCTGTCGAACCTTTCCTTTTTCAAAGGATGCCGCTTCATTAGACTTTATAATAGAAAACTTTCTATTGTTTTATATTGGAACGGCGCGACTCTGGAACGACGTTTGCCGTTTGCACAGCGTTTGCACAGCGCGCCACACAGCAATAAATCACAGTTGGGAATTCGAGCTTCAAGGGAAACTATTGTGTGAGGAATCCCAGTGAGCCAATCACATAGGACGAATAACAATAGATGAAATAGAATTGCGTGATTCTCAGGATCTTGAGAATGGATGGTGATAAGCCTAGAGTTTAAATTTCGTGTTCAGTGCGCATGCGATTTTAGTCCGAATTCCTTTTGTTTAACAAGAACAAAGAGAAGTTAAACAAAAGATTCGGACTAAAATCGCATGCGCACTGAACACGAAATTTAAACTCCAACTAGGCTTATTGGTCAATTCCTTGTTGGTTACTATGGATCTCCCTTTGAGTGTTCTTCGCTTTTCGCCGAAAATATTATAGAGCTCATTAAGAAATTGACCAATCAGAATCCATTCTCAAGATTCTGAGAATCACGTAATTCTTGTGCACGTTTTTGGAAGTCGGCCTACAGTCGATGTTTCTCCCGTAACGAGTGTCGGAGTCTAGGGAAAAGACGGCTCAAAATACAGGCTTACCAGTATTACGCATAGTTCTTTTACCTGTAAATAACCCCATGTTGGTGTAAATATTGTAACGCTAGAACAACTTCTGCGGCGTAAAATCTAGAAGAAAACAATAACGAGAAAATATAGCGACGTAATTTCACTATCGAATAAAAATAGCTATTTTATTTAGAGCAATTTGTAGAGAAGCACTCTTAATATGTGCGAAAACAACATTTAAGAGTCACTAAGTCAAACCATAGAGGAACGCATCAGGCTACGAGCTAGTCTCTATTTTAGGCTTAAAATCCGTAAACATCATCGTACTTTTTCGACAATTTAGCGCGCGCTACTTAGTACAATGGCTCACAACTACCAGAATGCAGCACGCGCTTTTTAACACTTTGTTCGAAAAATGTCCCACATCTACTGATATGCAGCGCGCGTGTTCGTTAATTAGCTGGAATCGCTCATAATAACATATTCATTGTATGCAGACTAGCCACGCTTCAACGGAAAATAGACCTCCTCGGCTTGGGCGTAATGTTTTGCCCATTTCAGATCACGTGGCATTCCCGAGAGTATTCTCTCTTTGTTTGGGTTGCTTCCATATTCATATATCCTTCGGTGCGTAGCAGAAAAACAAAGAAAGAATACTCATGGGAATATATGTAGATGTTCAGGCAAGCCTCATGGGAATGCCACGTGATCTGAAATGGGAAAACATTACGCCCAAGCCGAGGAGGTCTATTGTGGAGTTCAGTGGGCGAAAGAGAAAACAATCCTCCAGCGTCAACATCTGGATAACTGGGAGCCTTAGCGCAACGAGCGGCTTGGATTTTGATTGAATGTGGTGTATTTCGAATCGCCAAAAATGGCGCGCCTGCATTCAGTGATAAAGCAATCACCTACCTGGATCTGTTTTCGTCGAATTTTCTTGATTTTTGAATTTGAAACATTAAATCTCCTCCATTCACGTACTCCATAACGAAGAATAAACGTGCCTGTGGAAATAATAATTATCAAAGGTGGGTAATTTGTGGACAGCCTCAAGGGGCACAAGATCGTCTACTACAATGCAATCAACTAGTATCTCCCCCCCCACACACACACACACAACTGGACAAACGATACGTCCCTGATCTGTGAAAGATCAGGGACGGAAAGAAAATAAATGAAAAAGACGAGAAAGAACAGCAGGTAAACGCGAGAGTGGAAAGAGCGTAGCGTTCTGGGGTGCTTATCATTTGTCAAGGAAAACCGGTTGGTTTGATCGGCGTCCAACGGTACAAAATATTCCGGTTGGGATACCATTTTCTAATTTCTCGGTCACCTCTTTTGGTCATAAAACCGGTTGCTACGAACCATTCCCGACAAATTTTCAGCGTTTCCTTGTCTTGACTGCACTGATAAAAAGCTCGTCATAATTTTTTCAAACAAAAACTTGCATGCAACTTAATCAGTATTACCTCCGTTTGGAAGGAAGAGTGTAGCGATGTTAGGAACGGATGACCTGCCGAGAGTGCCAAGACCCTTCTCTCGATCATTGTACATTCGACATCGTCATCTTGAAGCACCGATTCTTTTTTAAGATTTTTATTGCGTAAACTTCGTCGGTTCCTTTTCTTTCTCCTAAAATAACCTGCAAATAATGCATATCATCCCGTAGTTAGTTTTTATTTGATAGATTTGGAAAAAGGTAGAGGATGTAAATTATTTGGAGCTAGCGCCCGTTCCTAGAAAGCCAGTTGAGAGTTATCAGTGGATAAACGCTTATCCCTGAACAAAACCTATACAACAGATAACTTTTATCCGTGGATAACTTTATCCAACCTTTCAGGAACCGGCCCCCTGCAGAAGAAAACTTTCAAAACAGCTACTTTTTTCAACACAACGGCGTTTGTTGACAACTTCAAACATCTGAAAACAATAGACAACAACGGTTGTTTACATCTTGTTGCCACCCAATTCAGTTCACCTGAGGATTTATTTGGGAGGTTACAATTATTCACTTTGCGCATGCTTGCAAACGCTCGGTCGTTTGTGAAAAATTATAAAATTGTATCCTCCCAAGGCAACAGGCTGTAATCACCGTTAGCAGATTTTGTCTATTGACAAGGAATAGAAGAGAACCAATGTTTTTATTCATTTAAAACGTAAATAATACATCACCATACCTTTCCAAAACTTCCTTTTCCTAATACTTTAAGAAACGTAAAGTCCTTGAGCGTCATTTTTCGAAGAACATTTCTTCGTCTTTCACCGGGCGAAGTTTGATGTGATTCAAGTTTGAATGGCGCCGATGGTACACCATTTTCAAAGCTACTCGGTGGTGGAATCATAGATGGGCTGGACTGCGACCTGGTCGGCGTTAGTTTCTAGGGAAACAAAATAAAAATACAAATCAAAACCTCTCTGTTGAGCTGAGTGCTGGCTAAACTAGGACACGTGTAGCGCGCAACAATGTAGCCAGACATGTTTCCTTCATGTTTTCCAATTTAGCCACGCGAGAAACATTGTTGCGCGCGACCAATTTTGTAGCCGTGACAAAAAACATTTTGTGTTTCCGCGTTGCAGGTACAATAATAAAACACAAATTGAATTACTAGTGAATGGTCTACAGAGAGGGCGTGATCAATTCACCTCAAAACAAAAGCACCTTACCAAATTCATACTAAGCCAGAAAAGACGGCCGAAATTCAGGCTAATTCATACTAAAATATTGAATTTATGTTTACTGAAAAATAAAATGAAAAGTAAGAGAATGATACCGTAGAATTGTACTTTCTTTTAATGACTGCAGTTTGAGCTAGTGTTTGTTCTTAGGATAAGATTCAACTCAGCCTCAACGTTTGCTCTGATTTCCAGTGGCCTCGAGCGATAAAATTGAATGCTCCCACGTTATACAAATACTAAAGCAAGGCTCAATTCTAATCGTTTAATTCACTAATTTCTGTAACACATGGGGCGCTTTCCAATTGACAAAAAATCCCGGAATTTTCGGTTAGAAATCAAATGAAAAAGCGCCAAACCCGGGACGAAATTTAGGAAATTTGGAACAACCTTTTGAGCTAACACCAGAACCCGGAATTTTCAAACCTTGCGTGAAATCGCTTCCCATTTGATATCATTTCACGTTATTTCCCCGGAAAGACGCTTTCCATTTGATTTCAGACCGGTATTACCGAATATGTCTGGTAAATGGAAAGTATCCAAGCCTATTTCGATTCCCATGTGATTTTTCGGTTTGAAACTCGAACCAGAAATTTTTGTCAAACGGAAAGCGCCCATGGTTTCATTTTTCTCACCTTTTTATTTTGTAACGTTTCTTCGTGTATTCTATCTGGTGATATTCCTATCGCTTCCAATATTTCAGCCATCTTTTTCGGGTTAATTCCACAGTTGTTTGCTACATTTCGATGGCATCGCTTGTGAACGTTCATTTTACAAACTGAAAAATAGAAAATACAAGCAACAACAGACAACATGATAAGTTTTAGATAGTATAAAAGGATGGGATTGCAAAGCAAATGGATGGTGATTTTAGCAGGCAGCTACTTCTCAAACGAGCGACAGAATCATGCATTTCGTTAATTTGTTAATTTCATGTGGGGAGGAGTTCTCTTAATAGATCTCTATTAATTCTGGTAGAAAATCAGAAACTAGACCGTTGTGAAAAGCCATAAAATTGCATGAGATTTGGCTAAAACCGCGTCTACGTAGACATAAAATTTGAACACTCAAAGGCTGGCGTCAAACAATTCAACACTTCCATTCTACATTTGTTCAACGCGGATTTTTTCAGCGATGTTCGACGATTTCCAAATCTGCCGGAAGCAACGACTAAAAGAAAAGGTTTGCACCAATTTTTATAGTGGCGCAGCCTTGATTCACGCGGATATTTTCACGAACTTTGAATGGCTCAATATTTTGTATCATTATTCATGTAATTTATCAAGGCATCGTATTTCATCAGGATTTCAAACACTAAGAAGTAGTTCGAAAAAACTCAAGGCAAAGCCGAGTTTTTTTAACCGATTTCGAGGGGTTTGGAATTCCTGGTGAAAAGCGAAAAGCATTGTCGATTCGAGTGTTTAAAAAGAAGGCATAAATTCTTAAAAATCTATGCAAATCTTTAAGATCGCGTATCCGAACCTCCTTCCACTTATTCAACATTTTTTAAAAACACATTCCGACTGCTTGTAATGATTTATATTCTTATAACTGTTTTATTTCTAGGTAGACAACAGGTAGACAAGTTAGACGCTTCCGTTGTTGTTTACAATCATGTCAGAATACATGCAGAAATCTCAAAATAATCTCCTAAAAACAAAATTTACTACTTGATTTAATGGATCACGTTAAAATATTGAATTACATTCCTCAACGCATACGATGGAAATCTCTGACTCAGTAGTTTTCTAAGCTGACAACATGGCGGCTGGCTGAGACCCCGTTACAAAACCCCGGTACAAAACCGGACCGGTACAGTTCTGGTACGGTACCGCCTGTTCATACGGTACCGGATCAATTCTGGCACGTTTTGCAACAGTGTTCAAACGGGACCGTGCCGGACCTAGCCGTGCCAAAATCGGTCCGGTACCGCAGGTCCCGTGTGAACGCGCGACGGTACCGTACCAGAATTGTACCGGTCTTGTGTGAGCGAGGTCTGAGACTCTAGTATGTTTATTACTCACCAGTACACTGCATGCCTTGTCTGACTATCCCATACAACAATGATCCACACAATTCGCAGAATGTCGGCCGCCTGTAGTTCCACACCACAAACTTATGCGGGACATCCATTTTAAATCTCAACGAGCCTCCTGTCACTGGCAAAAGCTACAACAACAAAAAGGCAACAATGTTTACATGTCGTGTCACAGGGCAAATTTTCATGTGGTAAAGACCATCTCGAAAGCCATGCGCTACTATGGTCACTACGCACTTTGCTTTGTATTCTTAAAAAAATCTTTATTATTGTTATTTTTTGTACTATACACTTTGTTTGTAATGTCAAAACATATGCTAATAAACTGAACTGAACTGAACTGAATTGAAAGATGGGCTAGAGATCAAGTGCTTTCATGTGATGGTCCGCTCCTCAGAATTATCCTTGACTGACATAACTTTGATTTCCATCAAAATAGAGTACAGTAAAAACCCGCATTTAAGAACCTGAGAATTAAGAACCTGGTAGCCTCAATTTCCCCATTTTAACTTCCCTTTTTATAAGAACCTTACAGTAAACATGAGAGAAATAATTCAAAATGATTTAGCCTAAACCAGGAAAAAGTAGGTTCTTATACGCGGGTTTTTACTGTAACTTGCGTTAACTCCTATACTAATTCCAAAGTCATGTGAACTCGGCTCAACTAGTTTTGGAAATTTGGTCTTGTGGCCAGTTTCGCGCTGCGCAATTTCAAAACGTTGCTTTGGACTTTGGATTTTATGTTTTTCTGTTCCGCCAGCCAAACCATCAACATCAACCAATCAGGTGCTTGCCCTGTTTCGCCTAGTGCAGTCAACTGGGTTTTCGTCGCGACAGAAAGCCAGTCGACTGCACTAGGTGGAACAGGGCAAGAACCTGATTGGCTAAGAGGGTTTGACTAGCGGAACAGAAAATAAAACAGATCCCCAAACCCAAAACATCGTTTTGAAAACGCGCAGCGCTAACGGCAACGATTTTGGTGGTGACTGAATTGCGTGAGTCCGCAAAATGCAAGAGAGCACTTACAACAAAATGCTATGTTTATTCTAAGTGTCTTGATTGTTTGAGTTACAATGTAAAACAAAATATGTAAACAGTTCCGAGCAGAAATAAAATGAGGTACGCTTAAAAGGAAAGAGAGATCCACTCGGATCATACTATGCTCGGATAGAGGCTTTTCCAATGGATGACCTAATTTATTCGCGATTCGGTTTGCTCTTCCCGAGGAGGTCGAGGAGCAGTACTAAACAACTCAACAACGCAAAAAACGGAAAGCTCGAAACTGTTTACTGTACATATTTTGTTTTACGTTGTCTAGATTTCGAAAATAATTTGCTGTGTTCGGAGATACATGGGGAATAATTTTATTTTCCGACCCTCGAACAGTTAATACCATCGACCCTCCACCAAAAAGGGAGACGGACTCGGCATGAAGAGTCAAATTAACATTTGTACAAATTTGTGCAATTTTGAATTTAAAATGTTTCACGCATTTACTGTATTCAAACAAAGAATAAGATTGGTAAAAATCAATAAGAATGCAACCAATCTTAGTCTGACTTATTAGTTGCAAGTAAAGAAAAATAATATACAGGCTGGAGCATATTGGACAGGACGAGAAAGTTATGGAACTGTACTCTTTAATAGTTTCTTACCTCTGAATCCTGTCTCGTTCCTGGACATTTTGTTACAACCATCTTATGACAGCGCTTGTGAACAACACAAGTACAAACTGAAGAAGAAAAGTGGAAAATAACATTTGGTAACTAACTTATATGTCTGCTGCAAGTTGATCAAATTACCTTTTATCACTGCACCCAAATGGCTGATTACATTTTTAAACCGCACCGGGGGGGTTGAGGACCTCTTTTAAAAAGACCCCCTCCCCTGGAATTTCCACTCGTGAAACAGACCCCCTCCCCTGGAATTTCCAACCTCATAAAGGACCCCCTCCCCTGGAATTTCCATTTTTTTCTGGCAAAATACCCCTGGAAAATCTATTTTTAGATAAAATGTGCCTGGAAAATCACCTTTTTTACCCCTCCCCCCTGGAATTTCCAGTCTCCAGACACACCCCCTCCCGTGGAATTTCCAGAGTCCAAAACAACCCCCTGGAAAATTTCCATAGGTCCTCAACCCTCCCGGTGCGGATTAAAAATGCAATCAGCCAATGCAATGGGCCATATTTTTGGGTTCACAACTCAATCCCCAATTATTTTATAGCAAAAGCACTTTCAAAATAATGAGTGCAAGTTTTTAGTGTAGAATCAACTTGTAGATTGCCTTTTACATACTTTGGCATTGATATCCTTGCTTTCCTATAACTCCCCTGCAAATATGACAAACAGACAAAGTGTTAGTACCTGATACACCTATTTCAGAAAAGGTTGCACCGTCGCAAATGTCTGTAGCCCGCGGTACGTCATTGGGGAAACTAGGAAGAACGAAATTCTCCCACGAAATCCAGGAGAGTTGGCAGCTATAAAGCAGTGATAATTCCAGCTACAATTAATGCGCATTCTGCATGTTGGTTAGGCCTGTTTCAAACGTCAAACTTTTCCCGCGTCGAATCCAATTCAACTGGTTTTCTCCATTTTAACCAAAGGAAACAAACAAGGAAAACAAACTTTACATTCCTTTTTGTTCTACTATGGTTCACCTAGATTTACCTTTTGCACTAGACAAAGTGTCCTCTAAGCTGAAACTTCTAATAATTGGATTCGACGCGGCAAAAGTTCGACGTCTGAAACTTGCCTAAGTTGTGTTATGTTTCATAAGAACCAAGTGTGTGCCTTTTTAGTACACGTTGCTTCCTGAGACCCCGTCCACACTACATCGTTTTCATACGAAAACGGATACTTTTTGCTCCGGATACGGCTATCGTCCACACTACAACGCCGAAAACGATCACCGAGAACGGCGAAAACAATACGAAAACGATAAGTGTGGACGCAAATCTTTTTGAAAACGGAGCAAAAAGTATCCGATTTCGTTTGAAAACGATGTAGTGTGGACGGGGTCTCAGAGAGTATGCCCCTTATAGCTGAAATCGTTCATGACTTCAAGCAACAATTCAAATGCATAAATCACAGACTAAATAAGATAAGACCCCTTGGCAGAACCTAAAACAGGAATTTAGCCTCTAAAGTGTTGATAAATCAAATGACAAATGTAGAGCTCTAAGCTAGTTGCACTTTGGATTTAGATGTTCAAGACACATTTGTGTGTCGATCAGCCCCACACTTAAATTGTTTCCCTGACTTGAATTCATTGTTGTGTCTTTTTTCAACAGCCCAAGGGCCTTCAAGACTTTACAGAAAATGTAGTACTGCTTGATTCAAAAGTTAAACTTTCCTAAGGTTGCAAAATGTACATATGTTAAAAAAACATGCTACCACTGGGATTGAAATTTAGATCTAGCCAAAAAGGCAATACACGCAGGTTCCAACTAGGTGTGACTTTCGGTGTGTCTATTTATAAAAGGGCTCAAAATGTATATTTTTTTATTTTCGTATTTTATTTTTTTCTGACTTGTTATAGCTCAAGGGTATATTACCTAATGGCTCATAAAAGAGTAAATGCTGATGGCTTTTATGCTATTTACCCTTGTAGCAAAAGTACCAGTGTGTGCTAAATGATTAATTGGCTGTCATCTTTGGAATACAAACACTGATGGAATACAACTAAATCAATGTTAAACAAAGAAGCCATTCAAATGTTGTATATAAAGCATAACAATCAGTCAACCAGCAAGAAAACAATACATAATTGCAAAAGAATAAGGCACAACTGGAAAACATTAATGTTTAAGTTCGGTGCTTTATTTGCTATAGCAAATAATTTATCACTCTAGGCCTAAAATTTCATCTGTTATCTAAATATCAGGCAGTAATTTCTCAACAAATGATAACGGTTGATGCTTTTATGGCCAGAATTCAAAACATGTTACTTAGTGATATTGTGCCAGAAGGCTAAATTCCAAAAGTATTTCATGTGGAATAAATAGCATCCATACTTCAAACCATAAAATGCACATTCCAAAGATTCTTTAGTCTATCTACTGGTAAATTATATATTTCTAGATATTATAAAACAGGGGGCAGAATAGTCTATAAATAAGTTTGGATTGAACAACCATCCTGGATTGGAGGCTGTTCTCCCATGTATGAACCTAAAACAACTCACAAGCTGCATCAAAAAAGCTTCTCTTGTTTAGTAGAATGAATCATGATGAAAGGAGAGCTGAACACAAAGGTGTCCTCTGGGCCGGAATGACTTGTGCACATCTCAAGGAACACCCGGATTGGAGCAACAAAATATTAAAGGATCTGTACATCACCCTGCCCGAAATGCATTGCTCTGTTTTTGTTCACATGATTCATTGCATCAGAAACTCTTATCTGACTTAATGTGTGGTTCCAGAAAATATCCATACCCCTGACCCCCCCCCCCCCCCCCCTGGAATTTCCAAGGAAAAATACAGTATTTTTATGGAAATGATCAGGTAAATTGACCCCCTTTCCCCACCCCTCCAGAATTTCCAATGCCCTTCCGTAAGGGGGGTATAGATATTTTCTGGAACCACACAATGCAAAGGAATTCTATTATTCCAAGTTTTCTTGCACTTGTACAGTAAAACGCTCAAACCTGAACACTTTTTGTTGTCAGTCTCTATATTGAAAATGGTGGCAAAGAAGTGCATTATGGGAAGGGTGAGAAAGCCTATTTTTGCCAGAAATTTAACTATGAATATTGTAAACCTACACCGCTACTGTGACTCGTGGATATCACAGCTGAACGAAACCATTGTTTAGCAGTCTGCACTTCAAACTGTTGCACCACCCGGCCATGGAATTACAGTGTGATTTCTTTCATGATAACCCTGAAATTTGTACTGACTCACTCTGGAATATCCAGCTCCATTTTGGCCATCCACCCTGAAATTCCGAGCTCCATTTTACCTTGGAATTTTAGAAGTCCTCAAAAGCAGTGGGTGCAGATTTGTTTTGTGACTGATTACAAAACTGAGACAAAACTTTGAACACAACATATTTATTTATAATTATACTGAACATTGATATACCTGCTTTTTTAAGAGAAAGATAAGTGAAATGTCAGAAGAAAATGTAACATGTGATGCAACATGTGAAACAGATTTTGCAATAATATACATGCCTTCGTTAAGTAGATTTTTGTTTCTTTGATTGTTTTTTCTTTGAATAGGTAGATCACCACTATCATGACTGCAATTTCTGATTGCAAAAATGTAAAATCTAGTTGCCACGGGTGACCAGTTGGTTGGGCCCTGCGCATTTATATTTGTTTTCAGTGGTGGATGCAGACCCCCTAGAAAGGGGTGGCAAGTGCAAAGGATATCCTACAGATTTCAGACCAAGGGGTGGCTAATTATATGGCTATACTAGAAATATGAGAAAAAAGGGGGGTCTAGCCACCCTAATCACCCCCCCCCCTCCCTGGATCTGCCCCTGTTTTTTGTTTACATCGATTTAGTGCATCAGGAACTTTAACAATAGCACATGAATAAGTTGTACTTTTTTGAGGAGCCTTTCTTGCATTTGTAAGGTAAAATGACTAAACTGACAAATATGAAGTATTTGAGTTTATTAATTCAAGTCTCAGAATTTTGATGGTAGCAAACCTGGCAGAGAAGCGCTTGCATTATTTTCAGGGTAAGCCAGCTCCTTTTGAAAACAGAAGAATCCAAAATATGATAACTATGTGTATGGTATCCAAGTACATTAAATTATATTATTATTCAGCCATGCCACTATCTCGGTTCTGATTGGCTAAGAGCACGCAGCGAAACCATGTTGGCGCGCAGTGCCTGACGTCATGCTACAGACATTAGGATTGATGCACTCTAATGACGTCATAACGCAAGCCAATAGGTTTGGCCGCCATCTTGGTTTTCATTTCCGAATTGAAAGCCGGTTTTGCGAATATTCTCGTTGAATCTGTTATGATTTTTGCCAAGAGATCATTGCTCAGGATATCTAAACATCAACTATGGCTATTTGAATTGAATACAAAAGGAAAATACCAATGGACGTAAGATGAAGTTGAAAAACCGTGTCGCCGTGCAAGCCTTATCGTTGACTTCGTTTAGCTAGGTAAGAATTCTTGGTTGCTGAATAATAAAACAATTATTGAATTCGGTTTTCGCATGATAGTGAGATTTGTCAACACCTCGAGTTAGTGTTATCCGCCTCAGCTTCGCTTCGGCAGATAACACAAACCTCGGCGTTGCCAAATCTCACTATCATGCTCAACCTCATCCAATAAGTGTTAAATGTTTGGACTCAGAATTTCATCTTACAATATCTTGACTGACTCTCAAAACTGGTGTCCAGCTAACTTATGATAAACCCTCTTTAATTTTTCATTATTCAACTGAATTGGAAATCTCCCCTGCTGGGCCCTCAGAATTATGTTTTGATGCAAAGGGCATAATTTAGCTTCCTCCATACCATTCACGTTTAAAAAGCCTTAGAAAAAAATTGATTGCCTAAGGTTGCATGCATGTTTTTGCCTTAAGAAATAAAAGCACTTTGTTTTCATTTGAAAGAAGCCACACAATTTTGTGTATTGTGTGGTTCCAGAAATTATCCATACCCCCCTACGGAAGGGCATTGGAAATCTGGAGGGGTGGGGGGTCAATCTTATCATTTCCATACAAATACTGTATTTTTCCTTGGAAATTCCAGAGGGGTGGGGGGGGGGTCACTTTTCAACACCCTTCAAGCACAGAGAATTATTGCTTAATTTGTAGATGATTGCTTCCTTCTCCGCAGAGACATTATATAATTACACTTCGATATAATTACACTTCTTTTTTTTTCAAATAAGTATTTATTTGGACCTAGATCATCAATGTACAGTGTATGGTTATGATGCCAAATATGTCTGTCTATGACCCTGTCCTCCCACCCTTCTGGAATTACCAATCCCTTCTGTGGGATTCTGTACAGAGTTTTTCTGGGATAACACATTTGTAAAATATTCATGATCTGGGAACATAGCCTGGGAACTAGCTTGATCTGTCTCCCAATTGGTTGCATTTTGAATCATTGTTTTAGAAAGCTAATCAAAATGTGTGTTATATGTACATGTAAATAGCTTGAAATGTTTCTATCTCCATACATAAACGGCAAAATTCTCAAGTTTTAGCATTTTACCACAGCTATTAGCTATTCATAGCTCTAGCTCATGTTCAGTCCATGTTGTAAATGCTGCCGTGTTTCCTTTTTTTTACACTTTTTATGATAATTTATTGTGTTCTCATGGTGCTAGAATCTGGTTTGCTGTTCTGTTCATGTTTTCCTTAAATGCTCTGAAAAGTAAATTTTGTGTGCTTTTTATTGACGTTTTTCTCATATTTCCAAATAAAAATCCTGCACCAAATCCTGCAACTTTCCCGCCTTTCTTAATGCAACTTTTGGCTTTTCCCACACCTTGTCAGAATCTCTGTATAATATTGGTAGAAACACATGATTGATTTGGATGACAAATTTCAAAGAATGCTGCATCCCAGATTTAATATCAGAGCCCATAAATTTCTCATGAGAAAGATATTTAATGTCTTACTCTTAAATCAGAAGTTAATTATTGTTTATAGTAATAAGCCACAAACTAAATGAGACAAATCAGTATAGATAGGAATTTCAAGAGCAATATTTTTGTGGTCTGGTCTCACGGTGGCAAAAGTACTGACTTGGGAACAAAAATTGATTGGCTCATAAATTCCACCTTGATATCCTAACCCACAAGGATTGCACAGTAAGGTTTGGTAGAAGCTTTTTCTACATTAAAGATATGAATAAATTCTTAGCTAATTAGACATTTTGAGTAATTTGTAGGTTGCTCAGTTATAGTTGCATAAAAACGGCAGAGGGTATGCAATCACATCCCTACACTCAATCTCCAGGGCAAGGAAACCTAGCTGTCTACTCTCCCACTAGACAGGGGTCTCAAGATTTTTGGATATTTTCTGGAACCGCACAATTCCCAAAAAAAAAATTCCAGGGAGACAAAAGGGAAAAACTCTTGCCTCCCATGAGAGAGTTGGGGAAACCCACTATATGGTCTCTCAAAGTAGTGATCTTTTCAATAGCTAAAACATTCACATAGGAAACATGGAAATTGATTTATTTTAAAGTAGTAATACATTGAATATTCAAATGGAACAAGCAGGTGGAACGTTGCAGCATATTTGTGACAAAAAAAATGCTGTTTTAATCCATAGGAATTATTGTTTCACTAATTTAAGATCCTTACATATGTTCTGATAAAAAAGTGATGTCTCATTTCCTGAATGAAATGAAAATTTCTGTTCATTTGACTTTTTGAATCAATAATGGTTCTAATCCCTAAAGTGATGGTATGCAGTGATGATATTAGTAGGCTAATTAACAATTTGCTCTGAATAAGGATGTAAAAAAAATGCAATTATCCTTCTGGGAAATATCCAAGGGAGTGCTTCTGGAAATAGTACTCTACTGTGATAGCCCTCTTTACAAATGGAAAATGCCATAACACTGGCATTCTGCTAATGTCTATTTAGTAATTATGTATAATAGTACTAAAAACAATTTAACTCAAAGAACCCCTACAAGCTTGACTTTATTTTCAGAACTAAACCTGACAAAGAAATTTAAAAGCAAAGCTAGTACAATCCCACTTAAAAGTTCTATTGATTTAACCATGTCAATAAACACCTAAAATATTGTTCTATTCTAACAAGTTTAAACCCAATTTTGTTATTGTCTTTCTATAGCACTAAAATCATTGTCAAGTGTGATCTGTATTCTTTTTATGTTTAATAAACGAAACAGCCTCGAAGTGAAATTCTCTTATCAGCTTGTGCAATCTTCTGTGTTAAGCACTGTAAAAATTCAAAATTTAGAACAGCAGTGGATGATTTGATCAAATAGTGGTTATCTGAACCTAATGAGCATTTATTTATTGGGAAAATAGCAAAATTAACTGGATAATTGAAAAAATTCTTACGCAGTTGATGAAAGGAGGAAATATGTGCCGTGTGTTATCAGAATACATGTAATCCAAAACAATGGTTTGATCATAGTTTCGACGAATGCAATTATAGCTTTGGGTGGAAAAACAGAATAAACGCATTGAAACACAGGTGGAGGGAAACCATGAATTTTAATTGAGCGAGTAAGGGAATATAATTATATTTCGGTCAAATGTGCAAAATTGAGCATCAATGCACGCGAAATATGGTTTGCTATCATAACGATCAAAATGAGAAAAAAGCGTCACGGTATACTAGGGGACCGGTCATTATTTATGTGCGGGGGTGGGGGGGATTTTTTTTGTTTTAGCGTTAAATAAAACACGTGACCCACCCCTTTAAGTTCATTAGTTCAATCTTAACCCACCCCCATATAACTTTATATTTGCAGTGACCCACCCCCAGCCTCCTTAAATATATACCTCTATATATCACGGAATGAAATCAGAATATCTTGTGGACCAGTGCCCCACTCTACGGCCACTTCTTGTTGTGCATTCTGGTGTTTCTCTAGTGGGATATTCTTCAATGTCTGATTCACTGTCGCTTTCTTCACTTTCATACAGTACAAGGTCGTTATCACTGTCACTCTCATCGCTACCGCTGTCCTCACTAACACAGATAGTTGAAGGAAACGTAGATCCCTTTGCCATTTCATAGTAGTGCATTGTGATTCGCTTGATCTTGTCGATTTTCTTTCCTAATGCAAGCCTGGGCTGAACAAAAACTACACTGTGAAGCCTAAATGAGAAGTTGTCATGCTTAAAACTATTACTGTAGGTGGTATTGCTATTGTACACTGACATACAGTTGTGTTATATTATTGTTGTGTTTAATATTGTATTTTCAGCAGTGCATAAACTTATGAACTGTCAAATGCATTGTAGTGAGTGTGATTCTTTTGAAACACGCATTGACCCACCCCCAACCATCGTGAAATTCTCTTTTGACCCACCCCCTTTCTTTCAAAAAAATCGACCTGACCCACCCCATGATTTCTCCCCCCCACCCCCGCACATAAATAATGACCGGTCCCTAGCACACTTTTACGGCAACGGTAAGAATTGTCGGTAAATAGCCTAGAGAATTGTGATAGAGTATGAAAGATCATTGATATTGCAGGGCAAACAATAACGTCGAGAACAACATTGCACTCAAACGACCTTCAAACTATTCTATTTTCGCGGGCACAACATTCGATGGCGCGAGTTTCGTTTGTGGCGATCAAACGTTCTATTTTGAAGTAATAAACAACCCTTGTCGATTTCAAGGGGCAAAACATTGTCCAAAATGCTTATTGCCTAGCACGAATTGTTATTAAAGAGTAGTAATGGATGGTAAAATGCAATGTTTAGAATCGCTGCGTGGTAAATACGCCTGTTAGAATGTAAGACATCGGGGTTGCCTGTGTGTTTTGAATTGCGGATTTTTGAAGGACAAGAAAGAGCTCCATTCAAATGAGAGGGTTGCTATCTTGGACCAGGTGTAAATAGAGTTGCAAGGGAAAGAGCGTGTTTGGTACTGACACAGGAAGTAATGTAGTGTTTGCAAGCTCAATATACGCTCTAAATGGAAACTTGACTTTTTCTAGCACACTCACCAGATAAAATCGTTGCAATGTGAGCAGAAGGTTGGCTGGCGAAGATAGGTTGCCATGAATTTGTGAGAGTTAATATTATGAATTCTCCGTCGCATGGCTCCTCGTCTTCTGTTGATTCCTCCAGGATTTTCCTTGAAGACTCTATCCTTCTCTGTAAAGATAAAATAAAATAGTCCTTCAGGATAGCACCAGAACTTGCAGTCACCTTCGCGAACGACCTCATTTCACGAGGT
The DNA here is from genome assembly GCA_033964015.1 of Scolanthus callimorphus. Taxonomy (NCBI): domain Eukaryota; kingdom Metazoa; phylum Cnidaria; class Anthozoa; order Actiniaria; family Edwardsiidae; genus Scolanthus; species Scolanthus callimorphus. The sequence continues at coordinate 2,098,293 of CM066915.1, forward strand.
ATGGCTTGTCGTTTATGGGTGATATAAAACTAGGAAAGCGTTAACAAGCCAAAGGCATAGTAAAGATAGGCGTCCCATGTATTATACTCCTCTTGTGAGTACTAAGAAGTCTTCAATAGATCTCGGAGGCTTTAGACTATACCTTTATGAGTATTAGTAGGTTTGAGATCGATATTAACGTGGACTTGTCCATGAGGCTCAAGCGGAATCTGCAGGAAATATGGAGAAAATATCATTCCGATCGACTCTGACTAAATACAGTCCTTCGTGAATACACTTCACAAGGAAATGGCACAGAGAATTAGGAATCCGTACCCAAATTTCCGAGCTCCCAGAGTTGATCACTTCTTCGAATGAAACGGTGCTGTTGGCAATAAACGGTTTTGGAGGCATGATCGCGTTATGAAATACAGTGAACTCTAAGTTTAAGCCATTTTCCACCTCTGACGAGAACTCTTCATTCCAAACCGGCCTGAAGGTCTTCGTCTTGGATGTTGTCTGAGCTATTTGCACATCGTCGACTTTGACTAGCAAGTAAGGATCGATGGAAGTTTGCTTGACTCCCCAATGAGCTTTGGCGGCCGGCTTTAACTCGATCGCCTCGTATATCCGTATCTTTATCGAGCCCGTGAAGCCGACCATTTCTTCGAGTTCTAAACCGACTTGCGAACGAAGTCGAGCCTCTGAGCACAGTAAATACAACCCGGAAATCTACGGGAAAGTGAGCATTGTGATTTGTTTTGTAAACCAGTGTGTTTTCCAAGAGTTGAAGGCTCGATCCCCTCACGAAGGCTTGCTGCATGTGATGACAATATTCTACGGCGGAAGAAACAACAAGAATGCAACCAGCATGCTTTGCAAACGGCGCGGGCGGTGTTCAACAGAGGGGACTGGGAACTACTCAAATTTTCACATTCGGCGGCACTCAGCGATATTAATTAAAAACTGCAAAGAGTATATACGTCTAGTGAATTTGCCTGAGGGTTATTACAGTAAGAAATATTGGAGAAATACTGATTGTCGCGTCAGTTTTATTACGTGATAAAGCTTCCCGCACAATTTGTTTTATGATTTCTACCACAGGCCTCCCGAGCTCCTGATTTGAATGCCACCAGGGAAAGCAAACTCGAGCTACAAAGGCAATCAATCATCAAACACTTGAATTGTGTTCTTGAATCGTCTGAAGGCGGTGTATGAACACACACAAAAAAAATCAAATTGACTGAAAAATAAATTAGGAAACCCAAACACTTACATACTCAACTGAAAAGTTGTGCCCAGCATGCAATGAATGAAGACGTGCCCTGTTATCAAAATACACGCAAGGCAAAGTCTGCAAAAGAACCCGTGCCGTTTAGATTCGTGTTGGAACGTAATTCAAGTCTTCCTGGTTCAAAATAATGCCCCGCGCGCAAGATACATCAGGGAATAAATAGAGATCCCGTTTATTGCTAAATATAGTTAAATTATCTAAAAGGAAATTTTCACCGGAAGTGTAAATTAGCCCGCCGCACTTGGAATTCTTGTCAACTTGAAAAAGTTTGTTTCCTGAAATTCTACATCATAGCTAACATATTGCTACTAAAAATGATTATTGTACATCAGATTTGCAGCTACTTCCATCATCTAACATCATCTATAGAGAATATTAAGAACAAGTCATATATTCATATCTGTATTCAAGAAGTGATTTTCCACAAACCCGTGAAACAAAAAGTATTTTCAGTAACAGTCAAGACAACGCAAAATAGAACATTGCATTAAAAGCGTTATAAAGTTCATACACCGTTAAGTGTTTCACGGGTTTCTGGAAATCACTTTGTAAGTGGAACTGAAATTTTGTCTATTTTCGGTTCAATATTACTGTGCGACTACGTCAACCGGGCCATTTTGTAAGAAGTTAGCCAATCAGAAAGCGAGTACAGAACAAAAGATCTCGACTTTCTTGAGATCTGAGACACCGAAATATCGCTTTTCTCGTAAAAATGTGGAAGTTATGGGCAGAAATAACTTCAAAACACTTAATTACTCATCGTCAGATGTATTGCAGGTATTAAATTTGCTTAAAATGGTTAGATTCTCTAAATGACAAACTTTTTACGTGATGGCCCGGTTGACGTAGTCGCACAGTAATACTGAAACACATTGAAAATAATATAATTCCAATCTTGAATATAATTCCAATCTTGAATTGCATATAACAACAATATCTTTGATAAGGGGTTTCAACCACAAGCTAGGATTCTAATCGTTGCTGGATGTTTAGGTCATGTTGATATTTGTTTTGCTCCCGGGTGTCTTCCCCTTTCGCCACGCCTCATTTCCCTTGCCCCCGCAAAGCATACCAAAGCGTACTTAACTTCCATGGTTTGGGATTGCTGTGGTAATTATTCACGCGTGTTCAACTTGCAAATTTTACCAAAGTGCGGGGTTTTTAATATCAATATAAAGTCCATCTAACCATTCCAAAGCCCGTCTATAGACATTACCCAAAAGTGAAGGTCTAAAGTTCAAGACGAGCGTAATGGTTGTGCGTGGGCACCAGAGTAAGTGGGTGCGCGGGCTTTCAGCGTACTCTGACAAATACATATTTTTGGCGACACTCAACGCGTGGGCAGAGGTGTAAACATTGAAATAAACACCATGAAAGTCGGCGAAAGTGTCAAGAGTGGCTGAAGGTGTTGGCTCTAACATTTGTTTCTAGGACTGGAGGTGTTGTACGTATTACCTTCACTTTTTTTCCATTGTTTAGGATATTGCCCTCACTTTTCTAGCTGTTTCTACGGGGGTCTTGATTTCCGTACAAGCGGGAAGGAACTCTACATTCCGGAAAATCTAGGTTTAAGTGAAACAGGCAGATTATCGTCATTGAAACAACTTTTCAAGGGGATTATTAGCAATTTTTTCCTCGAGCTCAATAGACCAAATCGGTTAACGGTGTTACATCTTGCCACCCAATTCAGATCTTGTGATGATTCCTTTGGTGGTTACTTTTGTTAGTTCTGCACATACACTCGTGCACTCTGGCGAGTGAGAAACGTTGGACAATTGTAACCACCCAAAGGAATCGTCACAGCTGTATTTGCCATGATGCTTTAAAACCCGACACTTTTCGCAGACTATATCAGCGGTGTAGCCAGGAATTTCTGAAGGGGGGGGGGGGGGGGGGGGGGGGATAGTGAAAACATGGGACGAAAATGCTCAAATTTTCTCCAGCAAATATAGTAAATGTATGGGAAAATTTCCGAGAAAAGGGGGGGGAAGCGGCCCCCTGGGCCCCCCTGGCTGCGCCCCTGTATATTAACTTATACATGGATACACTAGACCGCCGTTTTCACACTAGAGACGAACAAATCGTCTGGATTTTCTTGTATGAAAATTTCAAGGCCATTTCTGTTCAAATCTCGCGGTCTCGAGTTCCCAAATCATCGGACGATTTGTCCGTCAAAAGATGAATTTGTTCGAAGGGCGCATGCGTGCGCTCGCATACCTACGTATTCGTGTGGACGCGGGGAAACAAGAAAGTGCTGTCGTTTTTATGGCAAATCCGCGCGGGTTGCCTGTGGTGTTCAAAACGTGACTCAGGCCCCTCGGCGGGGGGTAAAAACAAAATGGCGATCAAGAGAAGGATGTTTCTCGAGTATCTGCAAGTTTTGGTCAATTTTCCTGTATTTTTCGCTAAGATATGAGGAAAAGTACTTACAGACCTTCCAAATAAGGTAAGGGGGATTTCCTAATAAGGAAGTTTTGCATCGTCGGCAAAAAAACGACAGCTTTTGGCGAAATTTTCTTGATATGTTTCCGTGTGGACACCGGTTTTTTTTTTAAATACGGAGAGAAAAATCTCCGTTTACGAAAGTATCCGGAAACGTGTGGACGGATAAGTCCTAGGGCATACTTCCAATTAAAGTCGCGTCGAATACATTTAAAACAATAGATAATTTGGTATTTGAAAGTGTAATGAGTCGGTCTTTTGAAAATATGCAATCGACGCGACCTTAATTTAACGTATGCCCTAGAGTTACATGGAGTACTAGTCTCTTTGAGTAGAATATAGCAAGCAGTGATACAAAGTTTTCAATCTTGTTGTACATTTTACAGTACATTTAGTTTCCTTGACTTCTTGAGTTAATCATCAAGGATATCAAGGCCTTATAGCAAACAGACAACCACTAGCCTCAATGAATACAAATCTTGCAAACATAAATTCCGACTTTTCTACGCGAAGAGAGTGTTACTGGGCAAAAAAAACAATTTTATGACAGAAACATGCCAGCTCGGCCGAGTGAGAAACTTTATTTTAAACACATGCAATCGAAGAATGAACTTTAAAAACTACTGTTTGTGCCGTATATTTGTTATAGTTTGCTTTATTTTGTTATATAGACTATAAATAGTGTTTTCTTTTTTTAAAGACTAAAACGTTTTGAGGCATACACTTCACATTTAGCTTACTCTCAGTCTTGTTATTTTCTTGTTTACAACCCTTCACCCGGTTTTGTCTAATTACCGATGTGCATACTCGTACCCAGGACTCCCCAGCTCGTCACCCACAGGGAGACAGCCATTGACTAGCCTGCGAGCCGGCTCTCCAGTGGGTTTTCGTTAGGGCGCGCGCGGGGTTCCTGTGGCGTCGGGATTCCGTGACACAGGAATCCCGCGCGCCAAAAAAATAGCCGGCTAGCAGGCTAGCCATTGCATTGACGCATGCTATCAACATGTTCTCAAGAATAGATTAGGGATATCCATTGGAAAATTGCGCGCTTATTTTAGAGACTATCCCTAATACACTGCAATAGTTAGTGGACACGCGAAAATGTCCTACATGCTTGTAGGTTGCAGTAGTACTCTTGTGCCATAGACCGCTCTGGAAAGGGCATAGTCTATAGAACGAAGATAATTGTATTAGGGGTAGTCCCTAAAATAAGCGCATTTGCCAATTAGGGATAATCCCTAATCTACATCTTGACAACATGTTGTTGATACAGAGCCGTTGAGGAACATAACTGTCTGCGCATGCACCAACGACGAGTCAGGGAGCTCTGGGTACCAGAACGAACACTGCACATTCTCGAACCCAGAGCTCCCCGGCTCGTCTCCTCGCGGGGGGAGGCTCTGGTGACAGCCACTGACGCATGCGCGAGATTTGATACAGCTGGCGCCGCCGAGAGAAAGATCTTTCTGCGCATGCACCAACGTTCAAAACCAGCCAATCAGGTCCTCAAATGGATGTCACCAGAGCCTCCCATTGCGAGAAGATGTGCCGGGGGAGCTCTGGGTACGAGAATGAACAGTGCACAGCTTTTTCGCCAGCGCGCATGCAGTAATGTTGATAACTGCTGACAGTCTTCCTGGGGCTCACAAAGCAGACACGCGAAGAACCGATGATGGTCGATCGGTGCCGACGTCACACGTCACGTGACTGGGGTACTGGTTTAGCGCCTGCGCATTGATACCCAACTCGTGAAGCGAGTGCGCCAATGCCTTGGTGTCCACTCCGCATATGTGAGGCACGTTTCTATGGCAACGGTTGTGGACATTCATCTTGCAATCTGAAAAGTAATCAGAAGAGATACTCAAATAGTAATCTCGATGTCTTGTCTTTTCATCTAAAGGGTCGGGTCCTTGCATATCGAGATAAACTTGTGTCGATTTGTCAATGCCAACCCGTAACGCGGGCTACCTGTGTAGGTATTTCGGGGCTTCTGGGGGTCAAAACAAAGAGATGGCCGGCCTACACGATCAGCGTTTCTCTCCAAAATATGCAAGTTTTGACGAACGTTTTGACAATTTAGGGTAAGAAATCAGCTAGGATAACTTCTGGAACTCCAAAGATTAGAAAACGACACATTTCAACGAGAACTATCTTGATATGCGACTAAAGGGCCGTTCACACGGCGCGATTTCAGCTGCGATCTGAGGTGCGATTTCTGTGGCGATCCCATGGCGATGTCATATCGCGCAGTGTGAACGGCCGGCGATCTTATGGCGATTTCTCTTGCGATGTCGCCGCGACGTCGCAGGCGTTTTGAACACTGCGATGCGGGTGCGATTTCTTCAGATCGCCAACAAACTGACAAATATCGCAGAGCCAAATCGCCGACCGTTCACACCGCGCGATCCGACGATCGCCGCAAAAATCTCAACTGAGATCGCGCCGTGTGAACGGCCCTGAAAAAATTTGGTCCCAGAATGCGGGATCGTCGTCTGTGTTGTCGAAAAAACGTGATGCAGTGTTACATTATATTTTTTCTGCACTTTACGATTTTCCCGAAAATACGCAGGATGCGAGGATTTTCATTCTAGGGCGCAAGCGTGCCTATCAAGGGCGATCAGTAGATATCATTCATCCACAGTCAAAATTACCCGAGATACATGCAGTTTGGTAGCGTTCTAGAAGGTTTAATCAGTCATCATGGTGTCAGTTGCAGAAACTAAAACTCTGATTGCGCGTTATCTCGACACTGAAGGTCTGTCTGGCTAATTGCCGATGTACGTGTCGGCATGATTTGATTTGGAGCCATTGTTCATTTAGACCCCGTCCACACTACACCGTTTTCAAACGAAAACGGATACCTTTTGCTCCAGATACGGCTATCGTCCACACTACAACGCCGAAAACGATCTCCGAAAACGGATCAATCCGAAAACGCTCTCCAGAGTGGAGCGATTTGAAAACGGAGCTGTTTGAAAACGCTGTTTTCTAGTGTTGATGGGTGAAAAACGATGCTATCTGAAAACGATGACGTCACCACAGCAAACCCGACCAATTTCGCGGGCCGACAGCTAGATCTATATCAACGCATGCGTTGAGCTTATTTGAGCATGCATACTGAATGCATGAGAGCGTTTCCGTAAATATACGCGTTGTAGTGTGGACGGGCGAAAACGATACGAAAACGATAAGTGTGGACGCAAATCTTTTTAAAACGGAGCAAAAAGTATCCGTTTTCGTTTGGAAACGGTGTAGTGTGGATAGGGTTTTAGTTTTAGACCCGAATCTCCAATGCGCACTCCAGACTTATCGTTTCCCTAGTTGTCCCGAAGTTAAAGTGCATATCACACCTGAGAGGAGAGAACGTGGACTGAACGTTGTGTTTAAACAAATAAGAATGCAAAACTTATTGCTTCCATATCTTTTTTGGTCAACGAGATATGTAAATGATCACTGGTTTATGCAAATTTGATGACGGGGCGAGAGGTAAAATATGCATAACATCCAGTGCTATTGTAATGCAGTGACTTTTTGCACGAATTACGTATATCTGGCTTCTATATCATTGTGTATGAAAACCGCTGGCTGGTATGGGAAGATTTATTGACAAGTTAGATAGTTCTGTCTTAAACAATACCTCTAATGAGCTGTTCCTAATAAGAAATAAACTCAACAAACCTGCAAAATAGACTATTAAAAATCATGGATCAGTGAAGAAAGTTCCCTCGGCATACTTGCGCATGGTTTGCTGTTTTCAGCTTACACTGACAAGTCACGGCAAACCGGTTAGCAAAACCTGTATGACCGCTCGTCCAGCCATCCATTATTACGATCGAGTGTTATTGCATAGCGGATGTCCGCCACACCCTCCCCCGTCAGAATTACCTCACCTGTACAGTGGACCCCCTGCCTCATGAGACCCCAGAGTAGCGATCCACAGTGCTGGCAAAATGTTGGCCTCTTGTAGTTGTGTCGTCCAAATCTGTGTGGAACGTCCATATAGAAACGCATTTCACACAACTGCGCACCCGACATTTCCTGATGTACAAAGCAGATAAGAAAAATCAAAATGCGCACTCGAAAAAATGAAGAGTATGAAGATTTTCATTCTCGAACCCAGAGCTCCCCGGCTCGTTACCTCGCGGCTTGTTACCTCGCGTGGGAGGCTCTGGTGACAGCCATTGACGCATGCGCGAGATTTGGAACAGAGCCGTTGCGAGAAACAACTTTCTGCGCATGCTCCAACAATCAATATCAGCCAATCAGCGAAGGTCCTTAAATGGATGTCCCCAGAGCCTCCCCTGCGGGGGAAAACGAGCTGGGGAGCCCTGGGTGCGATAATGAAAGTTCATGTAAATTCTAATTTATACACTGACCAAGATTCGCGTAGTAGTGTACAATGGTTCTGTCTCGAACATAAATGTTAGCTTCCCTTCAAAATATATTTCAGCGACGCGTATTCAGGTATTGTCGGCTTGATGGGAACGACCGCATGGGAGATGGCCTTTCAAGATTTCTCATTGAAGAAGGTATGCCTCACGTCAAAGAAGCGCCTACGTAACCATTCGCGCGTTAAGCCCTGGCTAAACAAGGACACATGTAGCGCGCAAATATTGTAGACGGACTCTTCTTTCATCTTTCTTAGCCACGCGAGAAACATATTTGCGCGTGACAAATTTTGTAGCCGGGACACAAAAAATGTTTATTCGCCAGACAAGAAACAGTTTGTGTTTCCGAGACGCGCGCGTGCGATGTTTCCTAGTTTAGCCACTCGGGGAAACATTTGCAGAACAGAAACGTTGCGCACTCATGTGTTCTAGTTTAACCGCAGCTTTACTAGCGTGTGGAGCTAGTTTGATGACTGGGATCAAATGACTCTGGCTCAGATCTGCTCTACTGCGCCCCGGCACCTGTGCTACCTGTTGTGATGAAAATACTGCGAGTTGTTCAAAACAAGCCTTGCACAACATTGGAGGGACACTGTGAGAGCCCATTGTATGTAAGATGCCATTCTCGTACCAAGAGCTTCCAGTCATTTGAGGGTGAACGTTGAGAGGCATGCGCAAAAAGGTATTTCTCTCAGCGGCTGTATCAAATCTTGCACATGCAAAGAACTTTCTGCGCATGCCTCAACGTTCACTCTCAAATGCCTGCCATCCATTCTCGAACCCAGAGCTCCCCAGCTCCTCGCCTCGCACGGAGGGCTCTGGTGACATCCATTTGAGGGCGTTCGCTGATTGGCTCAAATGACGCGCACGTGTACATATAAATAGCTGTCAAAATAACACTGGCATTCGTTTCCTAGTCGTCATTTCAACCTTGAACGCTCTAAAAGTAATTGTGAGGCATAAAACCATCGTTTTGTTTTACGCATGCGTCGGTGGCTGTCATCAGAGCTTCCCCCGCGAGGTGACGAGCCGGGGAGCTCTGAGTGTGGCGTGCGCACTTTATGTCAACTCTTCTAAATACCGCGCCGGCTGTATGCGGAAATAGATAGAAATGCCATGCCCATGAATATACCGGTTTGGAGATTGGATGGGAGGGGACAACGCATCGCTCTTGAAAGCTATAGTCGGAGCGCAAATAACATAGCCAGGAACACCTCTACTCCTCAGAAGTTTATTCCAAATAAACAAATGGTTAACGGACCAACAGACAGAAAAGTGGAAAAAAGTGAAAGCATCACTGAGTACTTGTATTTTTTAATGATCGTTTCAAGAGTCAGTGTCCTTTAAAAGTTCCATATAGAGTTAAATTAAAGATACTCTGAAGTATTTGAGGGTTTATACCCTGAAGATATAGGGAGCGTGTAATCTGTACTGGTTGAAGAAAACCCAAATAAGGTTCTTGTTATGTGGTCTCTCTTTACTAGGAGGAGTACAGGACGGTGAGCTCCCTCGATGACTATTTCCGTCAGGCATCTCTTCCTTGGCATCCCACTCTGCATTCTCCATGGGCACTTCATTGTACGCCCCCTGGGTCTCCTCCTGGGTTCTCCCCGCTTGTTCTGTTTCTTTATTCTCCGCCAATAGCGCACAAGGGGGATCAACCAGCACAGCACCACTTGACACGCCACAATCACATAATTCACCGCGATAATGACCCTACACACATGCAGTGTTTCTTGTCTATACTCGTATAATAGAATCTGTGGCCAGAACCAGGGCGGAATAAAGTCCATATTCCAATTCTCACGTAGATATCCTCTCAACAGACAGAGACCATTCACGTATATTATCTCACCAGAGTCTGCAAATAGAAATACATCTTATAAGTGAAAAATTGATGAAGAAAATTAGACACTGACTTTCGTGAAGCAATCTTTCCTAAATGCAAGGAAATACAAAATACAAATCCCTCAACTTGTCGCGCAACATTGCTGCGTTGCAAGCTTCTGGTCGATCGATGTTGCGCGTTTTTCAGCATGAATTCCCTTGAACTGTCACAACAAATACTTTGTTCCTCAATGTAGAACCGCGCCTTACTTCGCGTGCCAAGTTCGCTCAACTTTCAACAAATGTTTCTGTTTTGTAAGAGTTTTGGGGCTCGGTTGAAAAACGAGCAGCATCGATCTGAAACTTGCAACAATTAAGCAATAAGCTTTCTTGTTATGTCAATCACAGACAAGCTCGTTTTTGTATAACACCAACGGAATGCCAGGAAATCGCTTGCGCAAAAGTTTAAAATGTTCACTGATGAAAATAAAGTATATTGATGTGTGAAATTAGTACATGTATCTATGCTCAATGCTCGCTTTGAGACAAGTACTAAAATGAAATAGGAATCAATCAGGGATTTCATTAATGTTTATAACTTCTCACTCATGAGATAAATTGTCCACGCCCCAATCTCCCCAAACTCTTACTACGCATGACGATTGGATATCTTCCGAGTTGAAGAATTTTTCAGGGAACTTTAGGGAAAGTGCCAAAACCATGCTTGGCCGTAACGCAAAAACCTTTCGGAGGTTGATCTCCGAAAACACAATCTTTCCATCTTACCTTGTCTCACACTGAACACAATGAGTCCTCCGGCAGGTGCGATAGATGTTGCGATGTACAGCGAGAGCAAACCAACCGTAAGCACCAACAACAGCGACACTAGCCACTCAACATGATTTCAATAGTCTAGCCGAACTTCAAAGAGAACACACTCGCTTATCAAACAACTTGCATTGCAATTCACGTAAATGTGCAAGGATGTTGTCCCTGGAGACGTTTTGTTTGTTGTTGGTAGCTTTATGACGTCCTTGGCGCGAGCAGACGCTCATTTCTATCGCACGAGCTGTCACCTCAGCCCGTCACCTTCTCGTTCACAGAGCTCATGCGCTTGGAGTTTTTTTTTTTTTTTTTGCGCTTGGAGGTTGGTCTTGGACCTCTCAAAGGCTCAAAGGTATTCCCCAGAAAAGTTCGTGAGGCATGCGCAGTTAAGATCATATTACACGAGGCAATTATTCTTGCAACTCGGAACGCAATATTTGTTGCGTTGCGCGTTGCAGCGAAAAGCGTGCGTGTAACATCCCCCTGCAATGCAATATTTTGTTGCGTTGCGAGTTGCAGAAAATGTAGAACCGTGCTGTACTTTCCGCAACGTTGCCAGACAAGTTGCTATACGTGTAACATGTCTTGGCAATTTATCACGCAATGGTTCCCTGAATGGGCCAATCCGCGCGCTTGACTTTGATAGTACCGCTGTAATTGATCATTATTCATGCGGGCGCATTGCAAGTAGCAAAACATATTGCGAGTAACAAGTAAGAGCGCGCGCTACAGCAGATTTTATGACTAGGCGCAACGTTATGGCTGATTTGCCGGGCTCATTTCTTGTAAGAAAGAAGAAGACGTGGTTGTGCTCCCTACGACAACTGACAAGTACCTAAGTACATTAGACATGTTCCTTACAGCTGTTTCAGGTAACACGCGACTTCGCCGTTGTCAGATTCTTGGAGTTTGGCAGTTGGGTTTTCTGCGTTGTCAATCAATGCAATCCGTGTGAGCCACCCTTGCCCAGTGCATTTGTTTGGCTTCCCTTGCGAGACATGTCGCGACAGAAGCCAATACTGCACTAGGCGAATTGATTGACGTCGCAGAAAAACCCAACTGCCATAAATGTTTATTGAACGCGCTGGGTCGCGTGCCGTTACCTGAAACAGCTGTAAAAGAGCACATAGAGCAGGTTTTTCAAGGAAAGATACTGCATTAATGGCATTTTAGAAGCGAAAGACCGCGCACAGGGTGTGATCACAGGTGAGTGGCGCCAATCGAAAGGCACTTGAGGATCTCTTCCCTTACGTAAGGTCTGGTCGATTGCGGGAAAGGGGTCACCAATAGAGCAGATTTCAGATGACCGTCGTGAAAGTAAACGCAATTGTGTAATCACTAGCCAATCAGAAACAAGAGTAATTACAACTTACTGTTGAATGGTTTCCAGTCCAGCCAATCAGTACCTTGCAAGCAGTTAGGCCGGTGGCCTAAGAGGAGGAGGAAATCACTGCTCGCAGGGTAGCCAATCAGGAGCCGAACCAATTCAGGATTACTTAGGCCGTGTTTAGACCTAGGATGTTTACTGCAGTAAACCGATTTACTAACCTCAGTAAATTTTAGATAAGTGTAAACAGCTTTTCTGACCTCAGTAAATGCCGGCAAAGACAAAGGAAAGTCAACCTAGGTTGAGTAAACGTTAACTTTTCTAGATGGCTTGGTTTAGGGCAGTAACTGAGTTAACTGGGGTCACGATGACAGATTGAACACAACGTGTCACAGCGCAAACTGCAAAAACACTCGAATTTAGTGAGCAGAGTAGCTGAAAATGTATAAGCCGGTTTCGCAACAGTCAAGGAAAAAGTCTTTGGAGAGTACATTCAGCGACGGTCGAAACCATCGACCTTTCAAGATCATTGCTGTCTACAGCAAGCGACATATGTTATCAATTGTGATGACTAAAATCTCCAGAACTATTTACATAAGCATTCAGAAGTCTCAGAAGTAGCAATCGCTTAAACCTGGAATTCTGGATTCTCTTAAAAAGCACCAAAAAAGTAGGCAGTGGCGATAAAGCTAGTATTAACAGTGCTTATTCATTCGTATCAATGACAGTGAAAGTGATTCCTGCCAACAAGTAAATCACGAACTCATGGCCGTTGACAGATGAACTAAGGTCAAGCTAGCGAGTATAAACACTTTACTGACCAACTAAGGTCATCAAATTCAACCCGGTAGGTCAGTAACTCGGCAATTAACTCTAACTTACTGCAGTAAACAACCTAGGTCTAAACACGGCATTAGTAGTCACACAATTGCTCTCGAATTTGATTGGCTAGTAATTCCTCGCTTGTAATTAGTTCGTAATTTGATTGGGTGATAGAAATAAGCAGCCAATGAGAAAGCAAACGCAATTAAATCACGACAGTCATCTGAAATCCGCTCTAGTGTTCCGCTAGGCAAACTTTCTTCCCCTGTTTCCAGTGTTTCGCCAGCATAGTGCACTCGCATGGCTTCCTTTGATCAAAATCCAGACAACGTCGCGACAGAAAGCCAGGCGACTGCACTAGGCGAAACAGGGCAAGAATCTGATTGGCAGAACAGCAAAGCCGAAGTTTTGTTGAAAGACGGGTCGTGATGCAACGATTTTACTTATAATTGAAATAGCTTGAAGTGTGCGCTCAGGCCCAATGCTTCCCTGTGCTTAGTGGAAACAGGTCTGTATAGTTTCTATTCCTCGACTGGTGGCCTAAACACGCGCCGGGCTACCTGTATGTTCTCTTGCTGACGCGGACATGTAGTGATGACCTCCTCAAAGCACCTCTTGTGAACAACACAACGGCACCCTGGAAGAACACGAGAGACCAAGAGAGATATTAAAATGTCATTAAATCAAAGGATTGCTTAGCTGCATGGGTGGAAGCATGCGGTGTTTCGAACTGTTAAGTCTGCCATATCAGCTGTGACACACAGCTGTTGTCAGGGGCTGACAGGGGCGTCACTACCAATACACAAGTACGCAACTGTATACTAAAATCTTCCCTTTGTTATACCGCTTTCTTTCTGATGATGGTGTCTATCAAAATACTCTCTTGCGTATCTTACAATAAAGCTCTAGTCTGTCATATCCCTGGTCTGTCGATCCCTGGTTGTAACCTCAATAGACCTTTTGCATTTGAGGGGAAGCCCTGTGGTTTGCCCCTGGCAGACACATGCGAAGCCTATTTCTTTGGACCTTGCCTGTGTGTCAAGGGAAAAAAACAAAAGCTTTCGCTATCTTGATTGCCAGTTAGAGAACAAAACCACAGGATGAACCTTGTTCAAGCAAAAAATGGAATATTTGCACAGCATTTTCTCTTCTACCTGGTGATCTACTAGTTATAATCAATAGCCATTAGAGCGGATTTCACATGACTGTCGTGAAAACAATTGCAATTGAGCAATCACTAGCCAATCAGAATCGAGAGAAATCACCACTTGCTCCTAAATGGCTTTTCTCTCAGCCAATCACAAGCCGAACCAATTACTAAGTAATTACACAATTGTATTTACTACAGAATTTGATTGGCTGAGAAAAACGAGTAGCCAATGAGAACGCAGAGCAATCGCAATTACATAACAAGGGTTGACAGTCATGTGAAATCCGCTCTATAAGTAAAACTCGAGGAATTCCCCATCCTCGCGTGCCAGGGTCCTCCCCTGGGGGGAGGTGAGGGAAGGACCCTGGCGGGGAGGTGAGGGGAGGACCCTGGCGCGCGAGGATGGGAATTCCCTGAAGCAACTGTGTAAAATGTTGAACCTGCTAGACAATCTTAAGGCCCGTTCACATTTGCAATTTTTAACTTTGTCGAGCGAGTCGCGGCGATTTTCTCGCACGTACGCGTCGACTCAAAATCACTAATATGTAAACTAGTATAGGTGCAACTCAACGCGATTTGCCGCGACTTTTGTCACGTGATGTTGCGGAGATTTCAAACCCGTTTCAATGTCCGAAACTCTTTGCAACTTGATGCGATTTGAAGAAAAGAGAGCACAGCAATCGCACCAAATTTGCATCTCGTTTTCACTAGAGTTGGAATTGCAACTCGCGCGAGAAAAATCGCCGCGAGAAATGCAACAAAAAAAGTGTAAAACCGGCCTTAACCCAACATACCTTGACATCGATAACCCTGACGAACAAGACCCCTGAAAAAAAAAATTTCGAAATGAAAAATTGAAAGTGCACATAATAAAACCGTAAAGTGCGTCACGCGGCGCCCCTATGATTCAAAATCAATATGTCAAGTTGTATTTGCCTTGCTAAAGTATAGCCCACGTTTATGAATTAATTTGCATGCAGTTTCAGTTTCGAAATTGAAAACAAGTTGTGAACTTTATCATGAACTTCCTGGGGAATCAATATCATTTTTTCTGTGCGTCAAAGAAACCCAAAATATGTTTAACCTAGGAACTGTATTGTCTGTATGTCATTGTTTGGAGAACACATAATTATTCAGAATATTATTAGGTTATACGAGTACGCACAAGTTTTATATAATAGTAATAAAGTTAAAATAACTTAAAATGGTTTCATCTTGTAAAATTTCAACTTCATTGTGTCATGAAGCTTTCCAAACGGCAAATTACTGTGAAAACTGTATCGGCCTGTTTCGTACACGACACGTAATGGCCGCGTTCTGCCGTGACAAGTTGTGAGGTCTGAACAAAAAATCGTGACTTTCATATCTTCCTGTTTACAAAAATAAACGCGATCCAACAAAGCTCCCTTTGAAATCTTTTTCACTCACGAATCTTGTACTGAGTTAAAACAATATTTATACTAGCTTAATTACATTTCAGTTAAATATTTCACAAGCGATTTAAATCAATTTTAATATCTTTCCTCTTCATTTTGTAAAAGCTGATACGTGGGATCGAGTACGCAGTCAAATAGATAATTTCACTCACCAGATAAATTCGTTGCAATGAGAACAAAACGTTGGCTGCTTTAAGTTAGTAAGTTCAAACTCATGGCCGTTGACTTCGTGCATGTCTTCTTCTAACATATTACACACTCTTCTTTCACTGTATTCGCAACTCTTTGCTGTTTTGTCTTTTGACGTTTTGATGTGCTTGATATAAGGCACTACCCATAGTGCTTTATGTGCATCGTTTCGGCATCAAATTGAGGCCAAGGAGGCACGTGTCATGTCACGCAATTTCCAATGAGCCTCTCGTTCGCTGGTCGCAGTCCAAAAAAAAAATTCCCGCTAATTTAGCGCCTTTTCTGTATTCTTCTAGAATTTTGAAAAAATTCTACCGAGGTGGGTACCACCCTGCTTGCAGAGGGAGGCCTCTTCGGCAAAGCTGATAGCGTTCAAAACCTGAAGAAGATCGGTAATGGCCGATTGAAATATCGTATTAAATAATCATCGTTCAAGCTGTTCGTCGACCTTTCATTATATATATTCTTCGGCAGCGTAGGGGCGTAGCGGGAGGGTGTGTGTGTGTGTGTGGTGGGGGGGGGGGAGGGGGAGGCACAGGGGGCCGCCCCTCCCCCTTTCTCGAAGGATTTTTCCATACATTTAATGTATTTGTTGGAGGAAATTTGAAAATTTTCGTGCCATGTTTTCACTGTCCGGGGGGGCCGTTGCTCCCCCTTCCAAGAGTAATAAATTTGTAGGCATTTGCAGAACCGCGTACAAGTAATACTGAAGACGTATCCAATGATCCAAGTACTGGCTGACCTTAATATCGTACATGAATGCAAACTATTTTTATAAGCTGTATGAACCATTCTTTTTGAATTCTTTCTAAAACGAATACTTAAGAGTTGTTTCCCATACAATCATTGTATTTTTTTATTGGAAATTCCAAGGAGGTCAGGGATCCTTTGCCAGCCATTGTTGTTGTGGGCCCGTGAACAGCAGTATTTATTTCATCATCATTAATTTAAAAAATACATTTAGCAGCTCCATATATTCGTTTCTAGATATTTTATATCTCTACTACCGTTCTTTAAGGGTCCTACATTTACATAATTAAATGAATAATGACATGTCTTCTGACTATTGAGAAAATATTTTCAGGGGCATAACCAGGGGGTGCAGGGGGGCGCCCCCCCCCCCTTTCTCGGGAATTTTCCCATACATTTACTGTATTTGCTGGAGGAAAATTAAAAAATTTCGTCCCATGTTTTCACTATCCCCCATCCCCCCCCCCCCCCTCCCCGCCCCACCCAACCAAAATTCCTGGCTACGCCCCTGTATTTGAATGAATAATAATAGGATATATCTCAGAAAGAACTCTAATATCATGTAATATGTGAGTCTGAATCTTCAATAAACCAGAAAAGAAAATTATATCTATATTCTGTTCTTTCAATATAAAATTTGAAGAATATGAATTTGAGATAATATGCACTAATTCAAAGACGACTGGCACCCCACCAACCCCCTCCCTCTTGTCCACCTTAAATGTACTACCCTGCTAAAGTATAGGGGACATGAGGAGTCTCTATTGCCAAAATAGCTGTAATTTCGTCTGTTTTAAGGAATGGCACATGTATTATATTTAAGCATTAGAGCACAACGCGTGATGTTGGGAGAGACACTCGAAACATTTTAAAATCACTCGCTTGCGACTCGTGATTTTACAACGTTCTCGTGTCTCTCCCAACATCACGCGTGCTCTATTGCGCCGATAAAGTCATAGAAAGTTGTGCTCTAACGATTTTATGATATAGTGGGGGAGAACCATTACTTTATCGGTGTAATAAAGCATAGATTTGGACCAATCAGAGCGCGCGTTATATCGTAGCTATATTATAATTAAGCAATAAAAGTACTTTCCGCGTGCTCTCTGCTTTCTTACAAACACGAGGGGTATGTTGGGAGAACTGATCAAAACTTGAAAGACACGAGCCGAAGGCGAGTGTCTTTCAAGTTTAATCAGTTCGACCAACATTCCCCGAGTGTTTGTAAGAAACCAGAGAGCACGCAGAAAATTATTTTTATTGCTTTTAGAAAATAACATACACACGCGCGACAGCGTTGCGTGACAATCGTGTTTCTCAGGTCTCTTACAAACACGCTTTTTAACCAATCAGAATGCGCACATTCACAATACAACATAGGTGTTACTTTCTAAATCATTTTAAAGCTCTTGGAAAGTAGAACACAAATATGGTATTTCATTAATTATCAATTAATTATCAAATAAATAATTTTCAATTTTTTTTGTTATTCCCATTTTATGACAATTATTCTTTCAGTCTTTATTCTATCGACCAAACTACAACGCTTAGATTTATAATTGAACAGTCGCTATAGTGGAATTCATCATTGTATGTAGTGTTCATTGATTTCCAGAAGGCTTATGACAGCCTTGACAGGGAGGTTTTGTGGAAATTAATGCGGCATTATGGAATACCGGAGAAGTTCATTAGCATCATCAAAGTTTCAAGTCAACACAGGGGTTCGGCAAGGATGCTAGTTATCCCCCTTTCTGTTTTTCTGGCTGTAGATTGGATAATGAAGAAAAGTACAGAAGGAAGAAGAAAAAAATGGTATCCAGATTACGTTGTGGAACCAGCTAGTCGACGACCTAGACTTTGCAGACGACATCGCCCTCCTTTCACATAGCCACAACCAGATGCAGGAGAAGATCAAATGCTTAGAGGAGGAGGTGATAAAGCTCGGACTACCTATTAGCAAGAAGAAGACAAAGTCTATGAGGATGAACAACAGAAGAGAAGGGGGACATTTAGGAAGTCTCAAGCTTCACTTATCTAGGAAGCATGTTAGCACAGATGGAAGCTCGGAGGATGACGTCAAGGAGAGAATTGGAAAGGCCAGAGTAGCCTTTAATCTTCTAAAGAAGGTCTGAAAGGCAAGGGCCATAACAACAATGCAACAACCGTCAAACTACGCATTTTCAACAGCAACGTCAAATCCGTATTGCTGTTCGGCTCGGAAACATGGCGGATCACCAAAGCATCGATAGGGAAGTGTTTATCGCAATAAGTGTCCGAGGAGCATTCTTAGGAAATGTTGGCCAGAGAAGATCAGTAATGAAGACCTTTGTAGGGCAACGGTCAGGAGCCAGTGGAACGGATAGTTAGCAGAAGGAAGTGGACATGGATCGGTCACACGCTCCGTAAACAGAAAGATCATATTTACCCTGCAGGCTTTAAACGTGGAACCCGTCGGGGAAACGCAGGCGTGGGCGACCCAAGAAAACATGGAGAAGCTGTGTGGAGGATGAATTCAGGAAGAAAGGAATGAGTTGGGCAGAATTGGAGAAAGTTTCTCAAGATCGTAGAAGAGAAAGCTAGTTGTTAACGGCCTATGCTCCGACAGTGTGCGAAAAGGCGATAAGTAAGTACTTCTTTCAGTCCGAACTTTTTCGGTTACTATCTAACTTAAAAAAGCAATATAAATATTGAACATACAAAAAATCGCTGGCACGCTTTTGGAGTCCACCTTAGTACCATATATTTTGATACAAATTGAGTGGTCCTATGGAATTCTGATGGACTAGAACATAATCAAGCGAGGAAAAACTGTTTTTCAGAAATAATTATTGATTTAAAAAACACATATTTGATTTTATTTTTCAGCGGTCCGGTATCCATCAAATCGCGCGCTCTGATTGGCTCGCGAGCGGGCCGGAATCCTACGATCCGGACCCCGGGTCCGGATGAATCGCGCGCGCGCTAATTTCTGTGAAGTTTATGCTGTTTCAGTGAAAGCAAAAAAATAAATATATTATTTACCGGCTTGGGGTCGGTCCAGATCGTCAAATACCGTGACCTCGGCCTTGAAAATACTGACCTCGACCTCCGGTCTCGGTCAGTATTTTCAAGACCTCGGTCACGGTATTTCACGATCCGAAACTCTGAGCCAAAAGTATCTATTAACTAACTGAAAATTAGAACTGATAGTCTGTTATGTCTACTAGATGACTACCCGACATTGTAGCATGCACTCTGCAATAATTGTTTTTGTTTCTAACCTATACATTAACCCTTTACTCGACTTTACTCCGTTCTATCAAAGGCTACAATGACATGGTACCGGTCCAATCTTTTGGTAGAATTTTGTTCTGGTAACAATTGACACCACAGTTATATGTTTGTCCCTGGAGTGGAAGATTATTACCATTTTTCCAGAGAATCGGGCCATGAATAGAAAAAGCTCTGAGACCATAGGACTTAAGAAAATTATTTGTCGATTACAAGTTCGTTTAGAGGGCCATAGGTTTGCCTAAAGAAACAGATTTTAGGCATATTGCTAAATTATTTTTTTACTGCAATTTTTTTATTCTAGTTTCTGTATATATTTTAACACCTTTGAATTATCATAGTATTATTGTAATGTTAGTTTTACAATGTTGTAATATATTGAGGACCTTCAAAATCACCTCTGGTGATAAGGCTTCCTTTTGAATTATATATTTATATATATTAGTACGTTTTCTCGGATAAGAACGTTAAACTGTAGGTCTCGTCTCTTACATACACTACACTAACCGGAACCAGAGGGGCGTTAAAGAACCACGAGGACCGTCGGAAGTTGCCCAACCTCTGTGTTACAGAACTCACCAATATACTAATGCACACTCATGTTTATAAAACTGGTTTTCATTGGATGTGTTATCCAAACATGTAAAGGCGCTTAGAGCTTTGAGGATAAGCGCTATATAAGCACCTACAATAAGAGATTATTTATCGGAAGATTCAACGGCAGCGCTGATACATGCATTTGTTACATGTAAGTTACTGTAGATAATGGGAATGCACTTTTGTATGGCCTCCCTAAGTATCTTATTCAGAGGTTGCAGTCAGTACAAAATTGTGCTGCCCGGCTTGTTACACGTGACTCTAAATTTGCACATGTTACGCCAGTACTGAGGGAGCTCCACTGGTTACCAGTGGAGCATCGAATTATTTTTAAAATATTATTATTAGTTTTTAAATCTCTTAATAATTTAGCACCTTTATATATTAGCAATTTATTACATCACTATAGTCCAGGTCGTAGTCTTCGCTCAGCAAATCAATGTCTCCTTGTCGTCCCTGGGTCTAATCAAAAGACTTATGGTGACAGGGCATTCTCAGTGATAGCCCCTAAGCTATGGAATGCCCTGCCCATTGACATAAGGAGAAGCAGTTCTCTTTTAATTTTTAAAACGCGCCTAAAAACTCATCTTTTTAAACAAGCATTTTTATAGATTATTATTATTATAGATTATTATACTGGTTATTTATAGAATTGTTTTTAATTGTAGCATTGTAAAGCGCCATAGAGCAGTTAATGTATATGGCGCTATATATATCTATTATTATTATTATATTATATTATTATTATTATTAATATTATTAGTCCGTCAGTTTTGTAAACTATTTAATATTACCCTCTGAAAAGTCTTATTATAATTATTATTATATGCCAGAACCCTTAACCACAAGAAAAATCAGCCAGTTGTGTTTACTGGTACCACTCAATAATTCAAGAGGCCAAATCCAACATCCATCCTAAATACAGATTGAATACTCAAGCCTTTAGCTAGTCAAATGCTCAGATGTACAGTACACTTGTAAACAATGTAGAACTAGACTCAGCCAAAATGGAAAAGGGAATTCAACTCATTTGAAAATTTGACTGGTACCATGTAATTGTAACCCAAGTCTTTACGGACCCTATGTCTGATGGGTGTGACAATGTTATGATTGGTTTGTTGTGTTTATCTAATATGGTGGACATTTTTAAAAATAACACGTTTGTTGTTCTATGACTTTGCATCACATACATCAGTTTTAGACCAAAGGACCAAAGGATGGATCAAAGGATGGATCAAAGGATGGGTCAAAATTCCATGAGATTTTAACGGATTAAGTTCACTACTTTTACCGTTCCATCATGAGCATAGCCTATAAAATGGCCTTTTTTGGGCTACAAAACTACATGTCACGCCCATCAGGGTCTTTAAACTATTGTGACCATAACCTCTTGGCACCCATCTTTAAAGGTAGCATTTCTCAGACATGACTGATGACACTTGCATATCTGGAAGCATCCAATGCTCAGCGGCATTCCCTTAATTCAGCTTGCTCTTGTTGTTGTTGTTGTTGTTGCTCTTGTTGTTGTTGCTGCTCTTGTTGTTGTTGTTGTTGTTTTTCTGCTAGCAACCTCTCCATTTTCTCCTGATAATACCTACATGTATAGAACCATGTCACTTTGTCCAGGCACTTCTTGTGCACTACACAACGACACTCTGGGAAAAATCGAACATTGTTACAGTATCATAAAAGGCTGATACCACTTATTGTATCTACCCATCCTCACTTAGCTCTACTTGTGAGAAAAACATGTTCTGTCTGCACACATGAAACTTCAAAATACTCAACTGATTTTTGGGTAGGGGTGTGCCGCCCACATTTAACTCAACTCAACTTTATTATCTTTTCTTAAAATATTACAGAGATGGCACATCACCTGCAAATAGCATAACCCGCCCTACCATAGACCTACAGTTAAAATTGTATTCCCTACAGCAGACCTAAAGTAAGTCACCAGGGTGGTCCAGTTGAACACAATCAAAGCGGAGTTGTTAATCATGTAAATGTTTTAAAATAAACTGTCTTTGAAATTTGTTTGTAGGGTAGCCATAATGAAATACATACCCTATCAGAGACCAAACAAGTGAAAACCAATACCCTATAGCAAGACCCATCCCCCATCCCCTACTGACCCCCGGACAATACTGTTAGAGCATGAACATATGAATGTGTCATAACTTGACACGACATGAAATGTGCTCTATTTTCATCTTACCTTTACACTGAAAGCCTTGGTGGTAAAACCCCCTAAAGAAATATGAGGGTCGGAATAAAAGCAGAAAAGTAAAGTAAAGTATAAATAACATAAAAACAAGCATATCATAGTGCTACAGTAATCATTGCAAGCAGGTTCAGAAGTAGAGCAGTTCACAAGTAGGCTCACAGGAGTGTGGGGAAGTCTGCTTTCCTGGACTTTAAGGGCTAATTCTTGAGTGTGGAGTCCAATCTAGATTTCTATCCTAGCAGAACTGCACTTGTGTACCTTATTGGATTAATTTTCAGGTCGCTTTAAGGAGGCTGCCTACAATTTTTTCTGCTCTCCACCACCAAACTTTGTTTGCCTGCTGTTCAGGCTCAAAAACCTGTACCGGTCTGAACTTTCAGATGGTTACCCTGTGAAATTTATTGTAGTGTGCATATTGTTGTGATCGGAGTTGCTATAGCAACGTTATAACCACACCCTTGTTTATAATAGCGCTGCCATCAGACGCATTGCGCGACCTAAACTTTTAAAATGACACCCCTCACACTAATCCCTGAGTACGGTAGCTAGCATTAATCACAGCAAGTTTGGAGAGAATTCATTGGGCTGGTTTTATGTTATTCGAACTGACTTTTTCAGGCTCCAAAATGGCAAAGCTATTTATGCCGCAAATATTTCCTTGACAAAGAATGGCTAATATCTGCGAAATTAAGAAATCCTTGCCGCCCAAATAATCTACAAACCCAAGGCAATGTACCAGCCAAATTTCACTTCTTAGAATGCTTCCGATTTTGTTTGGCATGTGTTCAAGGAAACTGCAAAATTTGAGAAATTATATTATAAATCTTCCGTTTGTTATAAAACTTACACTTTTCGCCTCTGACACAAATCTCATATGTTAAAGTTTTTGATACTTCCGTAAATTATTCTTGAATATATACCAAAGATAACCTCCAAGTCTTGAGTTCATTGAAGTATTTTAAGGCACCGAGAAAATATGCCAAACTTCACTACTCTTTTGGTTTGCTCGAGCCGGTTTTTGTCATTGTACTTTGTTTTCACCTGTTGTAGCTTTCACGTGGTTTTCCCTGTAATCAGTGAAGTGAACTACATTCCAGCGTGTTCAACATTCATACTCTAAAAGCGAAGCGAATAACAATCCAACAACATTAATTATGAACGTTAACTTGATAATGCTGAGCTTTCTAACTCTTTGTCTTTAACCTCCCACCACTGCCTGGCTGGCAACCACTCGCTCTTCAATTTATCAGTTCTTCTGCCTTCCTCTTTTTCGATTTTCTTGGAAAAAACATGATAGAAAATCATACGCTTTGCCGCTTCCTTAGCAAGCGTGACGGCAAACTGCGCGGAGAAATCATTGAGCCATAGACGCAATGTTTGATTCCCATGCTGGAATGTAGTTGGCTGGGAAACCGACATCAAATCTACGACAGGTGAAAACAAAGTACAATGACAAAAACCGGCTCAAAAAACGTTGCTATAGCAACTCCGATCACAACAAAATGCACACTACAATAAAGTTCAAACCCTCCAGGGTAAATATGTGAAAGTTCAGACTGGTACAGGTTTTTGAGCCTGAACAGCAGGCATACAAAGATTGGGTGTTTTAGGGCAGAAATTATTGTAGGCAGCCTCCTTAATTTCAAGATTTTCGAGATTTAAAAAAAGCAACATGAAAAAAAATTCCTGCAAACTATAATGTCGCAAAATTTAATACCCTCATTAATATTTCTTGTTTTTCAATTTAATGAAGAATTCACGGCTACAATGTAATATGTATTATACAATTACAAAAGCGTTAGCAGAAGGTGATCATGTCTTTGGCTATGCTATGGTACTTGATGCGGTTTCTGTGGTTTGTTTTGTTATGAGTTGATGATTTTCATAAATTAGAAGTATAAACTAATAATACAATTCTCAAAATAAAATGATTTTTTTTCATTTTCACCTTTTTTTCGCGAAATTAAGTGCCCGCAAAAATTAGTACTAATAAGGTACATTTAAGAGATTCAAGAAAATCTGATATAGTCTTGCATTGCAGCCCAAAATCTCCCTGTATTTCAAACATCACAATTTTTTTAGCTTTTAGGACACTAAGCTAATTATGTAGAAAAGGACCGGAAGTTGTGGAAGGTAATAACAGGGTCGACTCCTACAGCCCTGGATGACCTCCTTCCTCCACTGAGAGCTCGTACGCTCAGGAGGAGGGGGCATCCTTACTTGCTTCCGCGCGTACGCACTGAGCGGTTTAAGAGCTCTTTCATTAATTGTTGCCTTTTTTCCTACTTGTAATTAATTATTGTATATTGTAAATTTCCATGTCTGTCTGGAGATATAATTGAATAAAGACTATTATTATTATTATTATTATATTATTATTATTATGTACCGAATTGCCTTTCAAACAAAAAAATTGAAACTTCACAGTTTAATAACTTACAATTTGTATGGTGAGCACCAACATATTGAAAGCAGAGAATTTATTTCATTGAAGCATAGCTTTCTGATAGTTCGAGAGCTTTGATTTTACTATCCCTTCTTGCCACAATGAACTATCGCTTGAACAAAAAAAGAAATCTTTTTTAAATTTACAGGATATAAAATAAAATCAAGGAATTTCCAGAAGTTTCCAGGAAGCATACAAACCCTGTTTTCATTTCAAAACAAGTTACAAAAAAAATAGACATAGACAGTTTTCATTTTAACATGGTTAGAAATATCAGGAAAAAAAATACTGTTGTAAACATGTTTGCCATATGACATAGTATGTCACAGGCTTAGAGAGCTTTCATGGAACACCTGGAAGTTTGCTTTTCTGATTATTTAGTCAGGAGAAAATGGGGATAACACTACACAAAATGGTAATGCTTCCTCTGTAAATTTGTAAAAAATGTTTTCCCTGAATGTTTACTATAATTTTGTACTAAAGACATCCTCTAGCTATACATCCCTGCTACTGTTATCATCAAAATAACATATCATTTGTCACTGAACTACATTTAACCCTGACTTGGCAGTTTCATGCCTTTTTCAACCTCATATTTTGACAGTTTCATGCAATTTCAAGGATGTCTTGTCTCATCAAAATTCAGCTGAGCAAATTATTCTTAAGCTCATTAATAATTCATCAAGCTTAAACAAAGAAAAACATAATTATGAGGTTTGGACACACAGTCTTTCTATTTGCATAGATTTTTTAGATTATTTTTGGTCCTTCTTTCCTTGTTTTTAAATTATTTATTCAAGAAGCTTTATCAAAAATTCGAAAGTGTTTTTCAGCAGGATTCCAAACACCAAAAAGTCAATTAAAAATCTCGGCTTTGCTTGTTCATTTCAACACACTTCTCTGTGTTTGGAAATTCTGATTGCGTTAAAATATATATAATATATAATTTTATATATTTCAGAATCTCAGATCTGTGGTTTCCTGACCATCCCGTCAATCCCAGTCTTATAAAAATGCATATCAGGGTTGTCGGCAGCATTGGCAATTGAATGGGATGCAATCAGGAAAATAGAAACTGTTTCTATTATCCCAGTTGCATCCCAGGCGATATTTGACGTCACCGATCGTTCACAAAGCTGTGTTTCATATATCGGGAACTGACAAGGATGGTCGGAAAATCAGCCATACCAGATCATCCCTGACAGTCGCGACGTATGAAAAACAGCCTTAAAGGTGCAATCAAATGGTGATGAGAGGTGATGAGAGTTTTCCGTTTGATCGCAAACTCTCATTGACTCTCATGCACTTTGAACACTTTGAGTTGTTGACCGTTTGATTGTGCGGATGAGCTTTTTTCAGTCAGCAGCTGCCGCCAAAAGAACTGCAGGTTCATTTGGTTCCTGGAATGCAGGCTTTCCTCCACTGACAGGAACTGGGTGCTAGTGCTCACCCTGACTCTCAGCAACTCTCATCACCATTTGATTGCTCCTCGTGAGAGTAGATGAGAGTGGATGATGGTTGGAACTCTCATTAGCTCTCATCACCGTTTGATCCCTGCTTAGACTTCTCTTTGGCATTTTTTCACGTTTTGAATTCAATTCAGGTTCAGGTTGCTGGTCGTGGGCAAGCTAGTTTGAAATGAGCTTTGAACTCGTTGTTTCATGCCCCACACCCTCAAGTCAGTCAGGACCTTATCGCGAATTCTTCCGGTGTTTTGCAAACAGAGAGTAAAACACACGGTAAAGCTGAAACACAACCCGAAAAACTCCGTATTATACTCTCTCATTAAACTCAACACACTTACAAATATAGCGGACATGAAATCAAGCTCAGATTGATAAGCAGTCTGTAGTAAAACATAACTAAAGGAAAGGGAAAAGCATTCAGTTTTCCTATATTATACACACTAGAAGCAAGATGTAAGCTCACTGTTTATTCGCACTTCGCACCCCTCGACATGTTTATATAAAGTGGTCGCATTCAACTTACCAGATCATACTATGGCATTGCGAACAAATGGTTGGCTGTTTAAAGGTTGTTACTGCAAATTCGTGGCCACAAGCTATATGTTTTTCGCCCTCTTCCAGCTTCTTTTCCTCTTCTTCTTCGGTCAATAAAGTCTGGTAGTTGGCGGCCATGTTTGTTCTTTGCTGAAAACAAAACCCACAATCCTTTGTCAAGCGGGGCGTGGAGTGGTCACGCAACGGTCACGCAAGCGCCAGGATCGGTCGGCCCTGGATGCAATCTTTCCAGCTTTGGCCAATAAGTCCGTATCTAGAAATTTGCACTTTCTATTCAGGAAGATAAAAACCAACATAAGGAACGCTGGAAAATCTAGGCCTGAATTTATGCTGAATAAAGACACTATGCGGAAGGTTTTCGTGCTTTATTCACTATAACTAGCAGTATCTATGTAGATAGTGAAGTGCTCGGAGGGGAAGCTAATCTTTGCAGAAAGTGTTTTGTTTAGTGTATAAAAATGACGCGTCTCAATATTGTATACAGTGCAAGAAATTTAATAAACTATTAAATTGTATACATACTGTAAGTTTGAGAATTATCAATGTGATCTGAAGGTTGCCAAATGAAAAACACATTTCAACTTTTTTCTTTCTTTTTGTAGCTGCTTGAGGAATATTTCTACAGTTCTTAGGAACATTTCAGAAAATAGCACTATTGCTACAATTAAATGTCTGCTTGGTCTGTTATGAAACAAAGTTCTTGTTTACTCTAATCCTCTAACAACAACATTGGATGTTAACAGTTGATTCAATGGTTAACCAGTGATTTGATTTCTAAACAATATTAGCAAACTTCTCCTGGTGGCATAATGACTTCTGCTGTAGTTATCCATATGTATGAGGGGTGTAGACAATTGCACAATAAAATATCAATGTACATAGTATGTTTCAGGAATTAGGTCCGAAGTCAGAAACATAATTTCTAAAGCAGGATTTGCAATTGCAGTAGATTGGTTTCTGGTGTTGGTTGAATATTCTAGCTGCACAGCCATTTTCTTGATTCAGTTCTGGTATTGTTTCAGACGAGTAATAATAACAGCATTATACTTTTCATGCATGAGATACAACATCGAACCAGTTTTTTCACATTATTTTACCAAAGTCAGACATTTTGTTCTTGACATAATTATTTCCATAATAACAGACACTGGTGTCCTTGCAGTTGATGTCTATGCTTGGTCAGTTCTGACACTGTAAAAGCTTCCAATCATCTGCTGATTGTCTCCATTTTGTCGTGTTGTTCATAGAATGCAATAACTTGGCCCCTTGCTACCAGTATATAACGGCACAATAATTCTTTGCCCATATCCATTTTTTAAACCTTGTTCGGATAGCAATAACAATTTAGGTTTTGGTTCCTGTGACAGTTTTTTTTTCTCTGCAATGATAATATATGATGTCTCTCCCTTGATTTGTTGCTTGCTGTAGAGATGGGGGTTCCATGTAGATAATGTCAGGTCTTCATATCATTTCTCACATGAAATCAGTGGATGGCAACTTGCAACCACTGAAGAGAATGTTGTGCTGGTTGCTTAGAGGGGATATCCATTATGATGCTAGGATGGATCTACAAAAAGAAAAATAATTAAAAAGAGGAACAACAACAACAATAAAAGATTGTATTATCATTTACTTACCTGGACAAACACAACAAATACACATTAAATGATATTGCATAAAGGGTGTGCTATTTTTGGAAAATTTTTTGCCCCAATTTATTCAGCTTATTGTAAGCTGTGACAACTGTAGCAACAAATATTGGGTACTTTGCTTTTAATAGGCTATTTTGGTTCTGGACCACATAAGGCAATTGAAGTATGAATAGTGCAACATCCAGGCAATTTCCCTTCTGGTAATGTTTCAGCTTTATTACTGGTTTGTACTACAGCAGCTAACTATGAGCTGCCTGGTAATGTATACAGCTTTATTACTGATTTGTACTACAGTGAGCTGCGCATCTATATAGGTTAGCCCTCAACTAATTACAATCCATACCTCCTCTTAAATTCTGGAATTCAGAGTTTGTTCATCTAACATGAGAACTGAATGAATAGTCATTGCTTTTGAAAGAATGGTCAAACTTTGATCTACATGGCCTTAATTTTTTTAGCCAGGCAATAAAATTGGCTGAAAAATGCTGTTTGTAGTTATAAGCAAGAACACTCAACTTTGATGACTTAGGGGCAGCTTTTTTCAGCAGAAATTTAATTATACTTCTCAATTTTCTTTTGCTTAATACCTGCATAAGTTTTTTCACAGGAATTCTAGATGGAGCACGATCCCTAATTTTTCTTTCTTTGTTATCTTTACTGCGTTTCTAACAGTACTTCTGTAGTAACTTTGCATGCTAGTATTTCTGATTTTGCTACACTGTTCAGCATGTTTGTCACAGGAATTAGACATACAACTATGTGTACCTGAGGTCACCACAGTTTTCAAAGTTATGTTTTCACTGGTGTCAGTTGACAATTTGCATTGAGGCTCATTGGCCATTGTAATTGATTTGTGTTCTTGTTCGACAGCAACAACTGCAGCCATTATGATGGTCGTGCCTTCGAATTCTCTCTAGAACTCGGGAGAAACGGCAGTGAAAATGTTCTCACACCAGTGAAAAATACGCTTTGAAAGCTGCGATAACTTGTTAAAAGGTAATTGAGGCAATTAATAGCTTTAACTTACCGATAATCTCAGCCAAACTTCCCAATAAACATCCACATCGAACAGCTAGCCCACGAGGAAAGAAATCTACCTGTGCAAAGGAGCACGGGAAGGCGTGCCACGGAACCCAAAAATGACACTCGCCGATCAGAAAATAATCGTACTGCGCATGCACCACAGGTACAAGAAAACAAGAGGCTGCAATCAGGGTTTGTAAAACAGTATAAAAAACAAATGTAAAGCGGCACGTAATGCATACTAACGTGCAAATGAAGGCAAGATTAGACTTGCTCTCCGCTCGCTGCGCTCGCTTTCTCTCTAGAACTCGGGAGAAACGGCAGTGAAAATGTTCTCACACCAGTGAAAAATACGCTTTGAAAGCTGCGATAACTTGTTAAAAGGTAATTGAGGCAATTAATAGCTTTAACTTACCGATAATCTCAGCCAAACTTCCCAAAACATCCACATCGAACAGCTAGCCCACGAGGAAAGAAATCTACCTGTGCAAAGGAGCACGGGAAGGCGTGCCACGGAACCCAAAAATGACACTCGCCGATCAGAAAATAATCGTACTGCGCATGCACCACAGGTACAAGAAAACAAGAGGCTGCAATCAGGGTTTGTAAAACAGTATAAAAAACAAATGTAAAGCGGCACGTAATGCATACTAACGTGCAAATGAAGGCAAGATTAGACTTGCTCTCCGCTCGCTGCGCTCGCTCCGAGCAATAAGTGGCAGTTAATGACTGTAGCCATATGTCGAAAGGTTAGTATGGCTAACCGACGGACTTCTCTAGCTTGGTCTCATTGCGTGATCCATACATTGGCATAACGCTAGCCCGGTCGCAGCTAAAGGTCCCACATGGGTCTTTGCTGTGGTTTAAAGCACTTCGATTTTCGAAGTCGCCTCTGCAGTTGTTTGCCAATGAAGTTTACTGAGGCAAACACCGGCTATGCCATGCTGATGAGTCCTAACAAGGACGAAACAGCTGTACATGGTTGCCGAACTGCACGGGTAATAGACTGTGCTAGCGTTCCGTCTAGGCCAGACTTATGCCGATGTGTGTATAGTTAGTGTTCATTCTCACTTATTATATTACATGTCGAAAGGTTAGTATGGCTAACCGACGGACTTCTCTAGCTTGGTCTCATTGCGTGATCCATACATTGGCATAACGCTAGCCCGGTCGCAGCTAAAGGTCCCACATGGGTCTTTGCTGTGGTTTAAAGCACTTCGATTTTCGAAGTCGCCTCTGCAGTTGTTTGCCAATGAAGTTTACTGAGGCAAACACCGGCTATGCCATGCTGATGAGTCCTAACAAGGACGAAACAGCTGTACATGGTTGCCGAACTGCACGGGTAATAGACTGTGCTAGCGTTCCGTCTAGGCCAGACTTATGCCGATGTGTGTATAGTTAGTGTTCATTCTCACTTATCATATAAGAAAGTGTTGTCGTTTTTATGGCAATTCCGCGCGGGTTGCCTGTGGTGTTCAAAACGTGACTCAGGCCCTTCGGCGGGAGGTAAAACAAAATGGCGACGAGGAGAAGAATGTTTCTCGAGTATCTGCAAGTTTTGGTCAATTTTCCTGCTTTATTCGTCAAGATGTGAGGAAAAGTACTTACAGACCTTCCAAATAAGGTAAGGGGGAATTTCCTAATAAGGAAGTTTTGCAACGTCGGCAAAACGACAGCTCTTGGCGAAATTTTCTTGATATGCAAAACCAATTACAAAGTAATTACACCAATTCTGAATAAAACCTGTTGGAGTAATTGCAAAGTAATTGCGAATTACTCACGACAGCGTCGTCTGAAATCTGCTCTAAAGCTATACATAATTTAACAAAAATGTTCGGCGGGAAACAGGTGCTCCCAAAGCATTGAATACGCCCCACTGCATTGAGATACGCACTGCACGATGTCATCAGCTCAGCTTACCACTTCTGATGTAAATTTAGTTTATTTAATAGTTTGGCTTCACGAGGTACGGTACGTATTCGTGTGACGGTATTCAGGCGCCTGTAGTACAAAAGCGTCTGTGATGTTTCGAAACCCTTCATCAGCGTGAAAGGTTGGAAAGTGCACTTTTGTCAAGGAGGGGTAGTCAATGGCCCATAAAATATCAAGAGTCTCGCCAAATTTTAGCAGAGTCTCGGAATTCTTGACGTGCCGCGTCTCGGAACCTCGGATTTCGCCCTCAAACGTCTAAACACAGTATATGAGCTGATATTTTCTTCAGTGTAGGGCTCGGATTTTAAACTGTCAGTCTCGGTGTAATGTTTTCCACGCGGCTAAACAGCGAAACACGAAGGAAACATGTGTCCGGCTACATAGTTGCGTGCTACATGCGTCCTGCTCTTGCTTACCATCTGTTTAGGTAACAGAAGACCACGGCGTTGTCAGCTTCGTGGAGTTTGGTAGTTGGGTTTTCTGTGTTGTCAACCCGCAGATCCTATCCTGGGAAATTAGTACCCATTCTGGGAGTTACCCTAGCCGGCCTTCTTTGGAGTTTACCGAGGACCCTGGCGCGCGACTCGACCCAGTTCTCCCAAGTGCATTCAGCAAAAACGACAATGGTTCATTGATGTGACACTTTTCATCAGATTTCCCTTGAGCGGGAACTCATTAAGAGGAGCCTCCACTGCTACTTTACAAGCTCTAGCCATATGCACAGGAGTACAACAATCCAGTGGGATTTTCCGCGACAATTGGTACTTGCGCAGTGTTTGCTGTGTGATGGCGCGCCGATTTCCTTAGTACAGGGACATTATCTGTAACCATGACAACTAATTGTCGCGGAAAATTCAAAATCTACAATCTAAAAATAGATTCATATACTCCTGTGCTTCGGACGCCCAGCAATGATGGAGGTGATGGAGACTCCTGGTGATGGGTTCCCTGTGCTTCAGACGCCCACCAATAGAGGCTCCTGTTGATGGGCTCCCTGTGCTTAGGACGCCCACCAATAGGTGATGGCGGCTCCTGTTGATGGGCTCCCTGTGCTGCCCACCAATGGGTGATGGAGGCTCCTGTTGATGGGCTCCCTGTGCTGCCCACCAATAGGTGATGGAGGCTCCTGTTGATGGCTTCTAGTTCGAGCCGTTGAATCGAGCAATCATTAAGCGCTGCTAATGACGCTATGTTGTAAAACTGGCCAAATGTACCCAAGTGCATCCACGATCATGTGCGACTTTGTTACGTTTGTTTGTAGAGACCACATCCACTAATTCAAGGCCAGAAAAGAATAGGAGTTGCTTCTGCAAACAGAGTCTACGTCACGACCTTGAGACACTCACGAGAACTCATCGGATTCGCGAGTGCATTAAGCATTAGAGCACAACTTTCTATTACTTTATCGGCGAAATAGAGCACGCGTGATGTTGGGAGAGACACATTGTGAAATATCAACATCAACATCAACATCACAAGTGCTCTATTTTTCCGATAGTCATAGAACGCTGATAGCGGGGGAAAACTATTACTTTGGTGAAATAGAGCATACATTTGGACCAATCAGGACGCGCGTTATATCATAGCTATATCATATTAGTCAAATCACACTAGTGGTCTATTGTCAATGCTGCGTTGTGATTGGATGAGCTACTAGTAGGCTATAAGTTATAGCCTATTAGTAGCGAAGTGTCGGATTTGAGAGCCAGAAAGTGGCAAATGACCAGAAAAAAACGTTTTTGGCTACACAAATTGACCTACTAGTGTGATTTGACTAAAACAATTATTCCTCTCGCCCTCATGGCCTCTGGGTCAATAGCCTATTCGGCCTCATGGGCTATTGACTTGCCCATTCGGGCTCGAGGAATAATTGCTAAATAGAAGACAAAAGACAGTATTGCCTAGTGCGAGAAGTTTATTACATTTCTATAATATATATCATATATAATATATATATTAAATTCTCTTTGTACCGACGTCAATAATTGGCAGTTTCTACAAAAGTTCACGGTAGAAAATTGTTACAAAAATAGATTATAAAATCTACACTGGTACTAGCGAGTAAATGCGCGAGACGACGTGGAAGCGTGACTGACTTGCGTGACTACATAATGGGACTGATCGCATTTTCAGCAGTAAATCTTTCTCAATTTCAGGAATAAATACCTGGACTCAGTTGTAATTTTTTATGGTGTTTTTGTGCTTAAAATTGAGTCCATTTTACTGCAGTTTTCACAATTCTGCGAACTTTGTAACAACAGTGAAAGTCGTGTTTCAGCTTCCTTCGATCGCACAACTAACACTAAGCAATCACTAAAATCACTGAGGTTTTACAGAATGTGCCAGTTGCTTAGTTGTTCGCCTGCGAGACGGCTCTCCGGTATTTTTTTCCCCGGATATTTGATTTTTTGGGCGCGCGGGATTCCTGTGCGCTTTCACTTTTTTCCTTCCGCGACACAGGAAACCCGCGCACCCAAAAAATCAAATATCCGAAAACAAAAAACCCACTGGAGAGCCGGCTCGAACTCGCAGACTACTTAGACTACAATGTAATTAATTCGTGATGGGTTCGCAGAAATACGAAAACCACAGGAAGTGAGAAAACGAGTCAACTTCAAATCATTTTGCATTCTCGACTGCATTTTAAGGTGTCCCATGGCTAATTCACTGGAAACACAACCCAAAATAAATCACCATATCTGCCCAAAAACGACATATTTTTATCTGGGGACAACGGCCTCTTCGGATAAGACATTAGCATCCGCCATTTTCACAGCATAGCAACATAACAAGTCGGAGAGTTGTGAGCGTTTCTATCGGCTGATTTAGAGAACATTTAGCAATTTTCTCGATTGAATTTGGTAAATCAAATCTGAAACTTTGTTTATAGATGTTGATTTAGATATTTCTACGCGATATTCGTCTTTTAATATCGAAGGAAAATAATAACAAAGGCTCTTAAGGTTTCCAAACAAAACAGGGCCGTCCCACTCGGAAACGCCACATGACAGAATTGTACTTTTGTTATAAATATTGTTTTCTTGTAAATTAGCCATGTTTCACCTTAACATTGTGTAAAAAAAGTTTGTAATTGGGAATTTCAAAGTTTTGCCTGATATTTACAAAGGAAAACAGAACAAATAGGACATCAGCAGCAGTGATGGGGCAGGACTATAGCAAAGCTAACATTAGAGCCAAGGCAGCCAATTAGAAAACAGTATGTACTGCACATGCGCAATGGCCACGGGCCTTTACTTTTACTCCAAATACGAAGCTGTGGTATTTACTATCACGAAAACATGGACAGATATATTTTTATGGAATAAAAATGCATCCTTAGGGTCCAGAAATTGATTTAATTTCATTACTCGCTGTTTCTGTAATGAACTTTCATTCAAACAGTTTTCAAGCGTGATCAAACAAGCGAGAAAATCTACTACATTTAATTACCATTTCGAATTACCGTGAACGGTAATCTTTTTTTTATGTTGCTTGTGCTTGAAAACATGCGCGTTTTGTCGGCGTGATACATCAAGTTTCTCGCAAGCTGATTGGCTAAAACATAACATCAAATGTACCCCAATTCTGCAATAGCCAATCAACGTGCAAGAAGCTTGAAAACATGTCACCAAAATGTGCATGCTTTTAATTCCAAACGACGGAAAAAAGTTTGCCGATCACGTTTTTACTTGACAATGGTAGTAAAGAACTTTGGATAAAAAAATCTGGACCCGAGAACGTAAAACTAGAAAGGGATACACGAATGGAAAGCCAATGCATTAAAGAAACCATTCAGCTCTATTATGCTGCAGTTAAAGGTAAGGAAACTTTAAATGTGCCAGACGCGCTAATTGAAGCAAAAACAATCACTTCGTCTTTGATGCTCATGGGGGAAGACTAGACCTGTTCCCGCCTTTTTAGCGCGCGCGCGCCGCCACACAGGGATCCCATCCCCTCCCTAGATATAGTTAACACGGCAAGTACATGTGCCATAAAATATTGTCGGATTTAAAGGTGTGAATGGTTCACTGTATTAGATACTAGCTGAATGATTTCGATTGATGATTTTAAATTTTGTGCGCTAGTTTTGGCGCGATAGAACATTAAGCATGCATTCTACAAGAGAATAACTAATTTTCTACACCCTTTATAAAACTCCCTTTCAAAAGCGTGCATGCGCTGTGGCATAGTAGTTAAAAAATTTGTCAGAAAACAGTGCACAGTACTTCCTCAACGGTTGAATGATAACCATTTTTCCAGGACCAGAATTTAGGTTATCTTGTTTTTCAAAGTTCTAAACTGGTAAGAGTTACCGTGGATAGTTAACGTAAATAACTAAATGTTTCATCTTCCAGTCGATTTTTCTGCATTTTCAAGTTCTTACATTAAAGATTAAAGATCTCAATAACAACAGACTTCAAACACTTAACTTGCTTTTTGATGCTTTTTAAGGCATGTGGAGTTGAATGCAAATGAATACAAAGTGAATGCTTATAAACTGAAAGTGAAAACTAAAAAGTAAATACAAATAAATGAAACGTGAATACCAATAATAAATAAAAAGTGAATAAATCTGAAGAAAGGTGAATACTTATCAATGAAATATGAATGCTTATGTATGGCCGGAAATGCAGCCAAATCGAGATCGATTTTCTCAAATATTTCTATTGCCAGAAGCTCCAAAAAACGAATAAAGCTGGACACCCTGAACTGATGTAAAACGTAGGCTTTGTGGCTAAATCCGTTTTTCGCGCTGCACATTTTGAAAAGGTCGCTTTTGTGTTGGGATTTGGGGGTTTAGTTCCGCCAGACAAACCATCTATATCAGGTTCTTGTCTTGTCACTAGTGCAGTCGCCTGGCTTTCCGTCCCGACAAAAAAACCATTTGACTGCACTAGGCAAAATAGGGCAAGGATCTGATTGGTCCACACGTTTGACTGGCGGAACTGAAAACCCGTGTTTTTAAAATTCCCGTTAACCAACCATTTTGGGGGTAAATTGTATTTTCGGTATCTGTAACGTTTAATTGTTTTCCACTTTTAATGATCAAGGTATCTGGATCAGTCACCAGAACGACAATGCTGTGTGCACTATTTCCTGACAAATTCAAACACCCGGACCGAAGCCCTACAGTCCATATACTGGAGAGTCCTAACTCTAATTATCGTCTGTACATGATTACCCAGTTATATTACACATATTTTACCTTAGTCATATTTCCTGCCAGTCGGTTTATTTCCGCGGTACAATAGAGTCTTGTGGATGCTATTCTTGTTTCATAACATATATCTTTTTACATTAGCATTATTCACGGGGTTGCTGTGGTAACCACCGCTGCCTTGAGACTGGCACTAGACAATCTCCTATTTGAAGGCTTTATACGCATGCTCAGACTTAATGACCTTACTCGTTTTCTTCCTTGCATCTTTTACCTGCGGGAGCTTAATATCCACGAGGTGCCGAGCCATGGTTCACATGATATATGTCCACCATTCACGTGAAGAACACGTGGCCACAAATCAAGCGTTCTCCTCTCGAATCTCCGTCTCTCATTTTTTGGTGAGAACTTCACAGGAGAGAGGAGACTGGGGCTTAGGGCCCAGATCTCTCGGCGCGTATGATCACGTGATGAGATCACGTGGTATCAACTTGTCCTGTTTCTATTTGAAGACTTCAAAGACCTGAAACAAAACGTGGGAACAAACCTCGGTGTGAAACTCGTTGGCCTTTTGGGATGCATAGCCTTTTTGCTTAGAGAACGTCAGAAAATAGGAAGGGCAATCGATGTTGTCCTAATTGATTTAAGAAATGTAGGGGCACAAAAGTTGTGGACGAAGGGAAGCGGCCTAAACATATTTACCGAGGTGGACCCGAGAAACCGGCACTACCAACCTAACCTATTCTTTTTGGAAAAAAATATCATTTCAATTGAAAATATCTCGTGAATAAAAATGTACTCAAGATTCCACTCAAGATGAAAACTCGCACCCCTTTTCAGCGTATCAAGTCTGTGCGAGGAGCATTTCTGATTGGCTGAATTTTGTTTCGCCTAGATTCCCGCCTTTTTTGGCGGACACAGGAAACCCAACAAAAATATTTTGTTCATCGGCTTTTTGCCTTTGACACACAGCAGCCATCTTGGATTTTCTAATACAGCGAAGCAGGCATGAAAGTGAGGCCAAGCGTGTTAGCTCACCCACGCATAGTCATTTCTGTAAGAAAATATCCAAGATGGCTACCGTGTGACAATTAACCATTATCCTGCGAGATTGCGCAGAATATCGTCTGATACTTAGCCGACGAGGGACGAAGTCCCGAGTTGGCTAAAATCAGACGATATTCTGCAAAATCGAGCAGGATAATGGTTTTATTATTCAGCACATCGATAGCACAAAACCCCCCGAAAAAGGTGACTTTTGTGTATTATTTACGAGCTCAAAACATCACATTTTCCTCAGAGACGGATATCGCAGGATAGCTGTCATGTACAGAAGACAGCTATTGTCGTTCCAATGACCATATTTGGGCAGTGCATTGAAGTGCTGAATAATAAAGGCAAATAGCCGATGAACAAAACATTTTTGTTGGGTTTCCTGTGTCGCCGCGCGTGCGCCAAAAAAGGCGGGAATCTAGGCGAATAGTGAAACAATATCAACGTCAACTGTGATATTCAAAATCTTTCAGTAGCTAAACGTTTTCGGAATAAGGAGGCGAGTTCTTTGCTGGTAGCTAATACACTTTGGTCCTCATCAATTCTGCATCGAGAAAATGACAAACAGGGTAGGGGCGGGGCGGAGTCATTTTCCCGAGTCGAGTCAACCGCGTGTACACATGTTTTGACAGCTTCCAGAGTTCTGCATTCAAATGGATGTCAAAGTTGGAATACATGATTGTCAGAGTGGAGGTTAAAAGCATCAAATTCGGGAGAACTGAGGAATACATCGCGTCCTCAGATTATTAACTTAACTAGGGTTAAATTAAAATTCATTTAACCATATTAGTTTAAAAGTAAAATTAGTTTAACACACACTGTTAGCACTGTGCGAAGATGTATGTGTCGTTAAATCAAACCAAATCCGCATTGGAAAGAAATATTACTGGAATAATCAAATTATGATTGAAAATGTATTAGATGTCTCTTGTAAACATACGGGAAAACACACGCGGCATTCGGTTGCGAAAAGTACGAGGAGCAGCGTACCGTTTCTTGTCCCTTTACCTTAAATCAAATAAATTATATTTCCACTTCAACTTCCTGCCAGTAGCCGTGTTCAAAACAGCGATTGGGCAAGAAAAGCTCGTCCAAATCTTGCTGGGGGGTAATGTCCGTTAACTCCAAGGATGTCCTGAAAGATAGCACGGCCGATCACTATTGGTGCCTTGTCTTGCTTGTGCCAGAAAGGGAAGCCTATTTTTTAAGTCTACGCGGGAAAACTACGACGGCACCTGTGGATTTTCTCCCGTCTTGGAGTGAACGAAAACCAAGAACTTGTGTTGCTTGTGCCAGTTGGAGTGGAGAGTACAGAAAAGCAGGCGAATGCAGCGGTGAAGACGCGATAGCAGAGTACATTTACAGGTCGAGGATAAAGAAAATATATACATAGAAAGATAAAGCTACAAAGAATTTTAATTCTTCGGACCTCGAGCCTCTGGTTTCCAGGGTAAGAGTGAACGAAAGCCAAGAACTTGTTATGCTTGTGCCAGTAGGAGTGGAGAGTACAGAAAAGCAGGCGAATGCAGCAGTGAAGACGATAGCAGAGTACATTTACAGGTCGAGGATAAAGAAAATATATACATAGAAAGAAAAAGCTACAAAGAAATCGGACTAAATTTTAATAGCGAATTTCATTCACATAATATGTTGTCTGCAAGGACGTTTTGGTTCAGAAAGTGGTTGTTAACAAGAAAATAAATTTAAAATATTTCAAACCTTATGAAAAAAATTCATAGAAAAAAACTTCAACCGTACTACAGTATGATGGCAACATCGTTTGACTTCACGATAGAAAAACCCTATAATTTCTACCAGATTCAGTGATCAATTAATTATAATTTTTAGTCCCACAGAATCTATCAAAAGAGGTCTAAGGTCTAGCATGGATTTTCTATCTGTTCATCATTTTAAGGTGACTTTATAAGTGCTATTTTTGTTGATAATTGCGTCATTTGTTACGTGTTATCAAGAAACTAAGCTTGCAAACATTTTTAGAAAGATTGTTAAATTAATTTGCTTTCTTTCATTAGCAAAGAATTATAGAAATCAACTGGAAGTGCAAGCTTAAAAACTACTTTTCGTTTGAGCTAGAATTCAGTAAAGCGAAATTTCAAATAAAGTATTTCAAAATACTCTAGTTTTATACTCATTGGTCGCGATTATCAATTTCCCACGGGAACCCTGTGTCGTGAGAAGCGCGGTCTTTGAAAAAAAAAAATGCGTATAAGAAGAAACGCAACGATTGATGCACTGAGTGAAAAAACGTGAAGACAGCATGCAAAGAAAGCCACGTGGACGCAGATAGCAACAAGAACATAAATACAAAAACGTTTCAGCTTTCCCTTAAATTTGTTGTCAATAGGCTTCCCTTCAGTAGAACTTGGCAAGCAAGGCTCTTCCTTTGATGCTAAATACATAAAACTTGCAAATAAATTTTGAAAATCAATAAATTGTTATAAGTATGCAGTTATGCAACGTGTTGATTTGACTCGAAGTCCTGCTTTGGCAATGAAAATCAAACGTCTTCCAACATGGATACTGGATATTGTGTCCTCAGCTTTTTCTAGCGATGAACTCGTGTACAAAATGTGAACAAATAAATATGGTACGTTGTAGATTCTCGCTATGAAAAATATCATTATGCCGACCAAAATGTTGACTGATTAAATCACGTGTAATTGTTTGCTGCAAAATTAGAAATTCAGCCTGATTTCAAGCATCATTATGTAGAAGTAATATCTTTTTATTGCAGTTTTTGCGATGTGAGCAGTTAGTCTGCAATACTACTGCCATTCACTCACACTGTGACCCCCAACATTCAAAAGACCGACTTCAAAAACGCGTTTTCAAACGCCAATCAAACAGTCACCATGGCAACTTCACGTCCCAGGACATGTACAAGCGTCGAGCGAGCGCACAGTGCCGCCATCTTGTGTATACAGCTATTTCAAGAAACGTTGAAATAGCTGTAAGTGAGTTCACTCGCCAGACCGAGCTACACCGTCGAGAGCGGGAAAAGCTTAAGTCGTCATGGAAACGGTTTGATTGACGTCCAGTAAAACATTCTTCAAGACTGTCTTTTGAAGGTTGAGGGTTGCAGTGTTATGAGAACGGCAGTAAGATAGTTACATTACATAAGTCAGTTTAAAATTATCACTTTAATTTATGGATACTCCATTAGATTATCCATTATTCTATTGTTAAACATGCAATCTGTTATCTCTAGGGTTGGGAAATAATCAAATGAGCAACAAATTACAGATATTTTTCATTAGCAGTTTCTGCTTTTGACTTACCTTGTGTCATCGTCACTTGGTAGTTTATCCTCGTCGATGTCTTCAATTTCTTTACCCTCTTTCTCAACTCTTCTCTCCCTTCTCGCATTTTCGTTGCTAATGTGGCCTTCCCGTGTGCTATTTACATTCACATTTTCGTGTTCGCATGTGAAGGCACAAAATTAATAATTATGTCCGGATTTGTCCGATGTTTGAGGTCTGTTTCGTTTAGTCTCTTTGCATCGCATACCGGATCAATTTGTTTGATTTCCGTGCGAGTATTTGTCTCCTGAGAGTCTCTATGTTTGGTTGCGCGCACACAACACAATGGTCGTCTTCGACAGGTTTTCCATATAATAAGTCCTGCTATGAAGCACAGAACGGCAGCACTACACAGTACAATGGGTAATATCAATGTCTTTTTCTCCTCCCAATCTGAAAAAAAGAAACAACAATAACAGTTAGTCTTTCAAAGCTGGCAACAAATTTGAAGAATTCACAACGCGTTCTCGAATGCTTGATCGAAAATTGTTCGATTATTTGAACAACTGATCAAAGCGCTCTGGAACACTTGATCAAATACTTACTAAAACTTGATCCGCGTTTTCCTATTCCACCTGTGAAAGAGATTGTAATCTATTACAAAGTGTACAATATTTAACGAAAATTGAAATGACTTTAAAATTAAATCTCATATGACCTTTTGTTAAAGGAAAATGAAAAATGACACGAAACGAAAATCAGGCCATAAACTGTCCGTGAATTAAGGCCATCGTTGATCGAGGAGCCCTTTTATGATTCTTACCCGACCATTGGTGCTACTGTAGAAATAGATGACATTTATAAAACAGCTTTAGCTCACCGGATGTTTTATTTCCATCAGGTCGAACAGTCGACTTCACCACCGCAAATCCGCATGCGCGGCCAGAGAAGCCCGCTGGACAGATACACGAATATCTATTGACGCCGTCCAGACAAGTACCCCCGTTCTTGCACGCGTTCTCGAAGCAATCATCAATGTTGGTTTCACACTGCTTGCCAGTAAACCCGGTTGGACACGTGCAGTTATAATTATTGAACAAATCCTGGAAGAGAAAAAGAACATATGTTGAGACCATCAATCCATATTTACTCGAGAATGTAAGAAAGTTTGAATGAACTTGTCTAAATGTACACGATTAACGACGGTTAACCATTCGTAGTATGTCGTGTGCACTGTTAACCACGGTCCTCAAATTGATACATAATTCATCACGTTTAAACAAAGGAAATCATAAGGAGGAATAGGATTAGGATACGCGGTGATCTTAAAGGCTGGTTTCCATAAAGTCTTTATCTGTCTCATCAGTCGACCGTGAAACAATGGAAATCGGAATTATTCTTTTGTTTCACAGTTGTCTGATGAGACAGATACGACAGATAATACTATATGGAAACAAGCCTTTAAGGACCATAAGCACCC
Source organism: Scolanthus callimorphus (assembly GCA_033964015.1). NCBI lineage: Eukaryota > Metazoa > Cnidaria > Anthozoa > Actiniaria > Edwardsiidae > Scolanthus > Scolanthus callimorphus. The sequence continues at coordinate 2,140,838 of CM066915.1, forward strand.
AAGCCGCATTGCAGGCGGACAAAAATAAAGCGCAGTTGAAAATTCGATGCAAATTTTCAGTTTCAACTTGTGAAATGTGAAGAACAATAGGAACCCCTTTGGGATCAGCCAATCACAGCCGTTGAATAACAATAGATCCAATTGAAAACAGAGCGCAAATGTTCCCGGTTGATTATGGGCCTTTAAGGTGGATCGACCCAGTAATTTTGCACCCATGCCAACCAATTTTGAACCTCTCATATTAAAACAGTTTGATTTATATAGCACAGCCAATATAACACACATACTACCAATAGACTGAAATACATGTCAGTACAAAAGTTGGGGAGATTGGAGTTAGTATCACGTGACAATAGGGACACGCCTATTTTTACTCTCACCCCAGTTTTATGCTGTACCAACATTTTTTCGATAAATGCTCTACGGTACCTCGAGATTGACTGATTGCCTACGCGTAACCGAAGTTTGACTAAATTCTACAAGCCCGATCTGAAGATATTTTAGGAGTTATAAGTCAGGGATATAATTTATGTAAAATCCAGTGTTATGAATTAACATGGCAGAATTTGGTACTTCATGGTTATAAATTGAACGTTTTTATAGCTCATTCTATTTGTGTATGCTTAAGGAAGTTCATGCTTTTTATTAGAATGAAATATTTATTTGCGATTTCGAAAAGGATACAAATGTAAGTATCAACATAATGGCCTCATGCATCAGCTTACTGCGAAATTTGGGCCTACTTTCACGAAATTTGGACTGATTTGAAAAATCGTAGTTTTTTTCACTTCAAATTTTTGGACGACTCCGATTGATCAATGTAAAGTGTAAAGAGCAATGTAAAGAAGGTATTGAAAGGTTTTGATGACGCGGTAAATAGAGCAGATTTCACATGACTGTCGTGAAAGCAATTGCAATTGAGCAATCACTAGCCAATCAGAAACAAGAGTAATTACAACTTACTGCTGAATGGTTTCCAGCCCAGCCAATCAGGAGCCGAACCAATTCCTTGCTTGTAATTAGTTCGCAATTTGATTGGTTGATAGAAATAAGCAGCCAATGAGAAAGCTCTATATAAAATGAACTTACCGTACAGCTGCCTCCGTGTTTGCAAGGGCTGCTGTTACATTCATTCAATTCTGTCACAAACAAAATAAACTTGTGTTAAACCTTTTTAACTGGTGTCATAAATATTTAACTTCGAGTAACTTCAAGTTTGTTGCATTACACAGTTCAATGTACTTTTAGTAGATAATAGAGCAGATTTCGTATGACTGTGAAAAGTGCCGCGACACGGCGCGGTACGATCGCGGACCGAATGAAATCGCGTAGTCGCGGTACGGTCACGGTCGCGGCGCGGCAAAACTTTGCCGCGGCACTTTTCACAGTCATACGAAATCTGCTCTATTTTGAAATTGAGAAAGGTAGTATATTATTTTGTCTACTTGCCATGTTCACAGTTGAGCCCTCCATAACCACCAGGGCACACGCATTTGTATTTCCCGGGTGCCGTGTTCTTACAGAAAGCACCATTCCGGCAAGGCTTGTTACGACCACAGTAGTCACGCTCTGAACAAGAGGACTGCATTAGACCGAATGCGTTTATGTCACGGAATCTCGCACATTCAGCCAAGTGATTGCCAAGTGATACTAGTGATTGCGTTACTACCGACAAATTATGTTTCACCGACTATTTAAACTCATTGTCTGATAAGTTGGGGTTAGGTACCGGAGCGCCATAGTGTCGCCCGACCCGGCGCTCCCTGAGGAACCATGGCAACCGGGCCACAGCTCCCCCGCCAGAGACGTTGCTTGAAAAGGAGGGACTGTGGCGCGGCTACCACGGGACCTCGAGCCACATGTTACTACTTTTGTTTGCGTTACTAGTGATGGCGTTACTATTGACTATGTTACTACTATTGTCTTGCGCTACTAGTGATTGCGTTACTATCGACTATGTTACTGCTATTATTTGCGCTACTAGTGATTGCGTTACTATCGACTATGTTACTGCTATTGTTTGCGCTACTAGTGATTGCGTTACTATCGACTATGTTACTAATACTGATAACGTTACTAGTGATTGCGTTACTATCGACTATGTTACTAACTATTTGCGTTACTAGTGATCGCGTTACATCTTGTGTCTTACCCAAGTCACAATGAAGACCTGCCCATATCGAGTTTGGATCGCAGTTACATTCGAATGCCTTCGTGCACGTGCCATGCACGCAGCCAGGGGTGGTCTCACACTCCTTGCACGTGGATCCCTTCCAGCCACTTTTACATCTACAACAACAGAATTGAGTCAATTCAAGAGTACATTACTAAGAGTAAAAATCTTGTATACTGTTGTTCCATCAGTGTCTATTTTTAGTAACATAATTTCATTGGGGCTCTGTCTGTTTGTTCGCTTAGTAAGTTTCCCGCTAACTGAAGGCTAAACCTAGACCAGCAGTTGTTGCATTTCACTCGTATGGCTTGGAGGTCTTGATATTACCTATCGCTAGCAGTGCCCTAAAAGTTGGTTGAGTCTCTGTTCAATTTTATGAGAAAACGTGTTTCTCACTTTACCTCACTATCCTCTTAGCGCTCTGTTGTGCATAAGGCCTTAAAGGCCCATCACCAACCGACAGCCTTTGCGGACTCTTAGCCAATCAGAGCACCCGAAAAACAATGGATCAATTTGAAAACAAAAGAAAACGGGGCGCAAAGGCTCCCGGTTGGTGATGGGCCTTTAAATAAGTTTCTAAAAATAGACATTATTTGACGTCGATGCGGAGGGGCCTAATATGGGAGATTCTTAATCTTAACTGAATTCCTGGTGAATTCTACAAGGTGAACATTCCAGTTTCAAACGGATTCATTTATCCATGGAGTCACTGTTGTGAAGTCTAGTCGATAAAATACCGTACATTAAAGCGGGACTGTCACGGTACGCGCATGTGCGAGTTTTGATCACTTTGGTCCGGGCCGGAACGATGGCTGTGAGAGGGAGGAATTACGCTGGTAGAATCCGTTCAAATCTTGTTGTTTCGGGGTCCATCTACCCTTAATTCTTAACGGGTATTCTCTCCTGAGATCTCCTTAGTATCGTGACCAAATTATGGAGTCGATGCAATATTGTTTGTCGTTTTAAATTGAATGAGACTCGAGCGTCATTTTCACTGATGGCTGCCCAACAAGAAAGGCCTAATCGAGGTCGTCCTTACGCCAAAATGGCTTTGGAACTCAATAAATGCAGGATCTGGATATCGAAAAGGGTCCACGAGACATGGAAATTGTTCAAGAGCTACGGTATCTTTACCTCAGACAACGATTTTGTAGCTCATTTGCCTAAAAACCCCTAAAAACTTACCATAATGTCGCCTCCTGACGAATGAACTCCAAATTATGTTTTCCCTGAGGCGACGTCGCGCGGAGCGTGGGTACTTTCCCGCGAAAACGAAGTGTCCCGTGATTGGTTTATTTAAACAGGGAATCCCCGTTTTGAATGATAGTTATGGGATTGGCGGTCTTTGCTCGAGCATGCGCGTACCGTGACAGTCCCGCTTTAAGGTACTACTTTTGAATAAGGTAGCCATAGAGCTATGGTAATACCTGCAAGTACTCGGAGCCACGCAGATGCCGTTAGGCCGACAACTTTCGCTGCAAATGGCTAGAGAGAGAAAGAGGGAGAAATAAGGATTACTCAAGAACACTCGCACAGAATACAAAACGACCTTGGAAACCCACAGCTCAATACTATTGCTATTGAGATTCGGGCGTTGCATGGGTTTGTACATTAAAACTCTAAACAAACAACTCACATCCATAAAGACACGTACCATAAATGCCGAAGCAAGTGTCTCAGCTACGAAGGCCTAACCCTATTTCATACATCCCAGCCTAGAACATGTTACTCACGTGTCAAACAATAAGGTAGCCCATCCCAACCAGGCAAGCACACGTGTGAGCCATTGACGTCACAAGTCATATGACCAAATTGGTCGTCACGTGGTTGACAGAACGTCGCGCATGCCTCGCCATACTGGTTCTCGCTGCAAACCACCCGGAATGCCAAGCTCATGTTGGCGACCCTGCCGACGTGTGTGTGGTTAGTCCAGGTTTTGCTGGGCAGAAATGTTTCCCGTCTTATCTCAGTTCTTGCGATAAGCCCATTCGAACCTGCGAAAGACAAGAATATATGTCATTAATAAAGGTGCTCGTTTATTACGAGTCCACGCGGGCTGCCTGCGGTTTTTTATTAAATTCGACCCAAGCCCTTTGGCAGAGGATAACAAATAGCCTCGTCCCCGTGCTACTCCTCTCTGCAGCTCCATCATGCTTTGCGCTCTCACGCTTACGCTACCAAGTGACGTCATAGGCAAAGTGAGAAATGGAAGTCTGACGACAAGGCTAAATAACAATTGGTACTGTTGACTGTTTCCTCTTTTAGGGCCATTTCTTGATGTTACGGAGCACCAGAGGCATGAAAACAATGGAACAAAAGTCACGAACAAAGACCTTAGAACGAGACAATGGAATAGAGTACAAAGCCCTCGAGCACCAAAAACAAAGCTTTCCGTAGAATTTTGTTTAGCTTTTTTTCCAACAGATGGTCGATTTTCAAGGCCTTGATTCTAAATCTAACTCATAGACAAGGTTCTTATAGCGTTAGTTCCTCTGGTTCCTCCATATCGCGTAACCTAAGCTTCCTACTCAACCACAACACTCATCGGAAGAGAAATGTCTCTATATCATTAACGCAATAGGAAAAGAATCAATCGGATTTCGCTGTTATGCCAGACTTCCTGACTAGTAAACCGTTTATTCTTCAATACACGGATATGACATGGGCTTGGTTTGCTAACGAGAAAATATAGTTTTGTCACTCCACCAGGGAACTTCCACTACAGGAAACAGAGCCACTTATAAAACCACACACATGCCTCGAAGGTAGAGGCATATAACATAAATCACTTGCCACAAAACGCTCGACGTATCGTCTGTCAAGTCACGCAGCTACCGCTTTGTTTCAAATTTCCTTCGTTTCTGATCACTTCCAAATGTCGGTGAAGGCTAACAGAAGACACTTGTGCGATTTAATGCTTTCACTGTTCAGCCTGTTCAATCAAACATTTCAATTCCATCCGCTCCATAACACACAAAAATACTCAAAATTTGTATTTATCTAGCAGCTGAAAGGTTATTTAACAAACCTAGACGATTATTTTGCTCATATCTTGTGAATATACTTCATATAAGCTACCTAATTAGCCCCGAAATCATGACACTACAACTTAAATTACAATATCGTGAGATTCGTAAAGGAATGAGGCTTTTAGAATAAACACAAGGAAATCCCAATTCGAGATAAAAAAGCGATTAGTGTGCACTTATCGAGGTATAAAGCGCGCGCCAACATTAATTAGTTCAATATTGATTTTTAGTTCAAATGAGAGTGCGCGAGAAACAGTAATTTAAACTATCAATGCTGACGGCCTGCCAATGGTATAAACAACTCTAATTTCGTGACACCCTGGTGTGATATCTTGAGAGGCGCGTGCTAGGGACTCTTATCTTAATCTCCACATTGCACGAGGAGTTGGGCCGGTATTCGGACAGGTATAGGCGCGCCCGTGATTCAGTTAACCGCAAGTACAGTCAGTCCGTACAGGGCGCGCAGTCGTTTCTTCGCTAGTAACGTACTGAAAACGTACAGAAAATAAGCGAGTCGCAGAATCTACACACCACAGCCAGCGTGCGTGCGTTCCGCTGTGTTTTCAGGGAAAAGAAACCCAGAGAAACAGAGGAGAAAGCAAGTTCGACGAGTGAGTTTTTGACCGCGTGAAAAAGGTCGCTCGTCCAACTTCTCGCCGCTTCTTCTGCTTCTCTAGGTTTCTTTTCACTGAAAACACACGGGAAAGCTTGCCACGCAGGCTAACACGCCCGAAACCTCTTGCTAACATTCAATACTTGAGGTTGTTGATTAGTTTATAAAACAAACGCCTTGAAGTATTCCCTAGACGATAAACACAAGTGGTCTTAGAAGCCTAGCAGAGGGGGATTAGATGTTATCTCCCGCGAGCACTCGCGACTACTCCCGACCGCCTCGCCAGCGTAAGTATCAGGATTCAGTGTGTCTGCGACGTGAATCGCTCACCTCATGACCCGAGTGTTACATAGCAATCGTCTCTCTAATCGACTCCCTGGTTATTGTGTTTTTACACATTTTGATTATCGATTAACGAGTCATTATCGCTGTAATTAAGCCCGGTCCGTATCTAGCCTGCAGTAGCCTGCAAAAGCGTCCATGTCTACTACGAATGAAAAGCGTACGAATTATCCCGCGCAGATGGTCTCAGTTTGGGTTTTATTATAGTCATGCTCAGAGGTTAATAGCCATATTGTAAGCTAACGTCTTTTCTACTGCTCGCGTGCATCTAGCTAGAGGGTCCGAGCGATTAATCAATTCTAAATGCATTTGCGCAGATAGTTTATCTCTACGCTCGCTGTTTTTTTTTAAATAAACGTCCTACAATTTCTCCCAAAAAAAAAATGAAAACCGTCATAGACATACCCAGACTAGCAGTATTCGGAATTTAATTAAGAAAACACCGCTAACGCGTATTCTCCGAGATTTTCATTTCAAGATATGAGTTGTTTATCGGTTGCGCACTTATCGCCTTTAGTTGCAAAAGTCTCGAAACAACTGAGCTTCCTGACCCCACATCTTCATCTATACTTAGACATTTTCAAAAGTTACTTTCTCTTATTAGCACAATGCAGCTGCGCTGATAAGCAGACAAGATAAATAAAAGTCTAGTTGTATGGGTTTTTTTGCATGCCGTTTTCAAGAGAACGGTTACATTATCTAGATGGATCTATATTCTGTTCGTTGGTTTCCGATGACACTGAAGTATATCATAGAGGAATCTAGATGGAGTGTAGCTATCAGGGTGACAAGTATTTCTCTGGTTGGTACACTGGTTTAGTGAGTGATAAGCGCGGGCGCTGGGTGTGGCTGAAGAGCGTATCAAGTACGATAAGGCAGCGCGCGACCAGCTACTTATCGGCTGCTAATGAGATGAGATGGCGCGCGCAATTGGCAGTTTTCACGATGTTGCGCACGTAGCATAAATGGGGTGAGAACAATGCTTGTCTGTTTCGAATAACAAAAGCCTTTTTCACCAGAACGAGTCGGAATAGTGTCCTACGCAGCCCGTGTTTTGTGTCGGTCATGCAACGCTAAACACGGGCTGCGTAGGAGTCGGAACGGCTCAAGGGTATTGCTCCCACAACATCGTGAAAACGGTCATCCAGAGTAAGAAAATCTGAAGCAGTTGCTTTTAGGTCGAGCCTAGAATTGTTCAGGGTCCTGAATTCTTACGCGTTCGGGAAAGTTTCAACCTTAAGACAATAATAATAAAATATATTTTTTATTCCATAAAATACCAATTACACGGCATATAGGATACACTAACAAATATATAGGTACAAAAGAAAAAAATTACATAAGACTTAATGAGACTCATTAGATTCTTCAGCATCTCGAACCAGCACATTAAAACGCTCGACAATTGTTTCAGATTTTCTTTCACCAGTGTTCGGTTCTCTGTGAGAAGTGAGGGGCAGCGTTGAATAATAACTGTAGTACGCTCAGTTTTGTTATCGATATTAGCTGGACGAAATAGGATTACTATGAAATGCGCAATAATGAATAATGCTCATCAATCTTAATAAGTGCCACGTAATCTATTTTGTGTGGGTTTCAAAAGCAAGCTGGGGGAGGGGGGGAGGGGGGGAGAGGGGGGGGGGAGGGGGGGGCGCACTTTTCTAAATCGACTCTCGGGTAAGTTCTACTTTTTTCAGCAAACAAATCGCCACTTTTACAACCCTATAACATACCATACATATGCATGGAACACATGTGCATAGAAAACTGAGGTTCAAGTTCACAAGAATGTTCCATCCTCCTAACCCAGCTACATGCTTTACTTTACCCACACCAACAATCCATATCAACGGGCACATCCATGAACCAGGCCATACGAATGCAACGTGGACTTACATTCAAAGTAAGTACCATACGAGTGTCAAAATACATCTCTGTTCTAACAGCCTAGAGCTATCACCGAATACGCTCAGACAAGGCCCCCTGATATCCGGCCTGATACGTTAGCTTTGGTGAGGATGTGCGAATGTGAAAGAAAGCTCACACACATGGTTTGAGTTATCGCTGGATATGGCACGGGTGATAAGGGCTGATTAAGCGTGTCTGAAATGCAACTGCACGCGCGCCCAATGATGCGCCCCGATAGCCCCCCGATAGAAGATATGCAGATATCCACCATTTAGCGGTTCTTTGGCTTAACGCCTTGTCTTGATCCTAAACTGCGGTATAGGAAACTTAGTACCGAAATAACAGAGATTTTCCAGAAGCCACTGTTATGAGGGGTACAGTACTAAGGTCTCCTGAAAAGACTTGACGTTCGCAAAATTCTGCGAGGTTCGCATTCTCGACCTTTCAAAAATGTTCGAATTTTTAAAGTGCTGTTTCTAACTTTGTAAAGGGTTTGAGTCCAAATTCGCTGTACAATAGTTCACGTTTAGACTGCTTGCAGTCCTTCTTTGGCGAACGTCCGTAAAAACGAGCGCGAGAAAAAACGATGGCTTGAATTTTACATTTCTGCTTTTTAAACAACGTGATGAGCTATATGCTTTCTGAAATTTTTAATATCCAGTTTCTCATTTGTACTTCTAGTATATTTTTTCTTGCATAAATCATCGCAAGGCATCTTAACCTCCCTGTGCTGGATCCATCGGTTAACATTCCCAAAAAATTCCCTAGAAAGTTCCAGCATCTCAAATCAACTCCTCAAATTTATTTTCCAGATTCCTCTAACAAGAAACACGTAACCTGTATTCAAGGCGTCTTTTCCGGGCTCCTCCGAGCAGCTAGAGCTTAAGCCCTGACTAAACTAGGACAAAAGAAATTTTTCTTCACCAGACACACGCGTGCGATGTTTCTTACTTTAGCCACTGGGAAAACATGCAGGACACAAATGTTGCAACACGTGTCCTAGTTCAGTCGCAGTTTTAGCGTAGTTTGAGTTCCCAATTTCGAATAAAAAAGCGACTACGCAATTATGATCAATGTTCATGATTCATGGTATTAAGTTCGCCGTGATGTATTCCATACAATTCCCATTGGATCGAAGTACTTGGTATTGATCTTAGCGCAATAAATGCGCAATTGATTTATTACTGACAACACTAATATTACCTAATCATCTAATCCATACACTCTGCTGACTCATCGGATTTACGCTAATTAACGCTTCGAAAGGAGCTGTAGTAATGGCAAAGATTCGCAAGGAATTACGATCACCACTATTAATAGTATCAAATGGATGTAAATAAACAGCTAAGAATAAGCCTAGCAGCAGTAATCTACAATCTAATCGCATAATAAAGTGTCCACTTTCACCGCCCCCTACTTTCAATGTTGAGAGCACTGCGAGTAGAAATTTAGCCCGATTTGCGTCCGAAAATGTGACTTCATTTTTCACAATATTAAGGAGGGGAGGAAAAATTCTGTCAAAAAATGAAACTGGACACTTTATTTTCTTCGTCAGATTGTCTTTATAAGGGGTTATAGGGCGCTTTTCGGGAGAGTAGCGTGACGGGTGTAAATAGAGACAACGCACGCGACGAATAGAACTGACGCAGTTCAGGTTGTTTCTGGCTAGTTATTTTGTTATTTATATGATAAATCGATGAGGGAAGTTGTTAATTTTGGAAATATAGACTGTTTAAATAGTACCCTTGTGTTGTCAAACTTCAAAATTGACGCGTTTTCAAAAAGTCATTGTTGAAAACGATGATCGTTCTAATGACGTTTTCCAGCGAGCTCAAAGCTAGGATATTTTGTCTTCGGAAAGTGCAGGGACTGTCACTTAGAAAAGTGTCAAAACTATTCGATGTATCAAAGTCAACAGCTTACAAATCAGTTAAAAATGCAGTTGTTTGTCGAGAAAGAGAATTACCCTTTGATGTTAACATTAGGGTGCCATTCAAAAAGATGCTAGTCACATGACATGTAATTATGCGTACAATTCACAATAGGACGGTGAGCCATCACAAATATATTGCAATTTTATAGCTTCATTAACTAAAATCCTAATTCTAACTCAATTCTATACTAGACACAAATTTACCCGAAAAGTTTATCCTCTTTCTTTGCTACTAGAATGTTGGATAACGCGAATAAGATCAATTTTTCGTGGCGCACCGTCAGTCTAAAAATAGAAACACGTCTACTCATTTTTTCTTGAGAAACCGACGGTGCGCCACTGAAAAGTCGAAAAAACTCGCGTTAAACTATAACTTTATTAAGCTTTGAATAGCGTAGAGCCTTCGATAATTTTTACTCTATAAGGCTGCGAGATTTATAACTGAATATATTTGCAGGGAAATTAATAACTGTATTCTGAAGAATGGCACACCGTCAAATTCGATTACAAGGCATGTAAAAGTACAGAGCTCATTAGCATAAACAACTGTACTGACAACTTTTTTTGTTTGTTTGTTTGTTATTTATCTCTAAAAGGAAAACTTTGTAGCTAAATCTTGATTAATGTTTCAAGCATTCTGGTCGTGTTTAAGAGGATCTTCTAGGAAAAGAGAATGAGTTCTGCGAAGTCTCAAACTACAACTAGTCACAAAACTCTAGTTTCTGTCTCCCCTCGGAAACCATTTAGCAGCAAACACCTATCAACCAAAAACAGGTAACGCTCAATACCCTCACGACACAATGAAGTAAGTTTCTATTTGTTCGCCGGTTTTTAGCATGTTCTGAGTATATGTTCTCTAGAAATTCATACAAAGAAAAAGGCGCCAGAAAAAACAACGCATATTTCGACTCTTTTCATTGTTTTTTCTTATATTACTTAGAGCTACTAAACTAAGTAATTACACCAACAAGTTTACACACCATAACTATGCGCTGCTACAAAAATATAAACCCGTTAACTTTGCGCTTTGCCGTTGGTCATTACAACTCGAAATTGCCCCCTTTTGCGTTACATCCCGTAGTATCGAATACAAATACAATCTAATCGCATAATAAAGTGTCCACTTTCACCGCCCCCTACTTTCAATGTTGAGAGCACTGCGAGTAGAAATTTAGCCCGATTTGCGTCCGAAAATGTGACTTCATTTTTCACAATATTAAGGAGGGGAGGAAAAATTCTGTCAAAAAATGAAACTGGACACTTTATTTTCTTCGTCAGATTGTAGATGACAAAACAGGTAGTCGTCAAACAATGGGGGAGGAGAAAGCACTAACCCGTTGAAGACGACGAGCACGATATTGCATGGGAAAACAAGAAACAAAAGAACTTACCTGTTGTGCGGGCTTCTACTATTAGCGAAAATGAACCCTGAAGATAGAAATAATAATAGAACTATTACGCGAGGTGGTTTCTGGCGTGGGTTTGATGGGAAAATTGTAGTTATTACGGTAAAAAGCTGTTAAGAAAGATGTAAACTCCATTAGTTGTGTGCTATCCCTCGGGGTCCAGCTCTACATGGGTGAACAAGAGATCATAACATGAGCTTCGCTGCGGTTATGTAAGAGTATAGAAAGACCTACGGGGTACGACTGGGATTTTTAGTTGGCAACGTTTCTGTTGTTAAAAATCGCAGCTGGGGTTCCATATTTCAGGGAACAAAGTAGATGGAATTTTAGATCGAGCCACAGTGGATAGCTGTTAAAGAGCCCGTGTCAGCCACATTGTTTTCGTTCGATATTAGAAGACGAATTACGTGTAGAAGTCTCGTTATGACCATCTAAAAACAAAGTTTCAGATTTGGTTTATCAAATTCAATCGAGAACTTGCTCTATATTCTCTAAATCAGCCAATGGAAATGGATGCTTTCTCCGACTTGGTATGTTGCTATGCTGTCAAAATGGCGGCTGGAACAGGCTCTTTAAGGACGATGAAAACCCCTTCAAAAAGCAACCAGCAATGTATAAACAAGTGAACCAAAACAAACAAATTTGCTTTGTGCAACATTATGCAATTATCTTAAACGGGCCTACCCTGAAACATAGCCTGAGTACTATGAGGCCCTCTAGGGAAAGCCTGATACTCAGCTATCAGAAACAAAGAGGTATGGACAACGAGTCCTAACTTAGGACGCTATTTTAATATCAAAACGGCGCTGGAATATGATGTTTGTTGGACGGATCCTTGCAACTTTGATTTTCTCATTAAAGAGTACTTGTCAGACACTCCTTTGTTATTGTTTTCATTCGTCATTAGAAGACGAATTACGCGTAGAAATCTCCAAATAGCCATCTACAAACAAAGTTTTATTCTTCATTTACCGAATTCAGTCGAAAACATCGCACTACATTCCCTAAATCAGCGGATGGAAATGGATGCTTTCTCTGACTCGGTATGTTGCTAGGCTGACAAAATGGAGGCTGACAGAGGCTCTTAAATTGCGCTACTTTTCGAAACATCTAGCTCATAGCTTAAAAGGGGGCTATACTACTATCGAGAACGATATTTTCCTTAATAGTTGGCCAATTTTTTGGGACTGTATAACTGTCGGACAAAATCTGTCGGCTTCCTTCCTTCACACAGGCGTCTGCCAACTTACCGGCCAACTTGAAGCAATATGAAACTTCAACACATTGCCATTGGTTCCATCAAAAGTGTTTGATCCAAGCACCCCGGTAGATTTCTGTCCGAACGTACAGTCGGTATGGTGTCCGGGGGAGAACTGTCTTAGGCACGCCCATATATAAGTCGTACATGGAGATACACATTTGCCATTTACTTCCCCCCCTGAGCAGCACTGTTGATTCATAATGCGGCCTCCCGGATTCCAGACGCGCCGGAGTTTCAGCTCGAACACGCTTTGACCAGTGACCTAGCGATATGGAAAATTCAACGATTATTTAAAGATGGAAATAAAATTGCCCGCGATGCAAATGGATGCTCTCTCTGACTCGGTAACTCACAAGGGCGGCTGGCCGTGGCATTTCAAAAAAGAAAGAACATTAGAGCTTAGCTAAATAATAACACTACATTTGATATTGAGAGTCTTTTGGTCTTGTTTATGCAAATCTAGCCTGCAACGTAAACCATATTTGCAAAACAATGTTGCCGTGAACAGCTTTTCTTATGGGTAGAAAAATGACAAATAAAAAGCTGCAATATTTTCTTAAATATTGTGAATTAACAGAGTGGTTTTCATAAAACGGTGAAATACTCTTAAGCGCATTACATTCTAGTTTCTATGTCTTCTTTTGTCTATAACACTTTAAATAATACTTTTGTTTCACGGGTTTATTAAAACCACTCTAAAATAAACAAGAAAATCTGAGTCTTATTAATAGCGAACAACTGCCGCTAGTGTGTTTGTGTTTGTGTTTGTTTTCATATTGTTTCCAAAGCCTTCTAGTAAGCACATTTGTAGCAAATAATAAGTGGGAAAAATGCAAAGAGGTATTATTAAATACGTCATGCGTTGCACACGGTCCGATATCAATTCTATGCGAAGTGGATAACAAGATCTGATCAAAATCAGGAAGTAAAGAATAATAAATAAAATTAAAGCCTTTCTAGACAGCAGAGGGAAAAACTTATGAAACGGACATCCTCTAGAACATCCAGTGCCTTAAAGTATAGTCCGGAAATACAAACAAAAACAATGTTTCGGACCGGGTAGGAAGGTTACGGACCGGATAACCCGAGTATGGACCGCCCAGTCAGAAGTATGGACTGTACAGAGTTGAAAGGAAGGGCAAGATTTTGCCGGAAATCACTGGTTAATTTGGCGTATTTCGAAATTAAAAACGCGTGTGAATTATCAACGCAGATTTAATGTCCTGTGATATTGCAAGTAATTTTCCTTAGGGATAAGCTTGGCAAAAATTGAAATAGACAGCAAATTTCAGAGCTGGAAATAATGTTTCTTAATACTTGATCGGACATATGTCCATTAAAACGTTTTCTTGGTTGTCTCTACTGTAAAATTGGCCGGACATTTGGCGATGTTGACTTCGGACAAAGTCCAGTGACCGGCAGTAAATTCCAGCTCTGAATTTTTCAACCATAGCATGAGTATAAGCGTGGTTTACAGCTCTGCAAAGTTGCAAAATTTTACAAGCATTCGTTTGGTGGGATGCGATAATTATTTGAGCTTTGCACATTTTGCTATTTTTTCCTACAAAGTTGCAATTTGAAAGAATTAACATTTGTCCTGACTTTTTGGCTTAGAGAGGGAGGTCTCCTTCTAATGGTTGTCATAAATTTAGTAAGCTGCTCCCGTTTTAAAAGTCCATAGAAGCGCAACCGGAGAAAAAGTAGACGTACTTATTGTAAATTCCTGAGAAAGTACATTAAATCATTTGCATCAATTTAGCACTCGGGAATGTGTGGAATTAACAAAATATAACGCAGCAAACAATTTTTCAGGGGAATTTCGTTTTACACGCACATTGAACGTGCAATCGTGAATTCCTCGCATTCTATATAATCATTTTCATAAATACTTCAGTCTACTATAGTTCATGAAAAGAAGTCAATTGTAATACAGCAACGGAAATGAGAAAGATCCATCACTCCAATGAGGCTATTCCAAAGCAATTCCGAATAAATCGTGTATCTAATCCGATTGTGAACGCGCATACAAGATCAGAGGTTCAATCTTGGGCAAAGAGAGATTCTGTGATTCATATCAGGGCAATCACAGCAAAAACGAGTGTTATCCGGATGTGTTTGAAGGCTTTATCTTTCGTTTACGCCTGGTTCAGGTATTCAGGTATTCCACGAATTGTTTTTCATCAATTCTAGAAAAAACATAGAGTTCAAAGCAGTTTTCACCGCTATTCTAGTAACGCCCTAGGAATAGCCCTAGAACAAAACGATATGATTTTTGGATAACAAGTCTTTAAAAGCAAGAGGTATTATCGTATTAAAATTGCAAGAGACAATCGTGACTTGAGGTTCTCAAAAGATTTAAGAAAACCAAAGTGTCGCCCCGTTGAACTTTGTCGGTTATCGCATCTTCCGATAAAAAGGAAAACACATCTTCGTAGGGCCACACGCATGCTTAATTCCACGCATAGCCGGTAGTCCATCGCCCTATAGCGGCGAAAGACTCGATAGACCTCAGTAGAAGAGCAAAGGAAATAAACTTTCATGTGTTGTTCAATTGACGAGTTGTGGGAGGGAGAGAGATTTCTTTGAGTGGCGTAATTGAATACTGATTATCGGTGGTGCGATCAAGGAAATGCCAAATTGTAAAAACTCTAGGAAATGTATTGTCTTTCTTTATTACCAATATACTACAAAAAATACAATTCGGGTTTAAGCTTCAATTGCTTAATTAATACAGAGACTGATTTCTAGGAAAAGGAAGTCCGACAATTGGGGCTAAAATGAGTATCCAATTGTCATCAACGTTGCAGATAAAACGCTTGTGCAAGTTTTACATTTTGACACAACAAACTACAGTGGCCCCATGTTGGTATAAAGAGGTAAATATCGACAAATATTGCCCCTTACGTCATAGTTTCCCAAGCATAGCGGGATACGTAATGTATCCCATGCTCTATAGCCCGAGGAATTCCCGTAGACGGAATAGCAACCTTCTCTAGAATTGTTTGAGATTGCTTTCCGCATGACGACCCGTATCGTGAGAAAACGGCCGAGTCAAGGGAAATTT
Source organism: Scolanthus callimorphus (assembly GCA_033964015.1). Classification (NCBI taxonomy): domain Eukaryota; kingdom Metazoa; phylum Cnidaria; class Anthozoa; order Actiniaria; family Edwardsiidae; genus Scolanthus; species Scolanthus callimorphus. Next base: position 2,156,567 of record CM066915.1, read on the forward strand.
CCCATCGCAAGCTATTTCAAGTCTCAGCGGATTTTTGGGGGCGCAACGTAAACTTCAACGTAATCAAAATAAACCAGCTGTCAGTAGATTAGGGAGGATGACTAGAGAATCTAAATGTTGTTTTTAGGTAAGGATTGGAGTAAGGCTCTAAATAAATACGGAAAATGGAGTAAGATAGCGAAATGCATGAGAAGGTATTACGCACGTTAGTAAAGTAGAAGTTTTGAAGTTCAAGTTGACTGTCACTTACATGTGGGACTAGAAGAAATAGGAATAGTACTAGAAACGGTCCACTCTGCAGAGACGTGAATCTGAATCTCGCAGCACAAGAACTTGGCCGAGGAGTCGTTATTATCTGCATGGGCTTGGGAGCAAGTAGCTCTCTCAGGGATGGAGGCCCTTAGCGCTGTGAACAGCTCTCTCGGCGTCTAACTTACAGGTCCGGCTTGATTGAGCGCTGTAGATAAAGATAAAGAGAGATTACATATTGGTTAACAAACAAAACAAAGTCTCGTGCTTGCCGATGATAATCTAGTCCCTCTGTCTTGTTCTGTGTAGGGAGCTTAAATGTCGTCAGAAGAGCTTACAAATAACACATTGATCCTAAACTCACAATTGTCGAATGAATACAGAATCCCTGTGTGACGGATCGGTTACCTCCTAGAGATTTGAGCTGGAGATTTTGGAAGATGTTGTTCTTTGTTCCGAGTGCAGCAGCCCCGTTTAAACTCCATTTAAACGACCTTTCACTTCGCTAAAAGCCGTTACTCATCGAAGGTTACGTTGGTAACTTTATACTAAGGGCTGATTAACTCAGGCTAAACGCGTAGATTAGTAGAGAAGAGTTTATATATCGCAGAGACTGACCGTGAGTCTTTCTTACTAGGGTCCTGCCACTCATCCGACAGGCACAGGCGTGTTTCCTAGATGCGGCATTCCGTCAGCGGCTCTCAGAACCCGCGCAAGAACTGATGGGCTTGCAAGTTTTCTAAGCCGATGACTGTTAACTTTTCAATTAGCACTCTCCAGGCGCCGAGGCTAGGCTGGGACTATGGAACCAGAGCTCTCACTACTTTCTGGCCTGCCTGCATCAGCGCAAGAAAGCGCAAACATTTATGACAGATGATTTCTTCCCGGAAATGCCGGTAAACCAAACCCTAATCCAAATTGCCTCAATCTTTGAGCCTGAATTTAAAGAGAACTTCCTCTGAGACCGATAGCCAAGATGCTCGGCAATCTATTGTTATCTCAGAGAAGAGCAAAATACGTTTGCTTGGCTTGGATTCTTTCGAGCGCAGAGTGGTTTTGTACCGTTTTTGACAGGGGCATCAGATTTCACACAAATTCATTTAGGACCCAATGGTGGGCTCTGGTCAGAATGAAGGCTTGTTTTCTATCTAAATATCTATAAGGGTGCCGTGAAATCCTCTCTGCGATAAGCAAATTGCTGCGTTTGCTAATCTACCATAGCCCAAGGCTTCTAGAGTCATCTGAAAATCACTTTAAAGTAAAGTAGCTTCATTGACACTTTAGAAAGACAAACTTCTGTGGTGGTCGAAGTGCAGATCTCGTGGCTAGGACTTTACAAAATAGAAATAGTTGATTCTACGAAGTTGTTCGCATTGATATGGAGGGTTTCGCATGAATGGTCTATTTTAATGATATGTGTCAGATACGCTGTAACGTACTATCAGATGTATATAGCCCGGCTATCACAAATAGATTCCAATACCAACCTTATAGCTCTCGATATATCAACAGCACTAGAATCTAGAATTTTGAAAAGTTTTATCAGGAATTAAATCAGACAAATAGTGGAGCATAGAAGACTTTAGTCGCATAGTAAAGGAAGTTGTTGACGTGGGATGTGGTAAGGTGGATAGGTTAAAGAAGAAGCTATCGAGTAAACAAATGTGAGCTATTAAGAGTAATTTGTAACTTACTGAGGCATTCGTGCCGAGGTTGTGTGTTATATTCGGTAATTTTCACGGAGCGCCATCATTGATTACAACAGAGAAACTCGACGAGTGAGAGAACGCAGCAACACTCGTGGCATGGTAGCACACAGTAGCGGTGAGATCTGTAATCTCGAGCTTCTATCACTTGGACGATTCATTGATCGAGGTGTAATTCAATTACGAAATCACAATCCCATTTGCCTAGCGAAATCACAGCAGGAAACAAAATCGAAAGCCTTCTCTAAATAAAGTAGCCTTGTGAGTTTCCCTCTCGCGTTAAAGACATTCGTTTAGACTTGTCTACAAAATATCAACAGACAAAAGGTCAAGGGGTTCACTTAAAACATCGCGTTAAAATGATATAGTTGGGTGAGCGGCGTGGGATCTTGTCAAACTGTAGTTCCCGTGCAACTTGCCGTGTCCAAACTTGCATATTTATCAAAGCGCGAATCAAAGCCGTAAATATTGTCGCAATCGGGCAAAGAGTATACCTGCAAGAAATGCCGTATCTGAAGCACAAGGACCACCCGGTTGGCACCGCACGCTTACACCAACAACACCAAAAGCAAATAAATGGATTTGTAGCGCGCAAGACAACCAAGACAGGAGAGACCGAAAATAACCATCTGCCTCGCTAGTGTGGTTCCATGGCGGTCCTGAGTGAAACATGTGCTACAAGGCACTAATCCAAAAAGCAGTGCGACTGGCGTTGTAACTCATCGCTCGATATTACTGTGTGGACTATAGTGCTCTCAGACACTCGCTCTAGACATATACGCACGTGTGCAAACAAATCCCGCGATTTTCCCGCAAAATTACTGGTCCTATAAATAAATACTTCTCGTGCGCGAAAATTAAAATCTGTAAGGTTTGCCAGCTCGTCGAAGCTCCTAAATCAATAAGGAATTACTTTGGATGGATAAGAGTTAGCCCGAGAAGTGTTCTTGAGGATTTATTTCAGGAGAAGCTCGTGGGTAAACTAGAAGAAAGAGCGCGCATAGCAAGACGTGCCTGGACCCTGGATGTGCTCCTATGCTTTGTTGTTTCTGAGAGGGGACCAAATGAATGTTATTTCTGTCTACAGGTCTCCTCAAATAAGCGAGTTAAGTTATCTCGTGGTCTAAGTAAGCGTAACATCACTTGAAGTAGAGGCTCATTGCTTCGGCACGCGCCAAATGTCTCAGATTTCTTTACCCTCTCCAATCTACCTTTCACCCGCTAACATATCCAAATACTACATAAACAATTCCTTCAGCTTTACATATTCTACACGAAATGCTAAGGCGACTTTCTTAGGAGCGATAGAACCCGGGTTTCCAATGCCGATATACAAATACTTTGGTACATGTAAGGAATGAAGAACCACCTTATTAAGTCGCTGAAACAACGGATTTGTATATTTTCATTTCTTGTTTACAAAAACCCCGGCGAGTATAAGACAGAGTTTTTATAGTCAGAAATGGAGATTACTGATAAAACACCGAGTTAAATTAGCTAAATAGACTTAAATATAATCAAATAAATAAGCAACGCTTCCGATATACTATACTTAGGGCGGGAAATCAGGCGGGGAGGCTAAATTTGTCGTGTTATCTGACTTGTGATTATTTACTTGAATTTGATAAATAAAGATATATTGAGTTGTCAGCGCGAGCTTGAGCCCTCGAATGTTTTATCGATAGGCTTTTAAAAGGTGTGCCTCTATAAACAGTGAAGGCACGAATGCAGAGTGAAGTCGAATTGGGATTAGGATGCAGTAATGTTATTGTTTGTCGAGCTAAGTCTTGCGCACGTGGCAGATCTGTCAACTCGAAAATCTCTATTGTAGCTCATTTTGAATAAAAACTTTCATAACTTAGCGAAGACGTGCAGCAAATGTTGAGCGGAATATTGAGTAAGATTTTAGAACTTGTAACAAGCACATTTTCATACTGGGTGATTTGAACTGAGATTTGCTGGCTACTTTTTCGAGAAAGATATATTTTTCTTCTTAGGAACGCACTTGTGAGAGAGAGTAATCGGTGTTTGTGAAGTTACCCGAGATGGCCTCCTAATTAAGTAACAGCTCAGGACGAACCACCCACCCATCGTCTGGGTGAAACGGATCGGGCGGAAATGTTCAAGTTATAAAACAAGCCTGGCGCTCATTCCACATCAATATTAGATTATTCTACAATGAAACAAACACGTAATTTTTTATCTTTGACACTTCATTAGCAGAAAGAGGGAGGCTTTATCCTACTTCTAAAAATGAAATTATAGTCACGAGGAATCCAAATTCCAAATCTGGAATGGCCACCTTTGCGATAGGAAAAAAAAACTTACACAGGAAGGAAATGTTATAGAACATTTTGCAGATTAGTTTGAGATGGCTGGGGTTTTGTGGTTTAAGATATTTTGAACTCGACAAACAATCTTTATGTGAGTGCTGTTAAAACTTCAAGCACGCTTAAATCTTCCCGAATCTTTCCCGTCTCTCAAAAAAATTACAATAAAAAGTACACGGAACTGAGTCTTACCGGGAATTCCTGCTTTTATCAAGGAAAGCTTCCAAATGCATTTGTTTTTATAAGCCAATAAGATCAATAAACGTAATGTTGAAAATTCTTTATACTATGTAAACTAGCTGTAAACACAATATGGATAATAAATATAGGCTATTTGATGGAAGTTTGTGGTTTTAATCATGGCGCAGACTCACTTTTTAAGTCCCAAAGCACTAATTAGATCTACTGTGTCGAAATTAACAGTTTTCCTTCTTGGTGGGTGTAAGCCCAAAGAATGCGGGAAATTCACAGCTACAAATAAGATTACGGGGTTCTCGTGAGTGACGCATTCAACAAAAATCAAAAAGAGAAGGAATTAAGGAAATTGTTAAGTAAATATCACAAAATAAACAGTGAGGTAATGCTAGGGTGACAAATAGGTTTGATTACAAACGCACTAAGAATTTGATAGTTGTATCCATCTGGCGCTGGATAATATACAACTATTCACCGATTGGGAGATGAACAGCCTAGAAATGTTTGCATTGATTGACACCGAATCTCGCGCGCAACGCGAAACAGTGAATATCCTCGGATATTCTGAGTTTCAGGAGCCAATCAGAGCGCGCGGAATTGGATATCCACGGATTTGGTGGATACTAATTTAAATACATGCTATTTAGAAGATGTATAAACAATAGCCGGACAGTTTAGGGTACAAAAAGCTCTCTTTTTGATGGCGCTACGGGTATAAATCTATATTTATCCTATCTCTGCATAATATTTGCATTTTAGCAGCAAATCTTATTTGCTTCCAGCGTGATTTATAGCGCGTGGACTAAAGAGAACCCCATTTGAAGAGTCTAAGATTTGGACCAAAATATGGCCCGCTAAGAAGCCCGTAAATTCAAATTCAAATACTAAACAATCTCTTAGCTTTTAAAACAACACTCATTTAGGGTGTATTGATCTAGTAACAAACGGATGGTATTGGGATTCAAGCTTGAATTTCTTCACAACCTCACAATTTACCACTAATCCCGTCACCCTCATCCTCAAATGACTCCCTCTTTTTCTTTGAGAAACACAAAATGTTGTTTAAAATATGAATCCCTTAGAAATGAGGTGCACCTACGCAATACGCCCTGCATCTTGAAAGGAATCCTTCCTGAGTGTATAACGGGAGAGGTTCTCGTCTTCTCGTCGTACTTCCACCGTCGTTCACTTGTCACGGAGAAACTTAAATTTTCCTTGTAATGTAAAAGTTTCACTTGCGTGCATTTAAAACAACTAGTACGCGATATGAAGACACATCACTGGAAAAATCCTGGTAGTCTTAGCTCTCGAACTATGCCATGTCCTAAAATCATTCTTACTGAGCTTGCATATGCGTTGTTCGGAATGTCTAGACATTGAGTGTAGCAAAGGATATGAAACGGGCGGAGAATAAGGAGGAGTCACGTTTAATGGCATAGCTTTGCCAATGCCAGTTGCACATACAACAACCACTATAGCATCTGAAACCCATTGACAACTTTCCGGACATAATTCCGGCCGGACTTGAGCAAGATAGCGCTCCCAAACGCTAAGTTAGTGGAACAGACGCGATAGATTTGTTCCAAGACAAGCTACATGTAGACCTTATCAAAGCCTCGTACAACCTGTCGACATACTTATGAGTTAGTAGTCTAGTAATAGGTCTAATAGCTTATATCTAGGGCAACAGAAACCATCAAACTCGCATTCAGAGGTATTGCTATCGTATCTCTAATACAGGTTATCTTTGATCAGTTGTACTATATGCTTGTTAGACTTGATATCTTGTTTGATCTGTTGTTTGGACCTTCACAAGAGTGACTATCAGCCCATATTCCTTATCTCTATTGCCCTAGTTGAGATCACTATCTGATAAACCATGGGTTGTCAAGTTCTCTAATCCCATCCGTAAGCTTTCATTTATAGCCGGGCCGAAATATCATCCTTGATAGCTTGTCGTAATAAAAACACGAGAAAATAGAGTGTAATAAAATTGTTGTGGGGAAGGAAGGGAATATCGGTAAATATAGGCACAGTCTACTTATTAAATATCACGTGATACGCAATGTGTACTTGGAAATATTTGAACAGCAGTAAACAACAAACAATGCAGCGCTTAACAAAGACACGGAAGATATTGAAGAACGCCAGCAAATAAAAAGACACGGTATGATATTGATGAAGAACTGCGCACTGCATGAAAAAAAGACTTAAAGTCAACAGAACAGAGAACTACGCTGTCTTTTAGATCGCGTTGAAAATCCCAGTTATGCTAAACGGAATCATTTACTAATATTATCACTATCAAAATGCAGCATTCCGTGCATGGGGAATGACGTGAAAAAGATGCTTAATAGTTGATTAGTTCCTACATTAAACATCATCTAGCACGGGAAATGATCAAGATTGGGCTTACCAAGACTACTGCACTCTACCGTAAGAGAACATTTGCACGTCCAACTGCCTTACTCCAACAACTCCTAACTGGGTTGCGCCCCGTGTGCGCTCAGTTATATGCGTAGATGAGTTATTCCTGAGGTTTTCTTGGCAAGAGGTTGGGCGTATAGCAACAGTATGTGACCAGGAATGGAACGGGGGGATCGTGTGTGTAGAGATAACCTTCAGACAAGTCGCGCAAAACTGCTGAGTTATAGTCGTTGCCCATTGAGTGAACAAATAACCAATAATTAGGACGAGTCTGGGTCACAAGCTGGGTGTCACATTTTGCAAGACAGGCATTTTAACAGGTTTAAGGTGAATAGAGGGCTCGTGTTTTTTGAAACTCCTTGAGTTCTTAGGTAGAAAGAAATCCCTAAAAGGAGGCATTGAAAACAATACCTGGAGAACCAACACCCCAGGTTGCAAAGTGAGGTCCAAATGCAAGAATAGGAGGACGAAGTTCGTGCAGATTGAAATGATCATATATCTGGGTAAGTTGGAAACTTAGTGCATTGCTTCATCAGGCTGTATGTCTGTCAAACATGGCTGCGGCTCGCGATATATTGCGACTCATCAGTTGACCATATTGGCCGGATACTAATTCTATTGACTGCCTTATGTTAACAATTGCTGGATTGTTAGTGTGATGAGGTTTTAAAGACTTTTAAATGTTTGGCAATCTTTTGCACACTTAAAGGATCTATAACCGTTAATGAACAGACGCACGCGAGCATAGACGAGAAGGAAGATCATACGCTACCGTGGAATCCCGAAAGTATTTAAATTAAATGATAGTTCGTTATCTATAATCGCCGCAGATGTTTAGCCGAAACTATGACAACCATTCAGCCAATCAGAAAGAAGCTTCAGGGCGTAAATTGTACCGCAGGTTGCAGTTTTAGAGCTGTTTTACAGTATATCTTTGGGCATTTGGTAGTTTAGTGCCCACCTAGACAAGCATTTCGGTTGACGTGTCTTGCTGATAATTTAGCAACAGAACACACATTTCTATGGTTGATAATGTGATAAACGCACGCGGGATGTTGGCAGAACACGAGGAAAACTTAAGCTTTTCGAGTTCTCCCAAAATCCCGAGTCCGTTTTATCACATTGTAAACCAAAAGAAATCTGTGTTATTTTTCTCATCTAAATCTTTCCTGCAGACGGTGGCTGCCACAAACTGTACAAGGTCTATTCTGGATGAAAGTCAGAGCGCATTTCGCGAAAATATATTTTCGTCTACAACTTTTAAAAATATATTCGCTATGAACTTCAATCTTGGAAAATATAAGCAGGTATCTTTTTATTATTTTATTTTTATTTATTTATTTATTTATTCAGCTTCGCCCGAGGGCCGGGAAATCCTCACAGAGCGAGGCTCCAATTACGAGGTTCCCTTGTCAGTGTAGTGGTTAGTAAGTTGTAAGCCCTGCACTGGGGTTAGGCAACTTCCGACGTCCTCGTGGTTCTTTAACGTCCCTCTGGTTCCGGTTAGTGTAGTGCGTGTGAGAGACGGGACCTACGGTTTAACGTCCTTATCCGAGAAGACGCAAAGGTCTAACCACTTGCAGATGTTAGAGCAAAGGCAGCACCTTCTCCTCAATTATTAGAAAAAGACCCTGAGTGTTGGCCCGGCCGGGGTTTGAACTCCCAACCTCCCGCACATAAGCCCGGCGCTCTACCACTGCGCTAACCGGTCGTCGGCAATATGTACGCATTATCAGATCTCCATTAGCGTTAATACTTTCAATAATATCTGGACCCCTTCCTTGACAGATCAACCCCGAGCAAAAAAAAAAGTTGATGGTATTTTTGATCGAAACTCCGTTAATCATATTGAAGTCAGTTGGACTAAGTGTTAACGAAGTTTCAGGAAATTCGTTGGAAGCAAAGTGCCTATTTTAGAAAAATAGGCCAAAAACACGACTAAAACTCTAAAATAGGCGTGCCATGTATAACGAAGTTTCAGGAAATTCGTTGGAAGCAAAAAAACACGACTAAAACTCTAAAATAGGCGTGCCATGTATTATTCTCTGCTATTTTCGACACGCTTTCGGCTATATGCAACGTAGAACGTGTCCCCGGGTATTACAGGTTACAAGGTGATATATGAACTTTGCGAATCGTCCCATACTAATAAGGGGGCAGTTACTGTTCAGCCGCGCCCATCTGGCGTCTGGATGTAGTAACCCTGTGCCGCGCGCAGCATTTCAACGCGTGGACGTTTTTGTTTTTACTAAAGATGTTTTTACAATACCAAAAGATATCAATTTCCTGGACCTATTTTTATTTGGTTTTCGGAGAGCGAGGCTTTGTTTACATATTGATCTATTCAAGCTGATTCCTTGCTCTCAAATTAGCCAATCATAACGATTTGTGCATCGTCTAGCGTTCCAAACAGATTATAAAAAAATACTGCAATTGAGCATAGAACGTTTCCATCTCCCCAGATAATCTTGTCCTATGTAAATTGGGTTTGATCTGAGTGACGATTAAATCTAGTTCTTGCTTCTTGAAATAGTAAGTAAGAACGGAAAACAAGACTAGAACTGGAATCTCTCGTTAGACCTACAATCGTTTCGTTTGACCAACAATCATTTGCGCACTGGGAGGTCAAAGCAGCTGGTTCGCCTTCTCTCTGGTTCCAGTCTTAGGCAAACTAGGCATACTAAGTCTCATTCTCTAAAAATACCATTTTGCAAAACAGAATCACATAGGTTATCTTTCTTCCCCAGGACTATAAAAAATGGAACACCATCGCAGTATCTCTGTTTGAACAAGCAGAAGGGAGACATACTGTTTTTAGAACTCTACTATCTTCTCTAAAATAACTCTGACCGCCGGCTGCCTACAGGGAAATAAATAGCTTCCAAAGCAGCCAGCCACTTTACACATACAGCTAGTTCATATTTCTTGAGCATATCAACTTGGGAATATTAACGGGACCTTACGTAAATACACGAAACGAAGACAATAGCTCTAATGATGTATTTCTTACGACGTTATAAATTGCATCTAGAAGGAAAGAAGGAAAACTTTCCAGGCCAGAGAAACCATTAACTCTGGGATAGCAAGCCAATGAGCTGGGTCAATATATGACTGTGGCAACGCCTTTAGATAAAAACGGTGCTTTCAATCTTACTACAGAAGTCACAAAAAAATGCTCTTATGCTAACATGCTTTTAAGGTTGGTAGACCTCAAAGGACCCCAAATGAGAGAAAAGAAATACAAAAGACGCTTCTTTAACTGTGGTTAAAGCTAATCCTCTCCCGTGAAGAGTTTAAGTAGAGTCTTTTACTTAGATAATAGCCCAATTAATTCAAATCTTCATAAGACCATAGAGACACTTTGCCTTAGGGCAATATGTAGATGGTCCCAGTGGGTTTTTGCTCAGTTTTTCAAAATATAAGTCTGCATATCAATAGTAGAAATGCCCATACCAAACAATAATGTATCCTGAATCATAGTCACCCATGCTTCGTGTTTCATGTTGTTTTATTCGGTAGGGCGGATCTCATACGGCTGTAGTGAAACCAATCGCAACGTGATAACAGAAATTCTGAATCAAAACCTATAGAAGAGTATTCGTAAAGGGTCTTTAAGGGCTGACCGCACCTTGAGAGTTGGCTGCGAGGTCTGTTTTTTTTTATAATGATATGAATCATCTGAGAAGAATTTATGGAATACTGCACACTGAGCTTGCTAGATTATTTGACCACGTAGGTGAATATGTCACCTTTTGGCATTGTCACACCTTAACGAACAATTTGTGTTGCGAAGACTAAAGACTAAATGACTTATTTACTAGGCTACAGGCTACAGCTCTTTTAAATCCTCTGTCGGTATCTCCTTATACACCAAATCGGCTAACGGTGTTTACATCTTGTTGCCACCCAATTCAGATCATGTGATGATTCCTTTGGGTGGTTACAATTTGTCAAATTGTCCTCACTCATCGAGTGCACGAGTGTACATAGCTACATGTAAGTGCAGAACGAACAAAAGTATCCACCCAAAGGAATCATCACATGATCAACAAGATGTCAACAAGATGTAAACACCGTTAGCCGATTTGGTCGTTTGTTTACATGACGTTACAAGACGAATTACGTGTAAAAATCTCGAAATAACAATCTATAAACAAATTCTAATTCTTCATTCACCGAGTTTAATCAAAACTTCTGCACTACATTCACTAAATCAGCCGATGGAAATGGATTCCTTTGATTACTTGGTACTTTACTAGGCTGATAAAATGGCGGCCAACTAAGGCTCTTTAAAGAGTCTCAGTCAGCCGCGATTTTGTCAGCCTAGCAACAAAACCGAGTTCGAGAAAGCATCCATTTCCATCGGTTGATTTAGGGAATGTGGTGCGATATTTTCGATTGAATTCGGTGAATGAAGTATAAAACTTTGTATGTAGATGGCTATTTTGAAATTTCTACACGCAATTATGCTCTTAATATCGGACGAAAGCTATAACAAAGGAGTGGCTAGCTATGGCTCTTTAGGGAGCAGCTAATGGTCGCCATTTCAAGTCATGTGAAGTCAGGAATAAAGTATTGTATTCTGTGGGATTCCATGCGAAGTCAGATTGAGAATAATCTTCATTGTTGAAGCGGCGGTAGACTTTCAAATTTGATACTTTTAACTAATTGTTTCAGTAAAATGCCGCAAACCCCGCTGGAGGTCTTAGCTAAGGCGTTTTAACTAGTACGGGTAGTATAGTCATTGGTCATTAAGGTTACTGAGAACCTTCGCGCACGTGTTCGAAAAAAAAATCATACACGTCCTTAGTTTAATCAAAATATGTCAACCTGTATATCGCTGGAAAGCTTATAGAATGGACTAGCGGGCTATGGCAAAAAGAAATCACTTATCGATACCTGTAATTTTTTTTAAAGCATTGATTAAATATTTTGGTGCGACATTTTCACGAGCTAACGCTGTCGAACTGCTGGACCATGACTCCCAAGTAACATGTTGTTTTAATCCTTAAAGGTGTTTCTGAAAAACCGTGTCTGCGATTTTTTAATTTTGTTCAGTTCAAAAGTTATGCATTTTTGAAATTTTTAGAGCGTGAAAATTCTACAAAATTTGACCTTTGGAATTCAAAAGTTCGATAACTTTTGAAGAAAGCAAAATTTTAAAAAACGCAGACACGGTTTTTGAGAAACACCTTTAAGGATTAAAACAATGTGTTACTTGGGGATCAAGGTCGAGCAGTTCGACAGCGTTATCTCTTGAAAACTCACACCCGAAGTTTTAATAAAACCTTTAAAAAAAATTTAATTATGAAACAATTATTTCTTTTTGCCATAGTTCGCTAGTCCATTCTATAAGCTTTCTAACGATATATAGGTTGACATGTTTTGGTTAAACTAAGGACGTGTATGATTTTTTTTCCGAACACGTGCGCGAAGGTTCTCAGTAACCTTAAGTAAGAATGTGTAGTATTTATTTTCCTGAACAGTTTTAAACAATACTAAGCTAAGGTGAAGAGATATTGTTTCTTTTCATGGTCTATTGTTTTTGTTTAGAAATTACTCTACCGTACTTGATAGCATGCAAAAAACGATTATGATTGGTTCGAGAGAAAATTTGAAGAACATATTTCTTATAAGAATGTTACTTCCAAATATCTAGTAACTTGAGGCACCTTAAAATACAACGGCCCAAGACAGCCAAGAGTTGAGTGAATGACGATGAACTTGTGCGAAGAAGAAAGTTTTTCTCTAAGACTGCTGTAGGTATATTTTGACTTCAAACCAAGAAACATTTACAAAATTAAATGTTCTCATGTTTGCTCCAGCCTGACTTATTGTTCTAAATAGTACGTGTTTTGCAAAGTTTCAGCTTCAACGTTCTGATAAACGTGGCTCTTATTTAAAAATAGTGTATTATACCAAAATAAAAGTTACGAGCACTTGAGTTAATCATGATTAGTTCTTAACAACCTGCTCAGTGTCCCGAAGCGTTTACACAAACTTTTGAGAAAACTAAAGAAATGATATAAGAAAGCTGTCACACATTCCTGGAACAGCGAGTAAGCGCCGTCGTTTGTGAAATGTTGTGCTACGGTCACATTAAGCGAAGGTGGCCTTTTTTCGTTGCAGTACATAAATCCGATAGTAAGCTGCAATGTTTTGCAGGGTTTTTATAGCGACTACTTGTACGAGAAATAGGCTGATTTGGCTCGTCTAAACACGAGCAAATGGCCTTTTTATGGAACAGAATACCTGCCCGTGAAAGTTAAAATAACACAAACACAGAAGAATTAAAGAAAGCAAAGTTCCGCCTGTAAAAGGCAATACAAAAACCACCAAAGCAGTGTATACTTTCATAGCATTTGATCAGATGGACAGGAGCCTAAGAAAGCTAGAATGTAAATTATAATTGAAAATTATTATTAAACAATAAAGACCCTTCGAGAGGGAGGTAAAGGTTTGCGCTACTATAATCAGCGTTTATCAAAATAACCAAGTAGAATTTTCAAACGAAAAAGAGCAGTTTTACGGGGAGAAAGGAAGGTGAACTGATACTTAAAGGAGCAACAAAGCTAGCTAAACACTCCCTGTTTTTTACTATAACGCTAAGGAATTTTTTCTCATGCTTACAACTTCAAAGCTAATTTGCACAGCGAGAGCCGTATTAAGCAAAACATTCAATGCGAAAAAGAGCAAAGTTTTACCCGGAGAAAGTATAAAGTAAAACCGTAAGTAAAGGAGCAACAAAGCTAGCCAAACACTCCCTGTTTTTTACTACAACGCCAAGGAATAAATACATGCTTACAATTCAAAGCTAATTTGCAAAACATTCACGCCAAAAAGAGCAAAGTTTTACCCAGAGAAAGTAAAGCAAAACCATAAGCAAGGCTAGCTAAACACTCCTGTTTTTTACTACAACGCCAAGGAATAAATACATGCTTACAATTCAAAGCTAATTTGCAAAACATTCACGCCAAAAAGAGCACAGTTTTACCCGGAGAAAGTAAAGCAAAACCATAAGCAAAGGACCAACAAAGCTAACTAAACACTCCCTGTTTTTTACTACAACGCCAAGGAATAAATACATGCTTACAATTCAAAGCTAATTTGCAAAACATTCACGCCAAAAAGAGCAAAGTTTTACCCGGAGAAAGTAAAGCAAAACCATAAGCAAAGGACCAACAAAGCTAACTAAACACTCCCTGTTTTTTACTACAACGCCAAGGAATAAATACATGCTTACAATTCAAAGCTAATTTGCAAAACATTAACGCCAAAAAGAGAAAAGTTTTACCCGGAGAAAGTAAAGCAAAACCATAAGCAAAGGACCAACAAAGCTAACTAAACACTCCCTGTTTTTACTACAACGCCAAGGAATAAATACATGCTTACAATTCAAAGCTAATTTGCAAAACATTAACGCCAAAAAGAGCAAAGTTTTACCCGGAGAAAGTAAAGCAAAACCGTAAGTAAAGGAGCAACAAAGCTAGGCTAAACACTCCCTGTTATTGCTACAACGCCAAGTAATAAATACATGCTTACAATTCAAAGCTAATTTGCAAAACATTCACGCCAAAAAGAGCAAAGTTTTACCCGGAGAAAGTAAAGTAAAACCGTAAGTAAAGGAGCAACAAAGCTAACTAAACACTCCCTGTTTTTACTACAACGCCAAGGAATAAATACATGCTTACAATTCAAAGCTAATTTGCAAAACATTGACGCCAAAAAGAGCAAAGTTTTACCCGGAGAAAGTAAAGTAAAACCATAAGCAAAGGAGCAACAAAGCTAGCTAAACACTCCCTGTTAAATACATGCTTACAATTCAAAGCTAATTTGCAAAACATTCACGCCAAAAAGAGTAAAACCATAAGCAAAGGAACAACAAACACTCCTTGTTTTTTACTACAACGCCAAGGAATAAATACATGCTTACAATTCAAAGCTAATTTGCACAGCGAGAGCCGTATTAAATCAAATCCCAGGGGCTCAAATATACGATATCAAACAAAACAAGGCATAGTAAAGTGAAATACTCATTGTAAGTCATTGTACACAAGTGACTTGGCACCTGATGATTAGGTCATTCAATCAATCCCTGCGGACAAAATATTGTTATTCCAATAAAAACAATATAACCACCTGTGGGAAACTTTCAAATACTCTATCCTACGCACGAGAGTGTATGCCATTTCTAACAACATTAGTTCCAGCAAAGAAGCAGTTTACTACACTTTAAGAGGGTTTTTTTGCTGAGTTTTTAGCGTAGTTTTGAGTCATCTTTAGCACGCGTACGGCTTGCACAGGCCATGGATGTGTGACTTTGCACGCGTTCTAGGTTTGCACATGCGCATAATAAAAGTGTTTTCCCGCCATTTGTGATCCCAACGCGCGACACTGAACACTACAAGCACACTTTCTCGATTAACAACAGCACGAATTTGAACAAATAAACACTCGGTTTTCTTTTTATTACTCAGGCAAATGCCCTAATGTGAATTAGTAATGATATAAGTATCATTTCCTTGATAAATAATTCAGAAAGTTCGCGAAAGTTTCGTTTTGCAGGCGAGACCAAGGCGTTAATGTAAAGCATGAGTGGTTGGTTGGCAGGAGACGACATAAGACTAGCAAATATTTGATATCTTTTCGCTATTGTCATTTTGTAAAATCATTTCAAGGCAAG
The DNA here is from genome assembly GCA_033964015.1 of Scolanthus callimorphus. NCBI lineage: Eukaryota > Metazoa > Cnidaria > Anthozoa > Actiniaria > Edwardsiidae > Scolanthus > Scolanthus callimorphus. The sequence continues at coordinate 2,172,157 of CM066915.1, forward strand.
GCGAAGTGTAATTCAGCAGTTTAGGAGTAATATTGAGCGAGGGTAGACCCGCGGCTCAATATTATAATCTTCTTTCCAATTATATTGCTAATTAGGCGGCCAAGACTAAGTGGGCGAGGCTGCAGCTGTTTAGAGCCTATTACATAGCGCGATTTCATACACCTAGAAAGCTTCAGTAGTTTCACGTCTAAAACTTACTCAAGTGTATTAAAATGCCAGTTAAAATTAGACTAACAGCATGAAGCTGTAATTGAGGATGTAAAGAGACTCAAACAGCACAACATGGCGGGGTAGAGATACAATAAAGCTAGATCTACATAAGAGCCAATTAGAGAGGTTCTTCATACCGAATATGTGTCGGGAATTTATAAAGCTTTAAAATAATGAATTGAGAATCATTATCTACCTGGGGATGAGAAGAAAAGGCCGCACAATACGTTTCAGACCGCACTAGAACTTTCATAAAAACCTGCTAATTTGTCAAACAAACTACACTTCTTCCTTTCATTGTCATTGAATACTTCCACCAATAAAAAACGCCAAAAGTCCTACCAATCCTTGTAAACGGAGACCTTCACAATGAAAACCTAAAGAAGTTGTAAATAATCAACTCTGTAATTACCTATTACTGAAACACTAAGTTTTCGAAAGGGTAATAGAGGTTCTTGAGATATCTTATACGTAATGTAACGAAATTATGCTTAAAATATAAATAACACTTTAGTTACTGGGATATAAGAGATATAAGAGAAATTTATATGTATTTCACCACAGACAGCCGTAGGGTTTTGCCTTTGGGACAAAGAGTAATGAAATTGATTTTACTTGTTAAAACGTGTACATATAGCAATCTACCGACGTATTCTCTACCAATATTCCAAAATGAAGTGCTGATAGATTTTGCTAGCTCGTTAACGGACAAAATCTATTTCAGGACACTGTCTGTGTAACTTTAAGAACTAAAGACAGCTTTTATTCTGCTAAAATAGATAAACTTTTTGCATTAACTTAAAGAAAAGTAATCAAACTATATAACAGAGAACATTTGTTCCTGTGAGTGACAAATGCCTTGCACGTCAAAACTTTTGTAAACAACGAGCAAAAAGCTGCAAATTGTACTCCTAATGCTGCGAAAAGAGGAAGGAAGCTAAGAAGCAAGGGTAGCTGCAGAAAATCCCTGCGTTGCTAATCTTGTTTGTGCTCCAGAGGGAGTACGGGTTCTTTATCACCCGAACACCCCGGGGAAGCAGCGACATGGAAGACTCCCTCGATTCCAAAACAACTTTCAACAACCACATCTCTACAATAATATACATTACACAAACCGCGCTAATTTTGGCGGAGTGCTATTTCTAGATTCCGCATATGGTAGATAGCTTACACTTGCAGCCTAGTTTGCTGTATTCGCATAATTACCTCTCTTATGACAAACGAACGAGAAATCGTGATGAGAACCTTAATAAACAACGTTGTTTTCTCAACTTAGCGCCTAACTTGATATAGAAATTGAGTCTTGGGTCTTTTGGGATACGAATAACTACACTATGAGAAATACTCTTTCCTATTATGATGGTAATGCCTTCCTTTTTTTATAATTAAGTAGTTTCGCAGTTTTAAGCCAAAGTGTATGTTAAACCACTAAATATTCCTCGACGAAAGCAGCTGAAGATCTTATGCAAATTTGCCACTGGCGGATGTTTTGTAAGACTCGGTTTTCTCCAGCGTTCAACTCCTAAGATATAAATGAATGAATGAATAGAAAAAGAGCTGTGAACATTCACCTCTAAGGACTTAATAATTGAAAGTGGTTACAGATTCTTTGTAAATCCCGGGCGGGGAAACATAGCGAGCTCAAAAAACGAGCAAAAAGTCTCTGATTGAGGAGACGCATGAACATTTGCATATGGGATTATTCTCTGTCAGTCGATCTCATCACTCTATAATCATTTGATTTTTCCATGAAATATGAAATAAATAAATGAATACTTTTGCAAGATAGAGGGATTCTACCGATGGCACTTCTAGACTGACCAGCACTCATGTATTCACTCATCCATTTTACTCCCAAAATTACAATCGTTCGTTTCATAAAGCAAAATCTTCGCCAGTTTCGCCAGTACAACTGCCGATATCAACTAATTCTAATAACGATTCGGATTAGGTAAAAAAAAAAGCTTGGAGCTAGCTGCTTCAAGATTTGTTTTCCAATTGCCCCTTGTTTATAGCATATTTGTTTGTGTGAACGGGTACCTGAAGATGTTTTTCAACCATTTGAGATTTACTGTATCTATTGGTAATAACCTCCACTAGCGATCGCGAATCTATATATTAAGCCCAACGAAAATTAAATTTAATCGCACAAATCCTTGGCCTACTAAAGCGAGGAATCAAGAATAAAATTGTGTCAAAAATAATTCCGAAACTTTCGCCTGAATAATAAAACAGAATAAAAATATGATCTGCCCGTCATCGTGCTATTATGATATTGTTCACATACGTGACTTGGAGAAACTTGTCTTTAATTTTCCAATTTACTGGCTTTTAATGTGAAAAATTGTGCACATCTTTGCCGCAGTGCTTGCACATTAAAGAGATAGAACATCAAGAGAACTGGCGTAATATTTTACCTGAGCGGTGCAAAATAGTGCTGTCGAATTGAATCAATCAATGTTTAGTTTTTGGAGAAGGGAACCCATATCCTTGATAGAGGAAAAACAAACTGAAAATATAACTTACACCCATGGGCTGCTCCACATCTTGCGCAAACCTTTAGTGCCAAGAAATCCTTAATCCAAACCCTCCATTTCGTTTCCACAATTCCAAGTATATCGTCAACAGGGTTCACATGCTCTCCGTGTCTCCCGGGGAACAGGTTCAACGATTATTCCATCGAATTCTTCACGTGGGATACGATCGATCCTTCGCCGTCCACAATGTTCGTGGGCTCATACACGTGGCTTAAAATTCTCGTCGTCCGCACGAAATTCAATCTGACGCACAAACTCGCAATTTTCCACTATGTCCAGTCTGATTTGGCAATAAAACGATAGCGAGCGCGCTCCGATTTCATAAGTTTGCTCGAAACCACTGAAATTGTATTTACAATACTTGCAAAGCTAGCCTATTGTTTTCGCCATGTGGTCGATAAGAACTGAGAGCCACTACAACAATGCCTTTCCACCTGACCTCTATCAAGCGTGAACAAAAGCCCCGCATAATGATCAACATGATCGCAACGTCCCGCCCCCCTGTCCTCGCCTGAGTGTTTAGTTAGCAGTTTCGAGTTCGCGAAAGGGCGTGAGGGTTGTTCGCACGTCCTTGGATGATGGGAGCTAAGGGTTTGTATGTATGCTAGGGTGTGTTGATACAGGCTGTCAGGCTGTACTATACGCTCGCGCCGGTGCATTCCGACACACGCCACGCTAATAATCTGATTCAGTCTACCGAGATAATTGCGACAAGCCAAGTGTGAAACGCTATTTATCTAGCCTATTAACCACTCTCCCAAGAAACGGCCGGCTAGGTGCATACATATAGCAAAGAGCCGGTCCACCACAAAAGTGCAGATTGTTCGGAATGATGCAGCAACTGGCATCAAATTGATCCTAGGTCAGGGCACCTAATAAAACCACCGGTTGTTTCGTCCTGAGCAGCAAGAGGTCTCAATAAGACCCAGATTATCAAATGACTGTTGGAATCTCGGATTTAAACGTTTGCCACATTCGCCTGGCTAGCAAAGAATGCCATAACACCAAAGGCCTTGTGAAAGCGGTTCTTTAATTGCTCGCGGCATGCAGATTAGCTAATCTAAAAGCTTCAAAATTATACCCAAATCCCTATACTACAAAAAGTACAACAGTGACACGAAATTAAGATGTTGTTGATTTGTTAGATTTGTAATATAAAAGCAAAAGTATAGAGCAAAGTGTCTAAACACACAAAGTTAATGAAATACTTTTGAGTTGACGAGCTGTTGGTAGACGGCCTCTTTGTACACGGCCACAAATAGGAAATCAATTTGAATGCGAGGCGTTTGGTCGCGTGCGAGCCACGCTATATGTTAATATGTCTCCGACTCGTTCAGCAAACTTGTGGTGTTCTAAAAATCTGAGAGTTTAGCAAACTTTGGAGAAATTTCGTCAATGTAAAAGCAAGCAAACTAACCGGTTCTCAAGTCAATATAAAGCTGAATGAAGCAGGTCTTTAAAACAAAAATCTATGAAGCGAGACCAACCATGCTCATTCATCGAAAAAGCCTTGTCTGTGTTTACAAAAGCGCTTTTTCAAGATCACGTTGAAAATAAAAGTTCCTAACTATCTCACTGGATGTTACGCAGAATCTGGTTTAAAACCCACGATAAAGAACGTACTACTATCGAAATTCTGCGATTAACTTGTGGCTTCTATCATTCAAGTTTACAATTCATAGTTACTCATGCATAAAGCGACTGCTCATTTACTGAATCACTGAACGGTATTTTCCCGCCAAAACCTAGACTCTGACTCGTTGCCATGCCATAGTTTGACGTCACAGGCCAATTCTTCGCTTACGCATGCGATGACATCTTAATTAAAATTTCTCCACAGGTTCCCCAAGCTACATGCGCGTGTGTAATAATAAAGTCTGAATTTGATTAGTAGTGTAAAGTCATGCAGTACTTAGTCTCGTGAATACATTACTAACTCCTGATTGCTAATTGTGATATAGATAACCGTTTTGCAACAACGATGGCGAAAAACCTGTTGAGGGCGTTTCTGTAATGCTAATCAAGTCAACTAAACTCGACTGGGAAGGGAAACAAAATTCAACGGGCAAAACAGCACTTGAATAGACCAAAGCATTAGTCTTTCTAAAGGGCCGGTTTCAAGAAGAGCAACTTCAAAGGCTGGCACACCAAAACAAGGCTACGTTACGGTTGCTTTAACAAAATTCTATAAAACTTGGCCGGTGGTACTTCAACTTAGTCTAACAAAGAATAAGGAACGAAAATTTGCATTATAAAAGCATTTCTTATGTAAGATTTAATAACTTTCGCTATCAAAATTTGCAAGTTTGAAAACAGTTCAGCCTGGTAAGACATTAAAAAGGACAATTCGCAATTTCCATCCACTCCATAACAAAAATCAAAATGCTCCAAAATTATATTTAGCTGGCAGATGAAAGGTTACTTAGCAAACATAGACGATTATCTTGCTCATTTTCTGTGAATTGATTATAACCCTAAAATTACCCCCATTACACATTACCCCTTTAAAGTGGCTCATGGCAAATCTCAGTTAAACACGAGTGGAAATAAGCTAATTATATTTGCCCAGGAAACATAACCCATTTTGAAATCTATAAAATGTAACTCAAAAGACTTGCGATATAATTTGACAAAAACATTAAAACACACAACTCTCGCCTTCCAAGCTTTGAGGAGAGAGTGCTTAATTGCTTTTGTTGATTTCGAGATAGATATTGTGTCCAAAGATTGGAATATTGGAAGAAGACTGAAGGGACATTGGAAGACGATTGGAGGAACATTGGAAGAGGATTGTCCAGAATAAGATTGGAAGAACATTGGAAGAAGATTGAAGGAACATTGGAAGAAGATTGTAGGGACATTGGAAGAAGATTGTAGGAACATTGGAAAGATTGGAGGAACATTGGAAGACAATTGGAGGACATTGGAAGAACATTGGAAGAACATTGGAAGGAGATTGGATTAACATTGGAGGAACACTAAAAGACGATTGGAGGAACATTGGAAGAACATTGGAAGAAGATTGGAGGAACATTGGAAGAAGATTGGAAGAAGATTGTAGGAACATTGGAAGAAGATTGTAGGAACATTGGAAGAAGATTGTAGGAACATTGGAAGAAGGTTGGAGGAACATTGGAAGAAGATTGGAGGAACATTGGAAAACGATTGGAAGAAGATTGGAGAGAAAACTGGAAGACGATTGGAAGAACACTGGAAGAAGATTGGAGGAACATTGGAAGACGATTGGAAGAAGATTGGAGGAACATTGGAAGAACATTGAAGATAAGAGGTACAATAGACGAAGATAAGGAGGAACATCGTGAGCAGATTGAAGTGAGATTGTGAGAAGATTAGTAGAAGTTCTATTTGTAGAAGCACTGCGGCCATACTTTTCTAACAATAAGTTGCTAATTAACAAGACTTATTTTACTGCCTTTAATTTTGCCTGTACTTGTATTGTTAGTGACGACCACTGATGATCAGAATGGAAAATCTCATAATGCATGTCAAGTTAATTCACTATGTCTTATGGGAGAATTTACTGTCCGTTCAACTTGTCATCACTAGTTGCTAATTTCTCAGTCAATTACTTATTTACTTGATTATTGAAAAGTTAGGAGAAATTTCATACAAATCACATGGTATGAAACATCTACAATAATGATCACAGATCAAATCCCGGAAATCAGAATATTGGAAAAAAGATTTTAATTAGAAGCAGGTCTCATCAAATTTGCAGTAACGTCTCATTCTCGTACCCGGAGCTGATTGGCTGATTTTGAACGTTGGGCATGCGCATAAAGTTCTTTCTCTCAACTGCTCTGTACGCACGCATGCGTCAGCGACTGTAACCAGATCCAACCCCGCGAGGTGGAGCTTGGGAGCGCTGGGTACGAGAATGATTAACTTCCAAACCAGGTTACAAAATTGAGTATACACGTTGGCATGGTCACGAGATTTCTTTTTTCATAGCCATTCATTTTGGTTTTTCTTTCGTAACAGTTACGTCATTTAAAAAGTTATTTATGCCTCAGAGGGTAAGATCCTTTCAAATTCTTATAGAGTTTCTAACAAGGCAGCACGTGTTGCAGGTGTAAAGGTGGTATACCGTCTAGGATGATAAAGATATCAGGTTTGTCGCTCATTCTAAAGTACAGAGCCATCATACTGTCTTACGCGAATGGTGGTTCACACCATGTAACGTTAAAGCGAGCTTGTCACGCAGCTGCGCAGCTGTTCTGTGCATCTCCAAAATCAGAGAAGTATCGTCCCGTAACGATGGCCAGCGAAGGCTCAAAACCTCGAAAACAATCTCGCTATTTCTCGATCCATCGGACCATCTTTTTAACTTTGCATATTCTTAAATAGTTATTCCTAAATAGTTGCTGATGAATCAGAGTGATCGCTCCTGGAGCATGCGCGTATCGTGACAGGCTCAGTTTGAAGTGTCCATGGGGCAAAGCTGCGATTAAACACCAGTTTCGACAGGTTGATTATAAGTTGTTTCAAACAATGACGTCATTTCGAAAGCTATCTACTATGACTCATGCATGTGACTGTCATCTTTAGTGATGACTAATGATGAAGACATTTCAAAACTTTTGTTGTACTGTTTTACTATTCTCTCAAGTTACCCAATAGAACGAGTAAACAAATAATACAGTGGACTTTGTGATATACACAGAAGGACCCCTATTCTCATGTTCATTCCGTGTTGTACTATTTCTATATCATGTTCCACCTGATTTCAGTACGATTTTTTCTGCATCGCCAAGAGTTCCAAAAAGATTAGAAAAATATTGCAATAGACCTTTATCACGTTAATATGGCTTAATGATATCTTATAGTTATCAGCAACGAAGTCCAGTATTCAATTCAGCACATCCGTATTATTAGTAAGACTGTAACGTTTGGGAAGAATTACTCTATGAAGTTTTGAAAATTCATATCTCAGCCAGTATTCAAGCAATCTTCACCAAACCTTGTAATTTTACTAATACGGATGTGTAGAATTTAATACTGGGTTCCATTTCCTGATAACTATTAGATATTATCAATCAATATTAACGAAAAGCCAACGAAAGGCCTATTGAGCATACAACGTTTTCATCTCATAAAATCTTCCTTAATGTCAAATGTAAACAGGATTTGACTTGTTTTTGCTTCCCAAGAATGCGAAAATCTCTCGCTGAACCTAGACATTTCGTTTTGACTAACGATCCTTTGAGCACCGGGAGGTGAGATAGCTGGTTAAACTTCCGGTTTGTCTTGTACCAGGTCCCCTACGGGTCAGAAGTGGCTGAGAGGCATTGAGAACGAGAATGGAAACAAGTTATGAAAAAAACTTCAAAGATTTTTTACGAGGAAAGTCTCTAGATAGTAAGATAAAAAACCGGAATTAAGAATGATATTGAAAATACAAAAGACGAGTATCCTACAGAACGAAATGTACACTAATGCACGTCAAGGTGAAACACATGCTAATATACACAGCCGCATTAGTGTAGCTAAACCTCAAGACATGAATTTTAATATAAAATGTCACACGAAAACAAGATTTAAAGGGTGATAAAATAGAGAATTTTGTTTGCAATACGTGACTTTAGCCTGGGAAACAAGCGGAAATTTGTCAGTTCATGTAATTACCGATTGGCAGAATATGATTATTGTGCTGTTATGACTAGACAGACTTTTTATTGAAGATCTACATAGGAAAACTATATCAGAAACAATTTGTATGCCAAGGTAAGGTCTTTCGAAAAAAAAAACTCTGTGAGAAATTTGTGTACAAATACTTTAGGAAATAATTTGCTGAAATATTTGGGGTACTCAGGAAATTAAGTCAAGACCTGTTTGGTCCGAAATAAAAACGATGATTTAATTATTTTCGTTACTAGAGTAACGACGAGGGTACCAAAGCCTTTCCGTTGTTTTGTAACCGTTATATGTCTCAAGAGACAGGCACCATTAGTTTTGTTTTAGAAATTATTCGGAACTTCGTCGGCCGAAAACGTTGCCAAAGCCACAACATTCTGAAAACAAATTAAAACATGGCTTTTTGAACTATGACTCTGGGAAAACTCAACGACTGTATTTTAATGGATGAGAAAACATTTGTAACTGTACCCAAATGGAATACATTTCTTTATCCTAATTGTAATTCCATCGATATACAACAAGTAAGATCGTTTTATATTCTTATACAGTTTCTAACAAGGTAGAAATGCTTGTATGTGTAAGGTGCTATACCGATTAGGATAATTATAAACGAGGTTATGATTTTGATAAAGATGGCAGGTTTGGCAGTCGCACAGTACAGATAGAAAGAGAATGACCTTAAAGAAACATTGAATAGTGAATTAAGGAAACTAATCTTACCTACCCTTCCATTTCCAACCCTCAAACCGATTCCTGATTCTTCCTTTCAAGAAGTCCGTACAATATGGGCTATTTCTTCCGAACCATGAGTATGTTTATAAGCTTAATACGCCAGACTTTGAAAATTCCCACGGCATCTGACCACAAGGGCATTATATCTGAGCAATCAATCATATCTCGTATGATAACGGTCATTATTAAGAGGGCCAGTTAAAGTGATATTAGAAACCTGGAATCGAGTCGCAGCACTTAAAATAATATCTTACACAAGGCTTCCCGCGCCCCCGTACCCAATTATGAACCACGCTGTATTTCCTGAATTTCTAAAGTGCTTGTATTACCCCAGCCCCGGGCTTTAACTTCATGAGTTATATTTAGAAACCAGGAATCACGTCACCATAATGAGGAATGCGTGACACGGACGCAACCTCCTCTCAACCGTCGTTAAAGACACCGTGTCCGATGGGTGTGACAATGTTATGGTTGGTTTTTTGTGTTTACGTTTATCTAATACGGTAAGAATATTTCAAAATAACACCATTAGTTTGTTGTTCTATGACTTCGTATCACATAAATCAGGTTTATTATCACATAAATCAGGTTTATTATTATTATTATTATTTAGACCAAAGGATGGATCGAAATTCCACATGATTTTAACGGATTGAGTTCACTACTTTTAACGTTACCTCATTACCATAGAGTTTTATGGGCTACGACACGAAACTATTCGTCACGCCCTTCGGTCACAGGGTTTCAGTCAGCCGCCATTTTGTCAGCCTAGCAACATACCCAGTCAGAAAAAGCCTCCATTTCTATCGGCTGATTTAGGTATTGTAGTGTAGTATTTTGGATTGACCTGGGTATATCAAGTATAAAACTTTGTTTGTAAATGGTTATTTTGAGATTTCTACAACGATAGACCTCCTCATCTTGAACGTAATGTTTCCCATTTCAGATTACGTGGTATTTATTTGAATAATCTTTCTTTGTTTGGATGCTTCCATATTCATATATTCTTCGGTGCGTAGCAGAACGAGAAAGAAAGAATACTCATGGGAATGACATGTGATCTGAAACAGGAAAACATAACGCCCAAGCCGAGGAGGTCTATTCTACTCCTGTCGAAGGAAACAATAACAAAAGGGCTCTTCAAGAATCAGTCATGAGTAATAAAATTTCCTTTCACTGTTCCTTGCTGTATTGTTATTCAGATTGAATTTAAACTGGAATCGAGTCACACGGTGAGCATTTTGTTTTCTCTTTTTTTTTCTTGTTAAACTGATCATAGCCTATCATATCAGGACGCATTCTCGAACCGGCAGACCTCCCCGGAACGTCTCCTCGCAGGCTCTGGTGACAGCCATTGACACATGCGCGAGTTTTGATACAGAGTCGTTGTGAGAAACAACTTTCTGCGCATGCTTCGACGTTCAAAATCAGCCAATCAGCGAAGGCCCTCAAATGGATGTCACCAGAGCCTCTCTGCGAGCAGACGAGCCGGGGAGCACTGGGAACGAGAATGACCAGGATTAAAAACATTCACACGTGCACGCGCAAGTTATTTTTACGTCATATATTAACTGTAACACAGGAATCCCAATATTTCTAACAAATTCTTTAGAACTACAGAGAATCCGAATACGTGAGGGGTCAAATCCCTAATGCGTCAAAAAAGGGGATACCCGCAATCCGCTCTGCGTTTTCAAAATCCGTGAATCCGCTCAATTTTTACCAAAATCCGTCGATCCTCTCCTCCCCCAGAAAGTTAGCGGTTGTTTTAAGAGCAAACCCTCCAGACATTAAAGATGGGGAGCTCATTAAAATGCCCGTAGCATGTACGTTAATCGTCAAAAGCCTAGCTCATAAAAGTTCATCAAATTGTAGTTAGATAGTCACGTGGTTTCTTAGACTATTCTAAAGTACTAAACCTGGTGAGCAGTAAGACCGCTGACCAAGATAGACTCACTTGAGGTTAACCAAAGGCCACCTCAGACAAGCATTAACCATTAAAAGAACATATTGTCGATTTGCTCAGCATGCAATGTCTTCACCACCACTGCACGCACGTTCTTTTTGCCTATCATTATCTTGTTAAACGCACGCGACAGAGAAATTTGCGCGTTCATTTTCTGACATCGTGTCATCATTTTGGAATTCCAATTCAGTGTTTTGGGAAACCAATTCAGTGTTTTGGGAATCCAATTCAGTGCTTCGAGAATACAATTCCGTGTTTTGGGGATCCCATTCAGTTCTTTTGGGAATCTATTGAGTGCCTTTGGAATCCAATTCTGTGTTTTGGGAATCCAGTTCAGTGTTTTGGGAATCCAATGCAGTATTTTCCTTAGCAAGGTGAATGGCCAGCCAAAATAATGTGTCTTTGAATTTAGATAAAATTAAAAGGCTTTTTGGCAAACTCCCTGGTCCGGCTTTTATTTTTTTCCGAGAAATATAGCGAATACTAGAAACTAGAAAGAACGGAACTTTGTACGCACCGAGTGACGGCTGCTTTACGCGGGTTATTTTAGCTTTCCTTGCTTTTCCACCGCATTGTAAATTGACGGAGGGGATGCAGTCTCTATCAAGTCTTAAAGTACCAGCGCTTGATTACGTCCATAACAGTTTTATACCTTAGCAAGATTGCATGTATCCTTACAGAAGGTTTGAGCCAATGTGGTAAATTCGTGTCAATATTTTGACATCCACTACCAGAAACTGACCCAAATACATGCCAAACTGTTTTCGCAAACCCATGCAAGTTGACATTGAACTCATATTCTTCGTATCTCATTAGTTTGTACGTCAAATTCTAATATTCCAGAGCTTGGAATTTTGAAGAATGTCAGCAAATATAAAGCTAGTAATAAATGGTACGGGACGATTCGGGCAAATATATCTCTTTATCTATTCTTGCAAGTCAATTATCGAAAGATCCCCATTCACGCTGTTTTCCTAAAGAAAATTCTTATTGCATTTAGCAAAGTTTTGTAATTGGTGAATTTCTAGTCTGATTTTCATGTCTCGAAAAATGAACGAAACTAAGATCCGAAAGTAGTCGATGAGATAACGGGAGAGTTACATAACAGAGTTGCCCTTGGCATTAGTAATTTTAAATTAGTAATTTTAAATTAGCTCTCTGTGCGACCGCTCTCGTAAGCGACCAGCTCCCATAACGACCATTTTCCCGAAACCCCGTTCGAATTGTCACACAGACTCTGTTATTTCAAGCTCTCGTAAGCGACCACCTTATCGATGCGACCAGCTCCGTTAGCGACCATAATTTCAAATCACCAACAGAGATTTTCTATTGTTTTTAAGTTCTCGTAAGCGACCATGGCACTTTTTGTCTTTAAAACATCAGTTATCACCTTATAAATATCTAAACTGATACAAGCTGCACCGGTGAAATGCTATTTTCTATGTACATTTGCGGTTATCTATTCTTAATTAAAGTCGGGAAATAAATCACTATTTTAAGCATTAGTATCACACGATATTTTCTAGATTTATTGTATTGTACTACTATCAGTATACTACTCTCGTAAGCGACCAACACCTATTGTTCAAGTAGGAAGCCGCTTGGTGGTCGCTTACGAGAGCCGTTCTCGTAAGCGACCAGCTCCGTTAACGACAGCAATGTTCAGTTCCCAATGTTCAGTTCCCATTTACAGAAAGAAGAATGACAGAGTGGCCGGTTAGACAGTCTGCGATAGGTTAGCAAGCGCAAAGTACACAAGCCAAGTTTGGAACTGGCTGCATGTCAAAGCGAAGGGAGAGGCTAGAGAAGTAGAAAAAAAGCTAGCGCCAGGGAAAGTGACGCTTGCTTTTGACTAAAATAAGATGAAATTGTGGCTTGGAGCCTTTGCGTGACAATCCAAATGCCACGTGAATATCAATTACTATCCATAACGCCTTTCGACAATCGGTGTAACTTCATTCATTTTCCCTGCGAATACCGTCTTTCAATAGCAGAAGATTCGAACAGGCCGTCAAAAGAGAACCACGTGTTTATAAATGAAAACTCCAAAAACTGTTGTGTATAACTAATGTTTTCACTAGCTTCAAAATTATTTAGACTAGGTTTAGGAGCACACAAAAACGCTTAAAGTGTAGTTTCGTACAAGGTAAATCTCGAAATCACTTACGTTATCTCGAAATCACTTCCGTTAGAAAGGATTAACAATTCGTTACAGTCCAGGAAACGCCTGGAAATCTATTCCACTTACCAGCCAAGCATCTGTGCAGGCTTGACTCCAAATTTTCGACAATTACTTCGTCGACGGTTAACGTAGAAATGACAAGATATGAAAGTATTTACCAATCTTCAACCCATCTTAACGCACAAACCAGCGACGCTACAAGTCTAAGGTTGCTACATATCGCAGCCAAGCGAATTCACTCTCATGTTCTTAAGGACCCACTTGCAATTTTACGGGTAGAAGGCGGATTTTAGTAGAGGTTTCTAGTCAAAGCTGGCAGGTTGGTAGTTCGTGAGTGGAGCCTTACCGAACAAGCGCCCAACTCAACAGGTTCCGATGAGGGAAATTAACTCCCCTTGCACTCTTTACCAAATTCCCTGCGCATAAACCACGTCAATGTAGTCTTAAAACTTCACGCTATAACTCTTGCAGATAGAAAAGTATTCTTGACACAAAACTTTCCCTGTGTCCTCCTGAACGTCCTCGCAAAAGATAATCACTGTTTAAACTAAATTGGCAAAACCCCAAATTCAGTCGCAATTGGACTAAATTATTCATGTTGTTTTTATTCGGCGCTCTGTGAGATATAGGAAAGTATTATCGATTGCTAAAAAATCTATTAGAGTCTCGTTTGAATTGACTTAAATTCAATTCCCGTTGCTAATTGATTCGCCGCATGATGGTTTGTAGAAAATGCTATTTTGTATATATTGTAGATTAAAATATTTTCGATTTAATTCTTTAATATAAGATTGAATGAAGGTGTTTTGCTAATAAGTAGTAAGAAAAGAAATGCTTCAAATAAAAATAACAATAGAAAAGTTAATGAAACCCCTCAGCCATACTTCTTACTTGAAGCACAGCACAAATGTATTGTCCATAATATACTTAATGATGTCCTATGGCCTCTTCTGAGTGGAATTTTAGTTGTATTTTTGACTGTTTTATCAGAAGTCTAACCAGTGTGATAGCTTCCCGCCGTTGGAAAGCAATTATGGGTCAGCGGCAAAGCTCTACAAAAAGCCCCAGCCCCCCTCTCATGAAAAACAGGAAACCCAGAAACGTGGTACTGATATGCAAAAATGGGCAGGGGTGTGTCTGTTTGTCCTCATAAAATAGGGATATTAGGGAAAATGCTATGGGACTGAAAGGGTTAATATCCTCAGCGTCTGTCAGAGAAACGTTTGTGATTGGCTAATGTTTTCCCGCCAGTTTTGGCGCGCGTGCCTGCAATACAGGAAGCCCACAACGTAAATATTGCTGAGCGCCGAACTTAAAGATTACGGAGTCAATAATCAAGCATAAATCTAGCCTGCTTACAGGCGGTAGCTGGGTGTTTTTATCGCGGAAACCCGGTCCGTTCACTGATTGGGCGCCATATTGGATTCTTGAGACGCGCGGTACCGGGGCGAACGCAAAAATGGGCAAAGGGGAGGGCGAGGAGGAGAGATTTGCACTCGACCCCCCGGGACCGCGCTTTTCAAAATCTTCAACCTCGTCCCCATGGTCTTGTGGGTATTTTCAAGATGGCGGTTGATCGAGCACAAGACCCTGGGGGAGGCTGAGTCACATGAACACTGTTTGAGGACATGGGAACGAGGTTGTCCTTTGTTTCGAAACGGTCATGTGGGGTCTTCTCCCAAGTCAACCGCCAAATTTGAAAAACGACCGAGAAGACCCTGGGTACGAGGTTGCGACCCCCTCCCCTTCGCCCGATTTTTGCACTCGCCCCCGGGACCGCGCGTCTCAAAATCCAAGATGGCGCCCGAACAGCGAAAGGACGGGTTTTCCGCGATAAAAACAGCCATTTATTACCGCCTACAAGCAGGACAGCAAAAAATCAAGTTGTACTTCTTGTGTAAAATGTTACATCTCAAAACTTTGTCAGTACAACACTCGATCCCCTTGCTGGCGATTTGTATCAAGTATTCTAGACTTAGACCCCGTCCACACTACAAACCGTTTTCAAACGAAAACGGATACTTTTTGCTCCGGATACGGCTATCGTCCACACACAACGCCGAAAACGATCACCGAAAACGGCGAAAACAATACCAAAACGATAAGTGTGGACGCAAATCTTTTTGAAAACGGAGCAAAAAGTATCCGTTTTCGTTTGAAAACGGTGTAGTGTGGACGAGGTCTTAAAGGGGCACTCGCACGCTTGCCTGACAAGCAAATAATTCAATCGCAATCCAATTCCATCCTCTTGATAATAGATAAAAACACTATAGATTTGTATTGATTTAACAGTTAAGGTGACTCCACGAAAAGTCCAAGCGCATTTTCTGTAAATAGACATTCGGTCATAACTTTTAGAATATTCCTGTTACGAATATCAAACTTGAAGGACAGTAGGCGGCATCTTTTAGTAATACCTTAACATACTTCGATCTTTATTTGCGTTAATACTTTTAATAATATCCCATCTACAGTGGACCCCCTTGTTCCACTTGAGACATCTCTGAAAAAACATTTTGCTATCACTTTTGCACGAAATTTCAAAATTGATGCCCCATGTAATTAGAAAATCTTGGCCATTCCTCGGAACAAAATTGAGATTTATAGGAGCAACAGTTTGATGACTTAAGCTTTCTTTCTACTCATGCTTAACATTAATAGTCCTATAGCATTGCCAAAAAAAAAACACCGAAGATTGTTACAGCTCTTCACAAGTGCTATCTTGAAGGCATTACTTTCAACTGATATGAAAATCTACTGAAAATCGATGAAAATTTCAGAAAATGAAATCCAGCATTCAATTCTACACAACCATATTAGTAAATTGCAAAGTTTGGTGAAGATTGCTTAATATTGACTGAGATATGAATTTTCAAAACTTCGTATTCTGGCTTATTTTTTTTTGCAAGAAATGTATGGGAAAATACATCGAAACGAGACTGGACGGGCAGCCCGTCCAGCCTCGACTTGACGTATTTGCCCATACATTTCTTTGTAAAAAGAAAGCAAGAATACGAACATTTTTGAAATCCTTAGGATGTCTAGAAAATGGTTTTAGATGTTAACAGTTCAAAAAAGTGTCCCACGGCCCTATTTTGCCAGATTTTTGTTTTTTAATTGAATTCTTTTGCTTTTTAATGAGATTCAAAGAGGCAATTTTATAGACGGTAGCACCAGAAAAGCTCTTTAGATTCTAAATCTAGGCTTTTACGATCTCAGGAATACTCTGATCACATGTAGACAAGTTTAATCGCTGCCTAAGCATTTTTCCGTCACATACGCTTATCGTTTTGGTATTTCCTAATAGGAATACAAAGGCTGACAGGATCTTAGAAATATCTATCAGTAAGGAACGTAACATGTATAAAACGGGCATGTAAATTGTACAAATGTTTTCAGTCTATTAACAGCATAAGTGGTAAAGACTGGAATGCTTTCCTGGACAGCGCTACTGTCTATGAAATTGCTCATTGAATCTCATTAAACTAGTATACCAACATGGCAGTGGGTGCTGCCGTTGTAATTCACAATGAATAGTCCAGTTTTAAAATTTTCGATTCGACCATTTGATGATTTTCATGATGGGTAATCAGGCAAGATGGTGGAAATAACTCTGATTCACACGGGAAGCTGAATGGATGGAATGGAGGCTGAAAATCATTACCCTGCTGGCAGAGGGCTTTTTTGTCTGTATTTCGCTCAGGGCTAGCCAAACAGAGAAAAGAGACTCTGCCAGCATCATAACTCAGAAGTCTTAATTTTAGACTTCCATCCTATATGGCCTTTCTCTTATCTTTTACTTCCGATTGTGAAATGGTAGACAAATATATTAGCAATCAGAATGGCCCACTGATTGCTTACCACCAGAGCCTCCTACCACTCCTCAAAACATAAGGAGGCTTTGGAAAGGAGAATGAGTCTGTCTGGATCAAGCTGGGACAATTTAAGGCTATTGAATAAGCGAGAAATTGAAATAAGATGAACATTTATGAGATGTACAAAACAACAGTAATCTTCCCAGAAATTTACACCATTGTTAATGGGGATGAAACAATTGTAAGAATGCAGAAAAAATTGATAAGCAAAATCTGTTAAATTTCAAAGTAGCTTTTAATTAAACTTTTTCATGCCTTAGGCTAATGGGCAATTCCAGAAAAAATATATATGTACCCCCACCACGGGCGGCACTAGTTTTTGACTCCCCCATGCATCCAGAATTTCCAAAATGGCTTATTCCCCCATGCATATAGTATTCCTGAGAGGTTAACCTAGGTTCCAGCTTCAACCCTCCCCCCCCCCCCCCCCCCGGCCCCCCAAGCAGTCAGAATTCCGAGCTTGAAAACCTCCCCTCCCATTCAGAATTTCCAAATGCCGCCCGTCCCCGGGTACATATATTTTCTGGAATTGCCCAATACAGATCCAACTCAGTAAAATTATTAGCATTATCCAGCAGATTTTCTTGTTATATTACGTTTATATTCCCGAATAATGTGTGTGCTGATGTTCTCAAGATTCAATTCTGTGGGAGCTTCTCATGGTCTGCACAAGAGATCGTCCATTATATAGTTTACCATCAAGAGGTGTGTCAATATAAAGAAAGTAGCAGAATGCAAACCTACTTATCAGTTTCTTTGCCTGGCTAGTAACATCACTGTATTATATTCTTGAGCTGAATCTACAAAAAGAAAAGAATGCAAAACACATGAAAATGAATACAAATAGTGGACATATGGTACACGGTTTTTTGGGAAATCCCCTCTCTGGTTCAACAAGATATTCAGAATCAGGTACAATCACTTTGCGATTGGTTTCACTAGAGTCATGAAATTGACAGGTAAGTTATTTAAAAAAATCAATAAAAGCTTCATGTACAAGATTTTTGTGCAATTCCCCTCTCTGGTTCATTATGCACTACTCGGGCTTAATCTTAATCCCCAAATTGATCCAAGTTGAAGAAGACCTGAGTGGGAAATTATTTGGCAATTCGTCAGTTCCGTCTTGTGCTCGACAAAGGTCAGTTTGGCGTTCTTTGAAACTCGCTCTAAAGTCGGCAAATCTTCCGTGGAATGGTTGTCAAATACATCTACAAATGCAATTACATGCATGGTAAGACTGACAAAAGAAATTAATAACTTTTACTTACCGATATCTCCTGAAACTTGACAAATATGTAAAAAGGAAGCGATCGACAAATCGTGAATGTTTTCAACCTTGACACTAAACTCTCCGAAAAAAGGACTTCGGGAGAGATGTTCCACTGACTGACTGACTGAACCAAAAAACGAAGATGCAAGTGGTATCTTTCAGACTTTCTGCGTAGCTTTCTTCTCAAGATAAAAAAAATATTCTCTACTCTCTACTTTCTAGCGAGTAGAGACACGCCGTCCATGCCATGTGCCGCTTCACTAGTAAACATTACATAATAGGCATGTTCTTCTCTTTGATTGGTCCAAACACAATGGATTGCTCATAGTGGAAGCCTGCAAAGGATTGTGGTTAAGTGTTTTGTTTCAACCACAATCCTTTGCGGGATTCAGCTTTTCGGGCCCTCTATATTTCCTTAATGTTGTGAATTAGAGAGCTGCCTTGCTCGCTCGCTCCAGGCTCGCTCGCTCGGCAGCAATAACAAAATATAATTAAAAAACAGAAATCTGGCAAAATAGGGCCGTGGGACACTTTTTCGAGCTGTTAACATCTTAAACCATTTTCTAGACTAAAATATGAGGGAAAATACTTACAGACCTTCCAATAAAGTAAGGGGGAATTCCTAATAAGGAAAGTGGCAAGTCGACAACGTTAGGCTACAAACGTCTTGATATGCGAAAAAAACTACGATTTTTTAAACGAGAAAGAAGCCCCAAATTTCGCGGTGAGCTGTTGCTTGGGGCAATTATGTTGATACTTACATTTCTATCCTTTTCGAAATCGCAAGGAAATTTCTAATAAAAAACATTACCTTCCTTGAACATATACAAATAGAATGAGCAATATTCAATAAAAACCTTCGATTTATAACCATGAAGTACCAAACTCTGCCATGTTAATTCAAATTATAGCCCTGATTTAGAAACCCTAAAATATCTTCAGATCGGGCTTGTTGAATTTAGTCAAACTTCGGTACCTTCGAGCATATATCGAAAAAATGTCGATACAGCCTGAAACTGGGATGAGAGTAAAAATAGGAGTGGCACGATTGTCACGCGATACTAACTCCGATCTCCCCAATTTTTGTACTGACATGTATTTCAGTCTATGGGTAGTATGTGTGTTATATTGGCTACGCGATAGAAATCAACCTGTTTGTATATGAGAGGTTCAAAATTGGTATGGGTGCAAATTACTGGGTCGATCCACCTAACTGTTTACGCACACCGACGACAGGAATGCCATTTAGAAAACACATTGCTCTAAATAACACCCTGGTTGAACATTTTCATTTTTTCGAGGTGCTCATAGTTTCGACTATAGTGCACTTTTTTCTGGATTGACGGGGCTCTAAAATGCCAAATAATGCGGCCACTTTCTCTGAAAGTTGCGAGAAAATATATGAAGCACTTATATACCGCAAATATACGTACTGCTTTGGGTGCAGTTTACAATTATGAGTGTGGACGGCTATCTATGAGAACTGTCACTGAGGATCGTCACTTCCACATCTCCAGTGTTTTTTAGCGTCCCTGATACAAAGGCAAGTTGTAATGAATTAAGAGACGGAGACCTCGGTTTATTGCCTCATCTGAAAGACGTGAATAGTACGACCCAAGCAGCAGCACACAAAAAAAAACCTTGCACCCGGAGTCAGGAATCGAACCTGCCTGGGTACAGAGTTGAGAGGTGAGCCGGTTAACGGTTAGAACATTCAGTCAACCGTTTACTCCACTCGGACAAATGCCGGCTTGAATATCACGAAAGAGAAGGGTGAAATGTCGAAGTGTACTTGAGTACCTGATTATCATGATGAGTTGCTCAATTTCGTCATGGTATCACTTCGGGCTTGCAAATGAGACTCAAGTACTTCAATAGTTTTCCAACTGTCAAAACCTCCAAACTTACGTACACAAGTTCAAACTTCTTTAGTACACAAATGGAAAACGGTTCTAACGCAATAAATTTGGGGTTTTCCAAGACACCATGCAAGCTTCTAATAATATAATAGCGAATTAATAAGACTAGTTCATTATATTGTTATTCGTGTTGTGCAATAGTCTCGAAATAGTCACGAGTTTGCGGTGGAGTTATGAAATGCCCGATCCCATTCAATATACACCAGTGTCCACTTACAAACATGTGCAGGCCAAACTTAGCTCAAACGTTTTATAAAATTAGAGTCTGGGAAATTGCGAAACATTTTCGGGCATAAAACTACCTGTCAGGTCATTGCGAACATGTGTACAACTTCAGGGACGAGTAGCAGCAAGCGAAGCACCGTAAAGGCGAAAGTACTTAAGATGATCTATTAATTATAACGCTGGTATAAATGACAATAGCTCGAGATAGTATAAGAAAAAAAGAAAGCCTATTAGCTAATGACATAAAGTATTTTCCTCTTAAAAATTTCTATTACTATTATTGGATGAAATTGGAAGAAAGAATCAAGGAGATAAGTAAATGGATAAAAAGTCTTGCAGTTCATGATTCGTTATTTCACTTGTCGTTCATCCTTATCGCACTCAACTTTAGAGCCAAGAAAACCTGGCCTATGCGGTTGAATAAATTTCATTTACGTTGTTCAACGCAAACTTCAAAAAAGCCTCCGGGCTTTCTAGAGATGCAACTCGGAAATAGCAGCTTTTTAATTTGGAAATGCTTTCTTTTGATGACCAAACAAAGAATTGATAAAACAAAACAAACATTGTAACTATTCGATAAGTAAACTAAACTATCTTAGAAATCCAAGACAAAACAATCATTTTCTTCGCACGAGCTGGATTTAACATGATGCGAACAAAGGAAAATAAAAGAATGAGTTTTATATTTAGACCTGAAAACAATTGGGTGCCGAAAAAATATCAGACACAAGAATTGAAATTGAAAAAAAATAAAAGACGGATGTAGAATAAACACCCAAAATCGTCATCTGTCTAGCGCCAATCTTCTAAAACTGAGCGAGAAAGACCTCTGTTTGTTACGTGATTTCTTATTAAGCAAATTTAAATTAAAAATCCTTATCATTTTATTGCAATGAACGTTGCTTATTTGCGACAATTAAAATAAATATTTTCGAGGTGAAGATATCAACGTGGCTGAGAAAGAAATCAACCCTGATAAAACTTCTATGAGTTCCTATGTTTATCAATTTAATGAATCTAAGATAACTACTTACCCGGAAATTTGTATTTTTGTCCAACGGTAACTCTCTTCGGCGTCTTTTCTTGGAGAAACTAAGTCTTGCAAACGCAGGGAACTTGCTTGGGGCTTGTATTTGAGATAATCACATGTCGATCCACATGTACCACAGGAAGCCAATATTTCAATAACACAGGGATCCCAAACACCAGGTACGAAGAAAATTTGCTTGCACTTTGAGAGCCTTTATAAACTGTTTATGATCAATTTAGCTTATATTTAAGGATTCAAGGCTAAGGTTAATTCAAGAAGACATTTTTTATATCAGATTAGGTCCACTCGCACGCCGATAATGTTATCTAGTAAAAGATTTTAAGGTAAATTTACAGTGTAATACTCCAATCGAACACATTTTCGTAAAAAGCTAATCATAACTGGATATCATAAAAAAACATTACTTTTATTCACTTTTATTCTTAGAATTTACGAAAGGACTAAATAGGAAAGACTAATGTATGAGTTTGACCATCTCAGGGAGAAATTTAAGGGTGCTATGCCACGATTGTTCGAACAAAATGTTATAAAATAATCGGTATATATAGCAAAAGTACTCCGAATTTGAATTTATCTGGCAGCTGAAAGGTGATTTAACAAACCTAGAGGATTATTTTGTTTATTTCTTGTGAATTTGACTTACATTTAAGCCTCCTAAATTTACTCCCAAATCGTGGTATTACCCCGTTAAGGAAAATAACAAGCAAGTGTTTCTGAGTAGAATTGACATAAAACAGGAACTTTTTCTGACGAGAAACTCGTCTCAGACGAGTTTTCCGTCTCCAGTGTGAATAAAGCTAATATCTCCATCGTCCGTGCTTGAGGTCGCAATTATAAGATGGAAAACGACGTTTTCTCACGCACAGTTCTGTTTCACAGATCACGGGAGTTACACAAATTGATCACATGAAATTGGAGAGCCATGAGTCACACTACCGCAGAACTACCAGTTGATAAACTTGGCTCATACAATAATTTCTAGAAGGCACGGTTTGAAATGTAGGCAGCCGAGCGAAAAAGCCACCTTCGAGGAGGCATTTTCTTTCTTGGGCAGTTTTGGAGAGAAAACTGATGAGAAGTTTACAGTAACTTTGCTTATCTGAAATTCTAATCCAAGGAAAATCGTCTAGGCTGAAGATTTATATGGTTAAGGTTTGTAAAACAATACGATATTTATTTCTTTTCACGGGCTGACATTATAAAGCTTATAAAGTTATTCCTACGTGGTTTATTAAAAATGCTAAGACAAAAAACAGAACTTGTAGCTGTTATAACGTATTATAATACAATTAATGTAACTTTTAATTGATAGAAATACTATTTGTTTTCTGCTTATCTTTATTTAAATTTAATCATCTTTAATTCTGGTCGCAATAAAAGCGGCCTTTTTAGCATTCTATCCAATACAGTAGTTGCATTTGTTCTCTTTCTGTTTCCTATGCTCATACCTAAGCCATGGAAGTGTTGTTAACAACGGCATCAGTCGACATACTTCAACAGGGCTTGAAATTGTGACCAATATCTGCGTAGAAATAGGCTTTAAATTGCGCCCAATAATACAACGAATTTCTACGTTTAACGCAAGCTCAGGTGGAAAGACGCTAACTATCGCAAGGGCGCGCATTGCGCGCAAACACCCTTCTCACCAGCAGCTTGATTATCGGAGTTTGCGCCTAAAATTTGGACACTAGGCGTGAAAGTACGCCAATGATATATTCTTAATTTCGAGCCCTGTTTAAGATCCTATCCGGGTTAGAGACATTTTAGCAGTACAAAATTAATATTTCAAAGCACATGGTTTTATTTAAACGCGTTAAAATTTACAATAAAACTCAGTCACAGTGCTTTATAATTATTCACCATCGTCTCAGTTCGTATTTATTCATAAGCCATTAGCAAGGTCCTTATACACTGTTCTTAGTCTGTTACGGGTACCTTTACTCGCTTGCCTGAACTTGATTGGATGAGCGCGGACCGGATGTGACGTCATTGTGTAGTCTCTTGATTGTTTTATTCTTTTAGGCGGATATGACGTACAGGGGCGAGGCAAATTCATTTCTTGTCTGAAGTTGCCTGAAAAAGATGATACAGGTAATTTTTATTTCTGTTATATAACTTCTCTCTCTATTGCTTGAACAAAATAGTAAAATTTTGAGTAGTAACATTTTCGTTTTGCAAAGTTATTTGCAAAAAAAACTATACTTATTGTTGATCAAAGTATCACCTCTCCGAACGTTTACATCTTTTTCTCAAATCATATCTTTCAATTTTACCCAAAATTCGATATTCCTTTTTGGTTACTAGAAGAGTGGGCATGCAAATCAGAACCTTGCATCATCAAGACAGAGAATCTCGAAACCATTTTTGGGTCCTGTTGCACGGGAATCGACTTTAAAAGCAAACATGGCACCGAAAGGGCTTCCGTCTCCCATTGGTCAATATGCTGAGCGCAGAACCCGGACCACCGCGGAAGCCAATCTGCTGCAAACCGTACTATTTTTGTTTTTAAGAAATGATGTTGTTGTTAGGGAGCAGCAAACCGTGACTTTCTTAAAGAAGAAACACCGTGTTGCTCGTGTTTCGATAATTAAGGATCCTCCCCACCCCACCCATTTATCAAGCAGTGATAAATGTCAATTATACGAGACTTAATGCCGTAACCGTAGATTTCTCTAGGCAAAGTTGTCAAAAGAAAAACATCCGACTGAACGTTTCTTCAAAGAATCGGGACCCGAGACCCGACTTAGGCATGTTTCAAACGTCGATATTTTGCCGCGTCGAATCCAATTCAGCCGACTGGTTTTCCCCATTTCACAACCACGGAAAGAATAAACAAGAAAAACAAGCTTTACAATGCTTTTTGTTCTGCCATGGTTAATCTAGATTTAACTTTTGCACTAGACAAAGTGTCCTCTAAACTGCAAATGAAATGTCTAACAATTGGATTCGACACGGCAAAGTTCGTCGTCTGAAACTGGCCTTACACTCTCCGTGTTCATAAAAATGAAACAGAACTCTGGCGGTGCACTCTTATCTTGTACAAAGACAAAACTCCAAAGAGTACATTCGTACCACTGTAAAAAATAGTGGTTGCGTGCACCACAGTCTCTAGCGGCAGTACACACACTCTGGCAAAAAATGCAGAAACAGAATGTTACATTCTGAGACTCAAAGAAACTCCAGACTTGTTTCATATCGTAAGAACTTCTCAATATTTTTTTAGACATGAAATAGGGCCGGTATAGTACTCGTCAGTGGTATACACGCCCATGCGTGAGAGTCCAGCGCTAATTTTCCGCGCCCGCGAATACTGAGGCCCTCCCACGAGCCGCAGTATATATCCTCGAGCATATGGAAGACGCCCGTCAAATGAAAGAGGAAACTATCTGGTTTGCAATGCGCGCTGACTACACAAACGAGATCGCGGCTAAAATCTTCCAAACTCGATCTCGTTTTATCCCCACAGTAATGCCTTTCCCGGAGTTCCCTAATACTGAAGTCACGCGCAGGGTTCTAATGCACGTAACTTGGCATGTGCTAAGGCATATTTGCAGAGTTAAGCTAAGGCTAAACTAGGACACATGTAGCACGCAACATTTCTGTCCTGCATGTTATCCCGAGACGTGTGTCTCGGAAACACAAAATGTATCTTGTCTGGCTACAAAATGTGCGCATAGCAATGTTTCTCGAGTGGCTAAATTGTGAAACATGTGTCCGGCTACAATGTTGCGTGCTGCATGTATCCTAGTTTAGCCAGGCTTTAACAAAGTTCGTTTCACGCGTCAGGGGCGTTGTTTTCCTCGCGCTGACTACACATACGGGATAGCGCTAAAACGATCCCGTTGCATTCCTTTATCCGCGCAGACTTGCCTTTCCTCGAGCTCGTTAATACTGGGTTCACGCGGGGGCCTTTTGTGCAGGTAATTTGGCAAAAACTTAGACAAATTCGCAGAGCTAACAAACTTCGTTTCACGCACTTAGGGCAGTTCTACACGCTGACAAGTTAATCTCGAAGTTTCTGCCCCTAACGGGTGTAATAAATCATCGTAATACACGAAACAGTGTCAAGTTGATCACAAATAATTTATACGTTAAGCGCGTTGTTAAAAACCACGGATTATCTCGATCACGAAGGAAGAATAAACATCCTGATAGGGCGTAAAAAAAAGCACGTGATTCATAAAAGGCAGAGCACAATAATGTTCATATGCGCTGGGGCCCGCAGCACTTAAACACGCCTAAGACAGTAATAGAATTAGACCCTAAAACTCGCAAGCCAACTCTGGCGGTTTGGCAACATTTTCTCCCATTAACTTACTATAAATTGTTAAAGGGGCTGTGTCACGGCTATTTGAATAAATTCATACTAAATACAGCTCTAAATTTGTATGTAATAATCTCCAAATCACTTGATATTAGTCTAATAAGCAATGTAGGTACGTTTTATAGGCAAGACTGCCGTTTTTGATAGTGTAACTTTAAACTTTAACAACTGCTCATCCAAACATTTCAAAACCTAGACTTACAATCCGTTTCCATCCGCTCTGTAATAGGTCCATGAAGCCTACAATTATGATTGCTTTGTTGTTAAAGGGCTATTTAACAATCCTAGACTAGTATTGTTGCTATCCATCAGTTATTTGGATGTTTTTTTACATCACCAAAAGTGTGCTAAAATCGTGACACCGTAGATTCCTTCGTAGATTGGCTATACCCGGTGTTTATCTGTATTCCTCGCCTCTCTATTACAAAAGCTGGCGTAACCAAAGAAAATAGAAAACAAACATAATCGGGCGTAGTTATACGCCTCCATACAAACGTTTTTGACGCGATTAAAAACACAACTATAGGCGAATATTAACCGGAAAATATAGAGTTTAAAGTAAGCGTAAAAAGAAATTCTTTAGGCGCATTTGCGAACGTGTTGCGGTGCAGTTTCGATTGTCGTCATTTGGTACGGATTTTTCAACTCGGTAAGTGGTCAAAGTGTCGATTTATTAGAAGCGGTTAGTTCATTATTCTTTGCGGTTTTGAACCCTTATAGTTGATTATACTGCGCCGAAATGCTAGAAAATCATTTTTGCACGTGTGCGCAATATCCGTGGCTCTCACCGTCGAAGGGTCATATCGACGCGGAGAACACGACAAAAGTGAAATCCAAAATGCGGTAGCACAAACGGCTGAGATATTAAAATGTGCTTTTCAACTGGTCTTCATAAACGCTTTTTAGGTAGCGCCCCGAGTCATGCCTTAGGCCTTTCTGGCATTCACTCGCACATGCGGAAAACCTCTTTTTTCACAGCAAGTAATCTGTCTCCTTTAAAGTGGTACTAGAACGAAAGCATCGCCTTGTTGTTATATTCCACAATCTTGGCCTAGACCACACAAATCACCACTTCCCCAAGCTGTTTTGTCATATCTTGAAGTAAAGTTGGTAATTTTAGCAGCGCAAATCCATGCAAATCAGTCCGCCATTAATCGCTCGTGTTCAAGAATTTGGCTCCGGTTGTGAAACCCACAGGGATCCCGAGACCTTTTTCTGCCACTCGATTATTTTGTTTGTTTGTTTTTGTTTAATCGCTGCTCATTCACGGTTTTAAATTTTTCTTGTTTCATTTCAGAGACCATCCGATGGCAGACAGTCAAGATCTATCTTTGGAATTGATGTCTCCCCATCTTTGGAATTGATGTCTCCCCCTCCCCCCCCCCCCCTCCTCCCGCCCTCCTTTCACGCTTACCCCACGGAGAAAATCGGAAAATATAACCACGATTGCTACGAATTAAGAAAAGAACTTGCAAAATGACTCTCTTTTATTCTATATATTTTCCAGGGTTCCACCACCCATGTACACTGTGCTCGGTGCCTTTATAAACTTGTCTTGTCCTGGTCGACAACCAAATAATCCTTTCACACCCTCTCCTGACCTGTGTTGCCCCCCCCCCCCCCCCGTTGCTGCATTCCCCGTCTTACCCCTCTTGATTGACCGCCAAACAATCCCCTGCCAAACATCCCTGGCCACTGCGTTACACTGCCATCCTTTCCCTCCCTCCCCTGACCTCTGTTGCCCCTTCCCCTGTTGATGCATTCCCCATCTGCCCCCTCATAAGATCAAACTTACCCCTCCTGATCGAGCGCCGAACAATCCCCTGCCAAACATCCCTGACCATTGTGTTGCACCCCCCTGTTTTTGCTGCTCGCGCTGTTGTTGCCTCGCTTGTTCGGCTTCAAGTAGCTTGGCTTGGTTGCGTTTGAACGCGGCCACAATATCGTCTTCTTGTCGGTAGAAATCGAGCACTGGGCGAACGTCATCCACGCCCGACGTAGCAATTGCTGAAGAACGTGAATCGAAACAGAACTGAGGTCAACTCGGGCATATGGAAGTGAAGCCACTACATAGACGAGATCGATATAGCTTAGTTTTCTGTTTTATGAGTTAATAGATAGTAAACGAGGCACGTAGCGCCGAATTGACTATTTGACTTGACTTTTACTTTTTCCTATCCAGCCTACCCCTCGCAGCGAGATTACTGTCTGGGGATCAGCTAGATATATATACAGAGATCTTCTGGTTTTTAGTGTGACAGGGCGCAGAGGGTCCTTTGAGTTAACAGCGAGAAGTCCGCGCGTAATCTTAAGAGGCGGACAGTAAGTCGACTTTCAACACGATGTATAAAACGTATAAAACGAGAACGAGTAGTCTAATTGTTTTAGTAGAAACCCACCGAGACGAGACGAAGTCGAGGTGACTATTCGCCGATAATCACGGAGCCTGAGGCGACTAATTCGCCTGAGGCGTATAATTGCTCAAGTGATTCATAAGATTTTTAGACAAAACAATTGTTTTTGTTGGATTTTTTCACGATCATAACAAAACTCCCGCACGCACTCCCAATGCTTTCAATGTTGTAATCACCGGTACCTCGCGCGGGAGGCTCTGTTGACAGCCATTGACGCATGCGCGGGATTTGATACAGAGCCGTTGAGAAAAACAACTTTCTGCGCATGCCCCAACGTTCAAAACCAGCCAATCAGCGAAGGCCCTCAAATGGATGTCCCCAGAGCCTCCACCGAGAGCAGACGAGCCGGGGAGCTCTGGGTTCGAGAATGGTAGGATAATACAGCTGATACAGGGGCCTCACAGACATTATCTGTTGGGCCTGTTATCTGTACTTACTTTGTAAAAGTGGAATGAGATCTACAAGTGTGGTATCGGCGGGGTTTCCTTCCCATTTCTTTAGGATTATGGAATTCCTCTCATTTAACTGGGTAGCAGCTTTGTTACAATCGATAACTATGACTTTACTCAGGTCGCGGTTGATTCCTGATAGATCCTGGGCAAATGAATCATATCATTAGCATTTTAGAGAAATGCTATTTCATGAAAGGTTGCACCGTCAGAACTGTTTGTTATAGCATGTGATGCACCATGCGCCATCATCATGACAACACAACATCACCATGACAACAACAACATCGTCATCATAACAACATCATCACCAGGACAACACTGTCACCATGAAAACAACATCAGAACGACAACAACATTAGCATGACAAATACATTAGCACAACAACAACATCGCCATGACAACATTTTCACCATGAAAGCAACATCAGCACGACAACAACATTAGCAAGACAACAACATCAGCATGACAACAACGTCAGCTTGACATAACATCAACACGACAACATTGTCACCATGAAAACAAAATCAGCATGACAACATCAGCATGACAACATTAGCATGACAACAACATCAGCATGACAACAACATCAGCATGACAACAACATATGCATGACAACAACATATGCATGACAACATCAGCATGACAACATTAGCATGACAACAACATCAGCATGACAACATTAGCATGACAACATTAGCATGACAACAACATCAGCATGCCAACATCAGCATGACAACAACATTAGCATAATAATAATAATAATAATATAGATATAGCATTACACCGTAGTTTCAATGCTTTACATTTCAGTGGTTTTACATTAACGGATAACTCATCCTATAGAACCAGCTTTATAAACATGAGTGTGTATTAGCATTGTGAGTTCTGTGACACTGAGGTTGGGCAACTTCCGACGGTCCTCGTGGTTCTTTAACGTCCCTCTGGTTCCGTTAGTGTAGTGTATGTGAGAGACGGGGCCTACAGTTTAACGTCCTTATCCGAGAAGACGCGAAGGTCTAACCATTTGCAGATGTTAGAGCAAAGGCAGCACCTTCTCCTCAATTATTAGAAAAGACCCTGAGTGTTGGCCCGGCCAGGGTTTGAACTCCCAACTTCCCGAACATAAGCCCGGCGCTCTACCACTGCGCTAACCGGTCGTCGGTTGTCAGCATGACAAACACATCAGCATGACAACAACATCACTATGACAACATCAGCATGACAACAACATTAGCATGACAACAACATCAGCATGACAACAACACCAGCATGACAACATTAGCATGGCAACAACATTAGCATGGCAACAACATTAGCATGACAACAACATCACCATGACAAGAACATTAGCATGACAACAACATCACCATGACAACACTGTCACCATGAAAACAACATCAGCATGACAACAACATTAGCATGAAAACAACATTAGCATGACAACAACATCAGCATTACAACAACATAAGCAATACAACAACATTAGCATGACAACAACATTAGATGACAACAACATCACCATGACAACACTGTCACCATGATAACAACAACAACACTACCAGGACAACAACAACATCACTAACAGGGCAACATTAACAACAGCAAAATCATTTAATTTTGTGCACAAAACACAAAACTGGTCTCCAGGTAGTAAAAGAAAAAGAACATTTGATAACTGTTACATGGGCACCAACAAGCGAAAATGGACCTTTTTGTCAAATTTCTGTTCTGAAGAATTTCATGTATTTGATAATAATGAGCATGTTGTAGCCAAATTTTGCACTGCAAAGAGGAGATTTGGCCCTTTTCACTTGCCGTGGCTCACATATAATTTACCTTCACATGATTCCCTTTGATGTACTTTGTAGCATCCCTGAACAGTCTGTACATGATCATTTGGTTTGGGTCAATACCGTCTATTACTGGAGATGCACTCTGGCAACAGAGTGAAAAAGAAAAAGAGTCATTGCTGATTCACAGGGAAAAGGACTTCTCATAATGGCCGTTTTCACACTAGAGATTGATAATTCGTCCAGACGACCACAGGCAGACCAGGCAAATTATCAGTAAATAAGTTGAGTTATTACCTCTCAATGTCTCCTGAGTTGTGCTTTGGGGATAATTAGAGCCCTTGAGCTGTTTCTGGCCTTCCCACAGTTCATTGAAAATTTCACTCACTCCTCCTTTCATTATGTAACTCAACTTTATTTACTGATAATTCGACTGCCTGTGAGACGACTAAGGGCAAGAGACGGATAAAACGTCCAGACGAATTAAATGATTTAGTTGTCGGTTCGGACGCATTAAGCCACTTAATTAGTCTACACGCTGCGCCGCCAATGCTTCACATGGGCGTCACAAAATATTAAACTTTTGATACGAGTGTTTTAGCTTAAATCTATCCTTACCACGAGAAAGAGCACCTTGATATTAGTCTATTAATTAAGTAGTTTGGGGGCAAAATGGAAAAAACTGGCAACACTATCGCAAAATCTAATTGGATTTATGAAAAACGTTTCAAAATGGCAAGCTAGCTAAAATCTATTCTCACCACAAGTTTCAGGTTTATAGTTTAAATCAAGCAAAATTAGAAAACTTTTTACATTTGGCATGGCAAAGGCTTTTAGCTAGTAGTAGTATAGCTTTATAATTTCGCTAAATATGTGAAAGGAAAACAGATACCACTATATACAACATATACATAATCCTTTATTTGTAATTACCGTAGCAAAGTCACAACGAGCAGGGGGAGCCGAAGCTACATCCCGGCGCGATGCGACCCATGGTGTGAGTGGGTGGGGAAAAAGATGACAAAATACGAGAATGACTTCACAATGACTGTCTACAGCAGGTAGTGTATTCTTGCCCTTCGTTAGTTTTGGCTTTTTTGAAAATAGGCGAGAAAATCGTTATGCTAAAAGATCCTCATACTATTAAAATACTTAAAAGTCAGGCTTACTTGCCTATAAAACTTACGCATCTTTAGACGCGTGACACTT
Organism: Scolanthus callimorphus; assembly: GCA_033964015.1. Taxonomy (NCBI): domain Eukaryota; kingdom Metazoa; phylum Cnidaria; class Anthozoa; order Actiniaria; family Edwardsiidae; genus Scolanthus; species Scolanthus callimorphus. The sequence continues at coordinate 2,203,971 of CM066915.1, forward strand.
GCGTTACTTTGCACCCGTCTATTAGGTCACTCCCTGAGCTACAAAACAAGGTGTTCTACTTACAAATCCAACTTCGTGAGTAAAGATGACTACTTCAAATAACGGAGGTCCAAGCTGATTCAGGAACATCTCAACTCCTGGTCTCTTGCGAAACCGCCATCCACTTTTTCTCTGCAAGATAATTAGAGGATAATGTAACAAAAGTGAAAATTGGTGGGTGGGTGCAGGTAGTGTATTATTGCCCTTCGTTAGTTTTGGCGAGAAAATTGGAAATTGGCATTTGTGTCTGCTTCTAGGTGTCCAGGGTGCCGTTTCTCGAAACGCCCAAGAATTCTTGGGCCCGAAAAGTTTTTTTCTGTAATTTTAAAAGATTGATACCAAAGTTTTCATTTTTTTTTCTTCCCTGCTAATTTAAAAAGTTGACTAGAACTTCCTATTATTGGATATCTATAGGGTTTACGTCTCAAAAATGAAATTTTCGATTTCATTCAAACCCTCAAATCGATGAAAAATCACCTGCAAAATCTAGGGAGGACGGCTTCTCACAAAAATTGTTTTTCAACCAAGTTTTTCGGGTGCCCGAATAATATAGGTTAAACTAACGTAATTCTATCAATACTTTAGAACATAAGTATCAATGAATAGACAGTTCTAGACTATAAATCAGCAGGGTAGAAAAACTTGGTGATCAATCTATCAAAATTGCAGAAGAAATTTCTTGGGCCTGAGAATTCTCAGGTGTTTCGAGAAACGGGCCCCTGGGCTCACATTACAGCAATGCAACTTTATACCACAACTGTAACAACCACAATTGTAACAACCACAATCTGATTGACTAAAATAGCATGGTGAAAAAGAATCCACTCCACTCACATCAGCATATCACACAGTGACAAGAGAGAGCCTGCAGCTTGTGAGTCCACAATACTTTGATAAATGATGATGACATACTTTATGATAAAGTGTGGGAAGTTTATTATTTATTATTGACAGATGCAGGGAGTGGTTAACCAGTCTCCCGAGCCAGGGGCTATGTTGAAAGCGCTCGACATGAAAATATATTAAGAATCCCAACTGGCAGAGAGGCAAACAAGGAAATACAAGTACATATCACACTGTAAAACCTGGAACTTTGGTACATTTTCTCTTGACTACTTACGTCATACTCTGGGTGAATGAGAACATCCGTCATCTCTAATATCAGAGTGTAAGGAGGTTGGATATAAGGCTCTTGTAAAGGATCTGGTAACAACTTGGTACTGGATGGCTCAACAAACATCTGGTGATGAAGAAACCACAAGCATGTGTTTAATATTATGTTTAAAAGTGAATATAAATTTCTGTCATTTAGCAGAGAGCCTGATTGTGGAGCCCATTAGATGTTGGACAACTGTCTGAAGATAGAAGTTGCATTTCAGAAGCATTGTAGATAATCTATATCATACCAAAATGGAGCTGGGTTGTAAGGTGAAAGTTTTACTTAGGTTTTCAGTCTAGTGTTCGCCACACTCACAGCATCATCAGGACTGAGTGGGAGAGAGTCTTGAGCGTAGCTTGGATGATTGTATAGCTGAATGGCTTAAAATAGCAAATCCCTGAAGTGTTTGCATTTGGAGTTTATGGCTGGCTTTTGTTTGCAAATAAACCAAGCCTCTAAGAATGTTCTCCAAAATACAACATAAAATTCCAAAAAAGTATTGTATAAGTTTCAAAATAATATATTATGTCCTTTGATGAAAACACTTTTTCATTGGAAGAAATATTGTTTAACTAATGAATATAGGCCCTCCCGAGTAGTCACAAAATTTAGTCACAAATGAAAAACGTTTAGTCGCAAAAGCAACTCATACATCAAGTGCAATTTCCAGTCCTGATATGTCCCATGGGCCTATTTCTGAATTTTCACATTGCACTGTAGAGTAGGAAATCCAGGGACAGGGAAGGAATTTTTACCCCCCTCCCCTTTCAATGTCCCCTCCCCTTTCAATCTTGATATCAGTGAGATGAATTGTCGTATTTTGAAGCCTGTGAGCTGACCATTCAAAATATATACCAATGTTGACTAGGGGAGGGGAGGGGGCAACAAAAATTGAGGACAATCCCTAAATTGACAAGAAAATACAGAGTTCTTAAAAATAGTCCAAACCTTTTTGGCAAAGATTGTAGGTCTCTAGAAAAGGGGTGCGTTTCTAGTCTGAAAAGCCAGAATGATTTGTCAATAAGGCTACTAGAACCTAGTCTTCAGGGACTACATTTTGTCATTTTAAACCATTTGTATTGCAAAGGGCGATGCAATCTAACCCAAACTACCTCCTCTTGATCTGTCACTGTCATCACTGATAAGTTATAAACTCTATGACATACCTCATAGAAATCCCATATTTTATCTCGTCCTCTGTATATAAACTGAAGTGGAACCAGCTCTTTGATAGAAAGACAAAATAAAGTAAAAGTAAATTAACTGTGCCTATAAGCACTTATCCTCACAGCTCAAAGAGCTTTACATTTTATGGATAACTCATCCTATAGAAACCAGTTTTATAAACATGAGTGTGTGTTAGTATGGTGAATTCTGTGACACAGAGGTTGGGCAACTTCCAACGGGCAACGTTGGGCAACTTCCAATAAGCTCATAAGATAGTAACTATGAAATCTAATAAAGCTGACATGACTTTTCATGCTACTTGCATGCCCCCACATCCCCTAGAAGGCTCAGGCCTTGCCGCCTTGGCATGGGACCACCAAACCCAGCCATCTACATCAAAAACTGCCAGCTACTTCAAAACTTATTGAAACCGCTGTAAGCGAGTTCTGTATGATTGAATCATGCTGAAACTACTTGCCACTCATCAAAATTCGTCTTTGTCACACGGCAGCCATCTTGGATTTTTTCTTACAGAAATGACTATGCATGGGTGAGCTTACACGCTTGGCCTCGCTTTCATGCCTGCTTCGCTGTATTAGAAAATCCAAGATGGCTGCCGTGTGACAAAGGCGAATGAGACGGCAACACTTACCATTTTTGTAGGGATCATGAGAAGGCTGTAAGAAACAGAAAACATACTCTTTGTTAGGGGCTTGTATTAACAGATACATGGATGGCAGAACAGATTTTGAAGTGAGGGGGTTCATTTGAGATAATGTATGGCAATGTTGGGGGGAGGGGGGGGAGGGGTTGAGTTAAAGGAGTGATGTCACTATTTTAGCACACTTTGATGATGTTAATTTTTTTTTTCCCAGAAATCGAATGGATTTTCCTTTTAGTTTTAGAACAAATCTCTTTGCAATGAATAACTCATACACCTGCTTACTCTAAACATTTTGCATGCCTGTTTGGAAAATAATCAAACACTTCCCATTAGACCATTACACCTGTCTCTCTTCTTGCTTTTCACCCTGCTGGCAGATGTCTCAGTCATAGGCATGCTGGAACTGTTAAAGGTGTAATGGTCTATTGGGAAAAGTAGTAGATAATATTAACCCAATCAACATTAATTAATAATAGTTATTTACCCTTCCAGGTTCATCGACTTCTGGCCAACCTAATAAAGAAAGATATCATGATAGTGGGATGGACCTCTCAGGATAATAGTCCATTTTCGAATTATCTGCTCTACCACCGAATAGGCATTGATGGCGCATAAATACAGTGGGAGCCTCAGTTTGAATTTGAAAAAGTTGTGAATACCGATGAGAAACTGATGAAGCTTGAATCGAGACAATTGACAAACTTGAGGAGACTTTTCAGGCTCATTGGTATACACAACTCTTTTGACTTCAAAATGAAGCTCCCACTGTATTTATGCGCCATTGATGCCTATTCAGCAGTATAGCAGCAAATTCAAAATGGACTAATTCTCACACATCCACCCAAACTTGCTGTTTTATGTTGGCTATTTAAAAAACCATGGTTTGATTGTTGGAGGGGAGGGAGGGAGGGGGGGGGGCGTGTGGGAAGTGTCTACTGAAATTCCACCATGGCAGATGGTTGGCAAATTGAGGCCAATCCATGGTGGGGTACAGATATTGCAGAATGAGATGCAGAATGACTATAATGGTATCAAAATTTTGCAAGGTGCAATTCCAGAAAATATAATCATACCATCTCCATGAAAGGGATGAAGAGATGATTTGCCTCACCCGAAAGGTGGGCATTAGATGAAAACAAAAATGCTGTTGTAGACAGACAACTAAACTAGGAAACAAATAATGGACCTGATTGACTTGTCTGTTTAGAGAACACAAGATAAATTGAGGTAAATGCTGGTTGCATTATCTATCTGCAACTAATACTAGCAACTAATACTAGACCTGCCAACTTCCTCACATTATGCAGGTTTTCCTCACCTAAAATTCGGAATATTGTGATTTCCCCACATAAGACCTTGTTTTCCTTGCCAAAATGACAGAAATACATGTTGTTGTTGTTTTGTTGTTGTTGTTGTTGTTGTTGTTGTTGTTGTTTTTGTTTTTTTTGGGGGGGGGGGGGGCTCAGCGTTAATTTGTAATGAGTAAATTTTGTTGCCATTGGCCATTGTCCAGCAGATGTGTTTATCTCCTTCAGAATGTACTTGGGATGGTCTTGGTGGTTGCTCCGACTGTTGTTGGCTTATGTTAAAAATTTATTACCAGAATCAAGAACCTTGCCTAATTTTTAAAATAAATTGGCAGTGTAACTTTTGGACTTTCTTCAGTGCCCTACAATTTAATCAAGTCAAGCATCTTGACAATCTAAACATCATTGATAATTCCACAATTTTCAGGGATGTCGGCTCTCTCGGTTTTGTCAGGAGTCTCCCAGGAAACAAATCAAGATGACTGCTGCATATTTACTGTATTGCTCCCAGGAGAATTGCAGGAAATTTTGCCATTTCAGTGCAGTCTCCAGATTTTTGAAGTCCTGAGTTGACGTCACTGAATTTTTTCCGTGACCTTAGCATGTTTTGAAAATTCCCGCACTTTTCCAGGCCAGAGGAATGCATCGCTTGGTATAGAGGAGTACCAGGTCCAGTGCTTGTCCTGGAGCGCGTGAACCTCATTTCTGAATTCAATTGATTGGTATCCCTTTCCAATTTCCATGTTTTGCTCACTGCATTCTGATTAGCTAAACTGAACTCACCTAAAAAAGTAACACCAGCCACAGCGACACCAACCATCCCTCCAGCAAACACGAGCCAGCCCTTCGCTGACGGCCCTTTCTTTTGCTTGGGTTTTACATAGTAAAAAACACGCTGATTTTTTGGTAGACTTGCACCTTTGTTAAATAAAAGCTTGCTTCTGTAAGAAAATCCTTGTTGATTTCTAGTTGAGGCAAACGTTCTAGAATTCGCGGCAATTTTGTTGAGCAGAAATCTGCAGCGCGAAACACACACGGCCGCCATTTTGGAATTGCGCCTTCGGTATTATGTCAGCAGAGTATCACTTTTACTCAGGGCTCCCTCGGCATTTAAGACACAGGATGACCGAGTAGGTTAGAAAGTTTCCTAAAGTACCGATTGTTTTTCCCAGGGTTCGCTGCTAACAGAGGCCACTTTTATCTTGTTTTTTTTTTTTGGCTCTAGCTAAGTGGCTATTTTGGCAAAGTTTTTTTTCCTTCGGAAACTAATTTGATAAATAAAGTAGGAGAGCGGGGCGCGCGCGGTGTACATTATGTCATTTTAGTTGATAGAGCAGATTTCAGATGACCATCGTGAAAGTAAACGCAATTGTGCAATCACTAGCCAATCAGAAACAAGAGTAATTGCAACTTACTGCTGAATGGTTTCTAGCCCAGCCAATCAGGAGCCAAACCAATTGGCTAGTAATTCCTTGCTTGTAATTAGTTCGCAATTTGATTGGTTGATAGAAATAAGCAGCCAATGAGAAAGCAAACCAATTGCTAACACGACGGTCATCTGAAATCCGCTCTATGCGTTTATGAATTTCACTTGAGTGTTTCTTCAGAAGCATATATATTGTTTTCTGAAGGGGTGGCTTTTTAAAAAAATAGTTTAACTTTTTTTATTCAATGCTCTGCATTGAAAATGTTTGCACACGAAATGGATTAAAAATACAAAATTATTTTTCAGCGTGATCTCCATAAATATGTAATTATGGGCCCACCATTCTTGAAGAAGCGGCAAATCCAGGTTTTTGAAAAAGGGGGTGCGTTTCTGGTCTGAAAAGCCATAAGTTTAAACTGCATTTCTCCGTTTTGAATCGATTTAACCATGTTTCTATCCCAAAAGGGCTGCGTCCTCGCCACCCCTAGATCTGCCACAGATACGTACCGCAAACCCACATGGTTTTGGAGCTCATTTATAACCTGCGAGCAGTGACTTCCTCCTCTCTTAGGTCACTGCTCGCAGCAGTGACTTCCTCCTCTCTTAGGTCACTGCTCGCAGGGTAGGAGCTCATTTACATCCTGATAATAGCAAACATTGGTCGAATCACGCTATTACTGACGGTGACCTTTTACATGTATTTTGTCTACCCAAAACAACAAAACTGAATTTACTCACTTCACCAAACACGTCGGCTAGTTTCTGGACGAGCAACCTAACCGGAAGTTCAACGTTTTCCTTCTTGGGGGGCGGGCGGATCCAGGAATTTCAGAAAGGAGACAAATAGTGAAAACATGGGACGAAATTTACGCATTTCCTTCAGCAAATACAGTAAATGTATAGAAAAATCTCCCGAGAAAGCGCCCCCTCCCCCCCTCCCGCCATTCGCCCTTGTAAGGGGCCCTGTAAAATCAAGGTGAATTTTACCTCCTTGGTAAAATATAGATTATAACAGAACATTTGAATTGGCCCAAAATTATTACGCAACATTGACAAACATCTCCTGTAACCTGTAAAAATGTGATCTCTACCCGGTCAGCTAACAGTCATACATAGACATTTCATTGGAGCCGTACAATGTTGGCTTGTGCCCAATAAATATGTTCTTTAATTCAGAATATATTGAAAACAAAATCCTGCACCCTGGTATTGTTTTAGTGTTCCGGCTCCCGAGTAATGTATCAGTCAATTCCAGCGATGACCATCCCCCCCCCGGACACCGTGGGGCATTTGCACACCAGTGCCTTTCCTGGGGTGGGGAATTTTGAAAATTTTGCTGGCCCCGGGGTCGGGAATTGTTTTTCCCCGGGGGAGGGGGGTGGGGAATTTTGATTTTCTCATCTCAAGCGCGTCGGGTTTTGCGAACTACAACCCAGTTACAGAAAATAACGCCACATAAAATATAATGCAGAGCATGGCCCGTATACACCACGTTTGGAGACTGACACATTTGCACATTTCACAGTTAACGTCTTCTATAGAGAAGAAACAGATTTCGCAATTTCGTCTCAGTGGAAAAACATAAAAATGAATTAACACTATAAACAGAGTTCCAATTCGCAAAAAGTAACATAACTGCGAAATAGTTGCTCTGCAAATAGAATAAAGGTAAATTTCGCATTGAAAGATGCAGCTAAATGGCTACAACCGCGAATGGCCTAGGAATGTCACTTCTTTATTTATATTTTGTCTCACTTTCAGTGAAATGAGAACTCGTTCATAAACGAGAAAACTAAAGTACATTTAAAAACGAATTGTAAATGCTCGGACAGTATAAATGGAGTTGAAGTTTTTGTTGTGAAGCTTTGTCACGCAGAGTTACCGTCTTTTTCTCGTCCCAGGGGTGGGGCATTTTTCCGCTTTTTGTGTTCCCCGCCGTGGGGTATTCTGCATTTTTGCTAGCCCGGGGGCGGGGAATTTTCAGTTTTATTTTTAGAAATGACCAAATGCCCGGGGGGGGCATGGTCACCGCTGGAATTGACTGATACATAACTTATGATTGTGTGATTGAGGGCTGCAGAACGAGTGCCGAAAAAGGCTCGGACATAAGATTTTTTACTCAGGAAAAAACCAGGATATATATATAGAAAATGTATTTCAAATTTTGAAAAAAAATTCCCAGGAATTGTGGTAAAAAATCTGAGTGGAAATCCCTGAAATTCTGGTACCCTTTCTACACAACTGTACAGCGACCTTTGACATGCTAGGAGATATCTCACTCATATGAAAATGACTGCACAACACGATAAAATACAGACAGACAGTTTCCTTTATTTCTTGCTCAAAACGAGACGGGGCTGACATTTTTCTGAAAGATAAAACCCTTAAACTGCCTGTAACTCACATACATACACATCATACCATAAAACAAAAATAGATTGACAGTCTGACTGGATAAAACCTTTTTTATCTAAATATACAGCAAATAAATTATAGTATTGTAAAGAAATATAGTTTGGTTTTTAGCAAGGTTTCTAGAGAAACAACGAAAATAGTTCAGTGTCAGTTCAAACAATGCTGCCATAAAGTGAGTGTTTCATCCCCTCAGAAAACTTTGCAAAATTTCATGAAAAAAGAAAAAAACTCCCATGGTATCCATAGTATCCTTCCTCATGAGAAAACATCATGTGGAAAGCCCAATTTCCCATATTCTAACAATGGAAATTACTGTGAAAAGTACTTGCCCTTCTATTCATGGCAAATCCACACTCAACATATGTATCTCGCTTGAAGGTTCGGTGTACCAGAAATATACAGTATGCCACTCGCATTGTATAACTAGTATGTATAACACTTACTGCGTTTTTCATAATTCTGCGAACTCTACGACGACTAATTAATTGTGTTTAGAGCGGTTTTCACATGACTGTCGTGAAAACAATTGCAATTGAGCAATCACTAGCCAATCAAAATCGAGAGAAATCATGACTTGCTCCTAAATGGCTTTTTTCTCAGCCAAGCCGAACCAATTACTAAGTAATTACACAATTGTATTTACTACAGAATTTGATTGGCTGAGAAAAACGAGTAGCCAATGAGAACGCAAAGCAATCGCAATTACATAACAAGTATTGACAGTCATGTGAAATCCACTCTAATTAGTCTTTTAGTTGTGCGATCGAGGAAAGCTGCTACACTACATGTTGCTTCAGTCAAAGAGTTATGAAAACCACATCAAGTGTCATACAATTTCAGCCATTCAAATTTGAACTTCCAAGTTGTAGCCCAGTATGTATACCGTTTCCGGGAAACGTTGTCACCCAAAAAGCTTATAAGCTTGAAGCGCAAAGGATAATGGGGGCATCCAAACTATTACTGTTTGATCTAAATTCAGACAGTTATCGCAACCACTGGCAAAATCATTAAATTTCAGCACATTTTTAAGCATGTTTGTTTCTAATATTTTACAGAAATTCAAATAAATCTTTACCCATACTCCATAGCGCACCAAGCTTTGCCTTGCTTTTAACAGTGACAACGTATCCCGGAAACGGTATATATAGGCAGTATTTGGTACATGATTACATGGTATGCTTACAGAAAACAGCCAGTGCCAATACTTTTGTTTCTGAAGTCTTGACAGTCTACCATTGCAAGTTAGTTAAGTTTACTTTAGTTAACTGCATAAACTCTGTAATATCTGAATCCATTTCATCTTGTTTGCCAGGGTGATTCTGCCTCATTTAGCAGAGTCTAAGAAGAACTTAGTGTGGCTTTGTCACGATTGTTTCAACAAAATGTTATAAAATAAGACCAGTGGTGTACATAAAGAACTAAGTGGTGTACATAAAGAACTCAGAATAAACTTAAATTTGCCTTATATAGGTTTCAAAACTGTTTACCCTGGTAAGAAATGAAAAATGTCAGTGGATGCCAGTTGCATCCACTTGAAACTACTCTTCCCAGTAGACTGGGAAGCTGTCCAAAATTGATCGCGTGATCACCTTTTTTGTACCACGTGATGAGTTGCTGATGTACCGTACCACGTGATCAGTATTTGTGAGCGTATACTTTGAGAGTTTGGTGAGACACATTGTTATGCTGCTTTCCAACAAAGTCTACGTCCGAAACGGTTGATCACGTGGTACATAAGCAACTCATCACGTGGTACATAAAAAGGTGATCACACAATGAATTTGAGACAGCCACCTGCGGGCTGAAAAACCAAGAGGTGTAACGGTCTACTGGGAAGAGTAATAACACATGAAAATACTCCAAATTTGTACTTATCTAGCAGTTGAAAGGTTATTTAACAAACCTAGATGATTTTTTTGTTCATTTATTGGGAATTTGACTGCATTTAAGCAATTTAAATGACCCTAAAATCGTGAAAATGCCCCTTTAAGTCATCAACACTATACTTTATAAGAATATTCTAGTGTTCCAAACTTTTAGGGTTACTATGCATAAAAACACAAAACTGACAAAACTTGGATAATAAATCAAAATTATGTTATTTCTGACAATTTTCAGACTATAATAATGATACAGGTCGTACAAGAATATAGGTTTGATATTTTCAGCCAGTTACACAGCAAGAGAAACAGTGCAAGAGAAATGGGCAGTCGCAAAATAATCTGCACCACATGCTGAGTAGCTCTTATATTGCAGGATGGGTGGTCATTGAATAGCATGGAATTCCATGGACCAAAAATTGATTTCATGTGTAGGCACTTTTAAAAGCATTCTTAGAAGAGCCAGCTCTATTTTCCGTTTCTCAGATTTTGTTTTCACAGGGATGTCAATCCAAGGAATTCAAAAATCTGGAGACCACCTTGAAATGGCAAAATTTCCTGTATGGCAGGCGTCTTGAACTTTTCCCAGAAGACGAGGTGAAAAATCTTGAAACTCCTCCTGGCATAACCAGCTCTTTCTTGGTGTTGCAAGGCACCAGAGGCATAAAGACAATAGAAAAAAAAAGACCGTAGAATGAAACAATAAGATGGAATACAATAGGTCCAATCCAAAATACAATACATCTTGCAACACCAAGAAAGACCGCATCACCAGGAGAGTTGATGTCTCTGTTTTCACGAACTGTGACATCAGCACTATGAAACATTGAAGGTGAATCAAAAGCACTATCATTGGAGCTTGAAGCCGAACTTACAAAAGGATAACCAAGCAACTTTCCTTGACCTTGTTATGTAGCTTGGCTTGGCCAAATTCTCATCTAACGTCTGCAGTTTCTATCTACAGTAAAGTTCACCTTGGCTTTGCAGGTCTTCCTTTTCTGTTGAACACAAGAATTAGTATTGGTTTGAACTGTTGCTGAAGCCAACACTAGGCTTGTGTTTTCGGCCTTGTCTTTCTACACTTATATACACTCCATATACCGTCCAAATGTCCAATGTCCAAATGCATCCATATCAAGTTGGACGGCATTTATAAGGGTACTTTACACTAAAATCATTTGAACAGACACCACAAGGGTCTGTTAAGTCTTGAGTTCCTGGTATGTGTTAGTTTCCAGTTTTCTCATGACTTGCCTCCCTTTGCGTGAGTTAGGATGTGTGACTTCAGGTTTGTGGACTGGGCAAATCTCTTGTTACAAGCGTCAAAGGGACAAACATAAGGACGATCTCCTGTGTGTATTCTGACATGTGTACGTAGATTGAAATCTAATGAGAATCTTTTACCGCAGCCCTCAAATGTACACTGCAAGGAGAAGAAAAGTCTAAAATGAGAATTGAATTAACACCATAGCAAAATAAGACATGAACCTTGCAAGCATAGGATGCAGCAATATGATAGAGCAGTTTTCACATGACTGTCATGAGTAATTCGCAATTACTGTGTAATTACTCCTATAGGTGTTATTCAGAATTGAGGTAATTACTTTGCAAAAGCCCAGGTTCGAATACGCTCCAAAGCTCACAAGACAAAAGTTTCAAATTGAGGCTCTCTCCAAGTTCTAATACATTTATAGTAATTTCAGAAGAAAGCCTCGACTTGAGGTTATTGTTTGTAGGCATTGGAGTGTAATTCGAGCATGGCCTATTGGTTTCACTACAGTCATATGAAAACTGCTCTATCAATACTACGGTGTTAATGCTGGTATTACTGGCTCAATAATTGAACAGGATCATTTACACATACAAGCATTGCTATATTTTTTTGCCCTTATTTTCAGTTATTTTAACCTTGTGCATTTGACATTAGCAGTACTACCACATAATTGGCTGGGGGATAAATACAACTGAGAGATGTTTGGGAATTTAAGAGGAAATCCACCAAGAAAATGAGTAATTTGACACAAAGTGGAAACAATTTTTAGATGGAGTATTACAAAACCAATTTCCTTGCTTCTAGTTACCGGTATTGATAAAATAAAGAATTGGGGATAACATGGGGAAGAAATTTACCAAGTAAACACGAGAAATAATTTTACAAAGTTGTGAAGGAATGGTGTTCTTTTAATGGAGCTGACAACCTATATGTATATAAATTGTATGGATTTGGACAAATTTCAGGATTCATTTTTGATTTTGGTGTTGTAAGAAATGATTTTTTTAGATCAAATATCAAAAGCAAATATCAAAGGCAGAAGTCTACACTATGATGTAAATTATTTTGTTCGAATAATTTTTCCCAATTGTTACTTGCTTTTCAAATGGATTATGTCTTTAATTCTCAACCATCAATTGTTGAGATTTCAATTATTTGAAACATGTGCTTACCTGGAATGGTTTCTCCCCGGTATGAACCAGCTGATGTCGTTTTAACTTTGAACTCTCTACAAAAGCCTGCCCAAAACAAACAAACTACAATTATGATTTCGAGATGGCAAAACCACAAAATATTGACAGCTAGAAAATATTTTACGTATTGGGTGGAGTTAGCAAGGCTGAATTGCGATATCAAGTGAGACGCAACTGTTAGCCAACTCTAAATTGTAAATAGCATGTAGCATTACACTCTATTCAGAGCCTCCTCGCTTTCTGACCCCAGGAAAGAGGCTCTGGTGACAGCCAGTGATGTGTATAGTAAAAAATGACCTTCTACATGACTCAAAAGCAGAAGGCATGTCGCGACTATGCAATTTCATTTTGTATCTAAAGCAGGCCAGATTCCGTGGCGTGACCGCGACAGTGTCATGCTATGTCACAGCACTTTTTCCAGTCATATGAAATCTGCTCTTGTATTACCTTTCCACACTCTGCACAGACGTGAACTCTTGGGCCGTGAGTGTGAAGATGTTTTCTCATTGCTGAGTTATCTCGGAACATTTTTGTACATCCCTGCAGAAAGAAGAGTACTAGTAGTAACTACATTTATACTCATAACATTTTGGAGCTAATTTAGAAGCATAACATTTTGGAGCTAATGTCTTTGAGCCTATGTTAGTCAGATATTAATGTTGAGCGTTTTACCCTAACAGTTTGCACGTTACGTTTGAACGTTTAAAAGTTGCATTGTGAGACAAAAAGTCGGACATTTCCAAGGGCAAGCGTCATGTGTATTTTTCACTGACCAATCAGAGAGGACAGAACTCTTTGGTACGCCATAAAACGTCTCATTTCGTCCTAGAAACGCAACTTTCAAACGTTCAAACATAACATGCGAACTGTTAGGGTAAAATGCTCAAACGCAATCGGCTGTATGGTGAAATTTTGAGGTCATGTCGATGTAGGATTACAAAGATAGCCACAGATTCTAATTATAGCTTACATGAGGAAATCTGACTCATATGAAATTGATTTACCTCAATTGTTTTGCAAACATACTAAAGTTGCAATCTTCATTCACTTAAATCATGGCAATCCAATTCTTCAAATCTCCTGAATTTTTCACACTTCTTTTTTAAATCTAACTCTTTCAATTTAAGGGGACACTGCATTTTATGGCACTTATTATTTTCATGCTTTCTAGGTGACCATAAGGACCTATGGCTTAATGTCCTTATCCGAGAAGATGTTAAGGTCTAACCATTTGCAGACATTAGAGCAATGGCAATAACTTCTACCTCAAATTATTCAGGGTTTGTCCCAGCTGGAAGTTGAACCCCCAACCTCCTGCCCAATAAACTGGTGCTTAATAAAATGAGCTAAACTGGGTGGTGGGTGGCTACACTCTAATAATAAACTGTTTTACTTTATTTCTACAGACTACAAATCTGATGTTGAGTTGGGCTCAGGGGGGAGCAGGCATACCTTGTGTGGGCAAGCAATAGTCCTTGCAGTTTCTTCCTCTTTGATTTTCTTTGGTCTCATTCTAAATGTAGACATAATGGCATTTAGACCTAATGTTAATCGAAATCTTACTTATCCTCTAATCCAGTAACTGGACTAGTAAGAAATATCTAGCACATGTAAACATGGTTCAAAATAGCAGCGGCTGCTGGGGATAGTAAGCCATTTTTAGGTCAAAAATATAACAACAAACATGGCCAAAAAATGTGAAAATCGTGTGGAAACTTAAGGTTGAATTGTGTGGGAAATGGCCAAAAGGCAATTGCAAGTTTTCAGAAACTCTGACTAAGGTGCTGAAATTCCTCTATAATGTGTATACTCATTACTGCATCTTGCCAAATGCCCTGTAATATTATCTGCTTCCATTTTGTGCAGCCTATTTTTCTCACAAATAAGGCAAATTTAAGCAGATTTAGAAAAAATTATTTTGAACCCTGGTAAGAAAGAAATGGACCCTTTCTCTAACTTGGTATGTTGCTTGGTTGTCAAAATGGTGGTTTGTTATTTTCTTGATTTCGAGCACTCTATGATAACAAACGAGCTAAAAACAACAAACATTCCATGGAACTACAACATTCATTTACATCTTATTTCCTATGTTAGTCCAAAAAAATATGTTTCTCATCCGGATTTGTTAGAAAAATGGAGCGGGCAGGCACATTTTATTGTTATCTATTATTTCACAAACTGCTCTCGGTTTAGATAATTTAGGCATAGATGACTACTAGGTCTAACGTGTGACCCTCGCGTAGAGTTCGTTTATCAAATATTAATCAATGCAAGTCTGATATTGCTGAAATTAAAGCCTTAGTTTATTCTGTAATGTGTTGAACGTCTTTGCCTTAATAGGTAGTTAAAATGTTAGATGGTATTGTTAATGTATCTGGTGCAATTTTAAGGAAGTGCTACTTTTTTGTGGCCAAGTTGAGATGACAAACCTGACACTAGGGTCGCAGCGTTAAGAAGAGTGCTTGTAAACTCATGTGAAATAAGGATAGGCAAACCTAAAGAAACTTATCTAGGATTGCAATCCAACAAATATTGTCTATTGTTAAGAAAAATCTAAAACATTGCGTTAGTCAAGAAAATGTTTTTTCACCCACATGCATTAGAATTTCATTGAATTGTATTCAGATTCTTTAGGAAAAATGCAGTAAAACACTTTGTTCAAGCGTCTTATATGATCTAATACCACAAAAGTCAACAAAGCTTTTAAATTATGGCAAAATTCCAAAAGCCAGTTAACTTGTAACCTCTACAAAAAAATCTTAACTTAATCATCAAAAAAGCCATAACTTCACACTTATTTTTATTGTACAATTATCAAAATCAGGTTTGAAAATTTTTCCGTGCTGAGGGGATGCATACCAAGCCTAGTGTAATTAAATATTATAGCAAACGTCGGCAGATCAGATAGAGTAAGACAATAGGCCGCCTTGACAAGACGTGGATGCTTTGATCTCCCCACTCGGCTAATGCTAATAGTAATACAGCGTCTTCGAGTACATAGCTTTTTGTTCTCGAACGACAAGAAAATCGAATCAAAACCCTTTAAATCCTCGCGATTCAAGAGAAAACATGTTATTAAAGTTGGTTTTACAAATAATGGAGCTATGGGTTGAGGGATGGGGATTTTAGAGAAGGAACGTGAAATGTTGTTTGGTGGTTGATTGAGCGTCAAAGCGGCCGCCATGTTTGGTCCGCCATCTTGGATTGAAACAAAGCTCCAAGGCTGCTGTTTGTCATGGGATTTTCAAGATGGCTGCCGAAGTGCACCAAAACAACTCTTACCTTGCAAACTCTGCTAACTGTTTCGGATCACTCAAATCGATGCCGGGCAAACCACCAGGTGGAATCTTCTTGCCTGTCATGTACTCACTGAAGTCGGGACTGACTTCCAAGTCTTCTTGTTCGCCTTTTTTCTCTTCTAATGGCGGCCATAGTGGACATAAACACAGAGAGAAAGGATGCAAAACATGAGTTTGCGAGCAACTGCGAACATCGAGAAGTCATCAAAAGGAACAGCACTGAACAGGGAGGGCGCCCACAGAATAAAACCTACCCGACGCCCACATTCGCACGCCGAATTCGCCTTCAAGCGTCTTTATTTGAACTTGCTTTTGTTCCCATTTTCGCGTACCTGAGCGTTCAGTATCTGCACTACCCCCATCTCTATCACTGTTTGCCGCATTGCCTGAGCCAGTACCTCCGCCTAAGCCCTTCCCCGATCTACCATGCCCTTTGTTTCTACCGCTCCTTCCTTTCCTCTGTTTCGATGGCGGAGTCATAGTAGAGACAGACACTTCATCGTGAACGATGCTCGGTTTTGATTCCTCGATAACTTCCTCTGTAGTCTGAACCACGACTTCTTCTCTCTCTGGCTCGGCAAGTGGCTGTAGGGCTATCATAGGCTGGGTCTCGATTTGTACCTCTTGTTGAGGTTCGCACATAGTTTCCACCTCAACTTCTAGTTCACTTACAGCAGGCAAGTCGGCCATGTTGGCGCCCGAACTCACCTTCGCAGGGGTGCGTTTGCAACTGAAATCGAACCTTCGTACCACGTGGTCACCTTCGACCACTCACAGGCCGCCATCTTGGACAACAGATCCGGAAAAACGCGCTCGGGGCGAAATGCAGCGAGTGTCGAGAGAAAAACACACTTGGAAATGTTCATTTGAAGGAATGTTAGTTTATTCATCACGAAGAAAGCAAGGGTTGTTGTTTAGTTACTGAAGAAACTGCTGTTTGTTGTTTGAATGTCATGGGAGCGGCCATTTTGGTCGATGTACCACAGGTAACCCATATCGATTTGGCGGTTTTACTACAGAAAGAAAGGGCGGGGTGCCTTATTCAATCGCACTTCGAATTTGTTTACTTAACGGGCTGTGTATGAGTTTTGGGGATTTTTTTGCTGCAAACGCACTGCAAAATACAAAGCCAGCACATTTAAGAAAAGTCCAAGAAGGGGCCGGGAGAGGGGGTTGGTCTATTTTATATGGAGGGAGGGGATTGTAGATGTAGGGGGCCCTTGAATACCCTAATATTGTGTCAGAAATTCGCAATATCATGAAAGTGTCTAGAATTTGCAACAGATGCAACACAATATAATAATCATTGCATTTGACTGGCTGTGTAAATAAACTGGTTCAGAAAACATGCTGTATTATTATTTTTATAGAAAGCCAAATGCAGAATGTTTCACATGCATACCTGCCAACTCTCCCGGTTTATGCGTAAATCTCCCGGTTTACATGGGAGACTCCCGGTTTTGAGTCAAATCTCCTGGTTTTCACCGTAAATCTCCCGGGAAATCAACTCGCTCAGTCAATTTCTGCATTAAAACCTCAAGATTTTAAGCGAGCAACGTTTTTTTTTTCGGGGGGGGGGGGGGGGGGGGGGTTAGACAAGGTCATGACAAACTTTCCCCTATCTCCCGGTTTTCACTTGTCCAAGGTTGGCAGGTATGCACATGGTATAACTTCAACATGACCACAAATAAATACCAGCCCTGACTCGTCTCCAGCCAAGTAGGAGTGATAGGGGTGCTCGTCAGGACATCGGAAAATATACCCTAAAAAATACCAGGACATAAAAAATCCACCCCCTAAGAAATACCTAATAAAACAAAATGACCCCTCAAAAATACCTTTTTGTTATTGTGGCACGGCTGATGACCAGATGCTTTATGAAACCAGCTTGTTTTGAGAGCTATAAATGAATAAAGATAGCCAGAAAATGTTTGCTTGGTTTGTGACCCTTTCATTCATTTGCGTACCCCTAAAAAATACCATTAGTGAAAGCCACGTTTCTCCGATACCCCCTAAAAAATACCTGAGTCGATTTTGACCCCTAAAATATACGACAAGCACCCCTATTAGGTTGACAAGTGAAGATCCCCCTCCCCCCCACTGGGGTGGCACCCAAGGAATCTTGAGAAGGGCTGCCTGCCCATGATGCTTTGCAGTACGCATTGTCTCCCTCCTCTTGACCATGATCCTTAGCGAGCATGCTTTTAGTTTTCTTTAGAGACAACTGGGGACGAGTCAGATACCGGTCACCACAGACAAGATAATACCGAATACCATCATTTCAGATTTTTTTCCCCTGAAACAACATGTTTTTTAACAAGTCAAATCCTGCATACCCAGCAAAATCGGAATATCACGTCTTTTTAGCAGTTTTACCGAAATACAGAGGCAAATATATTTGAATACCATGAGTACTGTGAACCCTTGATATGAGAAACCCCCTGTTTGGCACCTCTTATTAGGGGCCGTGAAACTCAAAATTCCTGGCGATCATTCCAACCAAAAATTATATGGGTGAACTCCTAACTTCCTCCCACCCCACCCCCCCTGGGATAGAAAGCCTGTTACCCAAAATGTTACTTCCATCATTGATCTGGATGCTCTATCCCTTAGGGTATAAAGTTTGCCCCCTTAGGGTTGATATTCATTTCTGTCTCGCATTTATTACTGTAGTGATTCAGTAACAGAACAATATTACTTCACTAATCTCAGATAGCAATCTTGATATAAGTTCCTATTTAGTATCAAGTCAAATCCAAAAAAATATCAAAATAAATATATTTTATGTAATTTCAAATCACTGAATCAAGTTTGCTACTTACACCTCTCGAGAAGTGTAACGGTCTACTGGGAAGAGTAGTATCTCTAAGGATTAATTTTTTTGTCGACCACAGCCATTTCCTATTTATTATTAGGGTTAAAATTAGAATTCCTGGTGACCAGCATCCCCAGTATTTTTTTATGGTGAGCACCGGTACCTCATAAATTCCACATGGATTCCTTTGAGGGTCAGAGATAGCCAGGCTCTACTTTACTCACAGTTAAATAAAGAGATCCAATATTTAATAGTTTATTTCCACTTATTTTTTAAGAAATTTAAACACCAGAAATATGCTTGGAATGTGGTTTCTTCCTTGTATTAGAATTGACTACGGCTTTCGTTTGCATACCTGGCTGAAGAGCTCTGAAAACAAATAGAAATGAAGTCTCAAAATAATCTATCTCTTAAAGAGCTCTTAGACCCGGTTACACGGGTCCGGACGAATATTTGACCGGGCGAATTCTGGCCCACTTACGGCTTCTGTTCACACGGGTCCGGCGGAACTGGACCAATTTTTGCACGGCAAAGTGTGCAAGTTTGGGACCTGCAAAAAGCAGGTACAACTTTTGACCGGTACGGTCCGTTTTCATACCGGACCCGTGTGAACACCGGAACCGTGCAAGTTTTGGCGCAGTTCCACGGTAATGGCCTGGAAACTAGCCCTCTTCAGGCGAGGATACTAAGCTACTATTCAACCTTCAACCAATCAGAGAACGAGACTGAAGAAGCCATGTAGTGTTAGTTCAGTTGCACGGACCCGTGTAAACACCTCTGCAATGTGGAACAAAACTTGCACGGTACCGTGTAAACAGGTGTTCCAGGTACAAAATTCGCCCGGTCAAAAATTCGTCCGGACCCGTGTAACCGGGGTCTTACTGGCACTCTGCTACATTCCAGACGTATTTTGAGATGTTTACAGTTTTTTGTACTTTGACTGTAAAGCTAGAATTCTACTTCTCATATGTAACAAGTAGAATACGATACAAGAATATTCCCCTGAGTGGTAAACCAGTTTCAAGTGTGACAAATGTTTCTTGAAAATAATTTCCACTTTATTTTTCAGGAAGGTTGGAGGCCAAACTAGGGACAGATTCATTCAAATTTTGATGGGGCAAGGGTAGAGATCCCTAACAAATATTCAACGAACCATAAAGCCCCTGAAAAAAAAAACTTTAAGAAATATCATACAGGCAAATAGGGGTTAATAGGAAATACTGAGCACCTTCATAAAAATAATTACCCCTTAACCCCATCAAAATTTAAATGGTTTGTCCCTTACTAAGGTGGCACACAGGGACGGATACATGGGGCTGGATTTAGAGTATGGTAAAAGTGAATATCTCTAAGGATAATAAAAAAGGAATATGATTGCAGTATGTTGTTTCCCTTTCTGCAAAAAGAAGACTCAAAAGAACATTTAAATTAATTATCCACCCTCTTTGTACTAAACTCCTGTATCCGCCCCTGTCAAGCAAGCATTTCCCAAAGGTTTTGTTCAGAGTTCAGAGAAACATGCAAGTGAATTTTTGGACGACCGAAAAATGAGATGAATGAGAGGACAAATCATCAAAATTTCACTCTTTCATTATTGTGTGTTTCCAGAAATTATCCATACCCCCCTACGGAAGGGATTGGAAATTCCGGAGGGGTGGGGGGGTCAATTTACCTGATCTTTTCCATACAAATACTGTATTTTTCTTCGGAAATTCCAGAGAGGTGGGAGGGTCACTTTTCAACACCCTTCCGTTGGGGGGTATGGATATTTTTGGAACCACACATTAGGCTTTTCTCTGATCCAGAAATGCCACAGAAATGGCTGCTACGCAGGCTACCTCCTGAGTCCTGGATTCCAAATTGATACCCCTGACTAATATTATTTTATTCTATATTCTTGTCCATTTTTGTATGGACATTCTTTTCTTTGTCACAGCAATAAGCCTAGCGCTTACAGCTTGTGCCTTTCTGCTGCAAGATATTACCTGCTTGTTGAAGCATGTGTCTCTTTTCGTGCATTAAAAAATCTTACAATAGTATATTCTGTAAATATGTTATTGTCCAGTGAGCTAGAACAAAATGAATACTATTTCTAATTGGAGCATTGGGAATTATCCATTATTTGGACCTAAGTTACTTTAAAAAATATTTACAAACTTTCAAATTGTTGCTCTGGTTTCCTAGCTAATCTTAGAGTTAGTGTGACAACTGTAAGGGTTGCAGCATTTGTAGGAAAACCACGAAGTACAGTCGCCAGCAGCCCCTGGCCAAATGCAGACATTCCTCCAGTTGCATATATCTTTCTTGTGCAGTCTATGATTCCATTGTACTTATATATTATCCTTTGCTGACTTCTTTTCCACCGTCAGCTTGATAACAAGATTTCACCATGTCAATTGGATACAACACTAGCCATGATAGAGTTCCACTGATCCCACCAGCTACAAACAACCTTGTAGGACTCAGATTGTCAACAGATTCCCCCCTAGGCGTGAATAATTCACAAATGTATTGAAAAGACCCAAAGTAAATCCCAAAAGCTGGTATATCCCTCCCAGCTGTTATACCCATACCACGAAAGCAGCCCCTTAATCCTTCAGATTTGTAGATCTTTGTGAAGCAATCAAGTGATCCTGTGTACTTCACAGCTTGCCGTTCAGTTTCTGT
Source organism: Scolanthus callimorphus (assembly GCA_033964015.1). NCBI lineage: Eukaryota > Metazoa > Cnidaria > Anthozoa > Actiniaria > Edwardsiidae > Scolanthus > Scolanthus callimorphus. The sequence goes on from CM066915.1 coordinate 2,225,275, forward strand.
GAGCATAAATACATGCACTATCCTAACACCCTGCCCTTGAACTTGCACCCTTGTTTTGGCTAACTCCATTGGGCAACACACAATGCTTTGAACTCCTCCCGCGACAGAGCCAGAAATTGCCTGTCCAAGAATTCCAGTTTGATTGATGCGACGAAGAGTTTCCCCTGGACTCCAAATATAATAGCATTTATCAGTCCAAGGCCAGCCATTGGGGATGCCATCCCTTTGTACAGCCCAATAACCTAAAACAAGTGGAAAAATTTAATGTTATTTTGTGTCACTAATTATATATATTATATTTTTTCAAGCATATCACCCCTAACAAACATAAGGGCAGAATTCAGAGTTTGATGTGGTAACAAAAAGTATGAATACTGTTTAAATACTGTTTAACTTAATATACTTCTGAACTTAATATACTTCTGACCTTACCTGTAATTCAGTGTCATACGTGCACTGCGAGAGGTATAATCAAATGAGTCATTTATTCATTCATAATGGCTCTGTTACAGTCAAAAGACACAAAGCATGCCCCTCTAGAGTTGAAGATTCATTTCATTATTCCATTATTGATTTTATTATTCAATCCCAAAAAAATATTATATTCTCAGTTGTCAGTGCAAATTCAAACAGAGAAAAAGACTTCAATGGACCAGGGGCGCTTTCCATTTGGCAAAAAATCCCGGAATTTTCGGTTAGAAGTCAAATGGAAAGCGCCAAACCGGGAAATAGTTTCGGAAATTTGGGACAACCTTTTGAGCATACCCCAAAAGTGGGAATTTTCGGAGAACTCGGAATTTCGGGAATTTGTCGCTTTCCATTTGATTTCTGACCGAAATTCCCGGAAATTCCGGGTCAAATGGAAAGCGGTGCAGACCATTCTCGGACTTTCGTCCAATCGTGGCTGTTCTCGTGAATTACCGGATTGAGACCTTTCCATTTGACTCAGAGAACTACTGGGAATTCAAACCGGGATTTTTTGCCAAATGGAAAGCGCCCCAGACATCCAATTTTGATCGGACATGACCAGCAATAATTTCCAGCTCTGGAATAGCCCAGGTTCGAATAACGCTCCGATGCTCACAAGACAAAAGCTTCAAATCGAGGCTTTCTCCAAGTTCTAATACATTTACAGTAATTTCAGAAGAAAGCCTCGACTTGAGGTTATTGTTTGTAGGCATTGGAGCGTAATTCGAACATGGCCTATTACCCAAGGGACTGTTCGTTAATTACGTCGCAGGGGGGGCTGGTGTTTTTTCTGCTCGTAGGTTTTGTGAAACTTACCCCCGTTCAAAAAACGTAGTTTCAATTTCTACCCCTTCGAAAAACGGCTATTTGAAATTTTACCCCCCCACTGCACGCTAATCGACTTAGCTAGTATCAAAATGTCGTCTAACTAAGTATGATTGTTGAAGAGGATGTACCGGTAGAACAAGCTCTAAACTGGCAAGAAAAGAGAGGAGAAGTTCGACAGAAATCTTTAGTAGGAAATCTTTAGTAGGAAATCTTTAGTTGGCCCAGGACACTACAGAGTGCTCTGTGTTTCACGCAATTGCACTCAATCTCAATTTGCATGACACTGAAATGCACCCCCCAAAAGTTTCGCATGTTCTAAAAATTTACCCCCAATTTTTCAACGTTCTGCAAAATTTACCCCCCTATAAAACCACCAGCCCCCCTGCGGCGTAATTAACGAACAGTCCCCAATCAGGGAAGAACAATGATTATTATTATTATGGTGATAAGCCAACTAAATCTATCCTAATTCAATGGTTGCTTGGGCAATTTACTGGGCATACAGTTCAATCCTTTGCATGTGTAACAACCAACTAGTTCTTGGAATTATAAAGGCGTTCTCGGGGGTGTGTTCGGAATTTTATAATATTATTATAGCCTTAGTAGGTCAAATGCACACCAAAAGCTCTAGAAAGATCTTGAATCAGAGCGTTTAGTTTAGTATCTTAAGTCAAGAGTTTAGTCTTACAAAGAAACGCATAAAGAATAGGATCTGAGATAAAATGCCTGTAATCTCTGGGATAAGTACTACGTAAGGGACATTTCATTATTTAATTTTATAACTGACCGACTCCCGTTTGACAATTTGTTTGAAGCAGTCGAAGACGCCATTGTACACTTGGGACGACTGTGTCTGAAGGCGAACCTAAAAATAGAACATGCATTTATCATTTTACAACGAAAGAGCAACACATCCAGTTGTAGATGCTTTCGATCTATCATGCTCTTGTTCTATTCTGAGGACTAAAGTTCTTCCACAAAATTTGTGAAATGAGCAACTGCTTTCGAAGTCTAGACTATAAGCTTATAAATATGGCGTTCTCACGAGTGGAAATAAACTAGGTTGTGCTTTTAGCGCACAAGAACCTTGTTCTGGCGAGGATTTCTTTTATTAAATGTCAATATAGTTTAACAAGAAAGAGTTTTCATAAAGCATTACCAAATGACTCGAGAAATACAGCCAAACAACGCAATAATCTTATTGAAATGAAAGAGAACGAGAAGTAAGCTAAAGCTCGAGCTTACCTTGACTGTATCGAATGGATGGCCGACCACAACACCAGCAAGTCCTATTCATGGGGTAATAACACAAATTAAATATCAGTGCATAAACTTGATACCAAAATCCATTTCACATACACCGCTGTACTCTTGCAACGAATTCAGTGGAAATTGCGAAATTCTAAAACATTGCGCGCTTACCTCCGAGACATCCCGCGAAGAAATCAAACGCCATCAGGGTTTGTTTTTACCCTTATGTTCCACATATGTGTTGATGGGATTTTGTTTTGATTGAAGATCACGACATGGCGAACGCGAAGAGTTCCAGTCAGCCATTCAAAGCTGACAGCTTACCTTAGGAGGCCATGAACCACCTTATGGCAGCGGGATAACTCTCACGTTTCTCACGTACGAGTGAAAAAATGGCGGATTGTTTATGGACGAGTGCACATGTGGCACCGGGTGTTAGCCAATCATAAGTCGACTTAGTGAAGCCGACAAGTGTCACAAGTGGCTCGTGTATAGTAGTCCAATCTATTATATATTATATATCAAATTCCTACACTATATGGCTTATCGGGTCTGACTTATTCTTGGTTTTCACTCGATCTCCAGAGAATCAAAAGACAATGGTTGAATGGACGTATTTATGACGTCCAAACGAAGCCTTGGGGACGCCTTTTTGGCCAAGAACAATGCTTGAATAATGGAATCGATAATAACAGGCTTTTAGCCCGGATTATTGCAGATAAAGTCCTGTATTTTGGTGAAATAGTCCTATTTTTGGTGAAAAAGTTCCACACTTGAAAGCAAGTTGGGCGTTTTGGCCTATAGTATTGCTTCAGCCGTGCGTTAGTGAGAATGCACAGCTCTCAACCAATCAAAGCGCGCGTCTGAGTTCACTGCGTGCAATAGTGCGAATAGTGACTACCCGTCGCGCCCGTGGGAAAAAGATGGCGAAGACAGTAAAATATGAAATATAAATAAGAGTATATGGTAGCGGTGGTTATTCGTGTCCCGCCAGGTTTATTCGAGTGAAGCGGGGAAACGGAGATGACGTGACAGGTTATAATATGAGTGGTCAAATATCATAATGTGAGTGCATGACCAAACAGAATGCGGGGGCGTACTAAGGCCGAACAATATTATCCAAAGAAATCCAAAGTATCATCTGTATCATATAGATAATGCATGATCACGCGAGTTCCGTTGCAATAACGCATAAATGTGCAGTGGACAAAATGATTTTGAGCACGTCAAGATTTCAGAAGTTGTAGACTACGAAATAGTACCCTGGAAACCAGAGGCTCGAGGTCCAAAGAATTAAAATTTTCGAGCGTAGCGAGAACATTTTAGGCAAGGTCGAGCTCTGAGTTTCCCGAGAAACAACACAAACGCGAAAGGGCAGAGTTTCAGCCTCTGGTCCCCAGGGTAACGAAATAGGGAGGCCATTTGCAGCTAAACAGTCGTGCTCGTTATTTTTGTACCGGGTCTATGAATAGACATCTAGATTCCCAAGGGTAAATCAACCGCGAGCATGACTATGACTGGAGGGGAAACAAACTTTTTAGTTGACTTGTTTACGAAATTGCAAAGAAATTTAACTGACAACGTGGCATATACACTCTATTTTTTTATAAGAACGTCTAATTTTCAGTTGAGGCTGGGCCGTTCTTATTTTTGGAGCAGTTTGAGGTTGGAAATGTTCTTACGATGTTCTTAAATTTGAGTGACGTCTCATGGTAGGATACTTACCAATGAAGTATTAAGAAGAGTTTTAAACAAATTATAAATTACAAATTGAAGGTCGTTATTATAACACATTTGACTCTGGACTTTAGAACGCATCACTGAAAAAAAAATATTTTGCTCCTATCTGAGCCTCAGGCATGTTCTTAAAATTTGGGTAAATTTCAGGCTGAACGTTCTTATAAAAAAGGTTCTTATAAAAAAAAGAGTGTATTCGAAGTTGAATTGACCAAGTTCTTTATAAGCAGGTAAAAAGATTAGTACAGAACCACGTGACAGACGAACTGCTGCAAAAGGTCTATTAGCTCAAAATTTGACGAAGCTAATTCCCTTACCACTGTATGAATTGCTACGCGACCTCAAAATTCACGGTTGCGGTTGGCGATTCTCAGCAAAGGAATTGTAATGTCAATTTTCTTGAGTCAGAAAGTTCATAATTCTAGGACAGAAAGCCAAAATATAGCTTACATTTACTTTAATTGATTTTACAATTAATGTCGACCCACCGAAGTAGCCGAATCCAACGTTTTAGTTTTGATTGACGGCTAAAAATCGCCAATCGCCCATCGCAACAGTGAATTTTGAGGTCGCGTAGCAATGCATACAGTGGTAACTACGAAAACCATTTCTATACTGTTCTTTGTCTTTCGTTTCGACCCCTGGGAAGGCCCATTTTGGCCTAGAACAATTTATTTTGTTCTTTTCTTTTAAATTATGTAAATAATTGTGTGTAATCCCTACAGGCTGCAATGCAATCTTTCAATAAACTATCTATCTATCTACTGATCTAGAACAATACTTGAACAGTGGAATTGATATAATTATACAATGGACTAAAACTAATCACAAATCGTTATCTGCAGACATTGCATTAACACCTCGGCTTCGTTCCCAAGTCCCTCGTGTGCGATTTCATTTGAATTATAAGTCATTTTGATTAAAGTCATTTGGCATCGTATCAATGCCTTCTTCAAAATGTGTAATAAAACAGTTATTGAATTCGGTTACGTTTTCGCATGATCGTGATTCGTGAATATGCAAAACCTCTTGTCTGCCTCAGCGTTAGGCTTCATCAGACAGCGAAACAACTAGTGTCTTCTAGTCATAAAGTGGTTTTCAACAGTGGTTTTCAACAGACTGCCAAACAAAAACTTTTTAGTAATAGCCAGTGTTTAAGTAATAATTCATGCAAAAAGGAACTGAATCGTCATTGTTCTGGTACATTCTGTTTTCCCCATATTTCCCCGTTTTCGCCTCATCTAGGCAACAAAAGTCAAAACGGACTGTTAGGAAAAAAATAAATTTCCTTCATGCCAGTTTAACAATTTTAACTCACAAAGCAAGTATATTATAGACAATAGGGCTTTAATCATCAATTTTTTATTTTTATTTTCGTCTCTAGTGTGAATTCGGCTATTATGATATGGTGTTGCTGAACAAATGAAAGTTTAGACAAACAAGCGTTCTGTGCATTACTAACGGTTCATTCTATTGGTCGTTACTGACTTTTCGGATAACACGCGAAACTGTGCGAGCAAGGTCTTGGCGCGGCTTTTGTACAATGGGCTTTTCTGTGCCGCCACTCACAGCTTGTGTTAGCCAATGATATTCTTGCTTTTTTTACCTATTGCAGTCGACTGGCTTTTCTGTCGCGAAAGTAAACCATTTCACTGCACTAGGCGAAAAAAGTAAAGGTCCTGATTGGCTCACGGCCTGCGAGTCGCCGCACAGAAACAAATTTCTAAAAGCCACCGACTCCAGACCTTGCTCCCACAGTTTCGCCGCGTGTTATCCGAAATAACGTAGTCCTGATCAGAGTTTAGCTGCGTAGGTACGTATCTGTTCATACATGATCTGATCCTGGAAAAGAAGAACACAAAAATGAACATTAAACTCCTTCATCTTCATATCTCTAATTAAAGCTCGCAGAAAACAACCCGGCATTTCCATTTTCGTGTCTTTTATATCTACTCGCAAAGATGTATCATCTCGCAAAGATGTTCGCGTGTCTGGTATTTCGCGTGTTTGTTTAGTTTTGTACCTCGAGGCCTTTCCCTTCTAGCAGAGGTCTCTGTCACCATTAGAGACCTTCTGCTATTAGGGAACTGAGGCCTCCACACACAGATACACCTCTTTCATAATTGAGGTTTTATGGTTTAATACAAAAGATGCATTTGTAGTCCAAAACACAGAAAATTTAGTTTAATTTGAGTATAAAATACTAAAGGAAATATAGGACCCACAACTACAGAGCTTTGTATTGAGTTTTCACTGGAAGCCTTTGTGCTTCTTTGGTGTATTTTGCGAACTTCAGATCTCGTCCAAGATTCGCCGGTTTCACCTCGCTTTTGATCATTTTCACGTCAAAATTTCAAATAGCTTAAAAGTTTCAATGCCACATGTAAATGAACGGTGCCCAGCCATTGTGAAAGAGGTGTATTCGCAATGCAAATACTGTAACAGTTCAAACAGTATAAAGCTGCCGTTACACGGTGCAATGTTTTCTGCAACTTGTCTCGCAAATATGCGTTGCACAAGCCATTGCAGCGTGTAACACCCTCTGCAACGTTGCAGACAGGTTGCTGCAACCGTTGCAGCAAGTAGGATACGATTCTACTTCTCGCAACGGATTGCAGCAAATTGTCTTGCATTGCAGCGTGTAACAGCGAATATTGCAACTTGTCTCGCAATTTCGTTGCCAAAAGCTCTCTCGGGCTTCTTTGCACATGTGCGTTCTGTATCAAAATGGAGGAGAAATAGCAAAAAGTTCGATATGTTGCTTGCGAGCGACCATTGCGAGCTAATATCAGCTGCAATGGCTATCGCATTGCGAGACAAGTTGCAGAAAACATTGCACCGTGTAACTCCACCTTAGGCATTCACTTCTTGCGAACATTAGGGACGGACCATTAGAAAAGTGATGGGGGGGGGGGGGGGGGGGGGGTGGGCAAAAAGCAAAAACAAAAATATTCATACAAGGGAAAAAATAAAAAATAAAAATCATGCAGCCTCTATGGCTCCCCCCCAAAAATTCTTGCAAGATTCCCAAGTTTTGATTAGGAAAAATTGATGTTCTTTCAATGCTTTTCTAGTCATTCAATTGAGTACTCTAAAAATTTCGGATCCAAGCTATATATATTACAATATGGTTTTTGAGAACTCACGCAATGGAACAATACGATCGCACTCTTTTTAAGAAATGACTACGAATGTTCATTACAACAACATGTATCTTGGCCAGGAGAAACAAACTCCCCCAAACTATACACAACAAATGGAATGTTTATCTATCTTTTCTCTGAGGCTTTGATGAAATGGGTTTATAAAATCAGGGCGCGCAACAAAAGATAAATTTCTGTGAGAGAAACTGCTCGAAGCTCGATACTTTTCGTGCAGCGCCGAAGTTAAATTGTCGGAATGCTAGGAAGCTAGAAGGCCAGTTGGCGGTTGGAAATCGTACACGCGAGTTCGCAAAATTATGAAAGTCGCACTAATTCCTTGTCCGATAAGCCACAAACAAATTCTAGCAAGTCCTTGCGCTGTAAAAAAATATTCATGCGACAAAAACTCTCCGAAAAAAAGTCTCAGATCTGAGGTCAGACAAGCGGATAACATTGACTGACAGAAAGAAATCTCCGTTCTTATGGTAGCATGTTCGCAACAGAGGTTTCATAATTAATCTCGAATAATTGTGCATGTAGTATGTTTTCTTCTAGATTATGATCGTGACTACAAGCTAGTAGAGAGGACATTGACAGCATCAGACTTAAAGATCCGTCATCAACCGAGAGCCTTTGCGGTCTATTAGCCAATCCGAGCACCCGAAAAACAATGGATCAATTTGGAAACAAAAGAAAACGGTGCGCAAAGGCTCCCGGTTGATGATGAGCCTTTAAGGTGGCCCGCGGGTAATTATTTGTATGACGAAACTCATTTTGCAATGAGCTTTCAATCCTAATTTTGGGGGCGATCGTTTAAAGTTGGGAGCCAATAACTGGCCTTGCAAAATAGGTTTCGTCTACAGAGTGGAAATGACAAAAATGAAATGTCTAACTTCGCCATATTGCAATATATAAGCTCAAGATTCCGTATACAAAGAGTGTCTATGACCAGAAGCTTATTTCCAAATTTTAAAGAAATCTGGAGAAGACTTTTAGATATGATTGAACAAAATTTGCATAATTCCTGATCAAAATACTAGTTCTCCCATAAAATGTCAGAGAAACCAAAGTACCTCAAAGACGGCTCCATTAGAAAAAAACCATTTTTGATATCTTATTTTTCATCAGATAAGGATCAAAGAAATATGAGTATGCAAAAAATCAAAGCTTATCTGAGTTAACCGGACCTTACTATTTGAAATTTAGGTTTCGCTCTGTCAGTTTCGTCACAAAAATAATTACCCGTGTCTGTCTGTCTGCCTGTCTCATCACAGCTAAGAGGGAATTTCACTGATGATCGCCTCACCTTATCTGAAACCGATGGACGCACTTTGTCGAATGCCCTTTCAAAATGCCTCGATCCCACGCCAACTGTTCTACTAACCGACCACCCACGGTAGCTCTTTCAGCAATTACAGAACCCCCCTGATTTGAGAACTTGGTTTCGAAAACTTCAGACAAAGCATTCTGGGAAGCATCTTGTAATGGCGTCGCAGTCACTGCTGTGCTGTTGGACGGGACAACGGTTTGTGATGACGTCATGCCTATGCATTCTCGCAAGGCTGCCATGCAAGCCTCCCTCACTAGAGCGGCCAAGTCGGCTCCCCTGGGGAATAACGACGAATTGGATCAGCTCAGCACCTCCACTAAACCAATCGCCAAAATTTAATTCAAGGTTCTCAAACTCATTAATAATATAATCATAAGCACGAGAGAGGTCTGGATTCGCGATCTTAATTTAAAAGATTTTGAGATTTTATAGACCAACTCGGCTAACGGTGTTTACATCTTGTTGCCACCAAATTCAGATCATGTGATTATTCCTTTGGGTGGTTACAATTGTCAAATGTTTCTCACTCGACCGAGTGCACGAGTTTATGTGCAGAACTAAAAAAAGGTATCCAATCAGGAATCTTACCGTTTCTTTCCGTATTAGATAAACACAACAAACCAATCATAATATTGTCACACCCATCGGACACAGGGTAGACTACTTGCAGCCCCTTCTTCGGTGAACGTCCGTAAATCGATAGAAATGGTTTTTTTTTTTACCCGCGGTGGCGCGCTTCTTACGGACGTTCGCCGAAGAAGGGGCTGCAAGCAGTCTAGATATAGGGTCTTTAAAAGCATGGCGAGTTCAGTAAATGCTGAATGATATCGAATCAAATAGTGAACTTGTTTTGCCCCAGCTTTATAACATTTCGTCTCAAAGAGCTCTACTTACGAGAAGCCGGCGCAGCGTTTGTCTTGCGCGAGGTTCTCTAGGTTAACGTCTGACAATAACTGGGGTTTGGTGCCATTCTGAAAACAAACAAAAGCACAAGCAAACAAATAAATAAACACTGATGGGAGACAGAGTTGGGGAAAACAATGGGATTTAAGCACATTAGGGTTCATACATGAAAAGTGTAACTTTTTCAGGAGCAAGTTTCTAAACAATGAAGGACTCAAATAACAATAACTTGGGACACTATCAATAACCTGGACAGTGTTACAGGGAGGTAACATCGATCTGGCAGCGCCATGAGATCGCCACCCAAATTGCAGCTCAAATCGAGCCGTATGTACGGGCCACAAGTCGTCAACAGATGAATGGTGGCAGAGCGTTAAATCAAGAAAACCTACTAAACCTAACTAGAAATTAATTTGAAAAAAATGGAGTACCAGAAAAATGAGTCATGATAAAATTCAATAACTTTTCCCACGAGTTTGGCATTTTTGTGTAAAATTTGTACGATTTCCAGTTTGTGTGAACCTGGATGATATCTGCGGGCTCACCTTGGTCAGCGTTCTCAATATATCATATCGGTCATGCGCATTAGGGAGGCCGACATAGAGTACTTTGTCCAGGCGGCCAGGCCTCATAACAGCAGGATCAATAATGTCTGCATAGAACAATATAGATCACATGTGAGCGATTATCCTGCTCATAGGTGGCGCACGATGAATAGAAAGAGCAAAATAAGAAATTGGCAAATCGTCCCAACTCCTCCCCTACTTGGTCTGTTTGCCCCACTCTTCCCTACCTGGGTCATTCATCCCCGCCCCTCCCATAACTGGTCTGTTCGTCCAAACCCCTCCCGCCCGTCAACACCCCCCCCTACCTGGTCTGATCGTTCCCACCCCTCCCATACCTGGTTCATTGATTACCGTCCCTCCCCTTCCCTACCTGGTTCATTCATCCCCTCCCCTCCTACTTGGTCTGATTGTCCCCACCCGTTCCATACCTGGCCTGATCGCCCCCGCCCCTCCCATACCTGGTTCATTCATTCCCACCCCTCCCCTACCTGGTTCATTCATCCCCTCCCCTCCCCTCCCTACTTGGTCTGATTGTCCCCACCCGTTCCATACCTGGCCTGATCGTCCCCGCCCCTCCCATACCTGGTTCATTCATTCCCTCCCCCCCTACCTGGTTCATTCATCCCCTCCCCTCCCCTCCCCTACTTGGTCTGATTGTCCCCACCCGTTCCATACCTGGCCTGATCGTCCCCGCCCTCCCATACCTGGTTCATTCATTCCCACCCCTCCCCTACCTGGTTCATTCATCCCCTCCCTCCCCTCCCCTACTTGGTCTGATTGTCCCCACCCGTTCCATACCTGGCCTGATCGTCCCCGCCCCTCCCATACCTGGTTCATTCATCCCCTCCCCTCCCCTACTTGGTCTGATTGTCCCCACCCGTTCCATACCTGGTCTGATCGTCCCCGCCCCTCCCATACCTGGTTCATTGATTACCGTCCCTCCCCTTCCCTACCTGGTTCATTCATCCCCTCCCCTCCCCTACTTGGTCTGATTGTCCCCACCCGTTCCATACCTGGCCTGATCGTCCCTGGCCCTCCCATACCTGGTTCATTGATTACCGTCCCTCCCTTCCCTACCTGGTTCATTCATCCCCTCCCCTCCCCTACTTGGTCTGATTGTCCCCACCCGTTCCATACCTGGCCTGATCGTCCCCGCCCCTCCCATACCTGGTTCATTCATTCCCACCCTCCCCTACCTGGTTCATTCATTCCCACCCCTCCCCTACTTGGTCTGATTGTCCTCACCCGTTCCATACCTGGCCTGATCGTCCCCGCCCCTCCCATACCTGGTTCATTCATTCCCACCCCTCCCCTACCTGGTTCATTCATCGCCTCCCCTCCCCTACCTGGTCTGATCGTCCCCACCCTACAGGGCCAGCCCGTCTCCACCCTCCCCTACCTGGTCGGTTGGTGGCACCCATAATAAAAACTTGCTTCCTGGCTTCTACGCCGTCCATCTCCGTCAGCAGTTGGTTGACGACTCGGACACTTGAACCGGACTGGAAATGATGACACAGCAACATCGGGCTATTTAATAGGCCACTTGCACTAGCTGGGTCACGAGACCCCAACTACCTCTTAACGAGATGTTTTGTCAAAATCAATTCCAGAAATACAAATAACCAATTGATATTCGACAGAAACTCAAGTTTCAGCTTAAAATCTCTAACCTGGATCAAATGGCAGCTAGTTGAATTTTCAAGATTTTATTCAGAATGTATGGGATTCTGGTCACGTGACCTAGTTAGTGCAAATGGCCTATTTGGAGAGAGACGAGGGGCAAACCTTGTCTAGATTCGATGAAAAATTCCAGATGTAATCACATCGACTACAATATGTAGCATGTAAGTTTATTGTAGCATGTATGGTTTATTCGGATGGAAAAAAGTAACCGGGTGTTTCACAATAAATTTTCATTCAAACATTTTACCACCTACATTTCAGGACTTCTTTACACCAGTGAATAAAGTTCACAAATATAATACCAGACTAGCTTCGAAAGATTCGTATTACATTTCTAAAGTAAGAACGAACTATGGTAAATTCAACATTCGTTTTGTAGGCGCCAAATTATGGAACTCAATTCAGGAAGATTTTAAAAAACATAGAAGGAATTATTTTAAGAAACTTTTACTAAACCATATCCTAAATACATACTTAGATATCTGATGCGCTTTTCTCTTCTCTAGCCCCCTGTATCTTCGTGTGCGTATGTTATTTTAGTGTGTTGTATAATGTTAGTCGTACAGACTATTTATTTTTTATTTCTGTTCATAGTACTCTTTACTTAATCCTGATATGATCTGTCTGACTTTTAGCTACTTAACTCGACTAGCCTTTGCTATTTTTAAGTAGCTTTGTTCTCTCCGCTATAATTTATTTCCAATACTATGTAATTAATTATCTCAGAGGACAAATAAAGTATTTTGTTGTTGTTTGTTGTTGCAATAAACACGCGAGGTACGCGCGGGACCCGATTCCCGTAATAGCCATTTAAGAATGGGAAAGACGTAGAGCACACTAAGGCGATACATAAAAGTAGCTATACTTTGCTCGGAAAACAATATTTTAGGAACTGATTGATATTTCCTACTGATTTTATATGTTTAATTGATGTTGGAAATTTCTGATAAATAATCTTGAAGAATGTTTACCTCTGAGCTACCAGATCTCCTAGGACACAGGGCATCCAGTTCATCAAAGAAGATGACGCAAGGGGCGGAGTTTCTTGCTCTTTGGAAGACTTGTCGCACAGCTCTCTCACTCTCGCCAACATACTAAACAAAAATCGGGAAATGGTGGAACATATATAGGGGCAGTGTCAGTTTGAGGCAAATTTAGGTTGTTAAATGTAGTCAAATTCAAACGAAATGAGCAAAATAATCATCTAGGTTTGTTAAATAACCTTTCAACTGCACAAATTGTAGTATTTTCGTGTTATCGAGCGGATGGAATTGGATTACGACATGACATTTTTGATTTCTGTTCAGGCTGAACAGTTTTCATACTTGGAAATTTGATAGCGAAAGCTATAAACTTACGTAAAATGATGCTTATATAATGCAAGTTTCAGTTCCCTTTTCTTAATAACACTAAATAATAGTATAATTAGGATTCTGAGATGTTTATGTAGATCACTGGTCTTATTTTATAACATTTTGTTTAAACAACCGTGACACAGCCCCTTTAAAGAGCCTCAGTCAGCCTCCATTTTGTCAGCCTAGTAACATACCGAGACAGAGAAAGCATCCATTTCCATCGGCTGATTTAGGGGATGTAGTGCAATATTTGCGATTGAATTCGATAAATGAATAACAAAACTTTGTTTTTAGAAGATTATTTCAAGATTTCTACACGTAATTCGTTGTCTGATATCAACTGAAAACAATAACAAAGGAGTGGCTGACTAGGATTCTTTAAGTCTTCCCAGGCGAGCGGATAGCCTGGTTATTGGGTGTTATTATCGCGGAAAACTCGCTCCATTCGCTGATCACTGATTGGGCGCCATTTTGGATTTTGCAAGGCGCGCGGTCCCGGGGGCGAGCGCCAAAATCGAGCGAGAGGGAAGGGGTGGGGTGGGGAACAAGGGAAAAACGTAGGATGGGAAAATTTGGATAAGTATCCCATCAAAGTCTTGCCTTGCCCCAAATGAAGTCTTACCGAGGACCCGTCGTGCTTACCATGTTCAAGAGTTCAGGGCCTTTGACGGAAATAAAGTTGATACCAGATTCATTAGCGATGGCCTGCAAGACGAAAGAAGCGCGGTGATGATGATGAAGACCAAATTAGTGAATGAGTACAGTAAAAACCCGCATATAAGTAAGTAACTCTAACTTTTCGACTGAACCTATACTATTGTGTGTGAGCCGCTATTTTGACAGCATAGCAACATACTAAGTCGGAGAAAGCATCCATTTCCATCGGCTGATTTAGAGAATATAGAGCAATGTTCTCGATTGAATTTGGCAAACCAAATATGAAACTTTGTTTTTAGATGTCGATTTAGATATTTCTACACGTAATTCCGTCGTCTTCTAATACCGAACGAAAACAATAACAAAGAAGTGGCTGACACGGGCTCTTTAAATCACACGGTTCTTATTTGCAGGGTTTTATGTAAGTATTTAATGAATGAGTACCTTGGCTAGCAGAGTCTTTCCACATCCAGGGGGTCCAGCTAAGAGAATTCCAGGGGGGTGACTGAGTCCAAGAGCGGAGAATTCTTCAGGTGACGCACGGGTGCCTAAAACAACACAGAGAAGTGAGAGATAGCCGAGACGGACGCGATTAGGGAGTTTAAGGTGCGACAACGGCTGAAATTCAGGCCAGATGTTTGTACCCTTTTGATTTTGAGGGCTTGTATGCCCCTTAGGGGTCTTTATTTGCTTAGAAAGGGCCATTTGTGCTCTTAAGGTCTCTTTTCGCTAAGGTGGACCCAAACGTTCCCTCCATGGTCCTTTGCCTTAGCGGGGCCAATTTCTGCTAGGGTCCAACATAGGGCCCCTTGTGCTCTTACAAGTATAGCCATGGAGAGCTCCTCCCTGACGTCCTGTAGAGCCCCAACATCCGCCCATGTCACATCCGGGACAGTAGCAAAGCCTTCACGCTTGGCTGATGGCTGTACGACGGAAAGAGCAGCCTAGAGAAATACCGGTAAACAAAACAAAATGTTTTAGTAACTTAGCCATCATACAAGTACAAGAGAAAGAGAACAGAACAAGATGGGCGAGCAAGTGAGCACGGAAATAGCCTGTTTGCAGGCGATGGCGCGCTGTTTAATGGCGATTTTTTAAAATGGTGTAATTTCTTAAGGCTCATTTACACGCTGCGATTTGTCGGGCCGGTTATCGGACGGTGCATTCACACGCTGCGATTTGTCGGGCCTCTGTTTTGACCTGCGAAGTGAAAAATCGAACCCGACTCGCATCAGATTCTTAGAAGTCGGACCGACACCGAATGAACGTAAATCACCCTTTAGAGTTCTAATAGTGCTATCGGTAGCTTTATGGGCGATAAAACAGTCAGTCTGCATGGCGGTTATGACCGTTGACTGTTTTAACGCCCATAAAGCTACAGACAGCACTATTAGAACTCTAAGAAATCACACAGAGACATCAGAACAAATGTAGGCATGATTTATTATCAAACATCGTATTGTTTCAGCAATTTCGAGAAATTTATGGAGTTTTGCCATCGGGTATCGTACGATTTGTGTGTACATGCCAATACAAATGCAATCAGGTACAAGGATCATGAGTTCGGTCACCCTGTGGATTACCTGAAGTCTTCTGTCGTGATGGACAAAGTCGCCAATTGATCTGCTGACAAGGGAGGCTGTGTTCGTAACCATTCCATGACTGTAGAAATAAAAACCATCCAACATTCTATCGTGACTTTGTCTGAAATGATTTTCGAGTTTCGTTGATGAATGGTAATGAAATGTTATTATTGTCGGGTGCTTATGACCGCTTGGCTGCCAATGGCGCCGTTGGGGCCCAGCGCAATTCAGCTTACGAGCTGCAAGTCTGGGGAGTCGGCGTTCTCGTACCCAGAGCTCCCGAGTCGTCTGCTCGCGGGGAGGCTCTGGGTTCATCCAATTGAGGGCCTTCGCTGATTGGCCTTCGCTGATTGGCTGATTTTGAACGCTGGGGCATGCGCAGAAAGTTGTTTCTCTCAACGACTCTCATTCTCGAACCCAGAGCTCCCCGGCTCGTCTCCTCGCGGGGGAGGCTCTGGTGACAGCCACTGACGAATGCGCGAGATTTAATACAGAGCCTTTGAGAGAAAGACCTTTCAGCGCATGCTCCAACGCTCAAAATCAGCCAGTCAGCGACGGCCCTCAAATGGATGTCCCCAGAGCCTCCCCTGCGAGCAGACGTGCTGGGGAGCTCTGGGTACGAGAATGAACGGCTCTGTATCCAATCTCCTACCCAGAGCCCGTCATCTTTTGGCCAGCGGCAAGATTCGGGGCTCTGGGGGAATCCGATTTGTGAGCATGCGTGGTAGGTCAGAAACGTAACGAACTTTCATACAACGTTCAAACCGGAAGCCCAGTATCTGGGTTTTAAACAAATCGATTCCCCCAGAGCCCTGAATCTTCCGCTGTCCTATGACGTACTCTGGGTACGAGATTGCTCTGTATCAAAACTTACGCATGTGTCAACGGCTGTCTCCAGAGTCTCCCCCGCGAGGAGACGAGCAGGGGAGCTCTGGGTAAGGAAATGGCTTAGTATCAGACGATATTCTGCGCAATCTCGCAGGATAATGATTTAAACATATATCTTCCAGAGGATTTGCTTAGACTTTGCCACACCCGGTTTTAGTTGAATTTCTTTTTGTGAAGATCATCCCTGCGGTCCACCAATAGGCGATTATATTGTGACGTCAGTGTTTACGATTTTTCTCATTTGCAAAAGCATTAGTGAAAATCAGCAAGCGTAACGGAGGTACAAAAAGAAATGATCTGAATTTCAATAGCGTCTGGTGAATGAAGCGTACTAAGAAAGTTTGACATTCGTAACTCAAATTATGAGCGCATGGCGAGAAGCTCAATTTGCAAGAAACATGTGGGCTTATGAGCTTCCTGCCCCACAAGAAAATCAAAAATGTAATAAAATTGCCCAAGATCAAATAATTACTATTCCGAAGAACGCATTGACGATTCTCACTAAGTTTTGAATGATCCACGCAGGTTTTTAAAATTCCGAAGCTAGACCCTGCTTATGCAAATGAGTAAACAAACAACCACCTATAGAGGAAGACAAAACCAAATCTTAACGCCAAAGCTACGAACCATTAAATGCTGGCGGCGATTCTGCAGTACTCTTGTTTTTATCCTCACTCGGTGATAGCTGTCCTATCGTATTCTGTCATCACTCGGCGATGGCTCGGTCGAACAACTTTCTACTGCCACTTGGGGTGCATCACGTTGAAGGTCCTCAAATGTCCTATTGAAATCAGAGAATATTTCCAACTACATTTGTTTGTGGCTGGGAAAAGATTTTTTCCCTTTGGGATGCATCGGCTGCAACTCAGTCGTCTGAATAGTCCACTTTTTGAACGTGTGTTAAACCAGTGCCATCTTTATAATTACTGCAATTTCATAATTTTGCGAACTCTACGCCAACTAACAAACCGCGGTTTGGCTTCCGTCAATCAAACGAGTGAACAGCTCTGGATGATTTCACGCAGGCTTTGAGAGGTTTTTTGAGCTAATAAGGACTAGCTAAGCTTCAATCAAATTTTCTACCATAAAATGCAAACGAAAAATCCGGGCGCCTGTTTTAAAAGGTTTGATTGACGGAAGCCAAAAACGATAAGCCAACAACTGCAAATTTCTGTTCAATTTTACGGGAAAATGTGTTTTATAAAAAATACCCTTTCTGGCGCAGATGCGGAAGGATCCGGTAAGCGCGCGGCCTGCGAGCCGGCTCTCCAGTGGTTTTTCCAGAGAATTCGTTAGGGCGCGCGCGGGGTTCCTGTGGCGTCGGGATTCCTGTGTCGCGGGGGGAGACACAGGAATCCCGCGCGCCAAAAAAATCGAATATCCGAAAAAACCCACTGGAGAGACACAGGAATCCCGCGCGCCAAAAAAATCGAATATCCGAAAAACCCCACTGGAGAGGCACAGGAATCCCGCGCGCCAAAAAAAAATCAAATATCCGAGGAAACCCACTAGAGAGGCACAGGAATCCCGCGCGCGAAAAAAATATCAAATATCCGAAAAAACCACTGGAGAGCCGGCTAGCAGGCTAATCCGGTATGAGAGATTCTTATTCTTAGTAATGGTCTCCTGGCCGAATATGTATTGGAATATGTATTCCTACCTGTTGACCGCTATCATGGCCGCTTCTCGAGTGAGCGCCATCAGGTCTGCACCCACATACCCAGGAGTCTGACGAGCGAGCCAAGAAAAACTGAACCCGTCACTCAGCTTCAGCAGCTTGCACATCACTTGTAGGACACTGGAAAGGACAGAAAGAGACTTTTTAGGTCAAGTGTAGAGAAGATAGAGGAGGACAGGTTTCAGAATCTTTATGTAGATCAATCTTTTCATCACAAAACAACCTTCCACGGTTTCCTGATCGTTTGAAATTAATAAAATTAGTAAATTTGCAACTTCCGGGGTGAAATGTGTAAATTGGTGAAAACACAGGCCCGTGAATGTGTGAAATTTATTGTTTGTTGGCGTGAGGAAAAATGGTTGTTTCTTCGCCATTGTACAAAATTTCGTCGTAACGTGGCAAATGGCGTGGATAGATTTTCGCCAATTTGCTGATTTCAAATGATCGAGTAGCAGCTATCGCACTGTAAAACAATGGAAACACAAGAATAGAACAAGAATATAATAATGATATATTTAACAATTATTCCTTGAGCCCGAATGGGCTCTGAGTCAATAGCTATTGACTCAGAGGCAATGAGGGCGAGAGGAATAATTGTTTTAGTCAAATCACACTAGTAGGTCAATTTGTATAGCCAAAAAATGTTTTTGTTCTGGTCATTTGCCATTTTCTGGCTTTCAAATCCGACACTTTTCGCTACTAGTGGGCTATAAACTTATACCCTACTAGTAGCTCAACCAATCAGAACGCAGCATTGATAATAGACCACTAGTGTGATTTGACTAAATATATGAGCAGTTGAAACGCGAAACGGGCCTTATCCCAAAACAGGGCTACGTTTTCAAGGACTGCGAGGCACCATCTCAAGTTCGGCATTTCGCTTGCGCAAAACCGGCGTAGGCATTTCGCGTTGCGTTTGCTCATGTTGTGCCACCTGACTGGCTAGCCTGTCTTCTCAAAATCCTGTTTGTTATGCACGGCAGCAGTTGTGTGTTGTTTTCGCGTTGCCTTGAATTCGCCGAGGCAATGAGGTGCGCAGCGAGACAGTTTTCTCGTACAGTTTTGTTGTAGTAAAAATAATAGGGCGGAAATTCCTATGGGAAAAGACGTATTACACGTGACGACTTGCCGTTCGTGTTCTTGGCCAAGACGTCTTGCTAACACGCGCTAGTATGCTTGCTCGCCAAGTCACGCCTTTGTGACACCCTCTGGCCTTTTACTTGGCCAATGCGGTTCAATCGACCTCTCTTTTGCGGCATAACATGAGCAGTTGAAACGCGAAACGGGCCTTATCCCAAAACAGGGCTACGTTTCCAAGGACTGCGAGGCACCATCTCAAGTTCGGCATTTCGCTTGCGCAAAACCGGCGTAGGCATTTCGCGTTGCGTTTGCTCATATATATATCATATATAACAATGAAACACGCCTAACACTGAGGTGAATCGCGCCAATAGGGTTAGACCTTACGAGCAAGCTGCTACGAAGCTAGTTTTAAAAAATCAAGTAGAAAAGTATATTCATCCAACAACAGTCCATAGATCTAGTATCATTACCTTGCCCTCGCCTTCTCGTCCGGTATCCCCATAGAGATCTCCCTGTCAAACCTCCCAGCGCGTCTGAGCGCAGGATCTAGTGCGTCGGGACGGTTGGTTGCACCAATCACAAGCACATGCGCCTTAGGGTTGCTGTTTAGATCTGAAACATAGAGATTCCATCTGCTAACAATGTTGTTTTTTACTGATCGATTCAACACAGAGTTTAAAGGGACATGGTCACCGAAAACATCAAAATTATAATATCACCAATAATACAAATAACAACTCAAATTTGTAAAGAATGCTTTCAACTTGACATGGTAAAAATTTGAGGTCATTTCGATGTAGGATTGCAAAGATATTCGCGGATTGTAATTACAGTTTACATGAGGCAATCCGACTCTTTTGAAATCGGTTTACCTCAATCTTTTTTCAAACATACTAAATTGCCATCTTAAATTCGCTCATATCTCAGCAATCCTTCATCGTAATCCAATGAAATTTTCCGTACTTCTTTCTTTAAACTGACTCTTTCAATTTTAGAGAATATTTTTGTATTTTAGTGTTTTCTAGGTGACATGTCCCTTTAACATGACTACATGACTGATCGTTTCCGAAGTGACGTTTTCAGTGATTTAGAAAATGCTAAACATGCATTATACAACATTAAACATCGCTAAACTTTTTAAAACTTCGCTGGACATGCATTGAACAATATTTAGTACCAAGTTTCGTCGAGTTCTCAAAGCTTGTTCAAACTGGTTTGCCCAGCCTAAAAGCCACACTGTCAGTCTAAGTGAGTCATATTCTATTCCTGTTGTTTGTTTGTTAGCGATACTCCAAATCAGGAAAAAACCCGAAGAAAAATTTTTCTCCAACCGCTCTTAGATGCCATACAGTTTGCTTCAAATAAAAAGACAAGACTGGTACCATTAAAATTTTAACGTTAAGGAAGCCATGCTTTCTGTAAGGTATATGGGTCTGTGGGGATGTGTTCAAGCCTGTTCGCGACTTTTCCCGCGTAGCTGTGCATGGAAGCTATATTTGGTTGTAAACGCCTTATATGGAAGCGCGCGTGAAGAATAAATCAGTCCACGAGTTCGCCTTCGTAGAGCGTTGTCTCTGTGGTTTCTTGCTCACTATTTCTCTCACGCGCGAGCGGCTTTCGGGCCGCTCGCCCGGGTCACAGGTCGAACTAGACCGAATAATCCAGCGTGACATTGTGACATACAAATTATGAAAATGTGAGGTAATTGGAAAGCACCCAGGCCTTTTTCGATTTCCAGTTGAGACGCTCACGCGATATTTCAGTTTGAACCATTCCATTTGACAACAAGAATTCCCGGAAACTAGAACCAGACATTTTTGTTAAATAGAAAGCACCCCTGGGCTCACCATCTAAACATGACAACATCTGGGACACGATGCGTCTCTCCATGTCTTTGGAAGCGTTTTCTCTCTTGGGTGTAATGGCGTCTATTTCATCAAGGAATAGTACACAGGGAGCCTGAGCCTAGAAAAAACGTAATTACTTGTCAAGTAAGTGGCTTGACAGAAAAAAAGTTCGGCTGTGTAATTTAAAGACCAATGTCACTAAGGCCAGTTTCAGACGTCAAACTTTCGCCGCGTCTAATCAAATTATTAGAAGTCTCATTTGCAGTTTAGAGGACACTTTGTCTAGTGCAAAAGTTAAATCTAGATGTAACTAAGATCAGAAACATATAACTTAGTTGAAACATGTAACGGCGAACCAAGCTGTGGATTATTCGTGGCCAGTTTATGACCATATTTGGTCAATAATGAACTCTCGACTGCTAACCCAAGCAGGTTTTCTCTTCATAATATTTCATTTTTCGCTCAAATAAAGTAGAGCAACAGTGGTAAGTGATAATATGCTAACATTTTTTAACATCTTGAAGTCTTGCAACAACATTATTTTCAAAATCTGTTCAATTGTTTATTCTGCGAATATTCCGCAGCTTGGCACTAAAGCAATGTATGTTTGTTACACGTTTTAACTCACTTATATGTTTCTGCTAAGATGTACCTAACAGACAATTCTTACCGTTGCACTTGTAAATAAATCTCGAACCTTCTCCTCTGACTCCCCCGATACACCTGACACAATCTCTGTAGCCGCCAGCTTCAAGAATGGCAACTGCAGTTCCTATTTTGAACAAAACGAACATGACTCCATATATATTCACTTCTCTTTTACTACGGCAGGAATTTCAGCCTGCTAGCCGGCTCTATAGTGTTGTTTTTTTCGGACATTTGATATTTTTACGCGCGGGATTTGATGTTTTTGGCGCGCGGGATTCCACTTCTTTCGCACCGCGAGACAGGAATCCTGCGTGCCAAAAAAAAAATCAAATATAATATCCGAAACAAAAAAAATACTGGAGCCGGCTAGCAGGCTGCAGGAATTTTAGAGTGGACTTCATTATGATTGTAGTGAACCAACTTGGGAATTTGAAAAATTATCAGATTGCATGATTTTATGAATTTCGAGTTCATCCTAAGAACAAAAACTGCGAAATTTTAAGCTGTTGTGAAAGGCCTCTGAACAGATATTTCGCAGAACATTGCCATTGGGTGCTCCAAATGAGCCGGCTAATCGTTGTCATGAAAACTGGACATCATATAATTTTAGTGTTGAGACGGCAATACCACAAAATATTGACGGCTAGTTGGGAGAAAATATTTTCCCTATTTGGCGGAGTCGTGCAGAGACGGAGCCAAATACGTGAAAATATTTTCTTTCGCACAAGCTCGAGCATTTTCTGTTCACAATTTTCCATCTTTTCGTTGAAAAAAAATCTCTTTCTGCCATTAGATATTGCTAGAAATATAGCTAAACGTTATTTCTAACTATTGACAATGAAATGAAACACATGCATTCATGCGAAAAAGTTGAATTTTGCTAGCTCTTGTTGAGCCGTCAATACCACAAAAATATTGACGGCTCACAATAATATAGTGGCAGGGTGAATCGCGATACATATTGTAGAAATGGATTTAAAAAGCTTCGTCACCCTTGCAGGCCACCAGCCTACTGGAGCAAAGTTCTGTTACAGTCATATACACAGGGCCTTAGTAACAGTCCTACATTTTATTACTCACCCCAGCTATAGCATGAGCCAGCAAGGTTTTTCCACATCCAGGGGGGCCATGCAGTAAGAACCCTGTGGTAGGAGTAACACCCAATGCCGTGAACACCTCTGGGTGCCACATGTGCACCAATAACTTAGTAACTTGCTCTATCGTCTCTGCACAGCCACCGATATCTGCGAACTTTACAGCTGATGTGGTAGAGGAAAAACCTGGGAAGAAAATGTCACTTAACCAAGTATGGTATGCCTCAGGGGGCTACCCTGGACTTTGTCTGTAACTGGTGAGGTGCAAATGAGGCATGACAGTAAAAAAAAAACCTCCCATGGTCACTTTAGCATGACCAAAATTGAAACCAAAAAAGGACCATGACCGAAATTGATTTTAAGATTACAGTCAAAGGCTTGCCCCAGGGCTTCTGGTATTTCGCGCGGTCACGGACCGGCGAAATTTACCAAAACATGCATGCGAAATCCTTAAAATTTTGCTATGAATCTTCACAAATGCATAATGACACAAAATATTTGAAACTTATTTCAGCGTTTTGGGCTATTCACATGCCGCAAAACCAGGTAAAGTTGCGAATTTAGAGACGTGACACATATTAGTAGTAGTTGTCACTTGAGGAAAATTTCTCGCAAAAAAGTGACAAAGTTGAACATCTTTTTTCATTCAAAACGTTTCTCAAAGTCTAATTAGTGACCATTTGCCCCTAAAATTCTTCCGTAATCGTTTTTTCTCTCTCTCTCGCGAATTTGAACCTAAAAATTCTGTGAAATTTGGCCTTTTCCGCAGCCTACCAGAAGCCCTGATGCCCCAACACAACAGATTAGTCAAAAGAAACCAAAATCAAGCCAAAGCTTTAAATTTTGTTGCCACCATGCTCACCAGGCTGTTTCTCTAAATCATCCTTCTTGCCTTCGTCCCGTTTTCTTCTTTTCCTGGAACTTCTAGTAGTAGAATCAGTCTCTTCTGTTGCTGCAGGTGCTTGAGCCAGTTTTCTCTTAGGAGTGGAAACACTTTGTGTCTAAAGGCAAAAGAAGATGTTCCTGAACTTAACAACTTTATAAAGCTCCTACAAATTTGAGAACTATGAACACGACACTGTTCTTTTAATTAATTAATCACTAATTAAAATTACCCACTTCAAATTAGTGATACAACAATTTGATTTTTCTTGCCATAGTCCTACAGGTTATATTTATCTTGACCATCAGTTTCAGTAACTTTTGAAGTAAATCTCAAAAATTATAGCAAGAAGTCAAAAACGTCTTGACACCATCAAAATAAACAGGCTTTTGAAAGCCTGTTTACACATCTTGCAATTTTTGTTGCGCAAGTCCCAGCAATCGCTTATGTAGACTAGGGGTGCTTACCATTGGTCAAGGAAAACCGGTTGGTTTGATCAGCGTCCAATGGTACACAATATTCCGGTTGGGATGAAATACCGAGTGGAATGGCACTTACCATTCGCTTATTCGCATTTTAGGATTGGATCGGCTACCTTATTTGGTCATAAACCGGTTGGAGTGCCAATGGTACAAACCATTCCGATCGGTTTGTTCCAACTGGAATGGCGAGACAACCTCTGAAGCTGAACCACTCATACCAACCCAACCGAAATTGAATCCCAACCGAAATTACCAGTTTTTCGTGACCAATATATGGTAAGCACCCTACCGGTAGGTGCAACTTGGCGCGATCTGCTGCGATTTTTGATGTGTGATGTCATGGAGATTTCAAACATGTTCGGAACTCTTTGCAACTTGATGCGATTTGAAGAAAAGAGAGCACAGAAATCGCACCGGATTTGCATCTCGTTTACACAAGAGAGAGTGGTATCGCAACTCGCGCGAAAAAAAATCGTCACAACAAAAATTGCAAGTGTAAACCGGCCTTTATGAAGCCGATCAAACATGGAAATACTACCACCAACATCAACTGAGCCAAGACATATAGATAAACCCATCACACGATTAGTGAATTCCACGGTAAATTTCAAGTGAAAAATGTTATTGCGACTTGTGCATCAATTCCATGTTAAATCTCTTTTTAGCCAATCAACGTGCAGGTAAGAATTGAGCTATTGGATTCTAAAAATATTGCCATTACATTAAACCCCTTCCCCCTTGTCCCTTGAGAGGTAGGCTAGGTATTTTAGCCCACCTCTCAAATGCTTATAAAGACTAAAGATTGAGTTACCTTGTTTGATAAGCTCTCTTGTGATTTTGTCACAATAAAATTAGCTGGTACAAAAGGTGTTTCCTGTTCACGTCTGGTGTCATCTGTTGACGGATTCTGTGACTGGCTAACTATGGTGCTTCCCCCAGTTGACAATGAAGTTGGCATCTGTGAAGCTTGAACTGAGGCCCCTTCTGGGAGGTGGTCGACATCTTGTGCCACATCAGAAGGCACTGTTGTGGTTTCATCATTGTCCTCTGCCCCTGAAGTGGGTCTTGATGTTGACACCTTGTACATCATCTGCATTGACTGGTTCATCATGTTTGTGTCCTGGATACAGTTTACTGCGATTTTTCATAATACTGCGAACTCCCACTTGACATGCGAAACTGTGTTTTGGCTTCCGTCAATCAAACTTTTGAGTCAAGTCCACACATGTTTTCTGAATTTGGTTTGCATTTTAAAGTGAAAACTGTGTTCTGAAGCATAGTAGCTAGACCCTATCAGTTCACAAGATTTATCATCCGTGGTTTGTTGGACGGTGTAGAGTTCGCAGAATTATGAAAATCACAGTAAGCCAAGATAGAGAAAAAAATTGAAATGCATGATTCCAGAAAAATCCCTTCCTCCTTTGGAAGGGATTGGAAATTCCAAAGTAGTAGGGGACAATATGCCACTTATTTTCCATAAAATCACTGAACATTGAAGTCAGATGAGGGAGGAGTGGAATATTACACTCTGGAATATGACACTATTGCTCAAAATAACATCCAATTTCGCAATAAAATCTCCATCCCCTTTTAAAATTCTCTGCCACAATTGTACACGCTGCTATAGTGCCCCTTGCCTTACAAAAATTTATAATATCAATGATCCAGCATTAGTTCTAACTTGTCACTCATCTGACCTGGGCTTCTACAAGTGGTTCGTCATCTAGGGAGAATTCGCTGTCACTGCTGTCAATATCATGAGTGCTTTGGTCTTGCTTTACATTGACATCATCACCATCCTCCTGAAGTTGCCTGAGAACGAAATAACATAAACATACAGGGTATTCAGTAAAGGGCGCTCCCCACCATGATGGATCCATTCCCTCTGCAGAGTCATTTTTTGCAGTGCCCCCACTTGCTACACCCCTGCCTTTTCCTGCGTCATTTTGCCCATCTCTTGATGTAAACAACAAGCTCCCACATCCTCCCCAGGCCAAGCTACAAGCTGGATGGCATAAAGTATTCTGCCCTCACCTTCATGCGATGTTTGTAACTTGTTAAGAAAATTTTATTGGTTTTAATTAAAAATGGCTATTTTGCCCTCTGGCACATTGAATCCCAAGAAGAAGAAGACTTTTCATTTGAAAATGAAAAATTAATGAATGACAGAACTACTTACATATAAGAAGGGGACTTCTTTTTCTTGTTTAGGAATTTATCTTCTAGATTTTGTAGAAACGTCTCCTCACTTTTCTCCTTACAGATTGCCTGATAGACTACGAAATAAGCATAAAGGAAAGAAAATCAGAAAAGAGTTATCTGCAGTAATTAATTTTGAATGATTAAATTAAATTTGATATTACCTTTTTGAACCGATAGCTTGAAAGTGTTTCTCTTTTTCCTGTTATATTCTCTGTAAAATAAAACAGAATGTCCATGGGCCTGTTTCTACATATGGACCAAGCCAACCTGGTAATCAGGCAAGTTTCTGGCCCTCTTGTGGGTTGACTCACATCGCAACTATTCTCCTGAAACTTTCTGTGTTGTGTGAGTGGGGCATTGGAAAGGTACAAAAACTGCAAAACCAAGCTTCCCGGCTTGTGTCCTCGCAAGGGAGGCTCTGGTGACATTCATTTGAGGACCTTTGCTGATTGGCTGATTTTGAACATTGGTGCATGCACAGAAAGATCTTTATCTCAACAGCTCTGTATCAAATCTTGCGCATGCATCAGTGGCTCTTACGATAACCTCCCCACAAGGAGACAAGCCAGGGAGCTCTGGGTAAGAGAATGCTATAGACATGTCTCCTATTTTGCCATTTTCTGGTCACTGATTTTCCTAATAATATTAGCATGATTACCCATATCTTGATTGCAGATGGCCTGTCATTTCATCTACATCTGGAGTGTATCCTTTTCGGAACTGACTTAAGTACTGCAAACAAATAACAAGCAGAATTCGATGTCACAAAAAATCTGGTAGTAATAAGCTACCTTTCCTTTTCAACTAAGAGAGGGCAAGAAATGGCAATGTTTTGGGATCAGTATTAACTTAGATATTGCATTTCTCGGTATGCTGTGGTTACCTGAAATGCATGACAAATATCAAACCAAAACTGCATTCAGCTGCAATTTTTATTCTTAGAAAATGCAACCTCACAATACTTATATTGACCCAAACGAACTGGAGGTGTAGTGACTATGGCCTGATGTTTCCTAGGGCTCTATATTCCAGGTCATGCAAACCTTTGGCTAGGCTATTCTTGGTTTGCAAACCATTTCTTTGGAAATCAAATCACAAAAACATGAGGGAGCATAAGGGGAGGGAGCAACTGCCTAATGTGATAGAAAGATAGTCAACTGGTCAACTCTTTTATTCCGTAAACTGGTCAATTTGTCAACTCTATCAGTCTGTAAACTGGTCAACGCGTTCATGCATCAACAGTGCATTGTGTTGTGCATTGACATGTTTATTTAAGGGTATAGCTCTCTGCGAGGGGGTATTCTGCAGTCTAGTCCTTTACAATAAAGTGGCTCTACCCCGGTATAAGAACCTGTGTATTGTTCACAAACTGCATTAGAAAGTTTCTTTTGTTTGGAGGAACGAATCATGATGAAATAAGAACTGAATACAAAGCACAGGGCTCATATTTTGTGACTCGAAAATTTGTAAGAAATTGTTAATAAAAACCCATGAAACTCACCTGGCAATTAGAGATATTTGTCTTCATTGCCCCTGTGGAGTTTGGAAAAAAACGGTTGACTTCACCTTCCCATACACTAGAATTAACAAGGGAGCACTCGAACCGGAAATATCACCAAAAACAACCCTCATTCGAACATGATTATTTTCACAAACATTATTATTTTCACAACTGAACAGCTGTTGCTGAATTTGAATTTGCAGTATTTGTACAGTGGTCCGAAGCGACCTGGAGCCTGGGGAGAGTTAAATCAGTGACCATTTGATCAGTTTGCAATCGTGACGTAGAAAATGGCAGCCGATAGAGCTGCTTTACCGATTTAATCGACGCTTGTTGGGATCAGTAATGAATATACGAGAACTTGGCTGCTTTTGGAATGTAGGTACATCATCGGAGAGCAGTTCTAGGCCGATTGTTCAACGATCGAATTCGATTTTTGTGAAAATACTCGTGTTCGAATGAGGGTTGTTTTGGTGATATTTCCGGTTCGAGTGCTCCCTTGTTAATTTTAGTGTATAGGAAGGTGAATTTAACCGATTTTTTTTCAAACTCCACAGGGGCAATGAAGACAAATACCTCTAACTGCCAGATGAGTTTCGTGGAGTTTTATTGACAATTTCTTACAAATTTTCGAGTCACAACATATGAGCTTGGGTCCCCTGTGCACAAAGGTGTTCTCTGGGAATGGTCCTACACCAGCCCTGAATTCGTAATGTTTACTGGCCTTTGTTGTGGCCCTGAGACATCAGGAAATCAGAATATGTGACGCCTAGCAATAGGAGTGTATGTACCGCACACACCAACCTGTTTAACTCTTGGTGTAAGTGCCTTGTCCACGATATATGGGGATCCTCTCTTGTCGCTCTTCCCGCCAATCGGCGACTCAAACTTGCGAGGTTTTTTACCCCCTGTTCTTGTTCCCCCAGGCATCATATTCATCAGACATGCACAAGAATAAACGTTCTTCTAATGTATTGAATTTTTATGCCAGTATTCATCTACGACTTTTCGTCAGACGTCTTTTTCTTCACGAGAACTTCATTCTTCATCAACTTCGTCCGCCATGTTTGTTGCACGTGAAACTGTGTAGCCGCGCCTTAGTTTGTTAGATGCCTGGCTACAAAGTCCTACGCGAGTATGACAAAACAAGAGGCTATACAGCGTTCTTTCTAAGAGCAATAACGTGGGGGGGGGGGGGGGGGGGCTTTCAATAGGCGATGCAAGAGGCACACAGTTGACCGTCGTGAAAGTAAACGAAATTGTGTAATAGTTACTAGCCAATCAGAAACAAGAATGGTTGGTTTCCAGCCCAGCAGCCAATCAGGAGCCGAACCAATTCAAATTCCTTGCTTTTAATAGGCCATGTTCGAATTACGCTCCAATGCCTACAACCTCAAGTCGAGGCTCTCTTCTAAAATTACTGTAAATGTATTAAAACTTGGAGAGAGCCTCGATTTGAAGCTTTCGTCTTGGAGCATTGGAGCGTAATTCGAACCTGGGCTATTAGTTCGCAATTTGATTGGGTGATAGAAATAGGCAGCCAATGAGAAAGCAAACCAATCGCAAACGCAATTAAATCACGACAGTCATCTGAAATCCGCTCTATTGTGCTTGGGAGAGTTCCGATAGGTTTAGCCATCAATCACACCTCATTTTGCGCAAACCATAATAGCAGGAGACCGCCCAAAGTCAGGTGAAATTCATGCTAGCAAGAAGAGTGCTTATTCAAATATCACAACACAACAAGTGGTCAAAATGTACTGCGGACCCACTCGGCTGCGCCTCGTCCACAACATTTTGACCACTTTTTTACATTCCGTGGTATATAAGAGGACATACCACGGAAAATACAGGCCCTTTGTTTTATACCACAACAAAAAGGCCAAAATAAAAACAAAAACAGCGCGCGTGCTCGGCGAAACGGTGTTTTCGTTGGTTCTTTTTAGCGCGCGCGCTGAAGATGGCGCGTTTCGTGGCATATACTTTGATGTACCTACGGCTGAGAGCCAATCAGAATTCGAGAAACGTGCGCGTTGTGGCATAAAAGAGGACATACCACGGGAAATCAGGACATTTGTTAATTCGTTTATTTCAAACAACAAGCTACATAACAACGAGGTTTTTCATTCTGATTTTATCAGAAAATAAAATTGGTAGGAAGTTTCTATTACAGCTAAAGTCATTGTTTTGCAATGCGCGTCTTCAGAACGTCGCTTTTGTTCTGGGATTTCGGGTTTTTCTGTCGCGAGTCAAACCATCTAAGCCAATCAGGTTCTTGCCCTATTTCGCCTAGTGCAGTCGACTGGCTTTCTGTCGCGACGAAAACACAGTCGACTACACTAGTAGGCGAAACATGGCAAGAAACAGAAAAACCTGCAATCAAATAGTGCTTTGAAAAGTTCCGCGAAACAATTATTTTGCCTTACAGTAAACAACAAGAAAATAATTTGAATTGCAATTTCATTAGGGGCCGACCATTTAACTCTTGAGGGGGGGGGGGGGGGGGGGCTTTTTTGAAAAAAAAAATCCTGCACGGCCCGAAGGGCCGAAAAAAATTTCCTGCACAGCAAAATGGTGACTAAAACCCTCTTTTCTTATTGGAAAAAAAATTCTCACCGCATAACAGAGGTATAAAAAAAAAATCTTGCACTGACAAAAAGCCCACCCCCCCCTCCCCCCTCAAAAGTTAAATTGTCGGCCCCTTAGTTTTCCTTACTTCAGCCAAATAGAAATGAAAATTCCTAGCAAGTATTTTTTTTTATTTTATTTCAGGAAATAACCCGTCACCTTGTGACGAAATAGATTTCAATTATTTTCTTCCTGAATTTTTCTCACTGAAGAAAAGAGAGAGAAGACTTAGGGCTTCCTGAGTGGCATGCACGCGCGCAAAAAATGGCGGGGGAAAATCAGCCAATCACAAACGCTCCTTTGACAGACGCTATATATAAGATTTATTTATTAATATTTTCGCATTTCCATATTTACAATTTAAGTTTTTTGTAAAATCATATGCCGTTATGTTTTGCTAGTAATTTTGAATTCTTTAAAAGCAAGCCTTGTTGATACAGTATGGCCTAAAAAAATACATCAGATTGACGCGCAGGAAAACGTAGAGCAGATTAATTCATAAAAGCCATGAACACGGTACGGTCGAGCCACGGAACCTCGTCTTTTTGTGAACATTCAGCCAATCACATCACGAGAAATGACTCATCAGCCAATCAAAAAGCACGTCACTGTCCCAGATTAGTAATTATGATTTTAATCTTGAAGAGTCGATTCTGACAGTTCTCGTTTTCAATTCCATTTTTCCATGGGTCACTTTCTAATAAATCTTTGTAGTTTGGGGAATAACTTGAGAGCATTTCTTGTCGTTTCCTCGTAAACTGTTTTGGTCGAAACTCCTTTAATCTTCGCGATCATTTCACAGGAAAGAGCCACGTTCTTGGGTTCATTTCTCGTCTGTTGAGGAGACAGAATGAGGAATATTATAATAGCACAACTTTTTATGACTTTATCGGCGTTTTGAGAGACACGAGAACGTTGTAAAATCACGAGCCGCAGACACTTTCGTTAAATCTGCACACTCGTACACTGACTGGGTCGAGCGAGAAACATTTGACAATTGAAACTACCCAAAGGAATCATTACATATTGGGTGGCAGCAAGATGTACGCCAAGCTGTTGTCGGCTTGCGCAAAAAACGCCTTCGATCAGCCTGCCTTGATTGAAAGGATGGCCAACAAGAAAAACGTTTGGTGACTTAGGTCCGAAGGAGCGCTTTCGCACAAGCGACATCGATAAAGGAGAAAGGATTTCTTGTCCAAATGTTTTCGTCATTCAAGAGTTCTCTTCTCAACATACCTGTTTAACGGCCGCCAATGCGGGAGAATCTGTCTCTAAAATTAGATTGGACAGCGGTATCTGTTTTACAATCTTCTGTTTCTGTAGGATAAAAGAAGACTCGTATGTTAAGTGTTAACACTTAAAATAGGGGGATGATCGTCGGGAAGTTTCAGTTTCATCCCTAAATGATACTCCAAAAAGGGTATTTTTTCCGCCTTTGATTGAGATGCTGCCTTGGTGTTGTCTAATTTACCGTCTTGTCAACAAGTACTCTCTCTCTTTCTCGAAGGTTTGCCGCAGTGCTACAGCCCTAAACAATTCCAATCTCCCTTAAATTGTATTGCCCCACCCACGGGCTCCTTGGGTCCAGTTTTCTAGACCTAATTAATTATTGCTCCTCATGAAAAGTGCACTGAGACGAATCACCAGAACCGCCCGACCGTTGTACCTGTTCTGAGCGTACTATTGAGGGAGGGATAGAGAAGTAGAAACCAGCATCCACTCCTTGAAGGGCAACAGAGGCGCGGCCATCGAACGCATGAAGAAGCACCCTTTTGGCTCCTGTGTGGACATGAAAACACGACGTTATACACCCCGGTTACACAAGTCCGGACGAATTTTTGACCGGGCGAATTTGTAACAGGAACAGGAATACCTGTTTACACGGCACCGTGCAAATTTTGTTACACATTGCAGAGGTGTTTACACGGGTTCGTGCAACATTTTGATCGCTTTGTAACATAAACTCGCCTGAAAAGGACTAGTTTTCAGGCATTACCGGTTCCGGTGTTTACGCGTACTGGTCAAAAGTTGGACCTTCCTTTTGCAAGTCCCCTTGCACACTTTCCCGTGCAAAAATTGGTCCAGTTCCGCCGGACCCGTGTGAACAGAAGCCGTAAGTGGGCCAGAATTCGCACGGTCAAAATTCGTCCGGGCCCGTGTAACCGGGGTCTTAGTCCTACCGAGCAGCGACCGGTTTGCAGTAAAAACGAAAAAGGATAAACATGCAACTATCGCGAAGGTGATCACGTGGACATCATGCTGGTTCCGACCCCGCCAGTTCTCCATCTACAAATACTCCGGCGATCAAGTTTTTCACTTGGCGAGTAGTTTTATCAGGAGACCTACAGCGGTTTTCACAATTCTGCGAACTCAGCTCCCTGAATCAAACATCTAGCAACCCGGTAGCTTTTGCAAAACCTCTGAGTGGTATTTGTGGTTGATAAGTGTTAGTTGTGCGATCGACAGACTGGAAAGAAGCTGCTTAAAACAAGTTTGGCTGGTTCTTCAGAGTTCGCAGAATCTCGGGCCTTGACTAAGGACTGGAAGTGAAGAAACAACATGTGACAAACCTTGCTCCTTTAATATCTGTATTACTGGTCTTCCTGCGGATCTGGAGTGTACATTGCTATAAAAAGACAGGAATAGAATTGGTTTTAGACGATGGGCAAGGATTCTCAAGTTGAGAATCAAAATGAGCTCCTCAAAAATGATGACTTGTCTAATACCTTACTGCTTACGTTAGGTACTCACACGGGCAGATCTAATTCTTGGGCAAGTTTGATCTGACGAAATAATGAAAAAAAAAAATCAAATGAAGTTAACTATTTGACCGCCCCGCGAGGGTGTCTCCGCTAGCAGAGGTCACTTCTATAAATCTGTGTTTTGGAGTAGCCTCTGCGCACAAATGTCACAACCTCGTACAGGATCGTGGACGTACTTGACTGGTTTGGCTGGTTTTACAAGAATGGCGTCAGTGTTTTCGCTGCGAAAACAGCGCGCGCTTTCACAAAAGATTTCTCGATTCAGTCACCAACTCACAACAATTTGCTCAAATTTCGATAGAACCAAAAATGTGATTGGTTCATTGCTTTTTTCTGCTTTGCCGGGTCATTCTGGAAGCAATATAGCGGCGCCGTGACAAATGCGAATTGCCTGAGAAGAAAAGTCTCCAAGCTCCACTCGGTTATAACCCGCTGGTCTTTGTTATCATCATAATCAAACAACAGCAGCATCTGTCTTTTTTTCAATGATTACCTGTCTTATAAAAACCTCTTTCTGTACATCTTTGTCTTCGTGTGTATTGATAAACCTTGGTGTGAAATCAAGACCAATCTGTATGATAAACAACAACAGACATCACTCTTAAGAGCTAGAAACTCAGTACTGCCGACCATCAGACATTTTCCAATCAGAATTGACAAATGTGCGAACCGTAAAAAATGTGATATGGTCGGTCAAATTGCCGGGGCTAGATTTCGTTTCTTTTCCTTTTATGAATTTTCGGGGCTGGTTTACATGCAAACGCAAGCGAAAGGATATCAAACTCGTACATTCCCTTCTTCTTTCTGGTTCACACTAGAACGCAAGCGCAGACGCAAGCACAAGGAAATCAATACATTGTGTCCCTTGCGCTTGTGCTTGCGTCTAGTGTAAATAAAGCGAACGCAAGCGCGAGCAAAGAAATTAATGTTGACTTTAAGCTTGCGCTTGCGTCGCTGTTATATACACTTGCCTTGCACTTGCGTGTTGAGTAGAGCTTGCTCACACACGAACGCAAGTTCAAAGCAAGTGTGAATAACAGCGACGCAAGCACAAACCTAAAATCAACATTAAATAGTTTGCTTGCGTTTCCTTTATAATTCACACTAGACGCAAGAACACGTGCAAACACAAGGGAACGCAACGTCTCGATTTTCTTGCGCTTGCGTTCTAGTATGAACCACATATAAAGGAAATATATCAGTTAGATATCTTTGCGCTTACGTTTGCGTTCAAGTGAGAACCAGCCTTAAATAAAACCAGCTCTTAATTAGCTTGCTTGAGCTTGAACGCTTGCACATCAAGTGGTCGCATCACACCCCAGACACAGTTAATCCGTGTTTAAGCGGCTTCCTTCGATCGCACAACTCACAATCAGTTATACCCAGGGATAAGCTTCTAATAAAGCCACTTTACTATTTGTACAATTGAGCGGCTTCCTTCGATCGCACAACTAGCAATCACAGAGGTTCTGCAAAAGCTACCGGGTGCTTAAGCCGGGGAAATACGAGGGTCAAAATCCCTCAACTTGTCGCGCAACATTGCTGCGTTGCAGGTCTAATGTTTGTTGCTCGTTTTTCATCAAATTCACAACTTGTAGCGCGACTTTTTGTTTTGATGATCACACATGCGACGACCAAGGCGAATTTGGCTCCTTAGCACTTCATTTCTATTGACCAACCAACTTGAATCGTAGGCAAAATGTTGAGCGACAAGTTGTGTGTTTGATGAAAAACGAGCAACAAAGCCAGAATTTGTGTCTCAAAGTAGACCCGCGCTCTACTTCGCGCAACAAGTTTTCACAACCTGCAACAAATGTTTTTGTTGCGCGACAAGTTGTGGCGCGAGATGAAAAACGCGAAACATCGATCATCAACTTGCAACGCAACAATGTTACGCGACAAGTTGAGGGATTTTGTGCCTCGTATTTCCCCGGCTTTAGATGCTTGATT
Source organism: Scolanthus callimorphus (assembly GCA_033964015.1). NCBI lineage: Eukaryota > Metazoa > Cnidaria > Anthozoa > Actiniaria > Edwardsiidae > Scolanthus > Scolanthus callimorphus. The sequence goes on from CM066915.1 coordinate 2,260,425, forward strand.
CAGGGAACGCGTTGAGAACACTAAAATTAGTCGGTGCGGAGTTTGCAGAGCGCTCGAGACGTTCATGCCATTATAATTCCTTTGTTCTATTTCTTGGTTTCTTGAATGCTAAACTTTATTTTATTTCAAGACCAGCTCTCAAGCAGAGAAGCTCTGAAAACAAGGATGTGCACGAGGCCCATTGCGGGTGTAACTGCTCGAGCAATGATGCGCGCGCCGAAGACGTCATAAAGCTACCAACAACAAACAAACGTCTCCAGGGACAACATCCTTGCACATTTACGTGAATTTCAGCTACAAGTTGTTTTATAAGCGAGTGTTCTCTATAGAAATGAAGTTCGGCTAGACCATAGAAATCATGTTGAGTGAGTTAGTGTCGCTGTTGTTGGTGCTTGCGGTTGGTTTGTTCTCGCTGTACATCGCAACGTCTATCGCACCTGCCGGAGGACTCATTGTGTTCAATGTGAGGCAAGGTAAGATGGAAAAAAAGCCTTTTGTTAGTTAGTTTGTTTCAGGGAAATGTGTACTTTTGCTCGCTTTACCGCGTTGCGCGCCGAAACCGATGCCTGACAAATTTGGCGGCCCGTTTGACCAATCAGCGAACAGACTACATTACAAGGCGGGGAACATAGTAATAAGTAGCTCTTTTTTCTCGCCTTGCAATGTCATGTGTCAAAAAACATGTAAAAAACAAGCTAGTATGCATGTAGCTGACTTGTAAGCTTGTGACTGGCAAACAAAACTAGCTTTTCATATCTAACATAATTTGAATTTCTTGCTTCACGGAAGTCAATGTCCAATTTTCTTTATCGATTTTTCACTTACAACTTTTTATTTGCAGACTCTGGTGAGATAATATACGTGAATGGTCTCTGTCTGTTGAGAGGATATCTACGTGAGCACTGGAATATGGACTTTATGCCGCCCTGGTTCTGGCCACAGATTCTATTGTACGAGTATAGACAACAAACACTGCATGTGTGTAGGGTCATTATCGCGGTGAATTATGTGATTGTGGCGTGTCAAGTGGTGCTGTGCTGGTTGATCCCCCTTGTGCGCTATTGGCGAAGAATGAAGAAACAGAACAAGCGGGGAGAACCCAGGAAGGAGTCCCAGGGGGCGTACAGTGAAGCGCCCATGGATAATGCAGAGTGGGAGGCCAAGGAAGAGATGCCTGACGGAAATAGTCATCAAGGGAGCTCACCATCTTGTACTCCTCCTAGTAAAGAGGGACCACTGAACAAGAACCTTGTTTGGGTTTTCTTCAACCAGTACAGATTACACGCTCCCTATATCTTCACGATATAAAACCCTTAATATCTTAGCTCTATTTCGTCAAACTCTGCATGGAACTTTTAAACTCTAACACAAAATGCAGTGCAACTCATCAAAAAATACTTTTAGAACATTCTCGTTTGTGTGTAACACACAATTTGCTCTGTCACTTTTCTGTAAGCCAACGACGGACCAATCTTTGATTCATGAAATAAACAAGTGAGTTATAGAAATTTTGTCACTTTATATTTAACAAGCGCCATACTTTGCACTCCTAAGCAATTTACAGTGATGTGTCATTCCAAACTGTTGCCTCCACAAGCAGTTTGCAAGTTCACAATGCACACTTTAATTAATCTACAGTTTCTTCCTTCCTCCTTTAAGACCCCGTCCACGCTACACCGTTTTCAAATGAAAACGGATACTTTTGCGTCCACATCGTTTTCGCCCGTCCACACTACAACGCGTATCCGTACGAAAACGCTCTTATGCATTCAGTGCGCATGCTCAAATAAGGAAAACGCATGCGCATTTCGATCTGTCAGGCCGCGTAATCGGTCGGGTTTGCTGTGGTGATGTCATCGTTTTCACCTGTCCACACACACACAGCGTTTTCAAACAGCTCCATGTTCAAATCACTCCACTCTGGAGAGCGATGACTTGTTGTTGACTTCGAGTCATCCAGCAACAGGCATGCTATATGAGACAACTTTTAGTGCAACAACAACTGCCAGATGGCTGTTAAACAACTTTTAGCTTTTTGACCCCTAAAATATACCAATCTGGGTGTGGTCAACCACTGTTTTAACCCCTAAAAGATAGCGTTACATGGTAAACAACTTTTCCTTGCAACAACATCATGGGAAGTTTTTGCTGCGAGTTGTCCCATGTACTATCACCTTTAAGCAGTAGACCTTAGTTTTACAAAAAACACATGTCTACATACAAGGGCTCTTACACCCTCTCAAGCCCACAATGCATTGAACTATTTTTATGGCGACGCCATCTTGCAAACAGCTAATGTGCAAGCATCCAAAGCAGATGGCCACCACCATCAAAAGTATAAAAGACAGTTAATTACCCAGGGATAAGCTTCTAATGAAGCCCCTGTGCGATATACAATTAAAAATAAGGCAGCTACAGCTCACCTCTCCATAGCAAATAGCTTGTGATGGTTTACTCTGATAAACTCTTCTACTCCCTCAAGGTCATTCAGTGTTACACTAGTGCTGGGGTTGAGTTTCTGCACAGGGTGAATACCAAGACAAGGGGCAATAAAATCTGGATATCTACAACAAGGAAAAAAATAGGAACCTCTAACTAGAGTTCTGTGTTGTGAACTTTTGCTGCCTTATAGTACATGCCAGCAGGGGTCAAAATCAGCAATCTGGTATTCTGATTAGAGTATTTTTGTAGGGGTTTTGAGGGGAGAGGGGTCAGGGTGTGCAATCAAAATATCCTAGATGGCACCCGGCAATCTGAAGCTATGGCTCTCACAGCCAATCAGATCACCTTATTTGTGTTTCTAATTGTATGCACTTCATCCACATATCCCTGATCAACCACATAAAATAATAGTGACTTGATAGAGCTTACTTTTCAGATAATGCCAGAAGCTTTTCAAAGTCCCCTCTAAACTCTGTGACTCCAAGAACAGCAGCCACATTTTGCTGAAAAAGGAAGGATTATTAACTATTATATGCTCAACAATGTCAGCTACAATAATTGTCCTTCCTGACACACAGTAGTACCATATGTTTCATACAGTAGCTCTGGTTATCAGGGGCCTGGGAGAAGGGGCATCTTCCAGATAAAAGAGTAAGGAATACTCCTCAGAGAATCAATAGAACATGATAGAACCCCCAAGCATACAATATGTACCTAGCTGTAGTAAAAGCGATCCACTAAAAACATTCAGAAATACCAGAAATTATGCTTACCCTCCCCCCCCCCCCCCCCCCCCCAACCACCACCACCAGCATTGATGCCAACCTTTGACCTTTAAAATTTCTATCAAATGTGGGAGATTTCAACTAAATCAGGGCTGCAAATTGTGCCCATGGGGGTCACTTTTGCGACAAAGTTTTTCTCTTTTGCGACTAAACTTTGTCAGTCGGTCGAAGTAATTGTGACTCACTTCTTGTCTAACTCGCTGGCACAAGTTTGCAACTAACAATTTAGAAAATGCGACTAGAATTACTTGTCAAAAAATTTCGACTGGACTTTTTTTTAATTTGCAGCCCTGTAAATGCAGGAGAATGGGAGATGAGGCTAAAATGTGCGAGTCTCCTGCAAAATGCGGGAGAGTTGACATCTCTCCACCATGAGTGAGGAAATATACCTAGGACCCTACCTCCCTAATACAGTCAGTCATTTGGTCCACAATAAAATTGCAATTTTTGAAAATTTTGTTTGAAAAAATGAGGAATATTTTACCTGCTTTGCTACATGTAAGACATCTTCAAGATCCTATACAAAATAAATACATGACATAAAAACCTTGAACGATAGAGAGACAGAGATTCAGATGGCATATTTACTTACTCTGACCCACCCGATTTTACTGGGAAGATTTTTCACCACGTTTTCTGGGAAATGTTTGTATTTCTCCATGTTTTCTTTTTTGCAATTTTCTTATACAACCGTTTCATTTCACCTGAGATCTGTAGGTCTCTCACGATTTCTATGTCCAAGGGTTGGTATCCCTGAAAAGAGCTTGGCAGCGATTTTCGAAACAAAAGAGGTTTCGGGGCTCGAAAACAGAAAGCCACGGAGAAGTCACGTAAGAAAGCTAAATCATTTCGCGTGAAAAACCCTATTGGCCTCACCTGGTCAAACTCTTCGGCTGCTATATGTGCATGGCAGTCAAAACTCGCACAAAACTGCGAATCATGTGAAGAATCATCTTCATCTGTTTGGGCCGCCATCTTGAATGGGAATCCGCTGGCCATGACAAGTGTGGGTCTGTAAACACGGTCATCCTGTGGTGGCGGGTGCTTTTTTTTTTGCTCGTGCGCGGTCTCCTGTAATTCAACGCTTTCGACCAACTTTATAGGCGTAATTCCTAAAAAATCTGGCACAAGTCGGTAAGAAGAACACGGCAAAAAGAAACTGAAAACACAGTCCTTATTTTACGCCTTTGTAGTGCGTAAAATAAAATGAAAATCAGGCGCAATTTCGAGGCCTGAGAAGCCGCACGGACAGAGTTAAGCCCAGTGCAAACGATTCAGTCGAACGTCTTCCATTGTGTTCTTCTGTTGAACCTTTCCTTTTTCAAAGGATGCTTCTTCAATTAGACTTCATAAAAGAAAACTTGGGGTGACCCTATAGTTTCACAAAAGCGCGTTAACTTGTCAACTCGTCGACTCCCTTGAGAAAATCTGAAGAGCTCAGTAGCTATGAACTCTCGTCTCGCAATGCAGTCAAAAAACAGTTTTTGTTGCAAAATATATTTGGACGTGCAAGTTAAAGCACACGCTTTTCAACTCGGCTTTTTATTAACTGTTGCGCATCGGAGGCAAGCTGTTTGTACGATGTGAAGTTCTAAACCCGTTGATATACTTGCGGGGCAGTACACAGTCCAAAGGGATAGGATACCAATCGCAACAAACCAATTACGAAAAACATTTATAAACCAGATACTTTACTGTATTCACAAAGTTGATTTCATATATGTAACTCAACAATCATTTCTCCGTAAGAAAAGGGTATCACATAGTTGTACTCAATACATTACAAAGATTATTAAAATCTTCAAGATTGAGTAGCAGACACTTAGGATATAATGTATTCATTACCCAAACCCAGGGCTAAAAGCACCAAAAAGGAATGAGAAAACCCTGAACGCTGCATGTACAGATTATTGAAGGGAGTCTTCACGATACGCGAAAGCAGGAGCGATCACTCTTATTCGTCAGCAAAACTAATTAGATCATCCTATCAGATACCTATTTAAGAATATGTAAAGTTAAAATGAATGGTCCGATGGATCGAGAAATAGCGAGATTATAAACGATTGTTTTCGAGGTTTTTAGCCTTCGCTATCCATCGTTACGGGACGATATACTTTTTTGAGATGCGCAGAACAGTGCGCAGTTGCGCGACAGGCTCCCTTCACTATCTGTGGCCAACACATTACTCTTTGATTCTGATTTCTGTAAAATGAAGATGATCACTAGCTATATTATCTGAAGCGTCTAAATGATGAAACATTGTTGCATGCAACAATGTTGCGTTTAGTGGCTAAAGGGTAAAATGAGTGGCTATAACGGGAAACTTGCGTGGACACATGTTGCCCCAATATTGTTTCCTCATTCAGCCAGCACCTTGCAGGACACGCCATTAGGGGTCCTTCTTGGTGTTGCAAGATGTATTGTATTTTGGATTGGATCTATTGTATTCCATCTTATTGCTTCGTTCTACGGTCTTTTGTCTTCTATTGTCTTTATGCCTCTGATGCCTTGCAACACCAAGAAAGAGCCGCCATTTGTGATCACGTCCTGCGCGGGTTGTACAGATATTTTATGAAATTGCCCAGTCAGACTTTATCAAAAGATAAGATAATTTATCCATTATTCTGATTTCTCTCATTCAGTATATCTAAATTCAGTCTCGTACCCAGAGCCCGTCATCTTTTGGCCAGCGGCAAGATTCAGGGCTCTGGGGGAATCCAATTTGTGAGCATGCGTGGTAGGTCAAAAACGTAACGAACTTTCATACAACGTTCAAACCGGAAACCCAGAATCTGGGTTTTAAAGAAATCGACGGGCTCTGGGTACGAGATTGGGAAGGCTCTGGAACCATCCGGCATTGACGCATTCGCAAGTTTGATACAGAGCCGTTGAGAGAAAGAACTTTCTGCGCATGCCACAACGTTCAAAATCAGCCAATCAGCGAAGACCATCAAATGGTTGTTACCAGACTCTCTCGGCTCTGGGTACGAGAAAGATCTTAATTTGTTACCCATGCACTGTAGCTCTGCAACGCAGACATGAAGTGACAATAGAGATGTAAGAGTATAGGGAATTCTCGCTATTCCTAGATTTGTGAGAGTTTAATGAAGGAACCCATAGCGCAGTTTATAGATATTATATCGATTAGAAAACTAGAAACCTGCCGGAAAAGGTCTACTCTTTATAATTGTTTATATACCAATGTTGTTTTTACATCTTGTTGTCACTCAATTTATAAATGTTTGCCTATTTTGGGGAATACAATTGCAAATTATCTAAAATAAATACCCGAGCGCAACGTGTTACTTGAACTACCCTGTAAGTAAATGTTCCTTTCTGTCAGTCTTATCATAAAAGAATCCCATAGCTCAATTCTTACGCGCGCGTTGATTGGCTCAATGGCTGAAAGCTGAATTCGACAAAACACAGGTTCATTTCACTAAAATAATATGAAATCTTTGCTATGGGATTCAAGAAAATTTCATCACTCAACTCGTGCGATATCGTTTTTCGCGTGAAATTTAACGTGGAATTCACTCGTCATGTGATGAAATTTAACGTGGAATTCACTCGTCATGTGATGAAATTTAACGTGGAATTCACTCGTCATGTGATGAAATTTAACGTGGAATTCACTCGTCATGTGATGAAATTTAACGTGGAATTCACTCATGTGATGAAATTTAACGTGGAATTCACTCGTCATGTGATGAAATTTAACGTGGAATTCACTCGTCATGTGATGAAATTTAACGTGGAATTCACTCGTCATGTGATGAAATTTAACGTGGAATTCACTCATGTGATGAAATTTAACGTGGAATTCACTCGTCATGTGATGAAATTTAACGTGGACTTCACTCGTCATGTGATGAAATTTAACGTGGAATTCACTCGTCATGTGATGAAATTTAACGTGGAATTCACTCGTCATGTGATGAAATTTAACGTGGAATTCACTCGTCATGTGATGAAATTTAACGTGGAATTCACTCGTCATGTGATGAAATTTAACGTGGAATTCACTCATGTGATGAAATTTAACGTGGAATTCACTCGTCATGTGATTAACTTATCTATAGGATTCGCGTCTCTTTTTTTACTAGTGACAACAAGATGTAAACACAGTTAGTCAAATCACACTGGCCTATTGTCAATGCTGCGTTCTGATTGGTTGAGCTACTAGTAGGCTATAAGTTATAGCCTACTAGTAGCGAAAAGTGTAGGATTTGAAAGCCAGAAAATGGCAAATGACCTTCGGCCCCATTGGCTATTGACTCAGAGCCCATGCGGGCTCGAGGAATAAGTTAATTAGCTGATGTCGTTTATTGGACAAGGACTTTGTGGATGAATTGCTAATTGGACCGCGCTTCTCGTATTCTCTAAACCGTAAGACATTTTAAAAATTTGATGCGAAATGGGCCTTCATGGTTGCTACTTATTAAACATTTAAAAACTAGGAAAATAGCTTGTCACAAAAGATCTTCGAAAGTTAGACATTTGAGCCGATATTGCGGGGTGCTTTTACAGCTGTTCATATAATTAACCATTATCCTGCGAGATTGCGCAGAATTATCGTCTGATACTTAGCCGACGAGGGACGTAGTCCTGAGTTGGCTAAATCAGACGATATTCTGCAAAATCGAGCAGGATAATGGTTTATTATTCAGCACATCGATAGCACAAAAACCTCTGAAAAACATTTCCTTTCGCGTATTTTTTACGAGCTCAACACATCACATTTTCCTCAGAGACGGATATCGCAGGATATATGTCATGTACAGAAGACAGCTATTGGCGTTCCTATGACCATATTTGGGCAGTGCATCGATTTGCTGAATAATAACACGCTATAGTAGTATAGGAGGGACCGAATTAGCCCAAATTTTTAGGGGGAATACTAATTTCTGAGGGGAATACATAATGAGCTTTGTGTTCTCCACAACGCGGTCTATTGTTTCTATTAATCCATTAAGATTGCTTCTAATTCGGTCTCTCGTATTCTACTCGCGATCCATTGAGTTCAAAACATCCAGTGGTTTTTTCGTTGTCAATCAAACACCATGTCAGCCAATCAGATCATTGCCAAGCTTTGCCTCGTGCAGTGAATTGGCTTCTGTCGCGATGTCTCGCAAGGGAAGCCAAGCGACTGCACAGTCGCAAACAAACAATGTGAGCCAATCAGATCCTTGTCTAGTTTCGCCTAGTGCAGTGAATTGGCTTCTGTCGCAACATGTCTCGCAAGGGAAGCCAGGTGACTACACAGTCAATCAAACCATGTAAGCTAATCAGATCCTTGCTGAGTTTCGCCTAGTGCAGTGAATTGGCTTCTGTCGCGATATGTCTCGCAAGGGAAGCCAAGCGACTGCACTGGGCGACAATCAATCAATCAATCAATCAATCGTTTATTTATAATACACCCATAGCAGTGATAACACTGAATTAAGGGGGCAGTCAGTACATGCAACAAGCAGCATGTACTGAGCAACGCTGGGCAAGGATCTGATTGGCTAACGCGGCTTAACAGATGACGCAGAAAACCCCAACTGCTAAAGCCCCGTTTGATGTTTTGACGCACTGGGTCGCGTGTTACCTGAATAATGTAAGCGCCAGAGCTTGCAGAATACCGAGAAGCGCAGCAAATGGCTTCTGTAAAACCCATTTCCCCTTTCCTGAATGCTACTGGCCCTCATACTGTGCCTGGGTGTCGGGGAGAAATTGATGTTATTCATTAAGTCTTAATCTGGTTTTCAAGAATGCAACGACCAAACAGACCGAACGTGACGTTACAAAACACTTCTACCAAGAGTCCATTAGGCTAGGTTTACACACGAACGCAAGGCAAGTGTAAATCACAGCGACACAAACGCAAGCGAGCTTAAAATCAAGATTAACTAGTTTACTTGCGCTTGCGTTCGCTTGGTTTACACTAGACGCAAGCACATGGGAGCAACGTCTCGATTTCCTTGCGCTTAAATCTGCGCTTGCGTTCTAGTGTAAATCAGATAAGGGAAATTTGTGAGTTTGATATCCTTGCGCTTGCGTGTAAACCAGCCTTTTGCCGAAGAGTAAGAATCTCCTATATCAGGTCCCTTCCCAATCAGCGTTAGCAAAGTCTTTTTTAAGAAACAAATTTCAATAAAATAACCTGCAGTTGACCAACTTGTAAGGAACTGTTTTTTAATGCCCATTTTCTCCGTGCACAAGTAAGGGATGTTAATGTACGTTATATTGCATGGATGTGTTGCTCTTGCTATGAAGAAGACGGTGCTGAGCCAATCTTTTGTATTCATTTATTATTTTACTAGATATTCGCAGTTAAAAATGGCCGTTTTTTCTTAAAAGAAGGTTGGTTGCGGCATACACCACCCCATCGGGTCCCATTCGAGTACAGATGTTTTGACCACTTCCCTAAAATATCCACGTTTCTGATAGTGATGGGAAAAACTCTACTAAAAGATTCTTACTCTTAGTAATGTACTCTTACTTATACCCAATATGTACACAGTTTAGTTTTACTTAATATTTCCCTTCTCTTTTTTCACGATCTTCTTGTGGTTTACCACGATGACAGCACCTCATTCCCCCGCGACTGGATTCCAACGCAATACTATACGCGAATAGATGGCGTGGCATTCCAGCGCGTATCAACGAAGCCCGTTTTCGCGCTCAGTGTATAGAAGAGAGAGATTCAAGATTCGGAAGACGCAACAAGATATTCCTCCGCGGGATGATAATACTGCAGCGCCTTAACTGTCCGTGAATCGTGCGGAAGTTCAGATTTTCTCCGTACAAACTTGCGGTTTTCGTTTTTCTTTGCTTCTTTTTTCTTTGGATCAGGAGCCTGTTGAAAAAAATAGTTCTTAGCATCTGCCTATGTCTTAGCATAGGTCGTTAGCCTTCGAAAAACAAAGACAACTAAACTCCAACGCATTAGATATAAGGGACGTCTTTTGCAGAACGACTGAGAGCTGAGCTTCAACATGAACTAAGTCATGCGAAGACCTACGGCTTGAACGTGCTGGACTCTTAAGAAAATATTTTTTTGTAAAGTTAAGAAACAGCCAGGCTATCCTCTCTATGGCAATGCCCAAAAGGGACATCATTATTAGAGTCAGGAAGCAGTCACACTATATCGATTCTGATTGGCTCACAGCGCGCGCTTTACTTTGGGAATCACGCAATTTGAGGGTCTTCAAGAATCAGCGCTGCTTCTTGATTCTACGCGTGCCCTCATGGACCTAGAGCGCTTGAATGGCGCTTGTGTAAAAGAAATTGCTTGAATTGCACGAGAGAAAAATAAACTGTGTTCAACTTGAAAGTATTTTCTACTGAATCAATGTCGCGCTGTGCTAATGTTGAAAGAGATGCGCGTAAACCTACTCGTAAGTATATGTGCAATTGCTCTCATATCTTGATAAAATGCCACATTTCTTACCTCAGCTGCCAAGACTTTCTCCATGTTAATATTCGCGTCCTCTGCGATATCGATGTCTGGTAGACTTATAAATCCATCTGCGAGTCGGGCCACCTTGCCATACTGGAAAACATAACAATCCGTTAAAAAGCACACAACATTCAGAAAACATTACAACGCTAGCGGTACATGCACAAGCGCAAGCTGTGTTTGTTTATTTATTTTTTATTCGAACGTCTACTCTACCGCGGAAATAATATAAAAAACTTTATTAAGTGTCAGCTTATCTAGCTCATAGAGGTAATTGGGAACACTGTAAACAAAGAATAATCTGAAACAAACTTGTTAAAAAACCCAACTGCCCGGCAAGAAAGTTACACAACCTCCCTTACCACCGTATACATTGCTACGCGATCTCAAAATTTACTGTTGCGATTGGCGGTTTTACGCAAGAAAAAATTAATTCCAATCTTCTTGAACAGAAAGTTATACATTCTAGGCAAGGAAGCCAAAGGATAGGTTAAAATTATTGTGGTTGATTTTGCAATCAATATCAACCCACTGATAAATTTTATTATTGTTTTACCTGTTTTACCTGGCTTGGCTGATAAAGAAACCAGTCACGTGTTCACAACGTGATAGTGGTTTTACTTGGCTAAGGCTCACAAAGAAACCAGTCACGTGCTCACCGCGTGATAGTGTTTTTACTTGGCTTGTGATTGGCTTACAAGGAAGCCATTCATCAGCACCTTGTATTTCATCTCGTTCATTTTTGGCTTGGTGTATTTGGTTTTATCCCCTTTATATTCAATGTATTTAGTAAACAAAAAGGCTTTATTTAACAGCACATTTGCTAACTGTCAATAGAACGAGCATTTTTCACACCCTTACGTCTGGATTGCGGCGAGCCAAGTCGCAAATCCTATCCCACGCGTCTTCTCTTTCCTTCTGTTTGTCTTTCTCCCTACGAAGTAAAAAAACATATTGATCAGGATCCGGTTGCTCGAAAGTGGAATCCAGGATTAAATACCATGGTGACTCGATGGTTTTGTTAGGAACTAAACCTGGTTTCAATTTAACCCACCTTTGAACAACCTGCGCCAGACCCTCAAAATAGATTTAACAAATAGATCTCGTTTTGCGTGCGTGTGTACTGTAATAGATACACAGATGACGTCACAGAATGTCATGAACAAAAAAGTACACGAGACGCAGTCGAGTTGTGTGACTGTTGTTCATGACATTCTGTGACGTCTTCTGTGTATCTATTACAGTACATACGCACAAAATCAAAGCTATAAGCTAGGAAATCACGCTTGTCTGAAGCCTGAATTCAGACGTAGTTTCGCTCTCAAAAAAATACAAGAGAAAATTACGAGGGAAAAATCGTCTTGTTGGTACCTTTTGGGGGCAAAATCGAAGTTCCCGACGAGCACCCCCGCCCCAAAAATATGGGAGCCCCACCCCCGGGGGAAAAATAGCACATTCTGTCTGTGCGGAAACGGACGGGTATAAGCCAGTTCCAATGCTCACATTTTGAATCCAGCAGAGTTAAAAATTAATTATTGCTGAATATTAAAATAGGGCGTTTTCAATCCTCAGTAAATGTATGAGCTAATTGGCGCGATTTTGAAAGCTGGATTTTTCCTTGAAAAAGTGAAAAAAAAACGGCCTCAAAGTATTTCAATATTGTTCTCGAGAACATCAATTTTTTTTATCTAAAGGATTTTAAAAAAGAAGAAGAAATGTGTTGACCTCAAGGTTGAACCGGACGTCCGGCACTAGAGGTCGAACAATGAGTCAAAACCACTACACCACAGCCGCAACTTCCAAATTAAGATTCAAAAAAAATATTTTATAACCTTCAGCGTGACAACAGTCTAGCAGTGGCGAGAGTGCGGCAACTGGCAGATTCTCAGCACTTTAAAACACGAGTCTCGTAGTAAGAGTAATTTTAAGCCGCGAACTGAAGCCGTTGACGGGATACGATTCATTGGCAAATACATTAGCATCACAACAACAATGTTCGATGAGTAAAAGTCGTGATTTTCGGCTTTAGGGAAGATATAAGTCCAGTGAACAGTGAACTTGCGAGACAGTGAACTGAGTGAACCTGAAGTTTGCCCGAAGTTTGGGAGACTTTTATCTCACGGTCATGAGCATTCACATCGGTCAGTGATTACGTCACGAAGTCCCCGTGGCGCAGTTGGTAAGCGCGTGACTCGGGCAATCTTTTAAAATAGGTTAGTAAATGGATGGGTGACCGACGGCAAAGTGGATGGGGAAGGGAAAGAAAAGCGAATGTTTCGAGGGAGGGTAGGTAAAATGAACACATAACTTAACAAATAATCAACATAATGTACATAATTTATGTAGAGCTAATGAGCTAACACCGGAGTGAGTGACATCGGGTCCCCACTACAACTTGGGGTTACCATAGTAACTCACGAGTTAAAAACGAGATCTATTTGTTTTATACAACAAACAGGGATTTTTGTCTGTACTCTTATAGCAACATGGTTATTGACCAATCAGAGCGCCCGATTTACTAGTGTTGTTGTATAAATTATAATATCTGCAGTGACTTTGTTTGTTGTTTGCTCGTTGGAGTTTATATTGTAAAATCTTAACCTTTGTGAAGGTAAAAATAAAAAAATAAAAAAGGGAAACGAAAGCCACAAAGTTCTATATCCTCAGCTTCGATTCTCTAGGGACGTGGAATCTAACCTCCAACAAGATCTTTCCATGATCGCCGCCATAAAAAGGTGACTAGAGAGTGACAAGAGACGATATCGAAAACGACCATGATATACAATATGATTTAGGCTGACGTGGATATGTCTTCTTCCTCGAAGACACGCATGTGGGACAACATTACTTGATCTTACTGCGCATGAGCTCAGAATGCGTGATGTTATACGTGATGTGTAATGAGTATGCGTGTGCCTTCGAGAGGCCTATAACCCCTGGCTAACACAACATCCCGGCTTTTTGTCTCAAGAGGGCTTTAGCAGCCTACTCGCAACCGTTAGATAGTAATGCTAATTTTACGTTAAAAAGAAACAGTTTGCTTTCGCTTCGCCGCCATCTTGGTCATCTTTGGTGACAAAAGTGACAAATCCAGCCCCCCCCCCCCAACCCCGATTTTTAGGTCTCTAGTGAGCCGAATTATGTGCAAAAGAGAAGAGATTCACAAGCAAGACGCAGTTCAAGAGAAAAGAGGAAAGGAAAGGGAAAGGAGAGAGGACAGGAGAGAAGCAATCACTAATGTTTCATCAGATCAGAATGCATATCCCATATTGATGGAAAAATAAATACGGAAAGTGTTTGTTGTAGTCACGAGATGGACTAACCTTTGTTTTTCAGCTTTGTATTTCTGTGTACATTCGTCAAACAATTTTTGGTTCATTTCCATAAATAGCTTGAGAGCGTTGTAGATCAACCCGTGTATTGTTCTGTAAAGAAAAACAATCATCTTACAATTTTCTTCAAACTTGATTTTTGGGCAAAAATCTAAATGTATAATTCGTTGTAACACCTAGTCCTTCCTTCCCCTCCCAATGTTGAGCGGGAAAAGTACTGTTTTGGACAACATTGAGGGACGGCAGTGAAAGCACACACCCATTTCAGAAAAGGTTGCACTGTCACAAGAGTCTGTTGCAGCCCGCGGTGCATCATGGGAAACTAAGAAGAACTAAGAAAAATGTCTTGCGAGCGATGTATTGTAGATTCATTTGGCATAACCAGGGTGAGAAGTATGAAAACCAGTGTTCATGATTCTGTTGTGGTATACCTATTTGTTCCCATGACGCAACGCGGGTACAACAGACGATGGTGCGACCTTTTCTGTGAATAGGTGTATACCCTCAGCTAAGTTGCATTTTGCATTTGACTGTAGCCTGATATTGTTTTGCTCTGTCTTGACTGGAATCAACGGGATTTTCAACTTCCGTCATGGGATATTTTTGGTTTAGCAAAGTGACCATGGAAATTTGTTTTTTTGTTACTTTCATGCTTCATTCTCACTTCCCAGACACAAAACGTATGGAGTACCCCCTGAGAGAGAGAGAGAGTCAACTGACCTGACACAGGAGGCGGCAACCCACTGGCATCCGTGTAAGTCAAATGAAATATGTGTCCCTGAGCTCTGAGGACTCTGATGATGACCGAAAAACAACTTACTTGTTCCAGTGATTCTTGGAATTCTTGTACAAGCTCGGGAACATTATCGGCAGTATAACAGATGCGTTATCGCTGATCAAACTCATGATATATTCATTGTTCCAGTAGTACAAGGCCCTCTCAGCAACCTAGCACAGTCAGGAGATCAAGCAAGCATTAGGAACTATCATTGCATCAACTAATCGCTAATTCCCTACGTTTTCTCTCCGTTTACTTTAACATCTCGTTATCTTGTTTGTTTGTTTTTTAACTCCAGAAAAGTAGCTTCCTCTTTCGCGCATGTGCGAGAAAAAAGCGTGAGCTCTGTTAATAGCCCTGACGCATGATAGAAAGATCTTTCTGCGCACGCTCCAACGTTGTCGGCCAATCGGCCAAGGTCCATTCTCGAACCCGGGACATCTAAAACCAGTTTCTTGATATCCTAAGGGTTCCAAAAATTTATGTCTCGTTACTAGTTCCGGGGGGTGCACGTGAACCCCCTCTGGCGACTAGACTAAAAGGTGTTTCTCTCAACGGCTCTCTATTAATCTCGTGCATGCGTCAACGGTTGTCACCAGGGCCTCCCCCGCGAGGTGACGAGCCGGGGAGCTCTGCGGCCCAAAAAGTGTCCCACGCCAACTTTTTGGGCCGATTTTTGTTTTTTAATTATATTCTTTTCTTATTTGATGAGATTCAACAGAGTGGAGATAAGGAATTAACCTTGTGTGAAAGCTAACGTGCTAATGAAATGGTCCCATGTGTGCTATCGAGCACACATTACATTAGCACGTTAGCTTTCACATAAGGTTAATTCCTTATCCCCACTCTGTTGAACTTAGTGCTACGCGGCCACAGGCTTGCCTGAACATCTACATATATTCACTTCATTACCGCGAACATAACATCTAATTTACCCCGACCTGCTCCCAGTCTGACCTGGATAGCTCAGCTGGTAGAGCATCGGATGTACATTTCTGAAGGTCGTGGGTTCGAATCCCTCTCGGGGTCAGAGAATTTTTTCTCTTTCTCCGCTTACTAGGGCTAACGCTCAGAAGCACACATGGGACCATTTCACTAGCACGTTAGCTTTCACACAAGGTTAATTCCTTATCTCCACTCTGTTGAACTTAGTGCTACGCGGCCACAGGCTTGCCTGAACATCTGCATATATTCACTTCATTACCGCGAACATAACATCTAATTTACCCCGACCTGCTCCCAGTCTGACCTGGATAGCTCAGCTGGTAGAGCATCGGATGTACATTTCTGAAGGTCGTGGGTTCGAATCCCTCTCGGGGTCAGAGAATTTTTTCTCTTCCTCCGCTTACTAGGGCTAACGCTCAGAAGCACACATGGGACCATTTCATTAGCACGTTAGCTTTCACACAAGGTTAATTCCTTATCTCCACTCTGTTGAACTTAGTGCTACGCGGCCACAGGCTTGCCTGAACATCTACATATATTCACTTCATTACCGCGAACATAACATCTAATTTACCCCGACCTGCTCCCAGTCTGACCTGGATAGCTCAGCTGGTAGAGCATCGGATGTACATTTCTGAAGGTCGTGGGTTCGAATCCCTCTCGGGGTCAGAGAATTTTTTCTCTTTCTCCGCTTACTAGGGCTAACGCTCAGAAGCACACATGGAACCATTTCATTAGCACGTTAGCTTTCACACAAGGTTAATTCCTTATCTCCACTCTGTTGAACTTAGTGCTACGCGGCCACAGGCTTGCCTGAACATCTACTTGATGAGATTCAATGAGGCAATTTTATAGACTGTAGCACTGTTCAGAAAAGCATTCCAGTCTTACCACTTATGCTATTATAGTGTCATTAATAGACACATATGTACAATTTACATGCCCGTTTTATACATGTTATGTTCCTTACTGATAGATATTTTCTAAGACTCTGTCAGCCTTTGTATTTCTATTAGGAAATACCAAAACGATATGCGTATGTGACGGGAAAAGGCTGAGACAGCAATTTAACTAGTCTACATGTGATCAGAGTATTCCCAAGATCGTCAAAGTATAGTTTTAGAATCTAAAGAGCTTTTTTGTACAGTGCTACAATCTATAAAATTGGCTCATTGAATCTCATTAAATAACAAAAGAATATAATTAAAAAACAAAAACCGGCCCAAAATGTGGCCGTGGGACACTTTTTCGGGCTGGGGACACCTCAAACAAGATTCTAGACACCCTAAGGGTTCTAAAAATATATGTCCCCATAAATGTTCCGGGGGGTGCACGTGAACCCCCTCTGGCGACTAGACTATTTCTGTGCATGCCCAATCGTTCAAAATCAGCCAATCAGTGAAGGCCCTCAAATGGATGTCCCCAGAGCCTTCCCCGCGAGCAGACGAGCCGGGAGCTCTGGGTACAAGTTTGGCCAAGGTCCTGAAACGCTATCACCCAGAGCCTCTCCTGCGCGGTCACCAGCCGTGGACCAATTTATCTTCAAAATATTATTTCAAAATATTATTTTCTAGACTTTGAAAAGCTGAAACGTACCACTGGAGAATAGCTGTAATTTGTTTTAATTTCAATCAAAACTGGGGCAAACATTGTGAGCAGACTGTTGAATCGAGAGATCACTTGTGAAAGCGCGGCCTGTTTTCAAAGCAACAACAGATGTATATTCTTGTAAAACCAGTCAACTGTCAAATACCTGGAAATGCGGGCTAGAAACACATCTGGCCATCTGTTTGAAAAGTGGTTCAATGATCTTAACAAACTCAGATGGCTCAATCACGTCTAAGATTTCTTCCAATTCATTCAGAAACATAACCTGGAAAATAAGGAAAAAACATTACTTAAAGTGCCGCGTTACCCTTCCCACAATGCATTTCTTTGTTTATGACGATTCAGTGTATCACAAACTGATTTATAAACGCAAGGATTTGTATTTTGCGAGGCAATTCTCACGTAAAAAAATTGCAGGAAAGTTTCAGGGGGTTCCAACGAAGGATTACTAAGATTTGAGCGAATGAAGATTGAAAATGCAGAGAGTTTTGGAAAAGGTTGAGCTAGAGTAAGACAGATTTCAAATGAGTCAAATTTCCTCATCAAAGCTTAAAATAGAATCCACGAATATCTTTGCAATCATAGATCAAAATGATGTTCACCACATGATGTTGGAAGTATTCTTTACAAAGTTCAAGTTGTTTTCGTTACAATGGGTGATCAATGTTGTTCAAAAGAAATAAACCGCGATGATCAGCACTACATTCCATGTCCCATTAAACAAAAAAATATGATAATGATCACGTCGTCCTACCTCTTTGGGGCTGTGTACTTTTGGCCAGAATTTTAATAATGACATGACGACCTGAAATACAAGAACATGGATCAATCAATCTATAAGCATAACATATGAAACAGCATTTTCCTGAAGGGTAAAGATATTTATAACAAGGGAGAATTAAGCAGTAATGAAAATTTGATGTGACGAGAGCTGATAAATAACAGACTTCCTGGGAAGTTGCTGTACAAAAAAGCCTTTAATCATTCGGCCGCCATTTTGTCAGCCTAGCAACATACTGAGACAGATAATTTAGTGAATTTAGTGGAATATTTTTTTTATAAAACTCTGTTTTTAGATGGTTATTTCGAGATTTCTACACAAAAACATGTTGCAAGTGGAGCGAGCTTTTTGCGCGAAGCAGAGCGTGGAACAGAGTTTTTGTTGCGCGGGGAAAATCAAAGTTAACCATTGGCTGATTGGTTTCCTCGGGTAGGACAGATAAAATACACGTGAGAAAGCGGGTAAATGATGCGCTCGGTAAAAACGGACAACGTCCATAGAAAACGGACAACATCGGTGAAAAAACTTGCAACGCAGCAATGTTGCGCGACAAGTTGAGGGATGTAGTGTCTCCCTGCCGTAAGCAAGGAAAGTCTTTTATGGTCAGGCATGACTTACTGGTTCTGTCAGAATGGGGTCCTTTTCCAGGAACTGAACAACACAGTATGCAAGCTGAAACAGAACAGAACTTTGATGGTTTTATGTAAAAAGTGCAGTGCGGCATAACATTTCAAGATATTGAGACCACAACGCGACAGTTCGGTGAGGTCCGTAGTAAAGAATAGACCTCCTCGGCGTAATGTTTTCTCATTTTCGATCACGTTGCATTCCCCTGAGTATTCTTTCTTTCTTCTTCTGCTACGCATCGAAGGATATATGAATATGGAAGCAACCCAAACAAAGAAAGATTATTCAAATTAATGCCACGTGATCTGAAATGGGAAAATATTACGCCCAAGCCGAGGAGGTCTATTCCAAGATTTTCGAGGATTTTCCAGGACAACAAGACAAATCCAGGAGTTTCCAGGTTTTCCAGGAATCCTACGATCCCTTTAATAATACTGACCTGTGGGTGGTACATGCCAAGAGATTTGCTCTTGTGTAGCGGCATCAGGACCTTCATTAGGAACACTTTATGTTCCTCTTTCAGCGGTAGCGCAAACCCGTTAATGATACTAAGAACGAATAACACATTTATCAATTACCACTGTATGCATTGCTACGCGACCTCAAAATTCAATGTTGCGATGGGCGATTTTTAGCCGTCAATCAAACCAAAACGCTGGATTCGGCTGCTTTACTGGATCAATATTGATTGCAAAATCAACCAAAATGGTTTTAAGCTATCCTTTGGCTTCCCTTGCCTAGAATGTTTAACTCTCTGTTCAAGAAAATTGATATTCAAATTTTCTTGCGTAAAATCGCCCATCGCAACAGTGAATTTTGAAGGTCGCGTAGCAATGCATACAGTGGTAATGTACTTCAAGGCTTAGTTCAATCATGAAGACCTACAGCAAAGATATCAGTTACTCGGCCGTCCCTTCGTTTACAATCGTACGTCATTTGGCAAGAGGATACCGTCGGTTGCAGCTACCCGTCTACACACACGTCAAAAACATGTTCTGTCGGCACGCGAAACTTCAAAGTTTTGAAAGTGAAACTTGGATGTTTTGACGGCCAAACTTGAACGTTTTTGTCATAATATTCAAGTCCGCACTTTCGTTTCAATAACAAACATTGAAAAAAGCTAATATTCTGGTAACTTCACAGTTTTTCTGGTCAAAAACAAATAAATCAACTGAAGTTTTTACCTTTTTTCACTCACAAGCGTCACCAAAGCTTTACGCTTGGGCGGGCAAACTTTGAAGTTCAAATGTCAAAACTTTGAAGTTTCACGTGCCGACAGAACATGTTTTTGTCGAGCGTGTAGACGGGTAGATGCAACCGACGGTACGTCGGTCAGTAGAATGTGATTGGTTGTTTTCGTTTAAGCCCGTACTCTCAGTAAGACGTGCAGGGGAACGATTCCATGACAACGCACGCTCTCCCAAGCAAAAACGCGCGAGAACTTCCAAGGCAGACACCCAACCGCCGCTACTGTTGAAGAAGGCACGATCGAAGAGACGGCTGAATTAGGCTAGGATATTGACACATGGAGCATACATTGAATCCTTGAAATACAGCGACTACTTTTAGAGAATTCAAGTAGTTTAGGCCTACGGCAAACGCCGTGCCAGAGTCGCGCCGTTGCAATACAAAACAATAGAAAGTTCTTGATTGATTAGTGTATTGAAGCGGCATCCTTTGAAAAAGGAAAGGTTCGACAGAAGAAGAGCGGCTGAAGTTCGGTGTTTGCCGTAGGCCTTAGAATCTTCGGAAAGGGGATTACAAACTGCATGTTTTTAGGGGAACATAGGGCCATGGAAGTCATATTAATGTATCCATTGCCAGCCCTACCTTCCTAGAATCTCGAGCAATTCTGCAACTCCATTATGGCGTTCTGTCTCGTATATAAAACTGAAATACAAAAATTCAACATAGTCATACAATTGATAAGCACGTGATCGTAACATTTACACGTCTTATATAACTCATCCAATCATATGGTTTACAGTCATATTCGGGTCATTTCCAGTGTAAGAACCATTCCCTAAGGACACCCTTGTGTTTAGTTACTATTTAATCATGATTGGTTCAACCTCCGTTCTACCAAACAAAGAAAGCTTTGTGATGCAGCTGGTGAGTTCTTACACTGGAGATGAGCCCCATATTCGTAGCATCGCGATTATCCAATGTCGAATAACCAAGTTTTGTTTTTGACAACCTGAGCCGTCAATCAATACTTGGAGGCGAAGATATACAACGGCGTCTAAACTTTCTCATAATTCTGGAACTCTGCACCGACTTGTTACAGTATTGTGTTTTCAAAGCGTCCCCTGAATCAAACATCTAAGTAACCCGGTAGCTTTTAGGCTGTTAAGCGTTAGTTGTGCGATCGAAGGAAGCTGCTATAACACAGCTTGACTGTTTGCTTCTTAGCTCGCAGAATTAATATATAGATTTAGCCACTGGCTAAAAGCGGAGCTCGTGGTTATAATTTTCTATGTGAATGAAAGGGATTCCCATGTGTACATGGTTTATATGGTTGCTTTAGAGTCGTCCCTTCACGAGATATTAATTTTTCAAGCATAGATGACGTCATCGATGACGTTATATCACGTGACCACTTCATTTCGCTCATCTGGTGGCCTAGACTACACTACCCGAGTTTGGTTCTTTTAGAGTCTTCCCTTCACGAGATATTAATTTTTCAAATAATAATATTTAAGTATTTAAGTATCAAGCATAGATGACGTCATCGATGACGTCATATCACGTGACCACTTCATTTCGCTCATCTGGTGGTCTAGACTACACTACCCAAGTTTGGTTGTCTCAGAGTCTTCCCGTCACGAGATATTCATTTTTCAAGCATAGATGACGTCATCGATGACGTTATATCACGTGACCACTTCATTTCGCTCATCTGGTGGCCTAGACTACACTACCTAAGTTTGGTTCTTTTAGAGTCTTCCCTTCACGAGATATTAATTTTTCAAGCATAGATGACGTCATCGATGACGTCATATCATGTGACCACTTCATTTCGCTCATCTGGTGGTCTAGACTACACTACCCAAGTTTGGTTGTCTTAGAGTCTTCCCTTCACGAGATATTCATTTTTCAAGCATAGATGACGTCATCGATGACGTCATATCACGTGACCACTTCATTTCGCTCATCTGGTGGCCTAGACTACACTACCCAAGTTTGGTTCTTTTAGACTCTTCCCTTCACGAGATATTAATTTTTCTAGCATAGATGACGTCATCGATGACGTCATATCACGTGACCACTTCATTTCGCTCATCTGGTGGCCTAGACTACACTACCCAAGTTTGGTTGTCTTAGAGTCTTCCCTTCACGAGATATTCATTTTTCAAGCATAGATGACGTCATCGATGACGTCATATCACGTGACCACTTCATTTCGCTCATCTGGTGGCCTAGACTACACTACCCAAGTTTGGTTCTTTTAGACTCTTGCCTTCACGAGATATTAATTTTTCTAGCATAGATGACGTCATCGATGACGTCATATCACGTGACCACTTCATTTCGCTCATCTGGTGGCCTAGACTACACTACCCAAGTTTGGCTGTCTTAGAGTCTTCCCTTCACGAGATATTCATTTTTCAAGCATAGATGACGTCATCGATGACGTCATATCACGTGACCACTTCATTTCGCTCATCTGGTGGTCTAGACTACACTACCCAAGTTTGGTTGTCTTAGAGTCTTCCCTTCACGAGATATTCATTTTTCAAGCATAGATGACGTCATCGATGACGTCATATCACGTGTCCGGGTTACAGCACCCCCCTTGTGGCATAGACAAAATATCCCAAGTATGGTTGTCTTAGCGTGTTCCGTTGAGGAGATATAATTTTTTCTTTGCATACCACAGGGTTCCCATGTGTACACGGACGACGGACGGACGGACGGACGGACGGACGGACGGACGGCGTACGCTATAGGTTTAATACCAGAAAAATAAAGAAAAAAATCATATCTCCCGAAGGGTAGCTTCTATAGAAGCCAAACGTGGACAAATTTCCAAAGACCATAAGAGGAACTCTATACCAAAGTCACGTGCCCTTACGTCATCAATGACGTCATCAAAAGATCCATAATGCCCGTGACGTTCAAAAATCAACTCGATAGTATACTATACGTTTTTCTCTTAGGTATGGTGCTCCGCTAGCGCGGGCCTTCGGCCCGCGCTGGAGCTCCGCTATGAACCATGCGAGATCTGTGAATACTTTTTTTGCTTTTCCTGACTTTGGCTTCTTTTTTTCTGTTTTCAGAGCCCCACAATATTATTCCCAAAACAAATCATCGGGTACTAGACTTTAGCTAACAATCGGGGAACAACGAATTGGACGGTAATCCCAAACTTTCAAGCAAGAGAGAATTGTTTGGTGATTGATTTGATGTCAAAGTAAACTGGCAAGTTACAGCAAAATCGCTGCATCGCAACCCGCGTTTCCAAGTTTTTTACTAGTCAAACTTTATAAGCCAATCAGATTCTTGTTCTGTTTCGCCTAGTGCAGTCGCCTAGTGCAGTCGCCTGGCTTTCCGTCGCGACGTTGTCTCAGAGGGAAGCCAGTTGACTGCACTAGGCGAAACAGAGCAAGAGTTTCATTGGCTCAAATAGTTTGATTTGTGGAACAGCAAAGTCAAATTTGAAATGTTTTTGAAAACGTGGGTCGCAATGCAATGGTTTTAGCTGTAAAGCAAAGCTTTCCAGTTACATCTGAACACGAAGAACTCAAAACAGTTGCACATGAAATGTCTGGTTAAACCTTCACTAACCTGTAAAATATATTATTTATGTATTTTCTTATAAAAGCTCTTAAGCCAAGGAATTTCCCGTAAATTCTATGCAGGATGGTTTTGAGGAAGTCGCGTTCTCGAGGGTCTTCGCTGTCAAATAATTCCAACAGCTGGAAAGAAGACATAATTTTATTTTAGGTTGCGATATAAATGAGACACAGTTTGAAAGAAAGAAAACGGGCAACAAAATCGCTCAACTTGTCTCGCAACATTGTTGCAAAACGAGTTGAACGGCGATGCTGCGCGTTTTACCACCTGACAAACAACTTTTCTTGCAACAAATCGGCATGTTGCAAGTTGAAACATAGTGTTCCACCACAGTTTTACCACCGCGTAGGAAACTTGTTTTGCAACAAATTTGTTATTTGTTGCGAGACAGGTTGTTTGGTCGGGTGGTAAAATGCGCAGCATCGCTCTTCAACTCGTTTTGCAACAATGTTGCGCGATTTTGTTGCCCGTTTTACCTCGCCTTAGACTTAGTTTACACTAGAGCAAATATCTCCGGAGACGAAAATTTCTACGGAGATGCGTTTTCGAGTATACGGATAGGCGAACCGTTTACACTACGAAATACCACGGATACAAATGTACCCGAATACATGATCCCACTTTCAAAACCGTAGACGCGTCTCCGGAGAAATGACCCCAATCCGTGATAGTTTGATCCCGGATTGACAAATTTGTGTGTAAACGGCAAAACGTCTCCGTTGACAAATGATACCGGATTCGTCATGTATCCGGGACAATTTGCCCTAGTGTAAACGGGGTCTTAGGGACATCGAAAACCGAAAACATCAAACTTTTCATCAACAATTAATTATAAAAAAATAACTTAAATTTGTAAAGAATGCTTTCAACATGACTTGGTGAAACTTTGAGGTCACTTCAAGGTAGGATTGCATAGATATTCGCGGATACTAAATACAGCTTACATGAAAACATTTGACGCATTAATTTTAAATCGGTTTACCTCAACTTTTTATTATACATTCTAAAGTTGAGGTTTTCATTCGCTCAAATCTTAGCAATCCTTCCTCGAAATCTCCTAAAAACTTCCAGACTGCTTCCTTTACAGCTGTTACAGATAACACCGACTTCGCCGTTGCCGCCAGAGTTTGGCAGTTGGGTTTCTGTGCTGTCCATCAATGCAATCCGTGTCCGTGTGAGCCAATCATATCCTCATTCAGTGCATTCGATTGGCTTCCCTTGCGAGACATGTCGCGACAGAAGCCAATTCACTGCACTAGGCGAAACTAGGCAAGGATCTGATTGGCTCACACGGTTTGATTGACTACACAGGAAACCCAACTGCCAAAAGCTCTCTCAATTTTTTGAACACACTGGGTCGCGTGTTACCTGAAACAGCTGTATCTAACTCAGACAGTCAGTCAGTCAGACAGATAGGTGGTATGGTTGGAAGGTGAGATGGATACACATACAAAGACAAACAGAACATTGGATGGACAGACAAACAGATGGACAGCGAGACAGACAGGGGCAGAGAGAACTAAGCAACCCAATAAAAACACAAACTGAGAGACTAACCTGTAATACAAATTTTTGGTCAATCTGCTTTTTCGCCATGGAAGGCTGGAAGTCACCTGACTCCAGGAATCTCAAGAAAAACTCATACACAATCTGCACCAGGAAAAGCAAATTTAGTTCATGGTAAGTTGAAGAAAACAAAGATGGTATAAATAACTATCTTTCTCCTTTTCTCTTGTTTAATTTTAGGAATTCAAAAATTATATAATGCCGTCTCTTAAGACCTCTAACCTCTATGTATTCCGACTGCTTGGATTTCCCTCGTTATGAGGAGTCCAACCCTTTATTTTTATTTGAAGTCCACAGTTTAAGAAATAATAATAGTTGTAATTTTATGCCTTGTACCAACATTGTAGGTGTATTTCATCAAAAATCTAGGTTTTAATCCACTAGCAGAACATGGTAGAAACTGAAAACGCAGTTGTTATTCTATGCTTAAGTCTAAAATGGAGGTGAAAAAGGAAAATTTTTGCTGTATTGGGCGCAATTTCAAGTCCTGCCCTTACCTGCAAATGTGGCCATGATGCCTCCAAGTTCGGTTCATCCTCTTCTGGGTCAAATTCTGCTCCATTTGGATTGGATGGTGGTGGCAGGACACGGAATGTATTGAGGTTAAACTAAAACACAAAGATTTATCATCACCATTTTCATTTACAACTGCATGCATTTGAATGGACTCCAGCAAGGATGGATCTATTTTGTCACAAATCCAAGATGGCGGGCAAGCGAAAGCAAACTCACGTTTCTCGACCTAAAACTACTCTCCAATGCCTGCGAGCAGGCCACCCCGAGACTCCCTGAACTGGATATAATAACCAATTTCATTTGCAACTGTATATCATAATCATTTCCATCATAATCATTTCCATCATAATCATTTCCATGAACACTCCTTGAAAAAAATACCAACATTGCCCCATTTTAGGACATTTACGGGGTTTGAACCCTGGCCTCCCGCAGCGCTCTACCACCGAGTTAAACTCTACCACTGAGCTAAACATGGTACTCACCATTCTTCCCGCCTCGGCATATATAGGTTCTGTAATGACTCCCTTGTTGTGGGTGACAAAGTCAACCAGTTCATTGAGTGTTGCCCTCTTGACCTCCTTGTACTTGAGGTCACTCAGGGGGTCAAAAGCAAAGTCAAATATTACACAACACTGCTGGAGTTTCTGGCAGAATAGGGCTTCTCTCTCAGGACCTGGGCAATCTGATAAAAGAACCAATCAAATCAGTATTATTATAGGACTTATTCTTTGTCACTGGTTTAAACAAAAATTTCACAACATACATTATCTGACAGAGGACTGAGAATTTTCTAAGTTTGAAATGTTGTGTTTTCTCTCCTAAGATACATTCAAGCAGAGATGTCAACTCTCCCGGTTTTGCCACGAGTATCAAGTTTTTTGCTTTGTTTCCCAGGAAAAATTTAAGAAGACTGCCATACATTTACTGTATTTCTCCTGGGAGAATTGCAGGAAATTTCGCTATTTCATGGCAGTCTCCAGATGTTTGAAGTCCTGGGGTTGACGTCCCTGCTCAAGTTAATGGCAATAAGAGGATGCCTTCATGTTGGTATCTCATCATTTTATTGGTGGCCAAATTATTGAATGCCTCCAATGAACAACATCTCAATAGACCTTTTTCCAAAATGGCCGCTGCAAATTCACATGTCTTAAAATTAAACTGACTGAAAATCAGACACTGACACTAGAAAGAGCATAATCTCATTAGTAATCCTTCAAATTTTCGTTATGCCAAATGCCATGTCGGCTGAGAAAGCAGAGTCTGAAAATTGAAATTTTTACAGAGATTTGTATGACTGGGGGTATGACGCATACCCCCAGTAATACAAACATCTGTAAATTTTCAAATTTTCAATTTTCGTTTTCTCGGAAGATATTATTGGATATAATGCAGCGAAATTTTGTAGTTTTACTATAAAAGTGATGATGTGTGTTCTAGTGCTGGTGTTCATTTTTAACAAAAATCGATTTTAATTTTCGGCAGCCATTTTGGAAAACGGTCTATTACAAATGGATATCCTCAAAAATACCACAGAAATACAAACATGATCACATATTCATCATTATAGTAACATTTGAAGAGAGAAATATAGATTGTGCTGAATTCCAAACTAATTGTCATTAACATAGTGACTGATGCAGCATGACTTAAGATCTTTACAAATAATCTCCAAGAGTAACAGAAGATTATAAAATTTATTGTGAAAATTAAGGTTGCTGTAAAAAGCACCAAAAGCATATTTTGAGGCATTTATACTTCCAACTTGCTAGTAAGTGGCTCTACATATATACAGCAGGGTTCGAATTACCCACAAGCTAATTTTTTGCTAAATGTGAGTAGAATTTGCAAATATCGAGTGTGGAAAAAAATCACTCGCATTTTTCTAGCGAAGATTTTTAGTGCTGCTACTACATCCAGTAACGAAGAAGGCATTTTTCTTGCCCATTTAGCTTGTAGATCTCATCTCTACAAGATAAATTCGTCTTGTGACTAAAATAAAGTATTTCTAACCCTGATACAGGGACGTCAACCCTAAGACTCAGGAGACCGCCTTAAAATAGCGAACTTTCCTTAAATTCTTCCGGGAGAAATATAGTAAATGTATGGCAGTCCTCTTGAAGTTTTCCTGGAAGACAGAGCAAAAAAATTGAGACTCCCGGCAAAACTGGGAGAGTTTACTGTACGTCCCTGTGTATAGCAACCAACCAACTTATAAAAATGCAATAATTTCCTAATTGCTTACTAATTGCAAATTATTAGTTTGGCTTCAGAATGTCTGACAAGAGTACCTACTATTAAGCTGCAAGCTGCAATTTCTTCTAATTGGCCTGACAGTGTGACTAGAGCCATGATAGTCTGATCAGAACCATGCTTACCACCTGGAGTAAGCTACTTGCATTGCAACTGGAATACAGTTACATGAAAAATAAATTTGTTGCTCAGATGGGAAGATTCCATGACAACATTTGATAGTTCTTAAAACTCTTCTGCCATCATAAATAGTGATTAAGCAATAATTTGAATTAGCATATGAGTATGAAGATAATAATTCAATGATATTGTCAATAATACAGATAACATATTTTTTGTCAGTCCTTCTAGGATGAAGGATTTATTGCTAGTCAGTCTGTAGACTAAACCTTTTGAATTTATTGACAGATGTACGTATTTGGTCAATGATAAAATGCCAGGACTCACAAGCCAGTAACTGCTAGTCTAAGCTTCTCACCTTTCCACTAAAGTAGGAAAATCATAAAAGCTAAGAAGAAACTGCCTGGTGACAAACAAATGTCTACTACCTAAGGATATTATTTTCTTTTCCTTGTGGCCTGCAAATAATTGCTATCCCTCAAACCTAGAAAAGAATTATACAAAGTGGTTTTGCACAGAGAAACCTTAACCTTAAAGAGACCTATGTCTTGGCTGTTTAAATAAAGTGTTCTAAACTATATGTTCACCTTCCTAAACAGCTCAAAATAACTACGTTAATTTAAACTCAGTCGAACTGCTTGTGATAATGTAGATAATCTGACACAAGATTTAATAAAAGCATTCTCTATGCTCAGCTTGTTTAGATCCAAAAATGTCAATTTGTAAATCCTATTCCATAAACTCAACAACAGATAAAATGCACTCCAGGCTTGTACTTTGTTACACACTAAAGATTATTTAACAACCCTCAGGATTATTTTTGTTATTCTTTATGAACTTGACCACATACATATCTTTATTTAAACTCAAATTCTGGAGTAGCTGATAAGCTAGTATTGTTGAGAACTGTGACAATGAGCACACATAAAAACACTTATGCTATTTACAATTCACAATTCTTGTTGATAAATGTTTAAACAAAACAAAAAACTTCTAAGATTGCCTATACTAATTAAAAAGGCAAAATCATGACTCTGCCCAATGTGACCTTGCTGTTGAAGTCAGCTTTGTGCAGTTTGGCAGTTGAGTTTTTCTGCACTGCCAATCAATGGCAACCATGTGGGCCAATCACATTACTTATGCCTTCCCTTGCGAGACATCATGAGAGAAGGCAATTCACTGCACTAGATGAAATTGCACAATTATCTGATTTGTTAACATGATTTTATTGAGTACTCAGAAAAACCAGGCTGGTACATTGTCAGGTACTGTTTGAGTTGTCAAGTCTTTGTTCTCAACCATTTAGGTTATGTATTAAAACCAAAGAAACCTCTACATGTACAGAGAATGTCAATTCTCCCGGTTTTGCTGGGAGTCTCATGTCAACTCTCCCGGGTTTGCTGGGAGTCTCCCGGGAAAAAAATCAAGAGGACTGCCACATAATTACTGTATTCTCCCAGGAGAATTGCAGGAAATTTAGCAATTTCAGTTTGGTCTCCAGATTTTTGAAGTCCTTGGGATAAACGTCCCTGCATGTCTTGCATTTTAGTCTTTGAAATCCTTACTGATCAACCTGTCCTCTTTAACACTTTTTAAAAACTCACTTCGCCTCGGAAATGCTCACAACAATGTCATGTAAGATTTCCTCAGAAAGAACCAAGTTTGGAGAGTTTTATATAAGCTTTATTTTCATCAATGACAAAATGCAAGACATGATTACTTTGTCTCCTGAATAACTAATGCTGTTCAATTAGTCTCACTCCTGATGGGCATATGACTAAGTGTGGTTACTTAACAGTTCACTATGACCAACAAAAATACTTGCAACCTAGGGCAATGTGCCAAATCAGGGCTATTTTTGCTTCACTTCAGCTCATTTTCTTATGATCTTTCATATCCCAAACTCTAAATAGGATGACTTGTTCAGCCTCCTTGAAGGTTCAAGTTAGAGAGTTGCAAATGTGTCTATATTTAACTTTAATCAAAGAGCCTGTGTCAGCTGCCATTTTGACATAGCAACATAACAAGTAAGAGAAAGCATCCATGCATTTCTATCGGCTGATTTAGAGAATATAGAGCAATGTTCTTGATTGAATTTGGTAAATCAAATCTGAAACTTTGTTTTTAGATGTTTATTAAGAGATTTCTACACATAATTCTTCTTCTAATATCGAACGAAAACAATAACAAAGGAATGACTGACATGGGTCCTTTAATCATAACAGAATGTCTCACACAAAATTTTTTAATATTATACTTGTTTTATATTATTTCTTATCATCAGAGCAAGATCCAAACATTGTATGCAAAACATAATGGAAATATTCAGAGTAGGGCATTGGTTCACCTCCTGACCTAACTTAAAATTTTAGCCTTAATAGGTTCTTATGTGGAGGGAGCTTAAAATGAAAATTTTAGCCTAACAGGTCCTTAAAACCCAGGTTCTTATACATGGGTTTTTACTGCATATTATATAATATTATGTATATTATTGTATAGAACAAGCCAGACCTTTAAGTATTACCACCCACTGAGCATGGAACTGATCATATCTCAAAGCACACCCCCTTACTAACACCCCCTTACCCCCAAATAAAGGGACCACATATGCTTTGCATATGTCGGTAAGACCACAACTCCTCCTTTAAAAGATGACCTTGTTTAAGGATAACATGGATTAATTCTGACCATGAATAGAAACAGACTCTGATCTCAATAGTAGTTTTACATTCGTTCACTGAGACAAAAACAAAAATATGGTTTGGTTTGGATGATGAAATGTTTGGAAATTGTCTATTAGGACACTTAAGAACTATCTTTCAAGGAAGTACAGTGTTTTTTTTTATTTAAAGGGTCATAAAAATGGATAATAATGGGCTAGGTTTAATTAGAAGCTATTGGATACTATATGTGCTAAATCTTTGCAAATATTTGTCATCACCAGATCAAAACCTCTTAGGGGAACAATTTGCATTTGGTGAATTTGGTTGCGAAGTCATTCTAGGTGGCGAAAACAAAAACAAAGGAACAAAATTAACATAAACCTTAATTTTGTAAACAATTTAACGTACTTTGGCATGAGTATAAACATTTGATGCAAAAGAGTGGGACATAAACACTAGTGTTCTGGGGATGTTTTGGTAGAGTAACTTCCGAAAAAGGGATGAATAAATGTTCTAAATTCCGGTGTAAAGTAATCGCCTCCAAAGGGAAATGGTATTTAAAAGATTGCAAATTGCGCAGCGATGGCAAGATAGTGGTCAATGCGGTTAAGTCTAAGCGAAAAGCATGTAGCAGTTGGTCATGCATAACGTAAAACTTATGTACAAATAAAAATATAATCACATTATGCAGAAACAATTATAAACGACAGAATCATGCTGGGTATTCCTGTCGCTTGTTAAGAGGAATTAAGTATTAGATTTCTGCAGGCGAATACACGCGCTGCTGATTCAGGATCGGGGCATTTATGTAAGAACAAATGATCAAGCTTGGTTCCCCCTTTGGGTACATTACAGCGTAACATGGAACATAATTACCAAGCGGTCGAGATAACACTCTTTGCACTCAAGTCTCGGCTGAAAGCACACAACTCGACAGCAACACAAGTGAAATATCGTCCTGTACTGTTCATAAACTTTAACTCAAGAGTCTGGGATTTACATAAACAAAGAGATTCGATAACAAAAGGTCCTGCGCCCTCCCTTTTCAAGTTTATACAAAGTTTATATTTTATCTCTGCAGAAAAAAGGTTTTCGTCAATCAATGAGAAATTACCCTGTTTGTGAATTATCAGGCAGCTAAATATGGGGCAACTCGAGTTTTTTCAAGATAGCCTTGAAATGATTGACCTAATTTTGGTTCACTGGAAAGGAATCTCTTTGATTTTGAGTCGAATTTAAAGTGCGAAAGTACATGTCTGCTAGTTTACACCCGGGTGAGAGAAAGCGGAAACTATAAACGCTTTTTGCATACGAATATTCGCATCAGAATTCTAGTATGTACTAAATCTTAACTAGCAAAACCTTCAGCAAAGCTCTGAGAGCTTGACTAAGATCGCAGATCAAAACATTTCGCGTTCTTCCATCAGAACAAACGATCGAATTCGAAATCGAGCGCAACAATACGCTATCGATAATAGCTCCTTTCTCTCGATCCCCTATAGACAGTCGTGCCTTTAATGAATGAGTTCATGTACAATATACTTTAATAATGAGTTAGGGGAAATAGGGTTTGAAGAATAATGTTTGTAGAGTCGGCAAAATGATCTATAATCATTCCCGAATCAAGTTTGCCGCAGTCCTGATTACTTCTCAGGAGGCGCTACTAGTGCTGCAGAAAAACGTAAACAACACCACAAGCAGCCCTGCAAACGCACTAATTCAGCCTGATACGCCAAATACCAATGACGAACAAGCTGGTAAAAGTGATTTTTAGCTCACGTTGACTCCTTCAGATTTCCCTCGGGGATTTACAAAGCTTAGAAAAATCACTGAGAACTATTTATTGCGCGAAGGTCGTTCAACAAAAGCGTTTTACCTTTCAATAGAGGCAATTTGACCAATTCCCGATTGTCGCTAACATTAAATGTCGATGAGCTATGTCGTTTCTCTTTTCTCATTATAGATGGCCCGTTTGCAAACTGACGAAGTTTGACAACCTGGCTTGGAGGATGAGTGGAGCCATGATTCGCTTTATCTTTGTGTTTCACCTGGGAAAACGAGTAAAACACATTACGCAAAACCCATCACCAACACCCAAACATATTCTGACAAATGAACCAGCACAGTTCCAATATGGCCCTCGAAAAACAACCAATTAGTTCCCAGAAATATCGCTTACTTCCTCTGAAGTCCCGTCGGAGCTTTCTTTGCTACTATGCTTGGCCGATCCGCTGGGTTTCGAAGCCTGGAATAACACAAAGTTGATCGTAAAAACAAGTCGGCCTCCATTCGCCGGTCTGTGTTCGCAACGTGCGAAGTTTGTTGTGATTTAGACGAAGAAGAAAGCCTTCAAAACCCACCTTTTCCTTCTTGCTTTTATTCGGCATCTTAAAGCTTTCTTCTATACTAATTCAACAGCCTCATACCGGTAGAAAAGTAGTGTTTCAAGCCGCTAAACTGGCGCAAATTTTAAGCCCGTTGCATTCATCTCTCTGTTGCTCGCTGGAACCGTTCGGCGAGCTTGGCGCAAGCTGCGATCTCTCATTTGATTGGCTGATTACGTGAAGTATTTGAGACGACCACGTGACCCGCGGGACTACTCGCGGGATCACGCCCCACGCGCTCTTCTTCTTCACACTACACGTAAGTTGTTTAGGCCTACGCCTACTATAGCTGTTTGCTTTAGTAGCTTGCTTTTAAGGTGTAAAAATAAAATGTCAGAGGCAGAGTCCCATTCTTGCTGGGCCATCGGCGACACAGACAGGCAGCCAAGCGGATCATTGAGGATGGTGGTCACTGCAGGGGGTTTATGCGTCCTCGGTTGGTTGATGTTTCGGACGATGACCCGTGCAACCCACGGTTTCTTGTCTCATCCGAAAGACACAAACACAATGGAACCATGGTAGTTATTATGCGGTCCATACTAAGAACAAAGTTCAACTCGGCACAAATATGAACTAGTTTCGGCCACGTACCCGAAAGCCAAGGTCGTATGTAAATCAACCGCTTATACACGCTTATACGGAGAGCTACAGTAACATTTTTGTAGTCCTTTTGTTGTCGCCTGAGACACGAAACCTAAACATATACACTGACTGAGACCCTAAACATTTACAGACAGACACCATTACATAGTGAAAAATTGGGTTCTCCCAGAAGTTCATAACCAGAAGTGTCCATCTTGGTATTACCTGTGCGCCGATATGTTTTGTGGGCGAAAAATTCTATTTTTGGAAACACCACACAGGAAACCCACGCACGATTCGGCGCGAAATGTGACAAGAACAATGGCGGCCACGATGCGAGTGGACGAGAGAGGTTTCCAGATTGTGGCCAATCAGCGTCTAACAGCAAGGACTGAGGCGTTTTTCATAATTTTCATAATTCTGCGAACTCTACGCCAACTAACAAACCGCGGTTTGGCTTCCGTCAATCAAACGAGTGAACAGCTCTGGGTGATTTCACACTGGCTTTGGGCGGGGGTTTTTGAACGATAACATAGTTTAGGCTTCAAACCCCTTCCACCATAAAATGCAATAGAAGGCCTAGGAAAATTCCATACACCTGTTTTTTTTAAAGGTTTGATGGACGGACGGCAAAACGAAGCAACGACAAGTGTCACATGGTTACTGTACTTTGGTGCCTCAAAGAGGGGGACAAGAAGGGCCCCCCTTACCCCAACTCCGGCCCTCTTATATGTCCTCTGGATACGCCGCTGTTGACCCCGGGGTGTCATGTCATGAAAATATCAGTCGACGCATTTTGGACGTTCGTACAGCCTGTACTCATTATTTTTTGGTCGGGGATGATTTAAACTTATTTGGGCTTAAATCCATATACAATTTTGCATACGATTCCAAATAAAAATGTCTGTCTGTCTGTCGTCAGAAATTTTCAGTTTCACCCCTAAAAGATTACCAAACATGGCGTCGCTCAAATAATTTCTTCCCCTAAAAGATACCTTAAAAGATGAGGTCGTGTGTGCCAAGTAGGCGTGAAGGGGGCAGGTAACAGGTCAAAAAGATACCCATCAAGAAATTTCAGTGTTTGACTAAAATCTGTCTTTAATGTTGTCTATTTTATCGTCTTCTCATCGAGTAATCGCTCTTTCTTAAAGGACCACCATCATGAGACAAAACAATTTGGACACATATTTCGGCCCTAAAAGATACCAATCTCCCTATTTTATTGAAGATTAAGATCATCCTTAAAAGAAACCAAAGCCCCGCGATTTTAACCCCTAAAAGATACGACGATCATCCCCGACCAAAAAATATGGGAGCCCCCCCCCCCCCCCCTCCGGGTGCAGGACAAGCGGTTTCGTAAAGATACTGAAACACACTCTTGAACGTTTTAAATTTTTTTTCCATTTTATATGCCTTTTATTTTCTTCATTACCCTAAACTGCATGCAACTACATATAAATCACAAATACTTTATCTTCTATTACCCAAAATAACTACTGCCCAAAAGCCCCTTCTCCTAAAATATGAGCTAGCTTCTGCTTGGGGCAGACCTTGCCTCGGTTAAAGCTTCCCTTGAATACGTTGTTTTGGTATTGCCCCATCATGTTGCCTGGAGGGAAATAGCGAGCTACCCAGTACGTACATGAGTACCCGCTCCACTTGCCTTGAGCCATGCCTACACCAAGACTAGTCGTACCCTTCCAGACCATTTGCGAGAAGGTCGACATGCTGCCCTTAGTGAAGTCGTACTTGCATACGGACTTGTACCTAGAAAACACGAAGAGAAGCCAATCTTAAGGCTGGTTCTCACTGGAGCGCAAGCGTAGGACGCAAGCGCAGGACGCAAGCACAGGACGCAAGCAGAGGACACAAGCACAGGACGCAAGCGTAGGACGCAAGCACAGGACGCAAGCGTAAGACGCAAGCACAGGACGCAAGCGTAGGTCGCAAGCACAGGACGCAAGCGCAGGACGCAAGCGCAAGACGCAAGCGCAGGACGCAAGCACAGGACGCAAGCACAAGACGCAAGCACAAGACGCAAGCACAGGATGCAAGCACAGGACGCAAGCACAAGATGCAAGCACAGGATGCAAGCACAGGACGCAAACACAAGACGCAAGCGCAGGACGCAAGCACAGGACGCAAGCACAAGACGCAAGCGCAAGACGCAAGCGCAGGATGCAAGCACAGGACGCAAGCGCAGGACGCAAGCATAGGTCGCAAGCGCAGGACGCA
The DNA here is from genome assembly GCA_033964015.1 of Scolanthus callimorphus. Taxonomy (NCBI): domain Eukaryota; kingdom Metazoa; phylum Cnidaria; class Anthozoa; order Actiniaria; family Edwardsiidae; genus Scolanthus; species Scolanthus callimorphus. The sequence goes on from CM066915.1 coordinate 2,296,286, forward strand.
AGCACAGGACGCAAGCACAAGACGCAAGCGCAAGACGCAAGCGCAAGACGCAAGCACAAGACGCAAGCACAGGTCGCAAGCACAGGACGCAAGCGCAGGACGCGAGCACAGGACGCAAGCACAGGACGCAAGGCGCAAGCGCAGGCCGCAAGCGCAAGACGCAAGCACAAGACGCAAGCACAAGACGCAAGCACAGGATGCAAGCACAGGACGCAAGCACAAGACGCAAGCGCAGGACGCAAGCGCAGGACGCAAGCACAGGACGCAAGCGCAGGACGCAAGCGCAGGATGCAAACACAGGACGCAAGCGCAGGACGCAAGCGCAGGATGCAAGCACAGGACGCAAGCACAAGACGCAAGCGCAGGACGCAAGCACAAGACGCAAGCGCAAGACGCAAGCGCAGGATGCAAGCACAGGACGCAAGCGCAGGACGCAAGCGCAGGACGCAAGCACAGGACGCAAGCACAAGACGCAAGCGCAAGACGCAAGCGCAGGATGCAAGCACAAGACACAAGCACAAGACGCAAGCACAGGACGCAAGCACAGGACGCAAGCACAGGACGCAAGCACAGGACGCAAGCACAAGACGCAAGCGCAGGACGCAAGCACAAGACGCAAGCGCAAGACGCAAGCGCAGGATGCAAGCACAGGACGCAAGCGCAGGACGCAAGCGCAGGACGCAAGCGCAGGACGCAAGCACAGGACGCAAGCACAAGACGCAAGCGCAAGACGCAAGCGCAGGATGCAAGCACAAGACACAAGCACAAGACGCAAGCACAGGACGCAAGCACAGGACGCAAGCACAGGACGCAAGCGCAGGACGCAAGCACAGGACGCAAGCACAAGACGCAAGCGCAGGATGCAAGCACAGGACGCAAGCGCAGGACGCAAGCGCAGGATGCAAGCACAGGACGCAAGCACAAGACGCAAGCGCAGGACGCAAGCGCAGGACGCAAGCGCAGGACGCAAGCACAGGACGCAAGCGCAGGACGCAAGCGCAGGATGCAAACACAGGACGCAAGCGCAGGACGCAAGCGCAGGATGCAAGCACAGGACGCAAGCACAAGACGCAAGCGCAAGACGCAAGCGCAACACGCACGCGTAAGACGCAAGCGCAGCACGAAAGCGCACGGCAAGTGTGAATCATGGCGACGCAAACGCAGGCGCAAGTGCAGGCCTAAAATCAGCATTCATTATTTACTTGCGCTTGCATTCACTTGAATCACACTAGACGCAAGCACAAGCGCAAGGGAACGCAATCTAGTGTCAACCACAAAAGAGTTTGATATCCTTGCGCTTGCGCTTGAGAATCTGCTCTACACACAAAATCACTTTTTTGTGGCCTTTAGATGGCTCGTTTACTCAATTTAAAGGCTCTTAAACTCAGCTCTGATACCCCTCTGATACTCATTCTTATGTTTGCCTTCGAGAATTCGCTGGGGATTGTTTTGTTTTCTATCGAAATTTGAACAACATTTTGTGTGTTGGTCATTGAACGAGAAATCATTCGCGAAAGCGCACGCTGTTTTCGAAGCAAAACACTGACGCCATTCTTGTAAAACCAGCCAAACTAGTCAAGTACGTCCACGATCCTGGACGAGGTTGTGACATTTGCGTGCAGAGGCCACTTCGCTAGACCAAGTGGAGTAGATGGAGGCTCCTGTTGATGGGCTCCTGATTCTTCTACTCCTGTGCATATGACTAGACCTAGCGGAGTAGATGGAGGCTCCTGATGATGGGCTCCTGGCTCTTCTACTCCTGTACATAAGGCTAGACCTAGTGGAGTAGATGGAGGCTCGTGTTGATGGGCTCCCTGTGCATATGGCTAGACCTAGTTGAGTAGATGGAGGCTCCTGTTGATGTGATCCTGTCCTGCATCTTTCCGAAATGGCTTTCTCATGTTTCTGGACGCGCGTCCGTTACTGGGGCGAAACTTAGTTGAGTAAGTGCGCAGTGCGCAAGGCATGTAGCGTAGGGGAAGAGCCAAGAGGAGGACTGGTCCTTTGCGCATGCGACTAAATGGGCCCTGAGACAGGCCAAAAACACATGTCACGCCCGCGAACATTTACTATATTCATGTAGATTGTACCGTAAGAAAAAAATACATAAACTCGCTTAAAGGCTCTTTTTACGAATGCACGCGGGGTACCTGTGGCCATTTTTGAAATCTCAGGCCCTTTGGCCGAGGAAAACAAAATGGGAAGATGTTTCTTTCCAACATCTGCAAGTTTGGGTGAATTTTAACTCTGGCCTCAAAGCCAGTAGAGAACTATTGTTATTCAAATAGCTTCCCACTATTTATAATGTACGCGCGAGGCTCTTTTTTACACTCATTGGCCTGATGATGGTTTTGAAGTAAACCGAAATATTTTGTTTAGCTTTTTTTCTGGTGAATATTGCCACGATGAAACTTTCACTATTCGGATGGACATTCATCCTTTACATTATAGTCACCATTGTAAGATATAAGGCCGAAACATACTTACAGACCTTCCAAATAAAGTAAGGGGGATTCAGTACTAGTAGGGAGTTCTGCAACTTCGGCAATTCGACAGTTTGTGGCGATTTTGTTTCCATATGAATTTCTAATGCATGAAATATTGGCCATACTTACCACATTTTGGCTACTGAGAATCCATTTGACTGGTATTTATCACACACTACGCCAACATTCTCCCCATACCCGCTAATACCCGATAGCTTCATCTTCTTGTCCTTCGCCATCTTGGCCGCCCACACAGCCGCGGACTTCGACATCTTGGCATCGAGCTTCATCATGGGAACGGGACGGTGAATCCGGCGGTAGTAGTTATGGCTGTTTAACACGTTGGTGGCGTAGTCTGAGGACGGAGGGGCAGTAGGGCGTGGTTTAGGTGTTGTGGGACGCGGTGTGGGGCGGGTGGTAGGTCGGGGGGTGGGCCGGGGGGTAGGACGCGGAGTTGGAACCCCACCTCCTCCTCCGCAAAAGTTACAGCTTCTTCTGCAGTACTGCTTCATCCAATATTGCTGGCTATGGCACCAGCCACTACGCTTCCACATTCCACAAAGTGAATCGAATTTGTCTTGACAAGACGAGCCTACAAGAGCAAGAGGCCATTACTAAGAGTGAGAATCTCACAAAGCTATATATTTGTTTAGAAAATAGCACCTATGTTGTATTTTGAATGTGCGCATTCTGATTGGTTAAAAAGCGTGTTTGTAAGAGACCTGAGAAACACGATTGTCACGCAACGCTGTCGCGTGTGTGTATGTTATTTTCTAAAAGCAATAAAAATACTTTCTCGCCTTCGGCTCGTGTCTTTCAAGTTTTGATCAGTTCTCCCAACATCCCCCTCGTGTTTGTAAGAAAGCAGAGAGCACGCGGAAAGTACTTTTATTGCTTAAACACAAAGCTATATATTGAAGATTCTCGTGTTTATCCTGAAACAAGCTGCCAAATGTTTATCCATTGTTGTCTTTGATTCTGTTTGTTCTAGTCTTGCGTAGAATGAAATGGAAAATATTTTTCATTCGGACGAACTGGTGAGGGATGTTTCTCTCAACGGCTCTGTATCAAATCTCGCGCATGCGTCAGTGTGGCTGTCACCAGTCCCCCGCAAGGAGACGAGCCGGGGAGCTCTGGTAAGAGAATGATTTTTGAAAGACCATTGGGGGTCCTTATAATGTTGGGCATAATAGAGACCATCCAGTATTAACGGGGTTGACGATGAAGCGATACCTGGGCGTGTGGGGGGTCGTGTTGGGGGTCGTGTGGGGGGTCGTGTAGGGGGTCGTGTCGGCGGACGAGTAGGGGGACGGTGGCGCCTACACCCCCGCACAGCTTGCAGCTCTGTCTGCAGTTCTTCTTCATATACCCAGGATTCTTGTCACACTCGCCCTGCTCTGCCCACGACTTACAGTACCGGTGGTTGTCTTTGCAGGATCCTTAAAAATACGCGAAATTGTCGGGACTCCGCTAATAGAGCACCATACATCGTCTTTTTACAAATCCGAATATTAAACATACACAGGGAATTTCTGCAGAAACCCATCCACGGGAAATGCTCCTATGGTAAAAGATTGGGAAGTGTTCTGATTTCCCATGGCTATCCATGTGAATTCCGAACACTTCCCATGCGTGTGCCTTGGGAAATTCAGCTTTTCCATGGATGGGTTTCTGAAGAACTCCCTGTGATAGAACTACCAGTATGACTTGAGGTGTTTATATTGTTATATTAGCAGTATAGCAGATGGTTAACAAGTCTCTGTTGGAAAATGTGCTTTTCTCTCACTCAGTATTTTGCTAGGCTAACAAAATGGCGGCTCACACAGGCTTCTCGAACAAAAACGCACCTGCAACTGTACAGATCTTGCAGCTTAGTTTACAATTGACTTTCATGTAACCAGGGTTCATCTCACATTCTCCATTTGCAGCCCATGAAGCACAGTGCTTATGGTCGTCTTTACAAACAGCTATAGAAAGCAAATACGGGATCAATGGAGGATTCCAGTTATAAGCGCGCGCGCTCTTCTTTATCAGAAATGCGCAAGTCATGTCCCACAACTACCAGAATGCAACGCGCGCTTTTTTAACAGTGTGTTCAACAAAATCCCACATCTACCGACATGCAGCGCGCGCGTGCGTTATAGCTGGAATTCATCCATTAAAAGAAGCAATAACTATTAAGAAAGATACACGATTTCGAGAGAAATTTTGACAAAAATTCAGAACCTCTTGTCTTGATTGTGGTTTGTTCTGGAAGAGATAGAACTTTTATAATTCTGCGAATTAAATTCGTCTGAAATGCGACGTATAAAACGAACTTGAAAAGGAACGTCTGTAATACGTCTTCGTATTATTTTTTCGTCGTATAAAACGAACCTGTATGTCTTCTATGGCCTTGAACCAGCCAAACAAGAAAGCAAGCCTTTAAATCTTTGACTGCGGCTCGCTAAATATTTTATATATTATAGAGCGTACATAAAAATGGAAAACATATATTTCAAAGATTTTATTCCATATGTGAGCATACATTTAGATATCGAAACTTCCAAAACAGCAAAGAAAATTAAAATCTAAAGTAAGGTGTGGTCTACTTTCAGCTATCTAAGCTGTTAATATTAGCATTAATTGTCTTTATTTACTATTAATATGGTTATTTTAAGTACAATATACAGCTTAGATAGTTTATGTTTTGTAAATAGGTCTTTCTTTTTCGTAGTATCGTAAAATATTATAAAGTTTGTAAAATTTTTAAGATGTAATTGTATATTAGGCATTTGTAAGTAGTGTGTATATAATGTTGTAACATTTTGTAAAAAATAAAAAATAAAACTATTTTATACGTCGCACAGACGAATTTAACTTCTTATCAAATGCGACGTATAAACCGGGTGATCTCTCACAGACATTTGTTACTGGCGCGCCAACTTAACCTTGTGATATTAGAAATCCAATTATCACAATCATTTTATTGAAATAAACAGTCAGTTAAAAAGTTGGGCCTGAAACTAATACCTTCGCCCCATTAGTTGACCAGCTGTGGGTAACTGTCGGCGATTGTCCGTTAAACGTTTTTGACTAAAGCGAAGTAGAGTTTCCCAGTTTGAGGACGTGGCGTTTATTTACTCAGTGTTTACTGCTATTTTTTTTTATAATTCTGCGAACTCTACGCCAACTAAATCAACTAGCAAACCGTAGTTTGGCTTCCGTCAATCAAACCAGTGAACAGCCCTGGATGATTTCACGCAGGCTTTGAAGGGGATTTTGAAGTATAAGGACTAGCTAAGCTTCAAAACCAAATTTGAACGAAACTTAGAACAATCCAGCCAAAACGAAGCTTGGCGTTCGGAATGTAAAGTGGAAGTTCGTAGACAGTCGTCGTAGAATTATCAAAATCGAAGTAATTAATATGATAGCTAGAACGTAACAGTTTTAACTGCCAGCGATCAACTCCAAACAAATTATGAGAATTTAATAAATGGGTCCCCTTCAATACAAATGATCTTGAACGTTCAAAGAGAGCCTGCAGTTAATGCCCAAATATCCTCCAAACCGCGGCTCCGTTTTGCTTTGCATTAAACCTGTTTTTGGACCAGAACTCGCCTATTCCCGCTGCAAGAATAGGCCTGTAGGCGAGAATAGAAATTATTAACTACTTAATAACCAAGCGCGAGGGCTTTACTGAAAAGTTCCAGATTGAGGGATGACATTTTTGCTTTATGGATCGAGCCTCTGACGAGAATAGACGAGGCAAGAAAAGGCGAGAAAAGAACATCGGCCAAATAAAGAGCAAGACTATAGAGAATACAAAAATCATGTCAAAGCTGGACGAGAAAAAAGGCGAGTAAGCGTGCTATATATAATCAATGGTGGGGCTGAACACTGTAATGCCAGGACCTGAAATATTGAACCTTGAGGATATTTTACCTTGGGCTGCCTTTACGACTGCCATAACCAAGGCCAACACGAACACCGTCGTTCTCTTGGCTGACATCATGGTCGTTGACATGTCGTCTTTTTTCCGCTAGTTGTACTCGCAGGCAGGCAGAAAGTGAATGATTGAGAAAACCTGGAGGGCTTTTAAAGGCGTCGGATGACTCGAGTACTGACAAAATGTTGTTTAGGGAGGGGTGGTGGGAGGCTAGGGTGGTGTAGAACGTGGGTGGGATGGAAGGGAGGGTAACGTACTCAGAAGCTATACCCCGTTATTGGATAAAAAGGAACGGAGGCGATGTTTGTTGTTCAAGAAGACTTAATGGTCCGCCTTGTTGCAAAGATTCATCCTCGCGAAGCGAACAAATGTACCAGCTTATTCTGAGCATAGTGGTGGGAGTAGGAAAGGTGAGGTGTTTTAGGCATCTGATTTCAACTTCATTCAACATTGAATCAGCCATGTTTGATGATTTTGAATGGGGGTGCTAAACCAATTCAACTTTGTTGACGAAGTCAATTGCCAATCACATCTACGTTCAACAAAGTTGAAAAGCGCTGCGCACAGATTCTAAAATTAGATCACGAGACTCAGATAAACAATCCCTCTGAAATCCCACTCAGAAGGATCGCGCTCGAAATACGAGCCAGGGTAGGAGTACATACAAGCTCTGCTATAATGAGTGGGAGTACCAATTTACCGATTCATTTAGTATCGTTCTTTAGCGAGAAAACTGAGAATGGGAGAAACGTATATTTGCTTGTCTTAGTTTTTAATTAGTGTGACATCATCTGTGCGCAGCACTGTTGGTTTGGCAATCCCTGTATTCAACATCATTTTCAACATGGCGCCTCCCAACAAATGTTGAATGAAGTAAAGCTCAATTATCAAATGTTGGATTAGTTTGGTTCCAGCCTTAATACACACAGTCTATACTGTTTTTAATGTTGAGAAAGATAGCACGCAAAGCTGATAAATGGACTATTCCAAACGCACGCGCGCGCTGCATGTCGGTAGATATGGGACATTTGTCAAACAAACTGTTAAAAAAGAGCTATGCATTCTGAGTTGTGGGACACGTCCTTGGGAACTAAAAAAAGAAAAGCGCGCGCGCTATAGCTAGAATCGTCCATTTCTGTCACTTTTTTCCTGGACTTGTAATAGAGTAGTTTAGTATCCACCACTAGCGGATATCCAAATCCACTAGTGGTGGATACTAAACTCCTATTGTAGCCATCACTTGAAGTATCATCATCATAAAAAAATGATAAGTATACGCTTGACTTCGATGTAGCTGCCACCATCTTCGCGCGCCAGGGTCATCCCCTCTGTTTCCCCTCATTTCATCTCTCCCTCTCTCTCCTTGGGCAGGAGATGAGGAAGGACTTTGGCGCGCGAAAACGGCCTTCGCCCTCAACCGTTTTAGTTTGTAGCAGATTACGGAGGTTACCCCGCACCACCCCCGTCTCGCGTTCGATTCATTCGCGAGGATCTGGCAGTAAAAGAACAGAGCAACAGCTGTATAAACCATTGTTTTTTCCCCGCAATTTCATTAAAGTAAGTCATTATACCTGACAAGAGATACCTTTGTCGAAGCAAATTATTTCGGCAAATGTCGATTTCAGCAACAACTTTGTTCAAATAAAGTTGCTCTTATTAGCACCTTGAAACAAAACAAGTAAAACATAATTAGTACTAAATGGCGTGTACACACCTGGTCAAACGACAGTGTATGGGCTTAATTGTGTTTAGATCAGGGACCATTTAGTTATTTCTGAGTTGAGCCAAGAAAAAACATATTTCTAAATTGCTAAAGTTTAGCTGTTCTATTCTCTAAGTCGACCCCGTCCACAAACGGATACTTTTTGCTCCGGATACTGCTATCGTCCACAATACAACGCCGAAAACGATCACCGAAAACGGCGAAAACAATACGAAAACGATAAGTGTGGACGCAAATCTTTTTGAAAACGGAGCAAAAAGTATCCATTTTCGTTTAAAAACGGTGTAGTGCATGGACGGGGTCTAAGATGCACAAAATGTAGAGAATACAAATTTAAACGTGAAATATTAGCAAAATGTGTGGATGCCAAAATTTGTACAAATTCTCAGAAACAAGCTGAACTGGATAATACATGATAATAAAATTTCCCAGGACTTTTGCAACTTGCTTCAGGGTACCCAAACGATATCTTTCTGTTTTTGATCCCTAGAATTTTCCGATCCTTAGCAAATCCGAAAATACAAATACCCAGCAAAATATATTATTTGTCTGCGGGCCTCATGTGTATAGCAACGCGCGCCAAAAAGCGGGGGACTAAGTTCTGTCAATTAGAAACGATCCTCGATCGGACAGATCGGAAAATACTTATAGAATCTTTATAACTCTTTTATGTCGAAATTGAGGCCGACGAGATATCATACGATTCAAGTATATTCAAAGTCTTCAGTCGGTAGATTCCGCCGAAAATAGCACTCAAAAGGCGATATCGCCCTCATCCCATCTCCAAGCTTCACTCCTTTACAAAACGCATAATTTACTGATCGACGAGCGAAGGGAGGAGTAGTCAAGTCCCTGAACTCTCCTTCGCGGCTCCGTTGTTTCCTGTGGTCGCCGAAAGGAGAGTCCAGAAACCTTTGTATGCGCATGCGCTAGATTTGACCAAGAACTTGGGTTTTTTCGTTGGTGTGCATGATCCAAATACCGCTGTCGAAGATTGTTTGTTGAATTTTAGCGGTTACGGTCACAACACACAAGGGCGTCCTATCTTTATGGACAAAACTCATATAGCCAACAATCAATTTCAATCATTTTATCACTAGTCATGCGCAGAAGTGAAAAGATTAAGAGTGTTTCCAAAAAGCCTGTCCCACATGATGGTTGGCGGCGCACAAGCATATAGTCTCGAACCGAAATTCTTTGTAATGACTTCTTCGAGAGAGGTGACTTTCGTCTTCTCACGGAGTGGTTCCTACGGTCTGCCTTTGCACGGCGCAAAGACTAGTAGAAAAACTTTTCGAGGGCCGGTGAGGACCTCGAAATTATGAATATTCATAGCCTGAGTTAACAGACGCCCGCTCAAAATCAAAAGATTTGAGCGAGACGTCTGAGCAATATAGCCAAATGTAACGTACTGGGTGGCGTGACACTGCACACATCTGGGTAGTGATTCTGATTGGTCGGCGCGTTTTGCCTGTGTCGTGTTTATCTTTGTGAGTTCAAGATGGCTTCGATAGCAATCAAAGCTGAAGTTCGGTCTATTTGAAACGTCTCAAAGCAGTGGTTTTATCTCGTTGCAAGCATTTTTAAGTTGAGAATTTATACGAAGACTAGTTGCAGCACTGCACAGACGTGTTTGTTGACCAACTTTGCCACTCAAGCTTGGCGTTAGCTTTTGTACATTTGTATTTACGTCCTTACGTTCTATCGAGCATCTAGTAAACGAGTGAAACTTGGAGACTCGTTATGCATCTAGTAAACGGGCACGGGCACACAACGAGCCCCCCTGGTTAAAATGCGTTTAAATGGCGTATTTGGACATTTCTACGCACATAAAGCATATAAATACATGTTTTAAAAGTTGCTGGCAAAGATTTAGCTGTTCCTTTTTGCCAGGAGAGGGTCTCATTTTTTCCAGCCAGCAGCTGCGCGTTAACATATTCTCCCAGCCAGCAGGACAATTTAAAAAAATTTCCCAGCCAGGAAGTAACATTACCGCAGGAAGCCCGAAATAGTATAAACAATCGGGTATCCTTAAAAATGAGCACTAACTAAGTGCATTTTTAAGTGATGTCGCTTCATTTTTCAACATCCATGAGCAACTTGTGTTTCCCAGCAAAGGCGATATGCATACATTTTTGTCAGGAACCGGAGGCGATGAATTTTTGCCAGCCAGCAAGAGACCGAGATAAATTTTTGCCAGCCAGCAGCGAAAGCGGGTGAGGACATTACCAGCAATCTGAGACAAAATGGCCGCCGCACTAATTATGCAGGCCTTGCAGCCCTTTAAAAATGGCCGCCGGTCTTATAGGGATTGTGTGGAGAAAAGTTTAAAATCTGAAATAAAAAGAGTACTGTAATTCGTGGACAACTTGCCGACCTCTAGATCAAAAGAATGAACACTATAGAACATTTCGATACATGTTAAAGAGCTTCAAACTTTACTTACGAAGCGCCAAATTTATTTCAGCGAACACTGTCCTAACGGCTGTCTGTCCCTTATGTTTTACAGTAAAATCCGTCCGTAGGCCATTTTCCTTCGCATCCTGATAAACTTCACGGTTCTGTCCGTACTCGAATCCCAGGTGCCGACCTCTCAAAATTGAGCCCTGTTGTTGCACATCAAAATGAGCTATAATCGGCCTTTAGAACGCCCCCAAAACTCCGCCAATTTTCTTTGAACACAGCACACTTTTTGCTAATAATCCATGCGAGATTTGAAGAAGAAGACAACGGCTTGAAGTCGTTTTCTAGCTCAAAATAACTGCTACGGCCGTACAATCTCCCTCTGTGACCGCCATGTTTTTCACTGATAACCAGGCCTTCCCTTGGTAGGTTCTTGATGTATGATTTACGATAGTTTACCGAATAAAGTCCCTTTATAGTTGCCTCACTGGACCTAGTCAACCATCATTTTACCCTCGCTGAGCCTCGCACACTATGATTCGCATCTTGAATGCCTGTTTTCTTTTAATGCAAAGTTAAACTGCAGCGTTATGGTAAATACTTTCATGCAAAAATATATATCTGCCCTCAAACATCTCTTAAAAACAGCTTTATTTACATGCTACCACCCCTCCCCCCTCTTTTCGCCATATTGGATGACACTTATAAGCATGCTCAGTGCGTTGGCTGACCTTAATAATCGCAGGCGCGAAAAGTCTCGCATTGCTGGTAATGACAGCTTTTTTGAGGAACAGCTCCGTTGTGTGCCCGTGAACGGGCGAAGCTTGGAGACTCTGGTAGCCAAGGCATTGTAGCCGCGGGTCAAAAAGAGTCCGTCTTGAAACAGATAGGGAACGGACGTTTTAATGGGAGTGAAACCGTCGAGTTTGAGTTCGAGTTTAGCATCGCATGCTCCGACATACATACATACATACATACATACATAAAGTTTTATTTACCCACGCTAGCCACAAACAACAAAATCACAATTACAAAAAGCGGATTTGCTGATTTCCGTGTGGGGCGTGCCAGCCATATAGAGAGGTCTGTACAAAAATTATGATCTAAAAAATATGAGTATACATGTGTAACAAACAGTAAAAACAGTAATAAAATGATGTGTTATAATGATGTGTTAGCTCAGCGTGTCCCTGACGTGAGGGAGGCCAAAGTCTCTCGCCGAAATGCTGCATGCGAAAGTTGCTAGCCAGGTCCTTCATAGGAGAGATCAATGGACTTATTACCACCATTATTGATTGCCTTATGAGGACATCATGAGCATGGCCATCTCCATTTAAACGAAGCTAAGGTACAATTTGACTTTCCCGATCACGAAGGCATCTTTACTTCTCATTGTACTCATAGAAATCTGTACAGTGCTTGCGACTGGTCTTCATGTAAATTGTCAACTTTATAAAAAGCGCTTGCAATGAGATAAAAACCTCTTCTTTGAGCGATTTCATATCGACCGATCTACAGCTTTGCTTCTGTCGAAGCCATCTTGAACTCACAAAGATAAACGCGGCAAGGCAAATAGCGCCGACCAATCAGAATCACTACCCAGATCTGTGCAGTGTCACGCCACCCAGTACGTTACTTTTGGCTATATTGCTCAGACGTCTCGCTCAAATCTTTTGATTTTGAGCGGGCGTCTGTTAACTCAGGCTAGAATATTCATAGTTCAAAGGTCCTTGGATCTAGAAAACATTTCTAGACCCAAGGACCTTTGAACTATGAATATTCATAGTTCAAAGGTCCTTGGACCTTGAAAAGTTTTCAAGTCCCACTTGTATCTTCCTGGGATTTCAAGGTACTGCACGTAGTACAAAATGAGAGCTCTGGTTGGCTGATTATGCCATGAATAATTAATGAGTATTTGAAATATATAAAATACCGGCAGAAAGAAACCTCGAAGAGTAAAATCCAAGTTGTCTCTTTTGCGGATGATTCTTTGCCATTTACGTACGTAATTGACTCACTCCAGAATTTTCGATAATTAAATTAGATCAAAAGAAATAGTGTTTAGCAACGACGCCATATCCTCCTCGTGAGCTATAGAAACCAAGTCAGTACCGCTTGACACAATGCTTACAAACTAGTCAACTACACTGCGGTTAGCCAGTCATAAGATCATCAATTATTCAACTAAAACTGAGTCAAGTAATCAACTTAGTTCTTCTAGCTAGAAAAAAAAAGCAGCGACCTGATAGGTATTACCCAAAATTCGGGTAACAAAAGCGAAATGCCATATACTCAACTAACCATTAAACAATAATAAAGCCACTAAACTTGGCGCTATAAGTAAGGCGAAATATTACTAATTCAGAATTCAGGGAACTATGCAAAAAAGCTTTTGGATAGCGAAGGCGAACGAGTTAACAGTTGGGAGTTCTAAACAACCCTTACCACACAAACCCCAAACAGAAATAATTGGGAAATATGTTAATATCCAAAGGGCACCTACATTATGTATAGCCCTCGGTGTCAGGCTAGAAGACACGCCACTCGCAAATGCAGGGGAAAAAATCAGCGCTTCCGTTTTTCTCCATCGCTCTTTTTCAAGGTGATTCACACACTTCGAAGCCAGTTGCACTTGCATTGCATATAAGAGGGCAAGAATACTACAAGAAACATCGACAGCGCGACTTTATAGTTCTCTAAGGTACATTATATTTCAATCTAGATTGATCATGTAGAAGTACAAAATATGGCAATGAAGTATGTCAAATTCTCTAGAGACAATCTAGGAGCACTTGGTTACCAATATTACAAAATTAAGAATTTCATTTAAATAAGTGATTTTTTTTCTCTTGAATTTTAAAGCGTTTTTTCCCTGCTGAGAGATACTTGTGTTTTTCTGCCCGTCCGCACAACTCCCTCCTCCCAAATATATTCTTTCATTTCAAACCTTATCTAATCCTTTTCGGTTATCAGTACCTATATAGCGATATTGCACCATATCACCGCGATTTCCAATTAAAAGCATGAGCTGATTCGCGTCTGCGTTTCAAAAGACTTTGTAATGCAAATAAATTATCTGAAAGTAGATAACAATTGTCTAGACAAGAGCATACTGCGAGAAAGCAAGAATTTATCTTCAACGACGACGCAGACACAAAAAAATTAATACGAAATACCAAGAGGTCACCAAAAAGAGCCGCCACCGCCTATATTGCGAGGCGTCCGAAGCACAGGAGTAGATGAATCTATTTTTAGATTGGGATTTTGAGAACTAGTTGTCATGGTTACTAATTATTGTATCCCCCTTCTCAACTCTCAAAAGAAAAATGGCCATTGCACTGCCGCCTTGCACTGCACGCGTTAAACCCCCATTCTTACACTCAAAGTAAGTACCAATTTCCCGTTTTCAAAATCATCAACAGTCTAAAAATAGACTCCTCTGCATATGGTAGACCTTCCAGTGGAGTAGCGGTGGGGGCCCCTGTTGATGGGCTCCAGGGAATACGGGATAAGTGAGAGACTCTGATTAACGCATGAAAGACTTCCCACCCGAAGCTAGGAATTTTCTGGATCGAAGCGGACCAAAGATTCTCTGCGCGCAGTTTCCACAAACTCTGGTCTTGTGACGATACAAGTATTTTGCAATGCGGTCTCGCCTGCGAAAAGCACGGAATAGCGTCTCGTGCAATTAAATACGCAATTCCGAGAAAAGACGTCTGTTTTACAAGAAAATCTTTGATTTGGAAATTACCTTATGTTCGCAGGTCTATAATTTTCGCGATAAAAAACTCGCGAACTTGAAGACCCGCGACTGAAAAATAAAACCGCGAGAACGTTAGAGTGTTCGCGAAATTCTAGTACTTAGTAGAAGGTGACAGTACCTGAATTCAGATCAAAAATTAACAGTTTGGATGCCCCCAATATCCTTTGCGCTTCAAGCTTACTTATAAGGCTTTCTGGGTGACGTGACAACGTTTCCCGGAAATCAGGCAAATTTCCAAAATGTTGCAAACACAATTTCTCGGCCCGATCGTGGAAATAATAAAAGGACTCGAGAAAAATGGTGTTCTCTGTTTTCAAATAAAACAACATTTCACGCAAAATAAGTGAGTTCAGTCTGTTTTGATCATTCCGAGAAAGGAGTTTATGTTTCCAAGGCTTGGCTGCTACTATTGGAGGCCTGGTAACCCTGGTTGCCAAGGCGTTTTTTTTACGTAAAAGGGATGTGAAAGTGCGTCGAAAAAAATAATACGTCAAGCATAATGTTTTTCTTTTTCGAGCATAAGATGTTTTTGGGAGCAATGCTCAAAAGCATAATACTCGAATGTTCGAGCACAATTTATCTGACCCTACAAGCATCCCAGCGTTCTGCACGTGGCACCAGCATGCGTCTGTGTCTAGACGTGCTAAGGAAGCGCGGCACTGCGCTCGGCTAATCCACAAACAGAGCGAAAGCCCCGAGTCTCTGCAAGCCAGTCTATAGTTCAGTCTATGAAGGTCAAAATATACCACCAGTGATTTGTTTTCCTTTATCGATCGACACCGCCTAAGCACAACGCAATCTCTATTTTATGACAGAAACAAACTGACCCATAGAAGTGGTGCTTCATTTTTGTTTCGGTCACGCCCTGCGGGGGAGACTACAGATAGAGGATATTACACGGTGGCGCGAAGATATGAGTTTTATTTTCGAGTGGCAAGAACAATATTTTACGAATGAGCGCAGCGAATGAGTAAAATATTGTTTTTGACACGAGAAAATAAAACTCATATCTCCAATATCTCCTCATATCTCCAAATTTCATACCCAAAAAATTCCTAAGCCATAAATGTTATACCCCAAAAAATACCTGCTCCCAAAACTTGATACCCCCCAAATATACCCAACTTTTTTTTAGCCTCAAAAGGCTATTTAATACCAGCATATACATGATGCCCGTCCCATGCCCATTATATACGGCTTCAGGTTATGGCAGTATCTTGATGATCAACTAGCCTGTCAGAAGATTCAACCCAAATATATATAATGAAAGGTCGACGAACAGCTTAAACGATGATTATTTAATACGATATTTCAATCGGCCATTACCGATCTTCTTCAGGTTTTGAATGGAGTAATTTACATTGCATTGCAAGTTGCAATGTAAATTACTCCATTCAAAACCTGAAGAAGATCGGTAATGGCCGATTGAAATATCGTATTAAATAATCATCGTTTAAGCTGTTCGTCGACCTTTCATTATATATATTTTTCTCAGTTCAACTGGTTGTCAGGTCCGTTTATCAGGATCCAGCTTGGCAAAATACCTCGTTCGCGGATTTTCATATTTTAACCCAAATATACCTGCTGATTTTTCAACACTCAAAAAAATACCTGGTAGAATTTTCAACCCCAAAATACTTGTACTACAAATTTCATACCCAAAAAAATACGTCGGACCCCCCCCCCCCCGTCATTTTTATATCTGAGTACCCCCCTGAGAGCTGTCGCATACTGAAAGACGGAGAGAGTACCGTGATTTTTATCCACTCACAAAAGAAAACTCCAGGGAACGCAACGACAATTTATCGGTAATTATTTCTTAGAGTGTTTTAATGGGAGCGGGCAGTATGGGCATTTATTGAAAAACAATGCATCAATGCAACTTACAGCCACTATACTTCGGTCTCTCATATTTGTTTATACTGATGATGCTTCTGTCATATTGTCCTCCCTGCTCGTTCTTCCGAAGGGGTTGTTCAGTATTGGATGCCTTTTCCCTTAAAGAGGGCACAAGAGGCGGGGGGGGGGGGGGGGGGGGGGGATATTTGGGGGCTTCTTCGCGGGGAGGGAATACCGATAGTTTGAAAAAACGCGACATTTGTATTACAGTGTGACAGTAAGGCAGTTAGTACTGTAAAACAAAAACGTTGATTGTTTTCAGGGGCGTAGCCAGGATTCGAGAAAGGGGGGTCACATTTGTACAAAGTATGGTGCCCTTTTCCAGCTTACCGATTTTTCTTAATGTTTACTGTAGTTTTCTTCTAAAAAGGGAGGGGGGGGTCACATGCACCCCAGGACCCCTTTCTAGCTACGCCCCTGGTTTTGTACCATATTCAGCTGCCGACTAGTATAGGGCAGTTTCAGTTTTGTTGAAATATGACCGATAGTCAGAATTGTTGTTAAAAAAATATTAGACATAGAATCACCTGATTTGGCGAGAAATGTATGGCCTTGCAAACACTATTTTCTGGTTCCGATTGCGAAATGAATTTATAAAGCCTCTCGCGTCCGAAATATAAGGATACCGTAAACCTTCGCGGGTACCCTTCGCGCAAAATTTCTCTACGCGGCGCATTGAAATAAACCCCAAAAAACTAGATATCATTTTAAAGCTTAATAAACGTAGTTTATGATGACGCACTTTTTATTCTGTTTTTTTGAAATCTGCTCTAACGCGGAAAGGAAAACGATAAAAAGGTGCGATTTAAATATGCAAAATGTTCGTATAGAAATACGGCGCGCATTGGCTTCAATTCTGTCTTAAATCAATCAACACTCATTGAATGACTAAAGTGTGTCGGCGATTTTTAATATATTAATCCATTCCAGAATAAGAACTTCCAAAAGTTGAAGGTTCATTTATTTGACGAGTTTCGGCCTTCGAACAGTAATAAAAGTGCGAGAAATCAAAATATCAAAAATCGCCGACACACTTTCGAAGATCAAAGTTTGGACTAGCTGCTCGCAAAATTTGAAAGCAATCGTGCAAATCCTTGTGGGCGAACATTTTGCGTCTTTCCATTGAAACGGCAGCAAAATCAATACCGAGTTATAGCCATTTGAAGTTGTGTCAACATCTGAAGCGCTAACAGCAGGAGAGCAAACAAACGTGACACGATTGGCCAATTGGAGACAAGCCTTCTCTGTGCGCGGGAAAGTATTACTGTGCTCAGATTTCATGTTGTGCTTGAGCTTTGGTACTTGTGGTAATCGCTTTCTCCAACATCTTCGACCTTTTCCAGCGAGCCAAATTTTGATAAATAATGGTCAAAGTGCCTCTTCAACGAAGAAAGCCAGGCAAGAACATGCCAGGCAAGAAGCGCCAATTTCCTGACCCGAAGGCTAAGTAATTAAAAGATTATAGCGCCTGAATCATGTAACGCAATACAGTCGAAAACTAGATTTTCTTATTTTTCTTCGTGAAATATAAGTTATTTAATTTTCTTTTTTGGAGTATTGAAGTTCCTTCCCTAACTTATCGACTGGGATAAAACAAAAAATTCGTCAAAATGACACCCGCGAAGGTTTACGGTATCCTTAAGATCGAAATTTAAGATCCTCGAAAACAACGGAGAATAAAGTATTCCAAATGATCACAACCTCACCGCGCGTTCTATATAACTAGTTGTAGCTCTCACTAAAAGTGCCAACGAGCAATTTATAAATGAATCAAGTTTGCCCTTTAATACTCACTGCTGCCTTAATTTCATTTGGCCGACTATTTTATATTCATTGCAGGGGCGTAGCCAGCACTTATGAGAGGGGGGGTTCCAAAATTCAAAAATAAAAAACTCCACATAGATCTCGGGGAAAAACTAGCGTTTGAAGAAATTTGCTACATTTTATAGGAGCTTTTATTTGTTGTCTATTAAATATTTACAATTTTAGTAGTAACTCGGCCCAGAACAGAGGCGAGGGGGGTTCCGCTGCGGGCGAGGGGGGGTTCCGGAACCCCTGGAACCCCCCCCTGGCTACGCCCCTGCATTGATCCGCAAAGCACATCGGTCATAAAGCGCGCGGAAATCGGCACCGTCCGCATGTCCTTGTAGCCAGCGGTCGCGCGCGTGAATGTACACTTTGTTATTCAAAATGGCGGATCGATTTACGAACTCTTTGTGGGTTTTGGGATAAACATTTGCACGTACAGTGATGCAGGTCAGGAGAAAAAGGAAACAAAAACTAGAAGAGTATTTTTGGAGATCCCTTGGTGCCTTTTTAAACAAGGATCATCCTGAAATTGGCCGAAGTTGTGGCAAAAACAAGTCCGAGTCGGCTAACAGCTCCAGACAATATTCGAACTGTTGTTTCATCCTTCGATAACAACCAAGAACGTGAACTTAAATCTTCTGTTGGTTGATTTAGAGGCGTTTTGTTCATCACAAGTAATGTGCGGCGGTCTGCAGGAAAGTTTGTTCTCGCCACCAAGGATTTTTTATTGGCCACCTAAGGTTTGCTAAAGAAGTACTGGATTGTTGTTCACTGAAAGAAAAGTCGCTGGCAAAACTAAAGTAGACCAGATTGTGAAACTGTATCTGTACAGCCCTGTATATATTGCTCTAGAAATCGTGCCTAGAAGAACGTAGATAATATTTTTCCACTGTCACAGAATATTTCACTGCAATAATTTTTTTCTCATGCAATAATATTTTGTTTGTTTGTATTTGTTTCCATGAATAGGGACTTCACTGAGTAAAAACAAACGTTAGTGACAGGGCTCAATTTTCTGAATGAATTAATGAATGGATTAACTCATCTGTACAGGTGTGAGATACAGGAGAGTATATATTGAGAACTAAGTGCTGTCAGGAGACAAACAGAACTTTATAATATAACCAAGAGACTTGTTGAAAGCATGTCAGATGTTCCTGTGGTGTGTGACTGTAAGAAAGCATGACACTTTCATCTTATCACACTGTGATTCACAAGACTCCTAGGTTGAGTAAAAATCTTTTTTTGGTGTCTTTGAATATGACTGATTAACTATTTTACCGGTGTTGTGGCTTGCTAGTGCACTGTGATAAAATTTCTTCAAAATGCAATTTGAAATTTCACTAGAAGAGGCCATAAGACATCATTAAGTCTATTATTGGGGAAGTTTTTGTGCTGTGCTTCAAGAAAGAAATAATAGTCAAGGGGGTTTTAATAACTTTTCCTTTGTTCTCGTGAGAATTCTGGAAGTAAATGACTGAATGAAATCTCTCAGTTCCTCTTGGGTGGAATTCTTTTTTCCCAGCACTGCATTCTTAAGAATCTGCATTTAAGACATAAAAAGTAAGCTACTGAGTGTAATTCTGGTTTTGGTTGTCCAAGGACAAAATATTTTTTTGAAAATATGTCTGTCAAGTGGTAAATTTAATTTTCGAAATCTACTTGCTGCATCACTCAGGCAATTTCCTTTAGGGTTAAAGTGGGATATCAGCAGAGGTGAGCCAGTCCACAGTCAACATAGAAATTACATTATACAGAGTTGTTGATGAGGCAGATGTACGTATATCGAACTCCCAAGGATCCTCTTAAGGAATTCTATTCCTTCAATTTCATTGAAGATTTTATTCCAAAAAAGTCTAACAGAAAATTAAAACAAATGTGCATGTAATCTCTTTTTCATCATTTTTATTTATGCTTCCTACAAATGTTTACTAAAAATTGCTTGCTTATTTAATAATTTTATTACAAACTTGATAAATTTGTGGTTCACTGTCTGAACAAAAGGTGTCCTTCAAAACAATTACCAAGCAGTCACCATAACAATATTTTATTGTTAAAATATTAGTCACAGTGACTGGTCAAATATCTTTTGCTTGTCATGAAACTTTGTTCAAGGAGAAAGAGTGTATTTGTTTTATTCCAGTTAACTTCTGTGGATACCAGAGAAAGAAAGGGGAAAAGCTCAAGGAAACATAACAGAGCCACACATCAATAATTTGTGCAGACAATGAACTATAGGTCCTATTAGAATGTCACTTATTTTGCAGTTCAGTTTTGGTTTGAATGCAATGAGCAAATGCTTTTAATGGTCTGTCAAGTTGTCTAATGGTTGTAATATGAAACAAAATGTTTATAATCTGATCCATGATATCACTGAACAGTGAAAATGACTATGTGGTCACCAACAGGGTGGCCCCAGTCAAACCTTGCATCACACAGTAACACTTATGGGCTTGTATATATGTAGCAGCATTTCACTACCCTAGTCAATCAGTGTTTATGTTGGCTAATCAGGAGTCATTTTATGAGCTGCATGCCCTGCGGTATCCCAGAAGACAAGCCCCAAAGCACTGGTTGCTGTTTGATCTGTCCTAATGGTCAATAACACTGTCAAGGGAGATATAAAATCATAATATTACTATTTTATAGTGCACAGTACTGGTGTGGCTTCCCTTCATGGCGGGGTACTCCCTTACAAAAGCTCTAAGGGGATGATTGCTGCTAAACAACATCCCAATTTTTTCCTTCAGTAGATAGAATGGGGTATGCATGTTTAACAAACTTCTCTCTAAAATGGGATTTGATAATAAAGACCACCCACATCAATTTGCTTTCTTGGGGCACATTTTTTTTTTAATTTTCAAGTCCCTTGATTACATTTGATACCAGTTATTCCCAGAATCCTTTTCATAGTTCCTTTTGTTTTGCTCAGTAACAACATTACCTTGTAGCTTTTAAGGGAGCTCAAACTTTTCAATAACAAATCAAATTTGAAGAGCAAACTGGCAGTAGTGGTATCAAGATGTTATAAGGGGCATTGTGAGTTTTAAACAATTTATATTATCAAAACAGGTAGAGTTTCAATCACGCCGTTGAAATTTCGAACCCATGGGTCACTGATTTATATCATGGGATGACAAAAAATGTGACATGCGACTATGAGAAAATGATCATGTGACTGAGTACTGACTGTTTATTGGCTGAAAGACATCAAGCCTAGGTCACGTGATAGCTTTTTAGACTTCACGTGATAGAAATTTGCTGCCGCCAGGCTTGAAATTGAAACAGCTCGATTGAAACACTACCAAGCCAAGCATACTATTGTTGACCTGCTCAGAACAGGCCAGGTCTCAGTTTGGGTACAAATAATAGAATATAGTACAAATAAACTGAATCTGGGGTATCTTTTCTTGTGAAAATTGTTTTTATAATGGTTCCACATTAAATTACAGGTCATAGTGGCTATAATCCTAAAACAAGTGAGTACCCCTGCCCCTATTGGCATTACATGTTCAACAAACTGTGAGAAATACTAGATACAGTATCTAGTATTTCTCACAGTTTGTTGAATATTGTTTCTTACAATTCTAATCAATTGAGGCAGAAAATTTAACATTTGAGTTTGCCTCTCAATGCCGAATAGGCTGCCATTTGGTGTCATGCACTTCCTGAACTACTTTGATAGACAGAAATAAATATTGGACTATTGAGGAACAGAAGCATTTCTCTGTACAGCTTATAATATGATTAATAATTCAAGATACTTTTTAATTTTTAGCCCATGAAACTTTAGCATAAATCAGGTAGGTTTCTAGATAACTCAAGTAATCATTTGAACAGCCAAGGCAAGGGCTGATGAACTCGAAACCACCTGATCATGATTTCAGAGCGCGCGAGACAGAATGAATTGATATACACATCTTTCAAATACAAAAGATGCTATATTCCGCCCTCGAATAACAATTATAGTGAAAGGTCATATTTTGATCGACTGACGGTCACGGAAGCATTGCAGTATGAAAAATCCCTGACTGAAACTACCGAAACAACGAACTCGCGCGTAGTAAACAAACAGCGCTTTGTTTATTTTTCGATACCATACCAACCACTAAAAATCACCTTAAAAAGTTAAAAATATATAAAATCGCTCTTCCTTTATGCCTCACCTTTTCTCCTCGTGTCGTAGTTTTTAATTACTAAGATTCAATTTCTCACTCTCTTTGTCTCTGAGCAGCTCACCATCGCACTGTTAATTCTTGTCTTCCAAAACCATTTGTACAAACACAAACCGTCCATTTTTTTCCGGGTTCTGGCCATATTTTGAAGCAAAATGACTTTTTAAAAACTTAAAAATGAGCCTTCGCGCAAACAAATCGAGAAAACCAAAACCATACGATTGTAGAACAACAAGTGAACTTTAGGTGAATGTCAATTTCAACGTTTCAAAGATAACACTCAAAACGGTATTAACTGCACAGAAATACCGATTTTTTCTCTTTCAGGTCTTCGACATCAAAACTCGATAAAACAACCAAATTGAAAAAATCAAAAACAAGCGCGCGAAAGCCCTACAAAGATGCTGAAGGTCTCGTTTGAAAGCTCTTCCTTCCTTCTTTCCGATTGTCAAATCAAGATGGCGATCAATGACATAATAAACCCGTGGGAGGAGGTGAAAGTGGGGGCTGTCAAACTTAATGTATTTAGTTACCAGTCTCCCCAAAATAACCTCACGGCCAAAATGGCGACTGTGGACAAAAGATGGTGCCGATTTCCGCGCGCTTTATGCCCTACGTGAAGCGTTAGCATCACGCGGACTATAAAGTGACTATAGTTCACTTTAGGGACAAATATCTTCCTCTACTAGAAGTTTCTGAAAGAAAGCGGAGTGCTGCGAGGATATTTATTTAACGCTTGCAACATGTCTGAAATCAAAACAATCAATCATCTGATTTGAAGTATTTGATATAGCGGGAAAATATCATATGATGGAGAATTTAACAGTGCGGGGGATCGCAAACGAGCCACTTTGACCTCTTCGATTTCCGCGTTTGACGCGTCGCTTTTGGGTATCCTACGTTTTTTTGTGCTAACCGCAAAACCGTGAGATTTTGTTTCCAATACAAAAAATGTACGAGCGAAGGAGATTCACCCTCGAGAGATATAAGATCTCAGTGCGGTGCGGTGTGGGGTGGGTAATAAAAATCGAATAAACAAGTGACCACCCGCGATCCGCCGATAGATGAAAACTAAAGTGAACTCTAAATCTTATCTTAAGTAAACCGTTGAACCTATGTAAATAAAGGCAACAAATTAACTCTGATACACGAAACTCAGCTAGCTCTTCAAACTGTCACTCAACCGTTCTATTTCAAAGACGAAAGGCGCCCGACGGCAATTAAATATTTTGAGATCCCGCATAAAACATCAATCAATTAAGATACCGGATTGAAAACGAGTCTCAGGATTTGCCAGACAGACGCCAAGCTGAAACAGGAGGTCACGGATAGAAAAATCCCGCGCAGATCACAGAGGGAAAGCGCGCATAGGGGGAAAAACGCATATGGCAAAATGGGTAAAGATAACGCGCATGGCAAAATGGGTAAAGATTAGTGTCGCTGCTCGGCCTGCGGCCTCGCAGCAAAAATTCATACATGTAAAGGTTGCATTTCCATGAGCATATGAACAAGCTAAATCACTGTGATAGCAATGATTGTGTAATAATAACCGCGCGAGAAATATACAGCATCGCGGCGTTGGCTACACGGGTGCACTTCAGAAGTGGACCAGGGGTCAAATAGTAGATTTCTCTTCTGATACTGATAGTGCTCAAGTATTTGGTTACCACTTGAAAATCTTGGCACTTTGATTGGCTAGTGGTTACACCACTCCTCGCAACGGCTCTATAATGCTGCCGCCTCGCAGCCTCGCCTCTTGGCTCGGCTGCTCGTTTTGGCAATAATGCGTGCCACATTGTTGGCTTCACGTGTCACCAACATGAACTGTCTAGACCAGCAATGAGCGCGGGAAAGACTGAGAA
Source organism: Scolanthus callimorphus (assembly GCA_033964015.1). Classification (NCBI taxonomy): domain Eukaryota; kingdom Metazoa; phylum Cnidaria; class Anthozoa; order Actiniaria; family Edwardsiidae; genus Scolanthus; species Scolanthus callimorphus. Next base: position 2,320,334 of record CM066915.1, read on the forward strand.
AGACACCGATCGGAAGACAGCCATTTTATAGTTCTCCTATAGTTTAATCATATGTATCGGCTGCGCCTCGAGAGTCCACAACATTTTGACCACTTTAATACGTCATTCCGTGGTATATAAGAGGACATACCACGGAAAATCAGAGGACATTTGTAAAATATCGAAATTAAAATATTCTTACTTGAGACCGAGGTTCAGGGGATACATCAAAAGAAACCGCATCGACATCGAAAAATTAGTAATTGCTGCGAGGCCGCAGGCCGAGCAGCGACACTAATCTTTACCCATTTTGCCATACGCGTTTTTCCCCCTATGCGCGTTTTCCCTCTGTGATCTGCGCGGGATTTTTTCTATCCGTGACCTCCTGTTTCAGCTTGGCGTCTGTCTGGCAAATCCTGAGCCTCGTTTTCAATCCGGTATCTTAATTGATTGAGGTTGAGTGACAGTTTGAAGAGCTGAGTTTCGCGTATCAGAGTTAATTTGTTGCCTTTATATACACAGGTTCAACAGTTAGCGGTTTACTTAAGATAAGGTTTAGAGTTCACTTTAGTTTTCATCTATCGGCAGATCGCGGGTGGTCACTTGTTTATTCGATTTTTATTACCCACCCCACACCGCACCGCACTGAGATCTTATATCTCTCGAAGGTGAATCTCTCCTTCGCTCTTACAATTTTTGTATTGGAAACAAAATCTCACGGTTTTGCGGCTAGCACAAAAAAACGTAGGATCCCCAAAAGCGACGCGTGAATGAAACGCGGAAATCGAAGAGGTCAAAGTGGCGGGTAGGGCTCGTTTTAGATCCCCCGCACTGTTAATTCTCCATCATATGATATTTTCCCGCTATATCAAATACTTCAAATCAGATGATTGATTGTTTTGATTTCAGACATGTTGCAAGCGTTAAATAAATATCCTCGCAGCACTCCGCTTTCTTTCAGAAACTTCTAGTTTATTTTTGTTTCATTCCCCTGACCCCGTGTTCAAGTTGGAATTTTAATATATCGAAGGTGGCCTGACCATATCGAACCATATCGAACCAAAGTACATATCAATTAATTTTCGCTAAGTACATAGTATGTACACATTCCATTGTCGTGTGTGAAGTTTTCTTATCGCGAACATAGCTAAGGGGCCGACCATTTAACTTTTGAGGGGGGGGGGGTGGGCTTTTTTGTCGGTGCAAGATTTTTTTTTCTACCTCTGTTAAGCGGTGAGAATTTTTTTTCCAATAAAAAGAAGGGTTTTAGTCACCATTTTGCTGTGCAGGAAATTTTTTTCGGCCCTTCGGGCCGTGCAAGATATTTTTTTTCAAAAAAGCCCACCCCCCCCCCCCTCAAAAGTTAAATGGTCGGCCCCTAAGACACGGGGAGCTGCCGCATACTGACGAAAACAGTACACACGTCAACAAATCAAACGTCCAAATCAAAGTCCGAATCAAATATGGCCTACAACTATGTTATGTTATTTAAAATGATTCAGCACATCGATGCACTGCCCAAATATGGTCATCGGAACTCCAATAGCTGTTTTCTGTATGTGTTGAGCTCGTGTAAGATGATTAGTCAGGGGTTTTGTGCTATCGATGTGCTGAAAAAAAAAACTATTATCCTGCTCGATTTTGCAGAATATCATCTGATTAATAGCCAACTCGGGACTGCGTTTCGTCGGCCAAGTATCAGACGATATTCTGCGCAATCTCGCAGGATTAAAATGGACTAAATGTTTCGTGAAATTGTTTGCGCTAGTTTGCCGTGGGGCAGGGGCGCTCCTGAACTTTAATTCGCGCGTCTAGAGATACTGCATTTACATGCGAGTCGCGCTTCTGTTTAAGATTTTGCATGCTAAGTAATTGGGCCACGAGATGTTCCACTACCTGCGGTGAAAAATCTATTTTTCATGCAGAGCAACCAGGCGAAAATCCGGCTTGGGACCTGCTTGCGGTCCGCTTGGAACCCTTGGACAGGTGTCTCCTCAATGCGTTAGTGATCGACTGCTCAAATTATAGTGCCAAGAACAGCGAGTAAACTAAATAACGCCGCTTTAATAAATACCCCATGAAAGTTTCCTATTTAATATATAACTCATTGCATTTGTAATTGGAAATTTAATATTTCATCCAAAGGCAAAGTCGGTGTACAGTTTCGGCGCAGTCAAATATTATGCACGCGTTTTCCTATATTTGGCTATAAGAACGCCGCATTTGTTTTATATGGCCTTAAATTTATTCTTTTTTATAACAGTCATCCCCCAACCGAAACTTTACTTGCATATTATCTGTGTGTATTGAATTCTTGATAAACCTTTTATTAGGTCAATCAAAATCCATTTTCCTCAGTATTTTCTGAGCAGGCGGGTGGCACGTGCCATGCGCGCTGTCTGCCAATCAAAAAGCTGTATAAATAAGCTATTGTTTGATTAGCCAATCAGCGTGCGAGAATGTAGTAAGGCTGGTGAACATGGTTCGTAGTCGAGATTTTTCCCTGAGACTCGAAATGGACTGTTGGTTTTACATCCCCAGGGAAAAATGACGGTCGCAGTTGAGAAAAGGAAAATCATGAAGGTCTATACTCTAGAAGAGGTACGAGAGCACTGTACTAAAGGCGATAGCTGGGTCGTAATCGAAGACGAAGTCTACGATTTGAGTAAATGGCTTTCCCATCATCCAGGCGGCGAGTTGCCGATTTTGTATATGGCCGGTCGAGAGTGTACGGATGTCTTCAAGGCCTTTCACCCGGCTTGGGTATTTACGAAGAAATTGCCGGCTTTCAAGATCGGTAAACTCTGTGAAAATAGCAAGGAGAAGAAAGAAACTAGCCTCAACGAAGATTTCGAGAAGCTTCGACAAGAAATCATAGAGCAAGGAGGGCTGAAAACCAATGTAAGTTGCTCTATTTTCATATGCGAACTGTCATGCCTGTGTCTGTGGGCAGTTGCTTTGGACATTGTGCAATGGTGAATATTTATTTCGTCTAAAATATATCTGAGCGACTTTTATACGGCGAAGTTTATGCAGGTTTGCTAAAGAATAACAGCATTTACCTTTAGGAAGTGTGAGGTTTTTGTAATTTGGGGAAAATAAAGTCAAATTTGTAATTTCTGGATTTCACACTGAGACCAACCGTGGCTTGTCCTTCTGCTTTGAAGATCTTGCGACTTATCGGGAACTTGATCGATTTTGATTCATTTTCAAGCTTAGATTTGACTTTAACATGAAACTGCATGGAATATCAAAGGTTTATTTCTCTTCAGCACAAAAAAATATTCTTTGTTCCTTTCAATCAATTTGTTATGCCGCGAGTTCGCTCGCCCGCGTTTCATGTCGTTTGCAGTCGTAGATTTCAGGGTGTGAAACCGACAACCGCCTTCAGAATAGAAACAAATACAAATATATATGTACTTTATACATGATAGAAATGTCTTGACTCGAACTAGGTTATATGCTAGCGTTTTTACAACTGCATATGAAAATTTTCGTCACCTACTTCTCAAAAATCATATCAAACATACGTTGTACGTTGTTTTCCGTCATGTGAGATCGACAAGAATCCGTCATGTGAGATCGACAAGAATTTTACTCTGATATTTTAAAAGGAGGGGCTCCCAAAATGTCTGCATAGCCGAATGGGAAATCGGAAATTCATCAGATACTGACTGAAATGCAATAGGGCTGTCCATTTTCCGGAACCAGAACTACCCCAGCTGCAAAAAATAAGCGCAATTGAGGATCCTCGTCATTTTTCGGTGCAAATTGCACCTTATTTATATTGGGTTGGTTGTTGTCAAGAATATTAATTGAGTCTGCGTTAAAACTTATATGAGCCCGTAGAGGGTTTTATAAGATCTTCCATTGAAAATGTTCCTAGCAGGTATTCAAAATCTGCCTAGCACGTTCCTCGTGTTTAAATTAAAAGGGGGAATTGTTTTGTCTTAGCAAAATGTGGTCTTTGTAAGTAATTCCTTTAACAACAATAACCCATTTTTGTTTTAGGATTAAAATAGAATCAGTATTCAAAGAAATGCGAAATAGCTTAGCGCTTTCACTTAGACATTCAATTTAAACTCCATCTGTCAGAATTACTTTGGATTGTCAATAAAATTTGATTTTTCTGCTTGACAGATTTTTAAGGTTGAATGAATATTGTCAGTTTATTGGCATAAATCCACTCACTGATCTCTTTAGCGCAAATATCAAAACCTAACATTTTGAATTCATATTAGCACGTCAACAATATATTTTGAAGTAATAAAAAATATATCACCACAGAACCATTTTCATTTGCTCTGCACACCATAAACAAAGTAATCATTTGAGGAAAGTAATTGATTATTACTTATTGATTACTGATGCCAAAATGAACGGTGCATTTTGATACTTCTATTCCTCAAGTAACAAATACCCTCCAGGGTAGCTGAAGTTGAGCCTCAAAATTCATTTTTAATACACAAATAGGCTTTGCAGTTCCCTGCTAGCAGATTCCTGTTTCCTTTGTATTTTCTAAGCTTTGCAGTAATATTTTACTCCTAGCTGACATATTTCTTGTCATGCAAATTTTTTTTCATTCCTTTTTTTTTTACACATGTACCAGTTAAAATTTATTATTCTTTTTTAATGCACAATTTGTGATCCAGAAAATATCCATACTTTTAAACAATGGGGACCAAGAAATAAGTGGGTTGACAGGGGCAGCAGAGCACCCTAAAAAGTGGGGGTGCCGAAGAGGCAAAAAATAAAGTGGACACATGATTTTGTTTTTTCATGTTTTTACATTATATGCATTTTGATGAAAATATGTCACAATGTAATCTTAATGTTCTCTGAGACTAATGTCAAAACAGAGACAAAAAGGCTAGCTTCTGTTCTTCTGTTCCCTTTCTTCTTTACGTGTAAATACATAAAACTATATCTATGGGGATGCTCAGCCCCCCCCCCCCCCCACAGTTCAAAAAGTGCCCCCCCCCCCCCCCCCCCCCCCCCCACAGTTCAAAAAGTGGGGGTGCTCGAGCACCCTCTGCCCCCCAGGTCCGCCGCCTATGGTTGATTTGCTATATCTTCAAGGATGCAAAGACCTTTTTCCATGCAATCGTGCAATAAATTATTTTGAAAATTCAGGGGGGTGGGGGAGGCAAGTAATAACTCGAGGGGGAGGACTGAGAGAATGTATAACAAATGTAGGGGCTGAATGTGCAATTCCAGACAAAAATCTATACCCCCACCACAGAGGGGAATGTATTGAATTTAAGTGAATTGAAAGCCTCTCCTGCCCCCTCCCCTCTTGTGATCAGAGTGTTTTCTATTAGATCAGTAAGATCACTTCTTTAGGAAAGAGTACAAATATAACAAGAAGTCAACATTTTTGTAATTTTATCTTTCAGACTGGTTCTATGTTAAAATAGCCTCATTGCTATCACTGCTCTTAATGTTGATCATCTACTGTGTGGTGTTCTCCAACAATGTCTTGATACAAGTTGGTGCTGGCATTCTTGTAGCTGTGTTCTGGCAGCAGATGGCCTTCATTGGCCATGATGCTGGCCACCATGCTATATTCCATGACGAGAAATGGGACGACAGACTTGGACTTATTGTTGGTAACTTACTTACTGGTGTCAGTATAGGTTGGTGGAAGAAAAGTCATAATGCGCACCATGTTGTGACAAACTCTGTTGAACTTGATCCAGATATCCAACACCTTCCTGTCTTGGCTGTCACAGACAAGTTCTTTGATTCCATTAAGTCCTTCTATCATAACCGAGTTATGCATTTTGATGGTATGGCCAAGTTCTTTGTAAGACATCAACATCGGCTGTACTTCATTATCATGGGACTTGCAAGGTTCAACTTGTATGTCCAAAGCTTTTTGCTGGTGCTGTCCAAGGAGAAGGTCAAGATGAGGTTGATGGAGGTTATCACAATGCTTGTGTTCTGGTCATGGTATTTATACCTGTGCTCTTACTTGCCTTCCTGGACGTCCATGTTCTTGTTTGTCTTCCTGGCCCATTTCCTGGCAGGGATAATCCATATCCAGATAACTCTTAGCCACTTCTCCATGGAAACCTATCATGGCCTACCCTTGGATGCCTTCAAGGAAAACAAGTTTCTGCTCTCCCAGATGGATACAACAATGGACATTGAATGCAACCCCAATCTTGATTTCTTCCATGGTGGCCTCCAGTTCCAGTTTGAACACCATTTGTTTCCACGTGTTGCAAGACACAACCTGCGCAGTATTCAAGATAGAGTCAAACAGCTCTGCAGGAAACATGGATTGCCGTATCGCTCAAAGTATTTCATTGAGGCAAATATGGAAGTTGTTGAATGCCTTAGAGACACTGCAGAAAAGTCCAAATGCTTCTCTCCCAAAATTTGGGAAAGTGTTCATGCCATTGGCTAGGAATATATGTGGTAGCTAGTGGTAATTCATAAAAGGTACTTTATTTATGTTTGATTTATTGACCTAAAATTATTCAAAAAAATTTATATTTGGTGTTTCAGGCATTGAATCCTGATCTAGAGTTATGATAGCAGAATAATATAATTCATCTTCACATCTGTTCTTCCCACTTTTGTCTGCTTGTTGTCTGAGTTGCAAAAAAAGTGGTTCTATGGTTGTTTGAAATGGGCTGTTCCATATTATAACACACGCCTAAATCGAGGAATGCTCACTGGCACTTAGAACTTTTTCTAAACAAGCGCTCACCTACAGAAATGAAAAAAAGAATTATGAAAATAATCAGGGTTCGAACCTGTAACTTTCCAGTTACTATACCCAAACCCTAACCACTACGCTATGAGTGAATTCGCTGGTTCGGACAGCTCGTTTTATTGATTACGTACCTTAATAGTATTAATCTTTAATAGAACGAGGCATATACTATAAAAATATACTAAAACGATGTATTAACCCTTATCCTGACTAGTAGTCTTGATAGTTCAGATATTTTGAATGTTTTTAGGTCAATTTGAAGTAATATTATCAAAATATCGTTAAATTATTCATGGTGAGCATTCCTCCATTTAGGAATGACGATATTATATCCGTTACTCCCCTAACAAGGAGCCTGGAAATTCCACAGGGGCTGCTGTGTTTCACCTTGGAATTTCCACAGGGTCTGTGATTTTGACCCTGGAATTTCCACAGGGTCTGTGATTTTGACCCTGGAATTTCCACAGGGCCATTCATTTTACCCTGGAATTTCCACAGGGTATTCATTTGCAAGAGAATGAGGAATTTCCGCAGGTGTTGCTTCAAATTTCCGCAGGGGTTGTACAGGAGTCTGGGATTTCCACAGTGGTAGAGCAATTTTTTGAAATTTGGAGTTCCTCGATAGGGGGAACGTTTTTTTGGAACAGCCCAATAAGCCTTTGGTACATTTCTTTTACGTTTAAGAATGATAGGAAAATTGTTTTACTTTTATTTATGGTATTTAAAACTGGGTGCCATAAACCTATTAAAAGGGAAATAGTATTTTTAAAAGTTGATAACAGTTAATCACCCGTCATGTCTTTGTATGGAAACAGAAAGAAAAAATATTTATCTGTTCCAGAATAGCCATAAAATTTCTATTTATCAACCTCAAAATAGTTTGTAAATATATGTTTAAAAGATTTCATAGTCTAAAGGATAAAAATAATTAAAAGTTTATTGAAACATGCAGCTGATTGACCAAAAGTAAACAACATGAAAACAAATCATTTTTTTATTTATTTTAAAAGTACAATTCCTTTTTTAATAATGAGAGTACCATAAATTTACTGATGGGTTAGCATTGTGATAAAATGTTCTTCACACCACATTGTGCCACAGTAACAAAAGACTCTAATATTTTAAGTGCAGACTACAAGATGGTAAGATTGGTGTGAAGGTTTGTGTGGCATAATCAGATAGATTCAGTCCAGCCCTTGGACTTAAGAAATCATTTAAGAAACATTGGCTTAGGAAGGCAGGGGAGTTGAGAAACATTTACTTTAGTATTTATTGGCCCAAAATTATTCATAACATTATAGTTGGCATTTCAGACATTGCATCTGTTATCTAGAGTTATTGTAGTGGTACAATAAAATGTTTCTTCAGATCTTTCCCACGGATGCCAACCCTTATACTTAAATTGGGGAGAAAACCTTGAACGACAAAGGTTATAAGATATTTCCACGAAAGAATACTGGGAGAAATACCAAAAAGAATATATAGAAAAGTTTTGGGAAACGCTGGAAAATCCTCCCAGTTTGAGAAAATGTGTAAATCTTAATTTTTGGCATCTTGGGGGAATTTTTATTTCAAGAGGCACACATTAAGGACAACTAGATAGCCACCTCCAGCTGAAAATTTCTCTTTCTCTGACATCAATGAGTCACATCCAACATTATTATTTTTACAGTGTTTATGTATCAGTCAATTCCAGCGACGACCATGCCCCCCCCGGGCAACCCCGGGATTTTGGTCATTTCTAAAATTAAAAGTAAAAATTCCCCACCCCGGGGGCTGGAAAAGTGCAAAATACCCCACGGCGGGGAAGACAAAAATTGGACAAATGCCCCTCCCCCGGGACCAGAAAAAGACAAAGATTCCATCGACACTGCGTAAAGCTTCACTACAAAGTATTCCCGCTCAGAACTTCAACTCCATTTATTCTGTCCGAGCATTTATAATTCGTTTTTAAACTATACTTTTAGATTTCTCCTCTCTGAAAACGAGACAAAATATAAGTAAACAGTGAAACAAATCCGTCAGTCTCAAGTCGTAATTAATATTCTTCTTCTACTGCAATATTGCAATATAGTAGTGACATACAACAACGTCTCCACTAATTTCTCTCGGCCATTCACGGTTGTAGCCATTTGGCTACAAACTCCATTCATTTGTCGTCCCCGGCATCGCTCAATCTCAAAACTAGAGTGGTGTATACGGGCCATGCTCGGCATTTTATTTTGTGTGACGTTATTTTCTGTAACTTGGACATTATAACGCCAATTGATAGTTATAACTGGTCAGGGAAGTGAACTGGTGTTGTAGTTCCGCAAAACTCAACGCGCTAAAAGATTGTGAAAGAGAACCAAAATTCCCCACCTCCCCTCCCCTGGAGAAAAACAAATCCCGACCCCGGGCCAGCAAAATTTTCCAAATTCCCCACCCCAGGGAACCCAGTGGTGTGCAAATGCCCCACGGTGTCCCGGGGGGGGCATGGTCGTCGCTGGAATTGACTGATACATTACTTTTCAAATTTCAAATCAAATTAGATGTAATATATAGAAGTACTATATAAGCACAGGGATGTCAATGTTAGGACTTGAAATTTGAAACCTTGAAATTTCAGATTAAATACAAGATTATATGATAAAATTCCAAGAAAGAGACCCCCCTTACCCCCACTCCGGCCCTCTTACACAGGGAATTTCTGCAGAAACCCATCCATGGGAAAAGCTGAATTTCCCATGGTAGAAGAATGGGAAATGTTCGGAATTCACATGGATAGCCATGGGAAATCCGAACACTTCGCATTCTTCTGGGTTTCTAAAAAAAATTTCCTGTGAGAAATACAGTAAAATATATGATGGCAAATTATTCAGGAAAATGTTGCTGGAAGACAGGAGTGAAAAATCTTGAGACTCACAGCAACAAAACAAGGAAAGTAAATGTCCTTGTACTCAAGATAAATTGTCTATCTAACAAAAATGACATGAATTTCCAACTGTCTTAAATACAAAAGATTATAACCAGATTGCATCAGAGTTAAGGATAACATTGATATCTCCTTGCCTCTGTTATCAGCTCACTTCAGGTAAGGACATATCACCGGATATGCATCTTTGTCTCTTTTTTCAAACAGGAGATAATATATAAATGGCAAACATTTATGCTAATTAGCTAAATAGAGATGTCAGGTGAATTATTTACCATTCATTACCTCAGCAGTTGGACGGGTTGGACGCAAAGGGGGGTGCGTCCACACCCAACAGCCCCTCCCCTGGATCTCCCAACAGATCTGCTAACAGTAACGTATGCTTTAGAACCGGTAGTTTAATGTTTGGTAATGTATATGTATTAAGTATATATAAACATTAAACAAAACCATGTAAAAGATTATTTAACTATGTTGTAACTACCTAGGTAGCACATAAAAAATGTGGTATTTCAAACATTGCTAAAAGGTTCCAACATTGGGAAATGGTTATAAGTTCTTGAGTCTCTATCTGGAGTTCCTGGAACTGCCCCTGCAAATTTTAAGTTGTGGCCCAAAAAACAAATGAGCCCAACAAATTTCATCATGTAAATCATCTTTGAGGAATTTCTAGACTTGAGAAAGAGTACCAATCACTATGGCATTTGGAACCGGATTGTTTCTCTTTGGGAATTTATAATTTCCTGTCAATGTTACGTTGTTTTCCCTGGGAACCTCTTCTAGACTATGAACATTGTCAATTGTCACTTTTAATAATTCAGTGACAACATTTATTTTATTACAAGTTTGAATAGAGTTGTAAAACCAAAGAAACAATAAATTCATTTCTTTGAAGGTGACACTGTTCGACTTTTATTGTACATACCTCTATCTCTGTGTTTTTAATGCTTGGGGTTCAATTTTTTCAATTTGATTCAAACCCTTATCCATGAAAAATCTAGAGAAAGCAGATCCTTAGGAAAACTTGCTATATTCATGTTTTTCTCCTGAGTTTTTTGGGCACCCAGAAAATTATGTCAAAGAGTGACACAATAGTCCAGTTTTGAATTCTCTGCTCTACCACTGAATAGGCATCAATGGCACATAAATACAGTGAGAGCCTCAATCTTAAGTCCAAAAGCTTCCCTGTGAATACCAATGAGTCACGTTTGCCTATTGTCTCAATTGACAACCTTCATCAGTTTGTTGTTGTTGGTATTCACAACTTGTTTTACTTCAAACTTAGGCAGCAGCCCCACTGTATTTATTCACCATTGATACCTATTCAGCAGTAGAACATAAATTCAAAACTGGACTAGTTTTCAGCAAAATGTTCAAGAAACTGTAGGCCACAGGTTGTTTCTCTAGTGTATTCAATTTCACATCCCAAGAAAAGTGGTTTATACTCAGAAATGACAGAGACAGACTAGGTAGTCTGTGAAATAACATGAAATATGAAAGGCAACAAGATGAACAGAATCAAACTCTCACAGATTACTTTCTCATAAGACTCCCTGTTTGCATCAGTCTCCCAGACTATAACTGGTTTTGTCCTCCAATCTTTGTTAATGAGGCCCCTGGGGGTACTTGCATACTGACTATACAGGGTTATGCCCCTACCCAACTTTGGGCTGATAAGGCCCTAACTATTGAAATTCATACAGTTCATTCATACACATCCAGAATGGTTTGGCATGTCTTCAGGAGAATCTATATTAGGATTTGAGGAAATATGGAAAAGGGGTTTTGTAGTGCACAGTCCTTTAAGACCATTACATGGTATTGAGGGTCTGCATGTGTGCAAACTAATCCACCAGAGAAAAAGACCCAGTATGGCTGCATTTGTGATTGTGAGCTCTTCACAGAAATGCAGCAGCTTGCTTGGAAGATCTAATGCTATTGTCTGATGTACCTAAAGTCTTTGTGTTCTTTTCTTGTGTCTGTCCGTTTTTTTGCACTAAGGTACAATAGACCTCACAAGAACTGCTGCACAAACTGCTATTAAAAATGTTCTAACATGTATGAATCCTATTTCTTCCTTCCCACAGCAGTCGGATTTCAATCTGAATAACTTTTACAAATATGCTGAGCAACCCTATCCTGTCAATCAGTGGATTTCAGATGCCTGTCGAAAGTAATTATCAGACTGCATTTTCTATGCATCCGTATTGGCTGATGTCTTAGGTCTTAAAATTTAAGTACAGTCTACACAAGCAATTTTTCCTTGACAATTTTTCCTTGACAAGGAAACTTGACCATGTAGACAAGCAACAAATATTTGCCGGAAGTGATCTGTTTTAAGCACCAATGATAATTAGGTCACCAGACATAGGAACACAACCAAGGAAAACTTGTCAAAAACAAAAAAATTGCTTGTGTACATGGAGGCCACATGTAGGTTGTGGTACCAGCCTTGAGTGCATATGGGGTTTGGAAACCAATGATAATGAAAAATTGAATTTTTCTTTGAGGGCCATCTACACAAGCAATTTTTTTGTATGTGACAAGTTTTATTTGTTAAATAAAAGCCAGACATGCTAGCTTTTAAACAAGGATATAACTTGTCAAGAAAAAATAGTCAATTTTGTGTCGTCTACACGAGCAAATAAAAATTGTAAGGAAAAATTGTCAAGGAAAAATTGCTTGTGTAGATGGTGCTTTAGTCAGCCAATCAAAATGTGAAGAAAAACCAAAAACACATTGCCTGCTGATTGGGTAGCCTGCTTACAGGCGTTTGAGCGTAGTTTTAGGGTGCTTATCATTGGTAAAAGAAAACCAGTTGGTTTGATCAGCGTCCAATGGTACAAAACATTCCGGTTGGGGTGAAATACCGAGTGGAATGGCGCTTACCATTCGCTTATTCGCATTTCAGTTCGGATTGTCTACCTTATTTGGTCATAAAACCGGTTGGAGTGCCAATGGTACAAACCATTCCGATCGGTTCATTCCAACTGGAACGGCGAGACAACCTCTGAAGCTGAACCTCTCGTACCAACCGGAATGACCGAAACATCGACTGTACCATTGGAATCCCAACCGAAATTACCGGTTTTTCGTGACCAATGGTAAGCACCCTTAGCCAAGCGAAAGCAAACTCGCATTTCTCGACCTAAAACTCTCTCAAACGCCTGCAAGCAGGCTAGCTGATTGGGTTATTGTTGAATGCAGGAGTGTAGCCAGGGAGAGGGCCCAGCCCCCTTCTGACCACCAAAAATACAGTAAATGTATCAGGGTTCAAACTTTTTTCGCCTTTCAAAATTCCAGGACTTTTAATGACCTTTTCAAGGACGTTTCAAAAAATTTAATGACCTTTCATAATGAAAAATGTGGGTTTTCACGCACGATAAGAGCTACATGGGTATCCTTTAATTCAAAATTTTACAAGAAACACAGCCAACATCTCATAAATATTTCTTCAGGAAAATATTTCCATGACTTTTAATGACTTTGATGGGCTTTTGTAAAAATTCCAGGACTTTCCAGGCCTGGAAAAGGACATTTCTAAAATCCATGACTTTCCTGGTTTTCAAGGACCCATGGGAACCCTTATATTGTATGGGACATTATTTAAAATACAGGAGAAAATGTCTTACAAAGGGCCACTTGGACCCCTGTTAAAAATCCTGGCTATGGCCCTGCAACGGATTCCACTCCTGATTGGCTATCTACTTTGTGTTAAGTTTTTGCCATTCATCTGAAAATTAATCAGCTCTTATGGAAGAGACTACAGTGAGTGAAGTTTGCCATTTTCAACAATTGCTTTGCCATTAACCTTGTAAGAATTAGAACAAATTACTTTTCAGGATTGTCTTGTATTTCCTGACCACTAGAGTCATCAGTCCGCCTATTCATACTTGTAAACAGTGATGTTTTCCACCTCTCCTCTGGGATTACTTTAGCCCAGTCTGGTACAGCTGAGCTTGGGAGGGTAATATTGGACATGACTTGTCTTATCAAATCAACTTGATCTGGTAAAAGCAATGATAGGGAATTTCTTATTGCACCCTTTGAGAGAAATAATGGGGTTTGTTCTTCAACACCCAATTGTGCAATTGTAAAACAAGCCAACAATGATATAGCCTGCTAGCAGGCGTTGGTTGGCTGTTTTTAGGTCGTTTTATGGCGAGAATCAAGTGAGAATCCCAACGAGGGTACCATCTTAGACAGGTCAAAATTTGGTCTGGAACGAGTGACAAAACAAGGGGGTCAAATTTGACCCGTCCAAGATGGCACCTGCATTGGCATTCTCGCTTGATTCTTGCCATAAAATGACCTAAAAACAGCCAACCAATACCTGCTAGCAGACTAAAAATTATACTTTATAAGTGAGTAAGTGAGATTTCTTAAATGTGAACACAGCCACAACCAAAGTGAACTTGCAGATATATAACATTTTTGATGAGATCATACCACAGCTCCAAAAATGAACAATTTGTCTATACTTAATATCAATCTTATACAGTGATGTAATCTTATAAGAAGATGACATCATCTGGGTGGAGTATTTCAGTAAAAAACAAATTTTTTCAGGGTGTTTATTTTTTAGGGCAGACAAAAAATTTCTATGACTTGGAAAATATTCCTCCTGGAATTTATTATTTGTTTATGACTGTCTCCATGGAAATTTAAACCTTAATGGCTGCAGCCCTTCACCCTGTAATACCTACCATTATCCATTTGCGTTTGCTGCGTATCACTGCTTGCTGATGCTACATTTGAGGAACTACTGGAACTTGTACTCTCTGGAGGTACAACGGGTACATCAACAATTTGTTCTGAAGATGGATTGTCATTCTGTGGAGTAGGAATATTACATGTATAAAATGAGCTAGGGTATCATAAATAGATATGGTTTGTTTCAAAAAAGCAGTCTGGTTCCATTTCTAAGCATTTTGATTGGTTGATCATTTTGTGTGATTTTATTAGTTGAATCAGGCAGGGCTTGAAATTGTGACCAGGTGGTTGCCTGGGTGACCACAAATCAGGGCCGGGTGTCAGGGCTGCAAATTGTGCCTGTATGAGTTTCTTTTTTTTCTTTTCTCATTTGTGGCTCAAATTTTAATTACTTTGACACCCAGTCTGTAAAATGCAACTAAAATTGGAACTGTTGACCAAAATGTGACCCAACTGACAGGAAAAAATTAACACTGTATGCATTGCTATGCTTCCTCAAAATTCAGCTATCCTTTGGCTTCCTTGCCTCGAATGTTTAACTTTCTGGTTCAAGCAAATTAACATTACAGTTTTCTTGCATAAAATCGCCAATCGCAACAGTGAATTTTGAGGTCACATAGCAATGCATACGGTGGTAATGGGATATGTACCACTGACAGAAGCAGAGCCTTATGTTGCACGAAAAACCTGCGAGAGAATACTTTGATAATCTCGCATCTACGCTTACACCATGTGAAAACTGGAGCAAAGCATTGAGGCAAGCATAAATGAAACAATGCAAGGCAAGTGTGCGCAAATGATCAACATTGATTGGGCTTGTTCTGTAGATACCAGAGCTGAATGGAATAGGATAACCTTATTGTATAGATCCAGTCTCATTGGCACGGTCCCACAAGCTGTATAGCTTTAATTTAAACCGTGGATAAATAAAGTTATTATTATTATTATTATGGAGCACAGTTGACGTAATTTAATAGAGATAAAGAATTAGAGACAAAAGATTCCAAGTGACACAAAGAGTGAAGCTAACACTGAATACAATAGTTCCGGCACCTACAGAAAGCACCCATTGATTAGGTGTTTGCGCTTGCATTTGCTCGATTTACACTAGACGCAAGCGCAAGGAAACACAATTTTCTTCCACTTGCATCTGCGCTTGCATTCTAGTGTGAACCACAAAAGGGAAATGTATGAGTTTGATATCCTTGCACTTGCATTCCAGTGAGAACCCGAAATAAGAGTTAGTTCCCTACCTATAATGCCTTGTCACTTGTATAATGAGATATTTTAAGGGGGCTCAAAAGCAGTCGCAAATTCGCTATTATTTTAGCGAAATGACGCTTGTTGTAAATACCTCAGACTCATGTATGAAGCCTACGGGAGCTTCCGAACCATCATCCATAGATAACGGTATATACCCCTGCGTGGTCTCATCTTCGTCGTCTTCGCTACTGCTCCCACCAGACTCCGTTCCAAACAAGGCCGGCGATGGGTCTTCGTCAGTCTCCGAATTCTCAGAGTCCTGAGGAATGTCCTTAGGAGATACCTGTGGGGTCATCGGAGCTTTGGAATCATGGATATCGGCAGGAAATGACATGAATTTTAGCAAAGTTTTGAGATGAAACCAACATCCATCTGTTTTCTACTTTGTTTTGTTGCCCAGCGGTTGCATGTTTTCCCGTGATCCTGTTCGGGCATTTCCCACAGGGAGCCAAATAGATATTTTCGACCGCGCTTCCCGAAAAGAAAAATAATCGGGAAAACTTTTATTTAACCTACGAGCAGAGGTTTCTTTCTGTCAGTCTTTTATCATAGCAAAGTCGTTCGCGTTTCTGGTATTTTGCGTGGTCGTTTTATTTCGTGTGGCTATTTATTTCGCGTGGTTGTTTTGTTTTAGTGTAAAACAGTAAAACAACCATACCACGCAAAGCCAGACACGCGAACGACTTTGATAAAAGACTGACAGAAAGAAACCTCTGCTCGCGGAATTTCACGGGGATCCCTGAAATTCCTGGTGAGCAATAACGATAACCAAGACTAGAAGCAAGGTAAGTTTCATGGAATTTTATTTAAAATTTCCTGCAACTTTATAAACTCTCGTATTACTTAGTCTGGTATTGGTCTGGTATTTCAGTGTTGAAATCATAGCCGAATATGACTGTAGAATGCATAAGTGTTTCCCTACAGTGACGTTATAAGGACCAGTGTCTATATTAGTTCCCATGTGTTAGCTTTGGGTCACCTGTGGGCAACAAATTGAGCCTTTTTAAGGGACGGACCATTATTTTTCTGAAGGGGGGGGGGGGTCGGAAAATTTTGAAATAAATTGTTTGCAGAGCCATAATCACTGAAATAAATTGTTTGCAATCGTAGTAAACAGAAAATAAATTGTTTATAGAGAGGATTTCAACTGTGACATCTCCGGCCATCTTGGGACACTAAATTTCAAATTTTCCCTGGGGCCAGCCATGCCCCCACACCCCCAAGGCCCTAAGCCCCCAGAGCCGAAACTTCATTTTCTCAACAACAACAAAAAAGGAAACACTGACTGGAGATAGTCAATACCCACATTTCACAATTTCTCATTTCAAATTACGTTGCATTCATTTGAATAATATTTCTTTTTTTGGGTTGCTTCTTTATTCATATATCCCTCGGTGCGTAGCAGAAAATCAAAGAATGGATACCTATGGGAATGCCACGTGATCTGAAATGGGAAACATTACGCCCAAGCCGAGGTCTTTTAATGTGTGTATGCTAGTGTTTTACACTTTATTTTTCTTTTAATGAGTAGTTTCGTCATCATGACCAAGAACCATGAACGTGGTTCCTTGCCGATTGCCATCTATTTCCCTGAGCATGGGCCTCGCGTCCATGCTGCCGGCGCAAAATGGATTTTGGGCTGGCGATATTTATAATCTTAAAACTGTCTCGAATCAAGCAGGCAATTTTTTTATTGCTTTGTGCCTGATACTCGCAGACTTTCTAAACAAACGTTTTTGAAGCCGCGTTTCAATAAAGTAAAAAAATTATTAAAATTATCTAAAAAATAAATTGTTTGCAGAAATACCGCTACCCTAAAAAATTGTTTGCAGCTACATCCTCTTAAAACTAAATTGTTTGCAAGGAAAAATCCCCCCCCCCAAAAAAAAAAAAAAAAAAACCGCATCCCTGTTGTGGACCTCTGGAATTCAGGGAGGGTTACTTTAGTACAGAAATAAGATTCCAGGGTGGGTAATCAAGCAATTCGCTGGTGGAAGGAAACTTTTTTCAAGTTATTATAGATATGTCATTTCTAAATGTGTCCAAAACATTATTTGTAACATTGTATACAGTAAACACTTGCTAAGAACAGCCCATTTCAGGGTCAATGTAGACTAAAATATGAAAATCCGCGAACGAGGTGTTTTGCCAAGCTGGATCCTGATAAACGGTCAGCCTGAATAGAACTTCCATATATACACTGTAAGGTTCTTATAAAATAGGTATCTAAAATGACAAATTTCAGCTATTGATCAAGACTGTCGCGGTCGCGGTACGGAACCTGGCCTGCTGTAAATCGCGTAGTCGCGGTACGGTCACGGTCGCGGCGCAGAACAGCTTTGTGGCGGTACTTTTCACAGTCATACGAAATCTGCTCTACTTCTAGCGTTCCACAAGTGGCACACTAATCGGGGACACCTATATCTAATGTAAATCTAATGGTAAATAGATTTCTTATTAGCGGGTGTTTACTTAATAATTGCTTCACGATTTCCTGCTCTGGAATATTGCGCGCACGTGTCTGAAGAAGCAGCGCACACAGTCAGCGCCCGCACAAATCAAACACCTTGCCAGCGGCATAGCGCGGTAAAATTAGCTGCCATTTTGTTTATTTAGGGTTTTTGCGTCGGTCGAGCCGGAGCGAGTTGTTTTGAGTGCGTTTGCTTGTTAAAAATCCGACAAGGATACGAAAATTCGCAGAGGAAACTATTCTAACGCCTTGATATGAATACTTCACAATACAAACCTACTCTATGATGGGAAACAAAGTAGGAAAATCGTCGAAAAAGAGGACTTCATGGGAACTCAACAAATCGACTACGGCGAATCTTCCGTCTCGGCCGTTAAAACATTTGCGTGTCTTCCCGCAAGACACAAATGGGCATTTATCTAATACCCCTAGAATAGTAGCTCAACTACATCACCGTAAGAGTGGACAGTTTAGAATAGACTACGGGGAAGAAATTCGCTGCTGTGTTTTCGCGCCTGACGATGAATGCACTTTGTTGACAACTTCAAACCCTTGTGGTCCAAATGTGAGACCTGAGGAAGGTCTTGGCCACTTTCGAGTATTTGATATTCCAACGGGGATGTGCAGGAAAGAAATCATCACGTATTATTCACAGGAATGCGATATTTCATCAGATGGGGACTCGATCGCCTTCGTTATGAACGCGACAAAAGGTGAAGTTGCACAGCTAAAGCGAAATAGAACTTCAGTGAGTGGTGTATCGGAACGGGTTGAGAAATTCCACCCCGAATGTAATGGTCTTATCGGTCAAACCATGATCTGTAAGTTCTCCCCGGATGCGTACTTTCTCTTGAGTGCTGCCTGCGTGGATTTTCACACGATCAGAGAAACTAATGAACTCCGAGTTTGGAGCGTCAAATCTATGGATCTTATTAAAAGTGTTGTTTTGCGTGATTTGTCGGATTTCTGCGGGTTCGTAACGAGCTGTAATTTCTCCCCGGATGGCACTTTCATAGCGTTTTCAACATCCCAAGAGCAGCTATGCGTTCTGAAGACAAAAACTCTCGAAATTGTCAGTGTGTTGAGAAAACGCTGCCGCGGGAATAAATGCTGGTGTGTATTTGACCCGCGGTATAGAAATGGAGTGCTGGCATGCTGCCTGCAAGATGGGAGAGTCGAAATTTGGACGCGGATAGATGCCCCACCACACCCTAGTCTAGGCTGTGAACCCCAAATATCTTACACCTGTCATAAGGAACAGAGAGTAACTTCCAGCGCAAGGCTATATTCTTGCCAATACTCTCAAGATGCGAGATACTTAGCCATGGGAACCTCAGAGTCGAATGTCATTCTATTAGACCCTGATACGTTAACCACTCTTATGGTGTTAGATTGTAAGGCAGTATCGCTCCCTAATGAGGGCATGATTCAAAGCGCAATAGTTCACTGTATTACCTTCTCAAAATCTGGCCAGTACCTTGCCGCAGGGTACAACGATGGTGTCGTCAGGGTATGGTCTCTACCAGCGAGATTCGACCTACAAAATATTTGCCGCACTGCTGTCTTGCAATATGTTCCAGCAAATAGAATATATCTACTGCCTATTCCTAATGCCCTCAAGAATTACCTTCTATATTGGCCTAAATAACAAACTAAATCAAATTTAAATCATAATTACATTTCAGATTTTAATCTCTATAAAAAATGTTCTCTATGTTTCAAACTGTATATTCTTTGAGGTTCATTTTCGATTTGTCATTGTAATTAATGAACTTTAAAGAGCAAAATGAAGGCAGATCTAAGATGCCTTTGCTGGGAATTTAGCAACCTTATAATCATGTCCATTAGTTTATCAGTGGGATCTAGAAAAAAATCATTCTATCTTGAGCTGCTGAAATTACTATAAACTATCAGATCAAGACATGTAATGCTAATTTCTGTAGAAAATACAAGTTATTTGTTAGCTTTATTAAATTTTTTCCCCATTTCATTATCTGTCAAGTTTATTGGTTTTTAATGAAATAGGTGCTCCTTGTGAGTAGCTTTTGAAACACTGATATTCCGCATTTTGAGTTTACCCTTAAATTGCTATAATAAAAAGTTGTATTAGCCAGAAGAAGAATATTTTGCTTCAAGGTGTAAAATAATAAATTATTGTGGAAGGGCGGCATTTTATTTTCCTCCAAGACACTGATTCAATTAATAATTGATGAAGTTTGCTAATATAGTATGCTTTTGCTTAACCTAAAATATACCTCCCTAAGCACAGCTATCATGATTATATCAAGCTAAGAATGAACCCAGACATAGACTTCGTCAGACATTGAAATTGCAAAATGTGTTATTGAACATTAGCTTTCCATACCTAATGAGTTTTATTTCAAGTGGTGTATAACATCCTGCTGAGTAGTGTAAAAGGTTTTTAGATTTGATTTTATAGCTATATTGATATAATGCCACATGGCCAAAGCTCTGCCTTTCCTCATTTTACTTTCAAGAACACAGTTAATTTAAAGCTGTATTTGGAAATTTGCTTCCCTGATTTTTCAGACTGATAAATTCTAGAATGCCCAGCAGATGTCTTAATCTAATATCAATACTATTTTGTGTTTTAAAACATTTTTGTATTTCATTCCTTTAAAAAAAACCTCTTAAAATCAAATAGTGAGAATTAGGACTATTTTTCTCTAAAGATATTGCAGTTAATAAACATATGCTTAATTGTTAATATAAGTTCACTTTGGGAAACCAAAAAGGTATTAAGTCATAAAACATGATCACATTTTATTCTAAAGTCTAAATAGATGGTTAAGATTCTGTAAATTAGTGCAGAGTGTATCTTTAAAATTGTGGTTATTATAAACCAAACAGAACATTTCAAATCTCCTATGGTATAGCAATTACTATTTGATTCCAAGCTTCCTCACAAGCAATACTTCTGATATTCCTGCTGTTTGACCTGAAATGTTTTTCGCTTCCTCAGAAACAGTCTTTAGTCTTAGCTAGTGAATAATTTCTGATTTTAATCTAATGAAGCCATTGCTGGCCAAATATTGGATGTTTCGTCTCTTTATTTTATCATAAGGGAAAGCAATACTTTTTCTCGTGGATGTTTTTGTTCAAATTGGTGAACATATGAGGAAATTAGGCTTAAAGGTGTCACATTAAAGCTTGTGGTTGGATAAAATTAAAGGTCATTTGCAATGGTAAATAATTTATGCCTAGTACCAAGTTTGCTTTAAAATAAAAATTAAACAAAAGCTAACTCAGAGCTTAAAGAAATTATTCAAAGCTAATGAATGTATAAATTCTCTTATACAGTGTTTGAAGTAACAAAATTAACACAGACATCACTATATAATAATGACTTCTGACGACTACTTGGAGCAAAGTTTTATTGCAATTATTTACTATGAGAAGACACTATTTAGAATAAATGTATTGACACAATCCAAACAAAACCCAGTACTTAATCTAAAGCATTATAAAATAAATGTGGAGAATCAAATGCAGGGAAGTCAACTCTCCCAGTTTTGCCGGGAGTCTCAAGATTTTTCTCTTTGTCTCCCAGGAAAAATTAAAGATGACTGCCATACATTTGCTGTATTTCTCCCAGGAGAATTGCAGGAAATTTTGCCATTTCAAGGCAGTCTCCAGATTTTTAAAGTTCTGGTATTGACGCCCCTGCAAATGCAATATTTTATTTAGTTCAACAACGTCTTTCCAAAAGTGGAAAGACTATAAAATTAGGCAATGATGTTAGAACCATTATGTTAGAACCATTAGCACCAACCATCTGTTCCTATTGTCAATTTAACAACAATGTGTGATTCCACAAATTATCCATTCAGCTTCCAAAGAAGGGGTTTGAGATATGACCTCACCAACCACAACCCCTCTGGATTTTCCAGTGAAAAATACAGTGATTGTACGAAGAAAAGGAAAATTGAGCCCCCCTTTGGAAGGGCATCAATTTTTAGATAGATTAGATAGATAGTTTTATTAATTTTACCATTGCAGCCATAAGGCGGAAAATTTACAATATATACAAATTGGAAGAAAAAACTATAGTAAAAACAAAATTTATATAAAGTAATGGCCCGTTTGCTCCCTGATACGATCTGTTGTCGAGTATGGTTGTGTTGTGTTTTCTCATCTCCCGAAGTACCTTTCGCAGTCAATCGAAAAAATTCAGAAACGTGCCCTGAATATCATATACCCTGGAACTGACTATGCCATTGCGCTAGACATGGCAAGTCTTTCTTCGTTAGAAGCCCGCAGGCACAACTTATGTGAACGATACATCGATGACCTAAAGCCTGGCAACCCTGTGTTTGAGCTTATTAAATCAAGGACAGTGGCCATTCCCTCAAATTACAACTTGCGATCGGGGGCCACGCAAAGGGTCACCGTTGCCAAAACTAATAGACTCAATGACTTTATTTCTGTAAAATATTGTAAGTAGTTCCATATTTGTATTTTTCCCTTTCCATAACCCAGTAATTCAGTCTCTTCTATATAGAGCTGCGAGTGGGAAGTAATAAACATATCATTCATGGCCCGTGTAAGAACTACCCAAGCCAACGGCAGAGCATGTTGGAATGCAATTATTTTCTATTGAAAATATCGGCGATTTCATTGGCTTAGACACAAAAATTGGTCAAATTACCATGAAAGAAAGACTTTTCTCAGGATTTATGGTAAGATATAAGCACATGTGGTACTCATATACAGGATATACGATTTTAAAGACTTCGTATATTGGGAACCTAGCGTGAAATGTGATTCTCTTTCCTTTGTTTTTCTTTAATCTGATTGGTCTGGAGAGTTATTATCGCCATATTTTCTCAAGCAAGTGTCGAAATCAATAATTGTTTCACTTGTATTATGTTACTAGTCATGCACAACTTTCTGTGGCAAACAAATGGAACACATCCTATGTGCGGAACCCTGAATGCCGTAGAACAAGAGTTTCGGTTCCTTCTTGCATGGATAATTACTTAAATAATAATAATAATAATAATAATCTTTATTTCTTAAGATAAACAGTACATATCCTAAGTTACAAAATTGAAATAAATATCTATCTAAATTACACTATATACACGATTAAAAATATACAAAATTTAAAAACTATTCCTATATACCATATTTAAAAATATCCTATTACTAAAAGCATTCTTGAATCTGTCAGTTTGAATCTAGGGCGTATAGTTGATTTTTTTCTTAATTGATATTTGGTGTCTTTTGTCTTAGGTAAAATTGAAAACAGGGGACATTCTGGGTCATTCGATCTTCTTGCGTATAGTTTCTTCTCAGCCTTTTCTAAAAGATCTCTTATCTTTATATGCTTGGACGTATACTCCTCTTAAAACTTCGATCTAGGAAATTCTGTATAACGGTTAGATCTGTATCGGAGGCTCCATATACCGGCAAAGCATACATAAAATTAGGCAGAACTATAGAATTAAACAAGTGATCTATTTCCACTTGGCTCATTCCCTCTTTGCGCAATGATCTTATATAAAATACTAAAATTAAATTTATATAGTATATATAGAGAGTTGAATATTCAATTCACTATTCCATTGCTGATTTCATTATTCAATCCAAATGCATTTTTCAATTCAATATTAAAAATATAGCTTTTGCAAATCGAAACTCGCTTTTTGTCTACGCACGTTTTCTTTTGCACTTTGGCGCCTGTGTGTCTGTTCTCGAAACATTCTGCACGCTTTTTGCTCCAAAAGGGCGTGCGTTGCCATAGAATCATAGACAGAGAACGAGATTTGCAACGGCTATAACGTGATCGTGAGCCAATCAGGAACGAGTCCCCGAGAAGGGATTGCGTGACCTGAACACGATTAGTAACGGGATTTCACAGACGCTACTAATCCTCTTGTGGGTTAGTAGCGGATGTACACAGGCTACTGATGCTAAGACTTATCTAAATATGATTTTAATTGTTTTTCTTCGAGATAAAATGCGAGAAAAAGAAGGAATAAAAACTCAAAATTCTATGCAAGTTCTATACAGGATCTCCTTCACGCTTATGATCTTTGTTTAAGGTCTCTGTAAAGGGACAAATTTAAAAATCCATAATATGACTTTTTATCTGAAATTCATTTTAACCTCAAATGACGCGTCGACTCTCATTTTCTGTAATTTTAAGAGGCGTTGTCTGTAAGGATCGAGGAAAGTTGGAAATCGGCCCAGAAATCAAAATTTTGAAACTCTGTACGAATAAACCTTACTATATGCCCCATTCATCAGTATAATTTATTTTTTCTAAATCTCTTTTTTCTCTTGTGGAGGCGCGTTTTCGTTAAGGGTGTAATTTTGGCTGAGAAAAACAAAAAAGAGGAAAATTTCAAAAATCTATAAAATAATGCAGAAGAATTTGAAGCTAACGAAACTTGGTCCAGATGTTAACAGTAGTCTGTAGTCTATGAAGATATATATTTCGTTGAAAATAAAAGTATTTTTCATTTTGGAAAATTCCCTGAAAGATCGCCTATTTTTCTAATACTTGTACTGTCAGCGAGTATGGGCGATTTGTCAAAGCACATCTCGAGTAGTGGGTTGCTTTGGGGTGATTTATTTATATCAATCAAAAGTGCTTACATTGTGGAAGTTTTTGGTGTATTCACTTTGGTGGGCCGGGTTTTTCGATTTGACACAAAGTGCCTCAAACATACCCCAAATTCGACTTTTCTGGATCAGATCACTAGAGTCACTGAAGGGAGACTGGGGGCGCGTTACAAAATATTTCTTATTTTTCACGAAAACATTTTATTTTAACCACAATGAACCAAGATCGAGTATCAAATACTTATATTTTCCCTATGTTTTCAATTTACCGGAATTCTTGGTGTTCACATGACGTCATCAAAATCCTAACTTTAAATGTATGAACTCTATGAAACTGTACTTTTCGGACCAGCTACAGTTCCCACACCAAACGTAATCGGATTCCTGTTTTTAACACCTGAGATATCAGTGCTGCAATTTCTGTCACGCAACACCAGTCACGCTACTTTAGGCATTGATTTCTCGCAGAAGCTCATAAGTTACTTATGAGCTTCTGTTTCTCGCCATATTTCAGGCAATTCTTCCGTATGGAGCATTCGATGAAAGGCAACATCCTATGCAACTAAATCACGTTTTCGACAATAATAGCGTCATATTGTGGGCGCTGACGGCACATTTGGTAATTTGACCGCCATGTGGGAGTCCCGGGGGGGACTCCCGCATGGCGTCAGCCAAAATGACACCCTTAACGAAAAAGTGCCTCCACAAGAGAAAAAAGAGATTTAGAAAAAATAAATTATACTGATGAATGGGGCATATAGTAAGGTTTATTCGGACAGAGTTTCAAAATTTTGATTTCTGGGCCGATTTCCAACTTTGCTCGATCCTTACAGACAACGCCTCGTAATGAACTTTTCCCGCTTTTTTCTAGTACTTAAAGTTAACGTCAAATTTTCATCTCCACGAAGCTCCTAAGATATCGACGTCAAATTTCTGTGTCGTTAGAACATGATAACACCTAAAAATTCGTGGATCCCAGATAGTTTTAGGTGGCATTTTCAGGAATGCTGGGGATATATTTATAATCCATCATCCCAATGGTGCATCTGGACATGTCTCTTCATTCCAGGCATCGGAAGATACAGAGACCAAAAATACAAGTTCTCAAAAGAAGCCTTGCAACAGTTTTGACTACTTGGGTGGTCACTGTAAAAATATAAAATTCGGGCAATGTAAATTCCCCTCGGGCTTACTTCTAGACCATTCATTCAAGCGATACAGACGCGTCTCTTACAGACGATATTGCCCGAAACTGAACCCGCTTAGGGGTGGACCATTAGAAATTGGGGGAGGGGGGTGGCAATTTTTTTGTGCATGAATTTTTTTTTCGGGGATCAGGTTGTGCAAGAATTTTTTTTAGGAATTTATATCATGTTTTTTACTAGCTTGGATCTCTGCACGATTTTTTTTTTGGAAGGATTGGCCTTGCTCGAATTTTTTTTTGGGAATTGCCACCCCCCCCTCCCCCAATTTCTAATGGTCCACCCCTTAGATGACACGATAACGTTTTATCTGTCAAAACTAGAAGCGATTTCAGAATAGTCGTGACCTCCAGGCCAAATCAGTAAATCTTCAGACATTTTCGGTGCCATATATCGTAAGTAAGTAAGTAAGTAAGTAAAAGCTTTATTTATACACGGTAGAACCTTCAGGTCGAGACTATAATAATACTCGAGAAATCTATTTACAAATATTCAAAGGAAAAAAAAAAATACTACAAATATATAAATATATAATATGAATAATAATAATAATAATAATAATAAAAACACCTGCTTTTCAAGGATGCCGTGTCACTTAGAGGCCGTGCGTGACCCCGTCTTTAAATTTAGTTAGCGATGGAGATCGCCTCAATTCAACTGGTAAATCATTCCACAGTGCCGCTCCACTGTAACTAAAGCTTCGTTTGCCATACTCAGTACGAGGGAGCGGCACCGTTAACTTGTTTTCAGAATTCCTTAAATTATAACAAGAATTGTCTCGCCAGGAGAATTTAGAAGTGAGATAGCTCGGAGTAAGGTTATTGAGTGTTTTGTACATAAATAGTGATTTAGTTACTTTGCGTTGATCACTCAAATTAAACCAACCAAGCTCTCGAAATAGCGTAACGGCACTGGTATCGTAGCTAGAGAAGGTTATGATACGCGCAGCGCGATTCTGGAGCTTCTGGAGCTTATCACTAAGGCCCCCGGCACAGTTGCCCCAAACAGTACTGCAATAGTCGAAATGTGGTTGGACAATAGCATTGTACGTAGTAAGCAGGGTCTCGCGGGGAACAACAGACCGAATACGTTTAATGGCACCAATGCCAGAAGAAATCTTTTTAGATATACTATTAATATGTTCCTCCCAGCCAAGATTTTTATCGATCATGACACCAAGTGATTTCGTACAAGGTACTTGACTGACCGGAGTGCCATCAATAGCAAGGCTAGGAGAACCCGGTAGGTGGGCTAATCTTTGCCAGGAGCCAATGAGAAGAAACTCAGTTTTAGTCATATTAAGTGTCAACTTATTTGCGGCTAGCCATTTATTAATACCGTCCAGGTCCTCATTCATATGCACATTGATGACCCCCAGGTCGTCGCTGGCAAACGTTATACTGGTGTCATCAGCGTACATTCTCGGCTGGGAGTGCAACAAGCAGTTTGGCAGGTCATTAATATAGAGTAAAAACAACAGTGGGCCAAGAATTGTTCCCTGGGGGACCCCACACTTCACAAAAGCTGGTGAAGAATTTTGACCGTTAACCTGACATACCTGAGAACGATTACCCAGGTACGAGGCAAACCACTGTAAAGTTGTGCCATGAAGGCCAAAATAACGCAACTTTGACAAAAGAATATTATGGTCAACTGTGTCGAAGGCCTTTTTGAGATCCAGAAAAACAACAGCATTAACACAACCCCTATCAATGTTTAACGACCATGAATCAGTGGCTTCCAATAAGGCTGTAACAGTAGAGTGCATAGATCTAAAGCCAGACTGACAACTGGTAATTAAGTTATTATCATTAAGGTATGCATAAAACTGATTGTATACAATACGTTCAAAAACCTTGGCAATGGCAGGAATGATTGAAATAGGTCGATAATTAGACAAATCAGATCTTTCCCCAGAGTTTTTATACAGCGGAATTACTCTGGCGTTTTTCCATTCTGTAGGAAAAACGCCAGTGATGACAGATTGGTTAAAAATAGCACAGAGTGGTCTGGCAATAAGATCAGTGCACTCCCTTAAAAGTCTGGCAGAAATGTTGTCCAGCCCAGTCGCCTTGGTCTTCGATAACTTAGACAAAAGAGACAGTACTTGCTGGCTATTGGTTTGTTGCAACTGGAAGCATTTCTCAGTAGGTGATAAATAGTCATCAAAACAACAATCTACTTCCTTTACACATTTAGCAAGCTCAGGACCTATCTCAGAAAAATAAGTATTAAAGACCTCAGCGACATGGGCTGGATCACTCATCACTTCGCCATTGACATTTACACTATTGATTGTAGCCTTATTACTTTTACGGCCAGTTAACTGATTAATTGTTTGCCACGTTTTACGAGAATTTCCCTCAAAAGTTTTAAAAGAATTTGTATAATACAAGTTTTTAGCGTTTCTTATTTTTTCATGAACTTGGTTTCTAAAAGTCCTATATGCACTCCAGTCAGCTGGTTTATTGGACTGGGTGGCTTTTATTTTAAGACATTTCTTGGAATGAATGAGTTTTTTAAGTTCACTATTTATCCAGGGACTCTTACAGGCACGGGTGCGTTTGGTGGTCGTCAGTTTGGTGGTCGTCAGTGGTTAGCAGTCCCAGTTTAACTAGAGCGCACAAAAACACACCTGAAAGTTCCTGCTAATATTACTTCTCAATCCGTAAATTAACTAGAATAACAGTCAACATCATTTAAAATTGGAATGCACTTATTATCCTACGCTTGCTCCAAGTCGTCCTCTATGTTTTTCCTGGAACGACGGACTTTGGGAAAGTCTATTATTATCCTATTGCCCGTGTGCCCGGAGAGTGAGCGACGAGAAACACCAGTAAACACCCGCAATAAGAACAGCCCATTTCAGGGTCAGCTTGAATAGAACTTCCATATTTATACTGTAAGTTTTAATAAAAAATCTTAATCCATTTGTTCTTATGTATTGCGCACCATCGCCATGAATCGTTTTTCTTCTTCGCATATCCAGGAGTTACAAGACCGTGTGATAGAGCTTAATAGTGTAATCCTAGCGTTTATACAAGTGGCCCCTGAACTTTATTCTCTTTATACTAGAACATCCACGTCTCCAGTCTTTCTGCTTATGAAATGAAGGCAACTCTTGTGTCGTTTTTCCTGATCGCCTGTTCAGCTTCTCAGTGCGTTTCTCTCCAGCCTAACATTGTGCTCGTAATGGTGGATGATCTCGGATGGAGCGATGTCGGATATAACAACATAACAACCTTGAAGACGCCGAATATTGACCGCCTTGCAACGGAAGGAGTTATACTAGAGAATTATTACGTACAGGCACTCTGTACTCCAACCAGAGCCGCGCTACTGACCGGAAGATATCCTATTCATACAGGTTAGTTTTCTCAGGGCAAGGCTTCGACGTGCACGCGATTGACAGGAGTAAGAAACTGCCCTTGCCTCGTTGAAGATCATGAGCCCTATTCAGGAAAGTGAAAAGCTCGTTGTCAACTCATGGATATGCGAAAGCGTAAAAAAGAGTTAGAATTGGGGCACTATACTCTGGATAAATATGTTACTTACCGGCTGGGAAGTCCGTATAAAAGATCACCCCTAAAAGAGACCAACCCCCCGTGAAGTTACGACGATCATCCCAGACCAAAAAATATGGGAGTCCAACCTCCCCCCCCCCCCCCCCCACCCCCCAAGGGGATTCAGTTGATAAAGTGGCGTGGCGAAAAGTCTTATCGGTTGCTTGTTTTTCAACCGGGGAGTATCCAGACCTATTTTGTTTTTGGAAGCCACCCCGACAAGCTTGTGACCCCGGCAGGCCTGAAAAGCCATTTAGCGACAATTGTCGCGAGCTAGATCTACAAAATAGTTAATAGCGGCTAGATACACGAATATTTTCAATATTTCGCGAAAAATTTGGTAGCCAGTGCTTCGGCTTAGGTTACAGTCAGATACGCCCCTGTCAAACCAATCAAATTTTGAACTAAACGCAGCTGTGTATAGTAATCACGTGCTTACCGCGTGATAGTGCTTTTACTTTGCTTGACTTGCAAAGAAACCAGCCACGTGCTGACCGCGTGAAGTGATTATACTTGGGTTGTGATTGGCTGACGAGGAAGCCATTCAGCAGCAACTTGTTTTTTCTCTCATTCATGATTGGTCAATATTGCTGATATTTTAGTAAATTTGCTCATGCTTCTATTGTTTTCCATCAAATTGTTTCGTAGGGATGCAAACAGGAGCAGTGACCCCAACCGAACCCTATGGCCTCCCGCTACAGTTCACTTTGCTGCCTCAAAAGCTGAGGGAGGCTGGTAGGTATCGTAAATGTCGCATGTTTGGATTGCGTGACGTCTAAGAAAGCCCAACTTCAAAAACACCTTTACCGGCAGACATGCATATCTTGGCTGACCATTCATACACGAGGACGCAACTCCTTTTTCTCCGCTAAGATGAAAGAATGTTTTCAGTGGATTGGTTATCGAGCCCGCACTCCGCTCAACTCACACAGTTCAGTTTAGTTCACCAGTGCAGTACAGGGAATTTTTGAAGAAGCTAATTCATGGGAAAAGCTGAATTTTCCAAGGTACACGAATGCCGGGGAAGTACTCAAGATTCACATGGATAGCTTTGGGAAATCCGGACACTTCCAATTCTTCTACCATGGGAAATTCAGCTTTTCCTATGGATGGGTGCAGTGCGTGACAGTGCATGTTTAGCTCATTCAATTTGAACCAATCAGGTCATTGACATTCATTGCCTTAGTGTTTCGCCTAGTGCAGTCGCCTGGTTTTCTGTAATGACCTGCGATACTATACCATTTGCGTTCAACACATTTGCGTTCCGATTTTTTCACGTAGGTTTAAAAGCAGGGATCAAACGGTGATGAGAGCTAGAGTGAGTTCCAACTATGATCCACTCTCATCTCCTCTCACGAGAAGCGATCAAACGGTGATGAGAGTTGATGAGAGTCGGCGTGAGCACTACAGTCCTGTCCGCGGAGGAAGGTTTGCAGTTCAGGAATCAAAATGAGCGTGTACTTCTTTTGGCGGCAGCTGCTGACTGAAAAACTCTCATCCGCGCGATCAAAAGGTCAACAACTCAAATTATTATATAGCTCGTATTTATTCCATCAAAGCGCGCGCTCTGATTGGTTCTATCATGGTCACGTGGCGGGCTACAAATTCAATGGACAAATTCCCTCGGAAGCAGTCATTAAGTGTATAGTGTTCAACGTGCATGAGAGCGGATGAGAGTGAATGAGAGTCGATGAGAGTTCGCGATCAAACGGGAAAACTGTCATCACCTCTCATTAGCTCTCATCACCGTTTGATCGCCCCCTGGAGAAACGGTTATTAAGAACTTATTTATACATCATTAAAGTAGGATTTGAAAAAAGAATTATAACAATAGAGGAAAAGACGCAAAAGTTATAGCCTTGAGTTTGGCGACGCAGATTTGTGCTCTAGACACAGTTGGGTGCATTTTGAATTTCGAATGAGTCACCTTAAATCCCAAACTCAAAGCGACGGTTTGAAAATGCTCAACGCGAAACACCGGCTTAGCTGTAAACTCTCCCTTCATCATTTTGTTCCCCGGTGAATTCCTCTGTAGGTTATTCCACACACCTGGTCGGCAAATGGCACCTTGGTTATTACAAATGGGAGTACACGCCGACTTACCGGGGGTTTGACACGTTCTACGGATTCTATAACGATGACCAGGATCATTGGACTCACGAACGCAGCGGGATTCTCGACTTTCGAGATCAAACAGCTCCTGTATTAGACGCAAGGAATCAATATTCGACTAATCTATTGGCAGAGGTAAGTTTTTTTTAGCCATTTCTTTCGCTTATAGCTAAAGATTTTCGCGCTGTAGATTTTCAAAATGTTGCTTTGGGCTTCGGATTTAGTTTTTTCTGTTGCGCCAATCAAAGCATAGGCCAAGGGCGGCCGCCTCCTCGAGAGATTTTGCCACACATTTACTGAATTTGCGGAAGGAAAATTGCAAATGTTCGTTCCACTATCGGGCCCCCCTTTCTGAAATTTCTGGATCCGCCCTGCATCTGTAAGCCAATCAGGTCCTTTTCTGTTTCACCTAGTGCAGTCGACTGGCTTTCTGACGCGACGAAAACCCAGTTGACTGTAATAATAATAATAATATATCACATTTATATTGCGCAGTTATCAATGAGAAATTTCAACTGCGCATTACAAAAGATGTTCGGTTTAAAATTTAAAATTTACATGTCAATGCTAAAAAAAAAAAAAAAAAAAATAAATATTGTAAACAAAGAAATATTTCTAAATTTTAAAATAAATTAAAAGTCAATAAAAAGTCGATAAAATCAATAAAAAGTAAAATGAAAAGGAAACGCAAAAATAACTATTTAAATAAATTTAGAACGCTTTCACAAATAGATGGGTCTTAAGTGCCCTCTTGAAGCCATTGATTGTGGAAATGTTACGAATTTCTCGTGGGAGATCGTTCCACAGCTTCGGCGCAGCAACCTCGAAGGCACGATCACCAAGAGTCTTTTTTGATTTTACCGTACTGTAATTAAGCATAAGGCTGTTATTGCTTCTGAGGGAGTAGTGTTTATCGTGCCTTCTTGAAATGAGATCCGTGAGATACTGTGGCGCCAAGCCATGAATGGCCTTAAAAGTAGTGAGCAGCATTTTGAAAACAATGCGCTGCTTAACAGGTAGCCAATGTAGGGACTTCAATAATGGCGTAATGTGACAAAACTTCGCCTCTTTGAACACTAGACGAGCAGCGGCATTCTGAATGCGTTGCAGTTTCTTCAGCTGATATTCTGCTGACCCAAAAAGAACACTGTTACAGTAGTCAATTCGGCTTGAAATAAACGCATGAATGAGGGTCTCAGTGCAGCTCTTAGTTAAATACTGTCTGATCTTTCTAATATTGTAGAGATGAAAAAATGCTGCTGAGCAGACCTTATTAATATGGTGGTCCATAGATAAATGAGAATCAAACCAGACTCCAAGGTTTTTAACAGGGGAGTTGGGAGTGATTTTAGCGGCACCTACGTTCACATGAGTGAGATTGACTTTATCAAGCTGCTGCCGCGTTCCAATAAGAAGGAACTCAGTTTTGCTCTCATTTAAGAGAAGCCTGTTATGCTGCATCCAGCACTTAATTGCCTCAATAGAATTTTCCATGGCATCAAGAGCATCCGCCTGACCGGTCTCTTCTGCCGGACTGAACGATAAATATAATTGCGTATCGTCCGCGTAACAGTGGACTGATGGTAGATACGCCTTAGCCGTGTCAAGAAGAGAGCTCGCATAGATAGTGAAAAGGAGCGGCCCTAGGCAGGAACCTTGGGGGACACCGCAGCTCAACTCGAATCTCTTCGACTCACATCCCCTTACCGACACCCGTTGCGCACGCCCTGAGAGGTAGGACTGGAACCATTGAAGTGCGGTGCCTTCAAAACCCAACCTGCTGAGCGCCGCCAATAAGATTGTATGGTCGACTGTGTCGAAGGCAGCACTCAGATCAAGTAGTACGAGAAGGGTCACATGCTGCTTGTTCATATTGAGGAGGATGTCGTTTTTAACCTTTAATAAGGCAGTTTCCGTACTATGGTTTTGTCGATAGGACGATTGTGCTATTGGGTACAAGTTGTTAATGACCATATGGTTGTAAGTTTGATTAAATACTGCTTTTTCTGTCAGTTTAGATACTAGGCGAAACGAGGCAAGCACCTGATTGGCTTAGATGGTTTGACTCAGCGGGTTTGACTAGCAGTCGCCTAGTGCAATGCTTTTCACCTAGTGCAGTCGACTGGCTTTCTGACGCGACGCAAACCCAATTGACTGCACTAGGCGAAACAGGGCAAGCACCTGATTGGCTTAGATGGTTTGACTGGTATAGAACAGATAAGACAACAATGAAATCATGTTTGTTAAACTTGTTGCGTGAGAAAGCCGAGTGTTTTACTGCATTTTTCATAATTCTGTGGAATTCCACTTCAGAACCAACAGCCATTATGGCTAATTCCATCAATCTAACTTTGGAACATACAGCTCTTAGTGATCAACCGAATCCGCTCCAGCATTCAATTGCCTTTCTTTTTCTTTTCAGAGAACAAAACAAGTCATCAAAACCCAGGATCCCTCTAAACCAATGTTCCTATTTCTCTCCTTCTTGAACGTACATGAGCCAGTCCAAGCTCCTCAGAGATTCCTAGACATGAACAAACACATCACGGACCCAACTCGACAAGGTTATGCGGCGATGGTCAGCGCTGTGGACGAGGCTGTTGCGAATGTGACCGCTACACTAAAGGACAGAGGGTATGTTCATGTTACCAGTGGCGTATCCAGTTCCAGGCCATTTGTTCTTGTAAGCATGTAAGCCAGCCCAAGAATTTAAAATCAGGGTTCCACGTACGCTTTCTAAATAAAAAAATCCAGGATTTTTCAGGAGGTCTTTAGTTATTTTTCCAGGAGCTCAGGAGTTCTTTTTTAGTAACATACACACTTCAAAAGGAATCTGCTTTACTATAATTGACCGATCTACTGCAATTTACATACTTTCTTTTCTATTTACACTTGTTGCAGTATGATAACAGTGCTGATGTCACAAATGATTTGCAGTCCAAAATCAGATTGACGAAACTGATTCATTCAACTCCATTTGAGTTGAAACATTTTTCCACGAGTTTTCCAGGATTTTCCTTAACTTTCCAGGAAGGAAATGGAAATCCAGGACATTCCAGGATTTCCAGACGCGTATACGAACACTGTAAAATAAACCGCTTCCTTCCCCACGTGGGCCGATACAAAGGACGGGCTGCGCGGGAGACTAGCCTCGAGTCGGCCAGAAATGCGTCAGACATGGATGCTAAATTACCAGATTTAGGCTCAATCCCCTCATCAGTAAAAAAGCAACTGTTGTTCCAACCCACTCACAGGGAATTTCTGCAGAAACCCATCCATGGGAAAGCTGAATTTCCCACGGTAGAAGAATGGAAAGTGTTCGGATTTCCCATGGCTATCCATGTGAATTCCGAACACTTCCCATGCGTGTGCCTTGGGTAATTCAGCTTTTCCCATGGATGGGTTTCTGCAGAAATTCCCTGTGACTGCTAACAGACTGTCGTCTTCTTCTTCGTCTAGATTATGGAACAACACCCTGTTCATTTTCACTTCAGACAATGGAGGTGTTCCAGTGTTCGGCGGCTACAACTGGCCACTCAGGGGTCGCAAACGTTCTCTATTTGAGGGAGGGGTGAGAGGGGTTGGTTTTGTCCATGGTGAAATGCTACAGTCTAAGGGAGAACGGTGTCGCGAGATGTTACATGTCACCGATTGGTATCCGACTATACTCGGATTAGCAGGTGAAGAAATTATTTTTGATTTTTTTCTTTTGTTATTATTATTATTATTATTAGAGTGGTTTCCATATTCCCGTGAAACAAAGTGTAATAGTAAAGAGTACTAGCCCATACAATACAAAAGAGAATAACAGAGTTAGAGCGTAAGAAAAATCTGATATGCTAAAGCGTGTTTCACGGGATTTTGGAAACCAAATATGGTCTATGCCCCTCGGTCATCTGAGCCTCGCATCTGATAAACTTTTAACAGGAATAGACATAAATAACATCGTCCCACCCCTGGACGGTATGGATATCTGGGACACCATATCCAAAGGTGCACTATCCCCCAGAAAGGAGATCCTACTCAACATTGACCCCCCTGACGAGCAACCGGACTGGCTTAGTACCAAGCTACGCGCTGGTGAAGGGACAGCCCTTCGCGCGGGACACTTGAAACTACTTCTGGGCGTGCTGGACTTTCCGAGGTTCAAGCCTCCTGAACTTGGAGGACAGAAATGGGGCGGTAATTCATCCAACACTTCTACCAAACTTGTAAGTAACGAAGAGTCCACTACTACAGATTTCACCGAA
Organism: Scolanthus callimorphus; assembly: GCA_033964015.1. Classification (NCBI taxonomy): domain Eukaryota; kingdom Metazoa; phylum Cnidaria; class Anthozoa; order Actiniaria; family Edwardsiidae; genus Scolanthus; species Scolanthus callimorphus. The sequence goes on from CM066915.1 coordinate 2,356,115, forward strand.
CCGTGTTGCGGGTCGAAAAAAACGTCTACGATTCTACCCGCTCGGGCTCATGTTTTTGTCTGCATTCCTTTCTCCACCATTCTCTTACCCAGAGCTCCCCGGCTCGTCTCCTCGCGGCGGAGGCTCTGGTGACACCAATTGACGCATGCGCGAGATTTGACACAGAGCTGTTGAGAGAAAGATCTTTCTGCGCATGCACCAACGTTTAAAACCAGCCAATCAGCAAAGGTCATCAAATGGATGTCGCCAGAGCCTCCCCTGCGAGCAGACGAGCTGGGGGTACGAGAATGTTTCTCCACGGGCTTGTGTCACGACTGAGTTGACGTCAACAACTCGCCTGTTACAATCTTGAAAATGAAACCAAAGAGACTTAAAATGGGCCACAGCAGAACATGGCTTTTTCCCTCAAATAATTGCCACCAGAGCCTTCCCCGCCAGGTAACGAGCAGGGAAGCTCTGGGTACGAGAATCTCCCCGCGAGAGTGACGAGGCGGGACCTCTGGACTTGTAACATTTTCTTTCTTTCTATTTCCAGCAAAGGATCAAAGTGGCTCTCTATAACATAACCGCTGACCCGGAGGAACGACACGACCTTAGTACTAAATACCCGGATGTGATTGCTAGGTTACGCCAAAGAGTCGAGTATTATAGAAAGAGCACCATGCCGACAGTCAAAAAGCGTCCGGATCCCTTGGCGTATGAAACTGCCAAGAAAAACGGCTACTGGGGCCTTGGAGACGCTCAAACCAAAGCAGTATCCAAGTCGTTAGTAGCTTTGTGTTTACAATTTCAATTTTGGTGGCATGGCTTGCTGTTGAATAATCAACTGGAGGGATGGGTGGAGCGACATAAATAGAGGGAGATGGTAGTTCGATGAAGGCAGCTCATCAACAGGAGCCTCCATCTGTTCTACTGTAGGTCTAGCCATATATGCACAGGACTAGAAGAATCAGGAGCCAATCAACAGGTGGCCTACTAGCAGGCGTTTGGTTGGCTGTTTTTAGGTCGTTTTATGGCGAGAATCCCGATGCGGGCGTCATCTTGGACGGTGACACCCCCTCGTTTTGTCACTCCCCCCAGACCGAATTTGACCCGTTCAAGATGGCGCCCGCATCGGGCGTCTCGCTCGATTCCCGCCATAAAACGACCTAAAAACAGCCAACCAACGCCTGTTAGCAGGCTCATCAAAAGGAGCCTCCATCTACTCCACTAAGTCTAGCAATATGTACAGTAGTAGAAGAGTCAGGAGCCCATCAACAGGAGCCTCTATCTACTCTACTAAGTCTAGCCATATTCACAGGAGTAGAAGAATCAGGAGCCTCAATCTACTCCACTAGGTCTAGCCATATGCACAGGAGAAGAATCAGGAGCCTCCATCTACTCTACTAGGTCTAGCCACATGCACCGGAGAAGAACCAAGAGCCCATCAACAGGAGGTCTAGCCATATGCACAGGAGTAGAAGAGTCTATTTTTAGACTGTGGCTTTAGAATTGAAACGGGAATTATATTTGTACTTTGTGATGTCACTGGGTTCAACGCTTGCAGTGAAATGGCGGCACTGAAATCAGCCATATTTTTTAAAGGGAGCTCGTCATGTTACGCGCATGCTCCAGGAGCGATCACTGAACTATCAGCAAAATTAATAAGACCATCCTATCAGATAACTATTTAAGAATATGTAAAGCTAAAAAGCATTGTCGGATGGATTTAGAAGTAGCGTGATTATATAAGATTTGTTTTCGAGGTTTTTAGCCTTCGCTGGCCATCGTTACGGGACGATACTTATTTGTTTTGAGATGCGCAGAACAGCTGCGCAGTTGCGTGACAGGCTTCCTTTAAAGGCCGATGCCACCGCTCTATGATGCATTGCGCGCCGCGTTGTTTATGTCCATGATGACAACTAAATTTCGCTATAATCTAAAAATAGATTCACCTCCTGTGCTTCGAACGCCCAACAATAGGGGCTTGCACTATTTCAAGATGCAAGATGCAGAGATGCAAAGATGCAAAGATGCGAAGATGCAAAGATGCAAAGATGCAAAAGATGCAAAGATGCAAGGGTATCAAACTACAGCATTAGTGAAAATTCCTAATACAGTGTTGACAGCCGCAATGTCTCATAATAAATACGTTGGCGGTTGTACGCGTGAGCCGAGTATCGATTTATTTAGCAATTTCGCATTATTATACCAATTTTAGAAGCCTCACGATGAAAACAAAAATACCCGGTAACGAGCTATGAACAGATGGAATGGCGCATAAACTACTTTGAACAAAAGAGAAAGTGCAGTTCTGGAAAGGTGTGCTAGCCCAGAACAATCAAGATAATTATCTTGGTTTAAAGAGCCCTTGTCAGCCACTCCTTTCTTATTGTTTTCAGTCGATATGAGACAACGAACAACGCGTAGAAATCTTGACATAGTCTTCTAAAAACAAAGTTTTATTATTCATTCATCGAATTCAATCGCAAATATTGCACTACATTCCCTAAATCTGCCGATGGAAATGGATGCTTTCTCTGTCTCGGTATGTTGCTAGGCTGACAAAATGGAGGCTGACACAGGCTCTTTAAGTTTTCCAAAAATAGGACAAACATGTGACAAGATGATAAATTTATGAAAGCCACGCCCATATAGCTATCCTTTAGGAATGAATTTCATTTTGCCCGTCGAGCACCCTAGGTTTAATACGAGAATCCCCCACGGATGATAAACGCCCTTTTTAAGAAACAACTCATATTCTAAGCACTTTTGAGAATTTAATTATAGACCGTTCGCCTTTATCACTCGCCACCATCTTGGATAAATCTTTTGTTCTCGTATGTGCAGCTCATCATGATTACGAGTTTCCACGGCTGGGGAAAACAATGGATCTTATCTAAGATGGCTGCCGTGTGGAAAAGGCCATTACCTAGGGAAGAGGTCTAAACAATGGTACTTTTTATGAGCCCGATTTTGGAGGTGGTGAATTTTCAACTATTATTTTCTCGAATGGTTCTATACTGTATATTTCGTATATAGGGGTACCAGATTTTCTTGCATAAATGTACTTGCCTCGTGTTGTATTGTAGAGTACGCTGGTAGCCTACCCTTTCATTATGGTCATTATTTTGCGAGATAATTGCAGTACAAAATCGGACTGAATTTTCTTAAAAAGTAGGTTGGTGGTTTCGGGTCATACCCCATCCCCTAAATCGGGTCCCCCTAGAGTACCATTGTCCCCCCCCCCCCCCAGTGATATAGATTTTACATTACAAATTATACAGAGTTATGGTTTTACATTAGAAATTGAATATCGTTTTCCCGTTTATTCGGGTCGCCATCTAAATGGCAAAGAGATAATTTCAGTGTTTTTAATATCAAATAACCCCGTTTGGGGATCGAAAGAACCCTTCCTCGATATACAGAGATATTGTTTTACATTAGAAATTGAATATTGTTTTCCCTTTTATTCGGGTCGCCATCTAAATGGCAAAGAGATAATTTCAGTGTTTTCAATATCAAATAGAAACCCCGTTTTGGGGTCGAAAGAACCATTTCTCGATATACAGAGATATTGTTTTACATTAGAAATTGAATATTGTTTTCACTTTTATTCGGGTCGCCATCTAAATGGCAAAGAGATAATTTCTCGAAATTTCAGTGTTTTCAATATCAAATAACACCGTTTTGGGATCAAAAGAACCATTTCTCGATATACAGAGATATGGTTTTACATTAGAAATTGAATATTGTTTTCACTTTTAATCGGGTCGCCTTTTAAATGGCAAAGTGATAATTTCAATGTTTTCAATATCAAATAGAAACCCCGTTTGGGGGTGGAAAGAACCATTTTCGTTATGCAGAGATATAGTTTTACATTAGAAATTGAATATTTTTTCACTAGTTACGTATACCGAGCCGAGTCGCTTTCTTAAATGGCAAGAGTTAATTTCAGTGTTTTCGATAGCACGAGATCGACTTGCTCGCACGAACCTAGTAGAAAAGAAAACGGCAAATATATTTGCACTTTTTCAGATTATTTCGCTACCAATTTATGGTGCACCCCGGAGAGCGCATATGTCTGCCCCGGAGAAGGCATCCGTCAGGGTTACTGGAAAAAATAACCCTATATATATAACGGCTGCTTGGGCATGCTGTGGTAAAAGTACCACAGGAAGACCATAAAAAAGTATAAGAAGAAACTGGATAAATGCCATATTAAAAGGCTGGATTACTTGTCGGGTAAACCTTCTCGTTTGGTCTCGCCATGGGTATTTTGGCTGGACTGCGTCTCGCCAAAATAGGAACCACGGCTCGACCAAAACTCGCCTGATATTTTTGCCAAATCAAGCCAGATTTGTCCGACTATTTATAATTATATAGTGGGAGCGCTCACGGCTTTCTATGTTGTACTGACTACTTCTTCGTGTGACAGTTCCATGTCAATGGTCGCCAACTCTTTGATTTTTACCACGTCCTCCCCTTCAGGCTTCCCGTCACATCCCTGCTCTGCCCTCCCCCCTGTGGACGATTTAGGCGAGTGGCCGTTGCGGAGACCAAAATGACTGATAATTGTGTCATCTATATCGGCGTCCCCTGTAGAGATAACGAAGAGAAATCAGTATAACTGTTGGCGATGGCTTGTAGACTGCGCAAATTACAATCGTACAGCTTACAATCATGGGGGCTGTTGTCCGGGGGGGATTCCCATTTGCAATATTAAAAACAGCGCGGCAAACAAGGTACATGTTAAAAACCTTGTCAAGAGTGAGAGTCCTTGATGACAACGCGGTTAATTGGGAGTAAGCATTTTAATCATAGGGTAAAAATTATGGGGGGACCCATACTTCTTACAGGTAGGTGGTGGGCACCAGATGGGTGGAGCCACGCCCTTGGTATCTTTTAGAGGTGAAACTGAAAATTCCCGACGATCATACCCGACCAAAAAATATGGTCCCCCCACGGGGCTGTTGTACAGTATATATGCCTCCGAGAGCCAGGCTATTGCATGGGGAGACAATCCCCTACTCTCCTACGAATATTTCTTTAGCGTCCCACTTGTACAGGTTAGAAGGGAAGGCAGACGAGACCCCGGGTTATTGTCTCATCCGAAAGAAAAAGGAAAACAATAGAACTAAGCTCAACCCACTATAGTTTCGTTCACTCTAAACTCCCCGGCCCTCTCTACCCCAAATGTTCAGGGCACAAATATCTGCACAGTTTTATAGATAAATTAATCGCAAGACGAGTTAATTCCACGTTAAATTTCACGCGGCGACGAGAGCGATATCGTTTTTCAAGTGAAATTTAAGATGATTAATTCACGAGTCTCGAGTGATGAATTTTTCTTGAATCCCATAGCAAAGATTTGAAATTATTTTAGTGTAATGATTCGAGCTTTGAACTTTCTCTGCGTAGAACCTGTTGTTTGAATTCCACGATCTCTCTCGTTTTTAGCCAATCAACGCGCGCGTAAGAATATGGGATTCTAAGGATTATTCAAAGTTCCAGGAGGCTAGATTCCGCTAAGAAAATAGATAGCACAAAGGCGATATCGCCTTTTTGGGTGCTATTTTCGTCGGAATCTACCGACTGAAGACTTTGAATGTATAATATCTCGTCCTCAATTTCCACAAAAAACGATTCTAAATCATCTAACTCACCGGCTTTGATGTGCATGTTCGTGACATGCCTACGGAGGTGGCTAGGGTTGTTGAACGCCTTGGAACAGAAACTGCACTGGTATGGCTTCTCTCCGGTATGTATCAGTATATGGCGCTGTAGATTGCCCGAGATCGAGAACGCCTTGTCACAATGGGGACAGCGATAGGGTTGCTCGCCAGTGTGTACCCGCTGGTGCTTACGTAGCGAACTATACTCGGCAAATGATCTGTGAAGTAAGTGGAAACAGTGACATAGGTATGGCGCTTGCTATGAATGTGAGCACTGGAGGATCCACGAGACTGAAAATGATCGACTAACCACCCCCTGTTGGGAAAAATCTGACTACGCCACCAAAGTGCAATGTTGTCGGACTTGTGAGTACTCAAGTTTACGCGCCCAGACCGAAAGGAAGTATGGGTAGAAACAGAACATCCCATTTTGATGATACTTCACTGGCTGATAAATTCTACAAAACAGTGTTTTGTTTAAAGCTGTTAATGTCCAGCAGTTAAGTATAGTATCTCGCGTACTGATAGAAGCCCGGTGGTTCGGATTTCTGTTGGCTGTCGAAGGTAAATCAGTCTTGCGTCAGTCTCTACTTGTTCCTTTTGGTTGAGGTATTTGGCATTTGTTTAGTCAGAACGCAAAGACAAATCAAACAGTGACTCCTTGGTCACGACTAAACGCAAGTCATACCTGATTTGTTGGTCCTTGAATTTGTTTCGTTTCTGATTGGCATACGACGTGTATCTAATTGCTTACCTGGGACAACTAGTGCACTTGAAAGGCTTCTCTCCCGTGTGAATACGCACATGTTTTTGTAGTGAACCAGGGTCCCTAAATGACTTGGTACAATAGTTACACTTGTATGGCCTTCTCTTGATATGCAACAAAACATGCTCCTCCAGTTCTTCTGCACTTTTAAAACGGTTGTAACAAACAGAGCATGCGTGATGTTGTCCATTATGTGCATGCAGCTCGCAGTGCTTTTGCAGCCCCAGTGGGCTCCTGAATAGCTGCAAACAAACTTCACACTTGAAGGTCATTCTTGTATCTGAGTCTTCACAAACTAATGGCTGTTCATCTGTTATCTGACTTTCTGTAGATTCACTTTGCTCACTTTCCTGTAGCATGATTTCATTACCATCAAGACCCCCTACTACACTTATCTTAGATTTGCTACAACCAGAGGCATTTGCTTCTAAAGATAATCCAGAATCATTTCTCGTAACTTCAAAGTGCCCTGTGCACAATTTTGCAGCATCTCCACCAACACTGACTCTTTGTGAGATTTCTAAGAACTTCACATTTTGTGTGCTCAAACTTGCATGGTTACTTGTAACTGTTTGACTTGATTCTAGACATTTAGTTGTAACAGAAGTATCATCAATACTTTTCATAATACTCTTTAGCCTTGAGTGCAGAACTTCTAAACTTGGAATTTCCATGCCTTTGACAACACTTCCTTTATTTGGCTTTGCATCAATACCTTCAGCCTGCAACAATTTGCTGTTTTCTGAGAGAGATGAAGCCTTACCCTTTGGCTCGTGATTCTGTTGTTGAGAGAACGAATTCTTTCCATCAAGCAAAACTTTCTTCTTGTCACAAATAAGTTCTTCTTCGTCACATTCCACCTTCTCTGATGTCCCATTTCCCCTGGAAACAACTTTGTATCATGCACATAATTTCCATTTTCCACACTCTTGAATAACGCACCATCAAGATAACCCAGTTTTTTGATTTTCTTCAATTTATTGCTAGAATGCATTTTGGAACGATCATGCTCACTATAAATTGAACCTCTTGTCGTTCTGATTGAAGATGCCAAGCTTTCCTTGTTTTCAAAGGTACTATGACAAAAAAGTGGACCTTTCTTGCTCACTGAGTGACCTTTGGTAGCTCCAGAGGTAACTGTCCTGTTCTTGTTACTCGTAGATCCACTATCATTGCATTCTTGTGAACTGTGTGAAGTATTAACAACTGGAACTGGTATACAATTAATTAAAATTTGTGCCACATCCAATTCAGCTGACAAACCACTCTCTTTGGATTCTTCTGATCCAGCATTATCATTTATTTCATCAACAGGTTCCTCCATTGATTCTTCATTATCTTCTGACACTTCATTTTCCACTGGCTCTTTCTTGCAAGCTACTTCAGGTAACGTCTCCTCAGTTCTCTCCTCTATGTCAATGATCTTTGCCTCTGTTTTCTCTTCCTTTTTATTCACTTCATTTAATTCGACTCTAGAAGAGTTCGCTGCAGACATTGCATATTGAAAATAGGGAACATAACCAAAAAAGCCACCATAGGGAACAAAAAAAGCTGGGTTGAAAAACCCACCCATAGATGGATTAAGATTTCTTATATCATTATTTGAAGTAGTTCCAGGTTTTTCAGAAAACCCTGCTTGAGTCAAATAAGGGTTTTGTTTACTTTTCTGTACTCCAGCTTCATTGCCACTTGATGTGATTGCTGTAGAAGTTGCTCCTTTAGAAGCAAGTGCATCACTCTTGTTTGAGTGTTCACTGCATGGGTTTGGCATCCCAAATGCTGGTGAGGGAAACATGCCATTTGCCATGCCCATATATGGGTGCATGACAGGACTCATCATGGGCCACATGGGCATATATGGTGCCATGGGGGGAGCAGGCATAAACTGGATTGGGAACCCTGTGGGCATGAGTGGCTGGTTTGTGTTACTATTATGTGATTCCTGGTTTCTTTGGTTTTCTCCTGACATCCTGGAGCTGTTTACTAGAGAGACAAAAAGAAATATTTTGAGTATCAAGCCCAGGGGGTAGGCAAGAGTTTTGTTGTCAGGGAAGTCAAAATAACTGTACTTTTTAGGGATCCAGGCATGTCAAAATAGGTGATGGGTACTGAGTGGTACCCCTCATGATTTTCAAGGCCTGTTTTCTTAAAGCACGTATTAGGGGCACCTGAGTATATTACTCAGCAGAGTGTGATTGCAGGATTACCTTTTCGAAACATTAATTATTTCATGAGATAAGTAAAATTTTCAGTAAAAAAAAAGGTGATGGGTACTCGATATTCACCCCCAGCCTCCTCCGCAGGCGTCTGCCGCGGATCAGAGAAATTGCTTGGAGGATATATCACTAAAAACTATGGATTGGAATGCCTGTGTTGAAAAAAAAAAACAGAAATGGACATGAAACATGGCAGGAAGCCTGGCCTACTTTAGCCCCTTTTTCTTCGGCACCTGTTTTTAGGGATTTCTCCAATCCACCAGACGGCTGCGGCAGAAGCTAATCCGCCCCCTAAAACTGCTGTTTTGACAGCATCCTTATAGACCAGAGTTTTGGTGTGGGAGACATTGAATTGATTTTGGGGGTATTAAAATTTGGCATGAGATTTTTTTGGAGTGGAGGGGGTGAGAGGGTGGGGGCATGAATAAGAAGGATTTTGGGGGTGGGTGGGAGGGATTTGGTGATAAACAAATAGGTAGGACAATTTTTATATCCTTGATTTACCCTGATATGAAATTATACCATCTAGAAAAAAAATGTATTGAGGGGATTTGGGTGTTTCTTAGCAAGGGAATTTTTATGGTCTATTCAAGTTAAAATATGGGATTTTAGAGATAAATTCATTGCATGACGAGTGAATTCCATGGTAAATTTCATGGGAAAAATGATATTTCATGAGTCCCGAAGTGATATTTACTAGTATTCAACATCTCACCTCATCTCTTATTAGCTCCCTTTGGTATCAAGTACCATGACTCATAACTATTTTCATTTGCTGTTGCCAATATAAAGACTTTATAAAGTGCATATGAAAATAAACATGACTTGAACTCCCTCATGCTTGTGCCTATAAGCATGACTGGGCAAAATTCTGATGTCACAGTCAGAGTTTCAATTACCATCATATTCATGTCATTCACCAAAATGGGTTGAATATTCATGTCCATAGCCAGCACGATGCAAGTAAGGCACTTGCCTCGGTAAAAATTTCCATGTTTTTTTTTTACTGAAAGAACCAGAACCAAATTTAAAATGAAATTTAAACCATTAGTAACAGAAAAATGGAACTCTGGCTCACTCTGGCCTGGCAACAACAGAAAAAAATTATATATGCTAAAAAATATGGGAAACGAAAGTCAAGTTTATAATCTAAGTCTGTGCATTTTGGGGGATGTGTCTGAAATTTTCTCATACTAATATGCGAAACTACTGATATTTCTTGGGCATGAATAATCCGGCATGAATCGATATTCTCATTTAAGTTATTATGTAACCTAAACTCTGCGTTCTTTCGGAATGACTCAGATTCTAAATAATTTGCTGTCTTTGCGATTTTCTGGCCCTTTCTAAATTTCAATTATTTTTTTTTTGGTGATCTTTCCAGAATATTGCTTGCTAAATTCATCACCGTAGCTTGAGAATATTACTATGCTGCAAGCATTTCGTCTAAGCAAATTTATTCAACGAGGAGGTCTAATCCTACGTGTTTGAACGTAAAGAGATAACAAGTAAAGGATTCATAGATATTTTACAGAACTGGGGGGAAACAACACAATTTTGCTTAATAAGGTCGGGAAACTGACAAAACGCAGCAAAAGGAAAAAAGTAAAGTTGTTGGAAAGTGTCAAAAAATACATTTCAAACGGAGAAGCGAAAGCAATATCGCACATCACATGAAGCGATGACCTAAATAAAAGTCGTTTATGGATCTACAAAATAATCATATTTTACCCTTATAATTCCTATAGGGTATTGAGAATAAAGGAAAACATTTCAGATTTCCTTTAAGAAAACACGGCATGGTATTTCGCTACACAGACACATTATTTTTAACCAAGAAGATTCCAAGTCAAAGATTTGCCTTCGTTTTCAACCCACGCACGCGGTTTCAAAGGATATTGAGTGCTTTCTCGAGCTCTGTTCGCCTCCAAAGCGAGTAAAAGTAAATATATCCTGTAGATAACACAGAATTCCATCTTTCTATAGCTTGTATGGGTAAAATATGCTTAATTTGCTTTAATATAGGAGTACCGTACCATATTTTATCAGCGAACATATGATCAAACTACAAGGCTTGCAGTGTCCTGTAACTTACCTGTCAGCTCGGGGAATCCTCCTTCGCGACTTGTACCGCAACTTGACAAACTCGACTCAATTTAGCGCCCTCCATGGCAATTTTCACCGAACATAACTCGAAATATGATTAAAAACTCACTACTGGATAGGGTATAATTGATAATTTTTCAATAATTGCCCGGGAAAAGCGATAAATTCGAGAATAGCGCGGCTATGAGGTAACGACTTGGAAGAATGCCGTACTCCCTTCGTTCAAGCGCACAAGGCATTGTGGGATAGTTTCCTGTTTGTGCCTGTCACGTGACAATGTGTAATCCCCAGATTTCCCTCCCCAGCTAGCAGGGGGTCTTTCGCGCGCGGGCGAAAACCGTAAAACGGACGTGCGGGATTTTTTGATGAGATTTTTCTTTTTTGTCGGTATGGTCTTTTTTGTAACATATTTATGGGAAAGCCTTCCAGCGTTTCATTTTGTCGCCTGTCACCACAGGCCAGATCATGCACATCGTTTTTCGCGGCTTGGCGGCGCGGTGCCATCGCTACCCCGTGGGGCGAGTAGACAACAATTACCAGGTGTATGCCCAGAATTTCAGAAATTGATGCTTTCGGCCGAAAAAGAAATCAACCAAGGGCGCTTTCCATTTGGCAAAAAATCCCGGAAGTTTTCGCCTTAGAAGTCAAATGGAAAGCGCCAAAAACCCGGGAAAAAGTTTCGGAAATTTGGGACAACCTTTTGATGAGCTTACCCCAAAAGTGGGAATTTTCGGAGAACTCGGAATTTCCGGGAATTTGTCCCTTTCCATTTTATTTCTGACCGAAACTTCCCGGAAATTCCTGGTCACATATCATGAAAGCAGTGCAGACCGTTCTCGGACTTTCGTCGCAATCGCGGCTGAATAGACCTCCTCGGCTTGCCCGTTTGTTTTGCCCATTTCAGATCACGTGGCATTCCCATGAGTATTCTCTCTTTCTTTGGAATGATTCCATATTCATATATACTTCGGTGCGTAGCAGGAAAAGAAAGAGAGAATACTCATATGGGAATGCCACGTGATCTGAAATGGGCAAAACAAACGGGCAAGCCGAGGTCTATTCTCGTGAATTACTGGATTGAGACCTTTCCATTTGACTGCAGAGAACTACTGGGAATTCAAAATGAGTTTTTTTGCCAAATGGAAAGCGCCTCAAGGGTGTGTAAGTTAGTTTATCCTCACGTGCTAGGGCAGGGTCCTCCCCCCAGGGGAAACGAGGAGGGATGTGAGGGGAGGACCATGGCGCGCGAGAGGATGGTGTAAGTTCTGGTTTCCTTTTTCGCTAAGATATGAAAACAATACTTACAGGCCTTCCAAATACGGTAAGGGATAATTTTGACTTCAAGCATCGAGGCTTTGGCACGAAGAGCAAAGCGGCGAGCTGGACTGAAGCAGCTTGCCCAGCAGAACTATTTCACAACTAGAAACTGGCCAGCACCACGACGTACAATCTTTGACATATTAAATGGAAAATCTGTCCCTCCCCTCCCCTCCCATCTATGTTGAAAAAATACCATCATTGATTGTGGGGAAGGGGGTTTCTTTAGCTTCCACTTTGTTTTGTCCAAGATTGTAGGTTCGGAATATGTCAAGTAACAGTTGAATCACTTCAATAAAAGACGAGTGTATTTCGTCTGGGTGAGTCGATAACTACACTGGATTTCATGCTCGAAATGGGCACTTAAACCTCAGGTCCCCCTCAGGAAAGAAGACAATGGCCGTTTTCACACTAGAAGACGAACAAATCGTCTAGACGGACAAATCGTCTGACGATTTGTTCGTCTTTGTACGTCTAGTGTGAATTCAGGTCGGATTTTAGTCGATTTGTTCGTCTACATGATACGAACAAGTTGTCTATGAAAAATCGTCTTCCTAGACGGCCACACAGACGAACAAATTAAGACGATTTGTTCGTCTGAAAATTTGTTCGTCCCGTTTTCACATCAGACGATTTGTCCGTCCAGACGATTTGTTCGTCTCTAGTGTAAAAACGGCCAATGACAATCACCAGATAAACAATGAAAGTAATTTTAAATTACAACCCAAATCGTTGTTTCGCCAAGTGCAGTCATCTGTGTTTTCGTCGCGACAGAAAGCCATGCGACTGCACTAGGTGAAACAAGGCAACGACCTGATTGGCTTAGATGGATGCGCAACGCGAAACAACGATTTAGCTGTGTAAAGTCCAGCAGGGCCCAGTTCCTGAAAGTTATCTGTTGTATAGGATTTGTTCTGGATTTATCTGTTGGATAAACGTTTATCTACTGATAACTCTTATCTGACATTCTAGGAAGCGGTCCCTGGAACGTTTTTTTTTAACTATTTCTTACAGTATTTCCGTATTCTGTGAGCCCTGCGTTTCAATATAAAATATACTGGAGGAAGTACGAAATTACAAACAGACATTTCAAAATTATAAACACCTCCCATTATTGTCTTCCAAACCTGGCACGCCCCCTAGAATTTGAGTCTGAAAGCACAAGATTTATCCCAGTTCTTTGGCTTATGCACCAGTCAATTGACAACCCCGAACCCCCCCCCCCCCCCCCCATTCGCGCATTAGCGGGGCATTCACCTTTTTGGCAAGTGTGAAAGGCAGTGAAGCGCCTCGGTTTGCGGGGACAATCTGAGAGGTGAATGCACCGTTCCCAGAGTGACAACTAAGAGTGAATGCGCTCCTTGCCCAACGAATTTAGAAACATAACACAAAGGATTTTTACTCACTGAAAAGAGTCATGTCAATGGTGCCCAGTTTTCAATGCAGCCGCAGCCGATCGCAAAGCGCAATAAAACCATATTTTTCTACTTGCATGTACTTTCGCTAATGTAGATTAGAATTTAATACGTGTAATTCAAGTAACAAAAATCTGTATTTGTCGTGTCTTTTGTGAAGTAAGGGGCTGTTCATATGGAGGTGAGACAGCCCGGAAAGCGGGCTGGTTTCTGTTGTGTTGTGTCCCGGGGAAGAGAGTGACTCCCCGCTCGATGTACTGTGTGGAAGCCGTGAAAGAAAGCGCATCTCCCGACCAGCGGGGCAGTAATGTAGTGTGAATTCTGTACGAAAGCCCCGCTAGTACCCCGCTAATGCGCGAATGGGGGGGGGGGGGGGTGCGGGGCTGTCAATGTTAGTTTTGAAACGCCCCGATTCATTTCCTTTACGTAATGTTTTGAAAACTCGACAATCATTCTGCTTTGTCAGAACGTGCTTTCCTTAGAACTATTAGTTTTATCAGCTTAGATAACGTTTTGTGTATTTACGCCTCTTTATGCCTTTAATTTGCCGCAAGGAAATTGCTTTTGGCTACGTTATGGTAAGCCGTAGGCAGCGCTTCCGCACCGCTACCAGTATGGGACACGTTCAGCCCATTTCAAGAGGCATAAATAGCCAAACGAAAACGTGTATTCTTGTTAGTTCTGTTTATTTGCTACCCGCTACGATCACATGGATCACCGTCTACCGCTATCTTTGGTACGGGCGTAAAAACCAAAGTACGTAAGTTTTATACTTTTCTTGTTTTTAGTTATTTCCTGTGTTGCATATGTCAAATTAGTGAAGTTCAATGCTATATCTCGCAAACTTACTTGTTTAGTTATTATTGATGTTATGATCGCCATCATTATTGTTCATTAAATAGTTTGTAAATCAATTTTGCGGAGTTCGAATCTTTTGCTACCGTACCGCGCTACCCTGTGATTGTTAAGGCTTGAGTATCCGCGACCTCTAGAAGTCTTGGCAACCACATCAGTTCAAATTTGGTGTACGTTGGATAGACATTTTGCTACGTTTGAGTTGTGAAGGAATTCAAACAATTTGTTGGACGTCAAGGAACACTTGACTTGTTATTCGTATCGTATTCTACTTGATTTGTTGACAGTTATTCGATCATCGAGTTTCACTTATCTGTGCGATTTATTGACTGTTTATAGAGATATTAGAGCAATTAACAATATCCGCTATAGAGATGGAATCAAATGCTAAGAAGTTTCGTGGACATGCGAAGGCGCTCGTCACGAAGAAAATGAAAGAAATCAAAACGCTAATGGCGAACAGTACGTTAGGTGACATTGATATTATTACATGCAATATGCAAGAACTTGTTAAGCTATTTGAACAGTTTACCGCAGGCCATATGGCATTTCATGCGCTATTAGAAGGAGAACTTTCTATTTTCGAATCACAGAACTACTATGATTCAGTAGCATCTAAGGTAGAACATCTAAAGAAAACTGTTAATACTTGGATGGCAGGGGGTGAAGGATTAAGTCTAGAGGGGAAGGAATCGATAGGACCGGACGACTCAGTGTCGCAAACTGCATCTTCATCTAAGAGTTCACTTTTATCCGAGGCTCGTGCGAGAGCGTCAGCCAAGAAGGCTGTGATAGAAGCTGAACAGGCAACCCTTAAGCGACTCCAAGATGTAGAATTTGAGGAGCTCAGACTGCGGCAAAGGAAACGGGAACTGGAGCTTGAGATGGAGCGAGCGAAGGCAGAGGCTGAAGAAGGCGCATACGCCGAAGCAGAGGCGCGTGAGATTGGCATGCTTAATTCACCCGTCCAACTCAGTCCAATCCCAAGTACCATGACGCTACCTACATGGGCGTTTCCAAGTACGACAACTACCCACCCCAAGGCTGAGATCCCGCAACCAGACATCAGCTTCAAACCAGAACCTGACACAGCACCACCTGTCAAGCCAGTACCTGTCAAACGAGAACCTGTGACGCAGCAGTTTGTCACGCCAGAACCTGTCACGCCACATCCTGTCACACCATCACATGTCACGCCACAGCCCGTCACGCCCCAGCCTGCTGTTCCACATCCGCCCCAAGTCCAGTACGCCACGCCTTGGCCGGGATACACCCTACCCCCAATAGTGTACACACCACAGCCAACACCCAGTGACCAGTTCATGCAACAACTGGTACAACAGCAACAAGAGGCCATAATGTCCCTCACGCTACCGCAACCAGATGTTACATTCTTCAGTGGAGACCCGGGGGAATACTGTGATTTCATCCGAGCCTTTGAGAATGTGATAGAGAAAAAGACAACTAGCCAGAGTTCCCGCCTGTACTACCTTCTTCAGTACACCAAGGGTCAGGTACAGGAGCTAGTCCGATCTTGTCTGGCGATGAGCGAAGACACGGGATATCAGGAAGCAAGACGGCTACTGAAGGAGAGATATGGTCAGCCCTACAAAATAGCTACAGCCTGCATTGACAAGGTGCTGAATGGTCCACCCATCCGCAACGAAGATGGACCTGCTCTACAGAAACTATCCATTCAGCTGACTAGCTGCAAAAACACGCTCACCGAAATAGGATATATAAGCAGGCTAGAAAATCCAGAAAGTTTGAGAAAAATAGTAGACCGGCTTCCCTATGCGCTTAAAAACAAGTGGCGCGACATAACAGATTCCATCATGCAACGGGAAAACAGGGACCCAGACATCAAAGATGTAACCAAATTTGTGGAAAATAGGGCTAGGGTAGTAAACCATCCTATCTTTGGCAAGATCACAACTGATCAAGCTAAAAGCAACCCTGTCAAACAACCTAGGAAAGGTGTAGGCTCATTTGGTACTGAAGGGAAACCACCACAGCAAACGGGAAAACCCAATGAAAATAAGACTAGCCCTAAGTGTCCTTCATGCGATAGAGAGCATTGGCTCTCACAATGCGATGACTTTAAGAGATTAACTCTTAACGAGCGATATAGGTTAGTGCAAGCAAAGAAGCTATGTCGCAATTGCCTAGTAACAGGTCATTTTGTGAAGGACTGCGCTAAGAGAAGCTTTTGCCGCATCGACGGGTGCATTAAGAAACACTCCACCTTTTTGCACCAAAAGGAACAAAATGAAAGAGCCCAGCCTTCAAGCCACGCAACAGCAAGCACAGCACACTCGACTGAAGAAAGTGAGCCGGGCACATCACCCACTGATCCTCCAGCAGCAACAAACAGCTATGCTAAAACGCAATCGTTTGAGACGACAGGCAATTTATCTTCCGTTGTAGGATTTTCTGTTGTACCTGTAAAAGTCAGTGCAAGCGGAAGTAGTAAGAAGGTTCTTACGTATGCTTTCTTAGATTCAGGGTCAAACACTTCATTCTGTACGGAAGAGTTGCTACAAAAGCTTAAGGTAAAGGGGGAGAAATCAAGTCTCTCTCTGACTACTATGCAAGCTAAAAATAAGCCTATTGAGTGTTCTTTGATTAATCTAGAACTAAGCGATCTCTGCGATGGTACATCGGCAAAGTTACCTAAAGTTTATTCTAGACCTAGTCTGCCAGTCTCAGTGGATGCTATTGGCACCCAGGAGGATGTCAACCGCTGGCCACATTTAAAGGGTATCAAAATCCCTAAGATTAACGCAGAGATAGGCTTGCTCATTGGAAGCGACGCGCCTGAGATACTGCAGCCCAGAGAGGTGCGAGTAAGTCAAAATGGCGGTCCCTTCGCGACCCGAACTATTTTCGGGTGGGTTCTGAATGGCCCACTAGGAAGACAAGGAGAAAGTTCTCCTTCGGCTAATTTCATTGAAAGCAATGAAGCGCTAAGTGCGCAGTTTGCAGATTTTTGCAACCACGAATTCAACGACTCCGTTTACGAGCCAAGGGCCTCAATGTCTAGAAACGATCTGATTGCTTATGAAATGATGGAGTCAACCGCGACCCTGAAAGAAGGTCACTATGAAATCGGATTGCCATGGAAATGCTACCCTCCTGTGCTGTACAACAACAAAGTGCAAGCAGAGCAGCGACTGTCTTACCTCAAGAACAAGTTGGGGAAAGATCCACAAGTGCACGAGAAATACACCAAGTTCATGGAAGATCTCGTTGTGAAGAAATACGCAGCCAAGGTTAGTGAGGAAGAACTCAAGGAAGCAGATGTGTTTTTCCTGCCGCACCACAATGTAAAAAGTGAAACCAAGCCAGACAAAGTTCGTGTGGTAATGGACTGTAGCTGTAAGTATCGAGGCTACTCACTTAACTGTAACCTGCATCAGGGGCCGGATTTGGCTAACCTGCTTGTAGGTGTTCTCTCTCGATTTCGACACAAGCAAATTGCTATTCTAGCGGACATAGAGTCCATGTTTTATCAAGTCCGTGTGCGTCCAAACGAGGATGCTAAGTACCTCAGGTATTTATGGTGGCCAGAGGGCGATCTGGAAAAAGAACCAGAGCAATACAAGATGTTAGTCCACTTATTTGGAGGAGCATCATCACCTAGCTGCGCAAATTATGCTTTAAAGAAAACCGCTCAAGACAACAAGTCTGATTTCGATCCAGGAACAGTAAAGACTGTGATGCGCAATTTCTATGTAGATGACTGTCTGTGTTCCGTTGAGACAGAACAAGATGGAGTTAGGTTAGTCGGCCAACTTAGAGATTTGCTAGCTCGAGGCGGATTTAACTTGACCAAGTGGATTTCCAACTCTAAGACGGTATTAAATTCAGTACCAGAAGCAGCTAGGGCAGCCTCGGTTAGAGACCTGGATCTGGACAATGCGACCCTTACTGAACGAGCACTTGGAGTACAATGGTCGGTAGGTGACGACGTGTTCACGTTCAAGATTGCTCATAAAATCAGACCAGCTACGCGCAGAGGTTTATTGTCAATTATCAGTTCAGTGTACGATCCGTTAGGATTCGTTTCTCCTGCAATTCTGCCAGCTAAGGCCATTCTGCAAGGCTTACACACGAAATCGCTAGGGTGGGATGATAAAATAGATGACGAAAGTGAAAAGAAATGGGAAACTTGGCTAATCGACCTAAAGAAATTAGAACAATTTGCAATTCCTCGTTGTTTCAAACCAAAAGACTTTAGCGATGTCCATTATGAACTACACCACTTCAGCGATGCGTCAACTGTAGGTTACGGCGCAGTCTCATACCTACGCGTTATAAACTGTGATGGCAGAATTCATTGCTCTCTCATTATGGCTAAGTCAAGGCTAGCTCCATTGAAAACTATGACTATCCCTAGAATGGAACTTTCCGCTGCAGTTTTAGCGACAAGGCTTGATCGTATGATTCGGCAAGAAATAGACCTCCCAATAGAAGGTTCAACATTTTGGACTGACAGTACTTGTGTTCTGAAATACATCGAGAACAAGGATAAGAGATTTCAGACATTCGTAGCCAATCGAGTGGCAGCCATACTCGATCAGTCCACGCCTGCGCAATGGAGGTACGTAGACACCACCCTCAACCCTGCTGACGATGCGTCCAGAGGTATGTCAGTTGAAGCCCTAATCAATGATGTGCGTTGGGTACAAGGACCAACCTTCCTAAAACTCCCCGAGAACGCATGGCCTAAGCGACCAGTAGAAATTGGTCAAGTCAGCGACGAAGACATTGAAGTAAAGAAATCGCCACAGGTAAATGCTACCAATGCTACTCTCAAAGAAGACGATTACATGACTAAGGTAATCGAGCGCTTCTCCTCGTGGTCCCGCCTAAGAAAGGTTTTGGCTTTAGTATTGCGTTATATCAGCAAGCTTCGACAACTTGTTAGTCAGCGCAAAGCAAACGAGAGCACTAAAGGTCAGAAAACCAAGAAAGGCGCGCCACTAAGTGTTTCTGAGCTACACAACGCAGAAGTTGTAATCTTGAAATGTGTGCAACATCAAAGTTTCAAGGAAGAATTGCACGCGTTAAAGTCGTCAAGCAGCAACTGTACGATTAAACGGCACAGCGATATCCACAATCTTGACCCTATTCTGCTAGAAGACGGCCTCATCAGAGTTGGAGGACGTTTACGAAATGCTCCTATATCACACTCAGCTAAATATCCGATTATCCTACCAAAGAAACACCATATTTCTAAGTTAATTATTAACTACTATCACCACGCATCAGGGCACTCAGGAGTAGAATACACTCTATCGCTAATTCGAGAGAAATTCTGGATAGTTGGAGCGCGATCAAGTGTTCGCAAATTATTGCATTCTTGCTTCAGCTGCAGAAGGCGTCAAGCACCCGTTATGCAACAGAAGATGGCAAGCCTCCCAGAGAATCGTACAACACCTTCAAAATCAGCTTTCGCATTCAAAGGGGGTAGATTGTTACGGCCCATTTTACGTTAAACGGGGTCGAACAACTGCAAAGCGCTACGGGGTACTATTTACATGTTTAACAATTCGTGCAGTGCACTTAGAAATAGTTCACTCTCTGGACACGGAGTCCTTTATTAATGCGTTACGTCGGTTTATTGCGAGACGCGGTCCACCTGAAGAAATCAGATCGGATAATGGAGGAAACTTCGTTGGAGGAGAGAGAGAGCTACGCGAGGCAATCGATAATTGGAATCAACAACAGATCCACGATTATCTACTTCAGCGTAATGTTAAGTGGATATTCAACCCGCCAGCAGCATCTCACCATGGAGGAGTCTGGGAGAGATGCATCAGAACAGTCAGGAAAGTTCTGAGAGCGCTACTCAAAGAACAGCTAATGGATGATGAAGGATTAGCTACGCTGATGTGCGAAGTAGAATCAATCATCAACGGCAGACCAATAACCAAGGTATCGGACGATCCCAAGGATTTGGAAGCACTCACTCCAAATCACCTGCTACTGTTACGAGCCGGTACTTCTCTACCACCAGGCGTCTTCACCAAGGACGACATGTACAGTCGGAGATGGCGCCAAGTGCAGTTCCTAAGCAACCTCTTCTGGCAACGATGGATTAAAGAGTACTTACCTTCTCTACAGCAACGCCAAAAGTGGAATAAAGTGCAGAGGAATCTGTCAGTCAACGACATCGTCCTACTGTTAGATGAGCATTCACCACGGTCAATGTGGCCGCTAGGACGAGTGCTAGAAGTCTACCCAAGCACCAAAGATGGGTTAGTACGCTCAGCTAAGGTGAGAACAAGAACATCAGTACTCGTGCGTCCTATTGACAAGATTGTATTACTAGAGGCATCCAAAGACGAAGAACAATAGTTCATCTAGTGTATGGACTTTTAGCTATAGCAAAGGACATTGAATAATGGACATTTTCAATTATCAAATATATTTCGTTTCAAAAATTTTGTTAGTAAATTGGGTAAAGGCTCGATTTGTCGCCTTTAAGGGGCCGGAATGTTAGTTTTGAAACGCCCCGATTCATTTCCTTTACGTAATGTTTTGAAAACTCGACAATCATTCTGCTTTGTCAGAACGTGCTTTCCTTAGAACTATTAGTTTTATCAGCTTAGATAACGTTTTGTGTATTTACGCCTCTTTATGCCTTTAATTTGCCGCAAGGAAATTGCTTTTGGCTACGTTATGGTAAGCCGTAGGCAGCGCTTCCGCACCGCTACCAGTATGGGACACGTTCAGCCCATTTCAAGAGGCATAAATAGCCAAACGAAAACGTGTATTCTTGTTAGTTCTGTTTATTTGCTACCCGCTACGATCACATGGATCACCGTCTACCGCTATCTTTGGTACGGGCGTAAAAACCAAAGTACGTAAGTTTTATACTTTTCTTGTTTTTAGTTATTTCCTGTGTTGCATATGTCAAATTAGTGAAGTTCAATGCTATATCTCGCAAACTTACTTGTTTAGTTATTATTGATGTTATGATCGCCATCATTATTGTTCATTAAATAGTTTGTAAATCAATTTTGCGGAGTTCGAATCTTTTGCTACCGTACCGCGCTACCCTGTGATTGTTAAGGCTTGAGTATCCGCGACCTCTAGAAGTCTTGGCAACCACAGTCAATTGACTGGTGCATTATGACCCGGCTCGTCAAACACCAAGACTCGGTACTGCGAGTCTATCTCTACAACTCATCATGTTGGTGTTTGGCCAGATGCTCCAACATTTTGTGTTCAAACGAAGGATCATGCTTCAATGAGCTCGTGTATTTATCTAACGCAACAGGTGCGCGCCTCCATATTTCATCCTCTGTCATGACGGATACGTTGTTGGGCTTCAAATTCTCCAAAATCTGGAAGAGAAATGATAAAATTACACTAAATTGATGATCAGGCAGCTTCAGCAGAGAGACGGAAAGACAATAAGACATGTACACAGGAGGTCAAAACGGATCCGGTAGGAAACATCGAATTCGTGTGTGTTCTCGGACACATGAAATGGCTGATTGCATTTTTTAAACCGCACCCGGGGGGGAGGACCTACGGAAAATATTCCAGGGGAGGGTGTTTTGGACCCTGGAAATTCCACGGGAGGGTGTGTGTCTGGTGCTTGGAAATTCCAAGGGGAGGGGTAAAAGACATGACTTTCCAGGGACATTTTATCCCAAAATAGATTTTCCAGGGGTATTTTGCCAGGAAAAATGGAAATTCCAGGGGAGGGGTTCTTTTTAAGGGAGGTCGTCAACCCCCCGGTGCGGTTTAAAAATGCAATCACCCAATGTTTCTTGCCTTGAGAAGACGTTTTTTTATGTGATGTGTCCCGGCTACAAAATTTGTTGCGACAATGTTTACATACATACAACTCTATTTTTACAACGCATACCACTTCATTTGTACATTGTGTACCAACAGATTTCCCCTCACAGTATTAGCGCAAGCTACTATTTCTTTGGAATTAATTTATCCAATAATAGTTTACATACCTCATGAGCTTTACTTTCAGTCCCTCCAAGATTCTAAAACACGAAAAAAAAAAAATCGATTTCAACATTGCTATACACAAGATCAAATAACATCTTAGGCATTGGCTGATATTTTTTTTTCTTGCAGGGAAAACCATGGAATATCCAACCTGTCGCGTCACTGAGTGTGCAGGGACAGATTTATAATAAAAATCTGACTCTAGCGCACTAACATTTGACAATAAATCATAGACAAAAAAAACTCCTTGGAATCTGACTGCAGGGCGAGCGCTTGCTGCAGTTGCACTGAGTAGACTAATAAAATCCGCCCTGGGTAGTCAGTTTGTTTCTCCACCTTTGTCGGTGGTCAGCTTGGTTTTACGGCCGTTTGTCATTTGCGAAAACTGATGGAAATTGTGGGAATCATTTTAAACTGCAGTCATAATGGGCCTGTCCATTTCGCGGGACATTTTCACTTAGGCATATTAGTATGTACTTGACTTGAGAAAAAACATAGGTACGCAGGAAGCTATTTGTTTTTGTTTTGTGGGGAGTGTAGGTAACAAAATAAAGATTCTGAGGCTTCTGATGACGTCGAGAACGACGGTCCTTGGCCATCATACGCCTCTTTTAAGAGTTTCAAAAATAAATGATTCACGTTTACGTTTGCGTAAGTGAGACTGGACCTTCTGACTAACCTCGATATAGCTTTTGATAAACTTCTCTGTGTCAAAGCCACCTTCTTGGTTGATAGAATCAATGAGGGCATCACTAAAATGAAACAAGCGTCAAAACAAACGCGTCTAAAGTTAAAGCTAAAATTTGAGCCCAACACTCGTGAAGAGTTTAATTAGTAAAGCTAAGTTTGAGAGCGATTGGTTTAAAACTTGCGAAGATATAGCCATGTAAATAAACGCATTATTTTTACAGAGTTTGTATGCGAAAATGGAATGTTTGCGAAAATGGAAAGCTTGTCATCCCAAATCTAAAAAGATCTATAACTTCGCTTGATTTAAACCTAAACCTGAAACTTGCAAATCTGCCCTGAACAAAGATTCCATTTCTTGCAATTTTCATAATTCTGGGGTGCTCCACGCCAGCAAACACTAAACCGTGGGTTTGGCTTCCCAATCAATCTAGTGAACAGCTCTGGGTGTTTCAACTTTTTTGAACGCAGTTTGGCGTTCGGAAATGTGAACTGGGAGTTGACGTAGAATAAAGAAAATCGCAGAATTCTCGAAAACCTTTAGCAGCTAGCTTTGAGCAACCGCAAACACGCAAACCCTTTTTTTCGTCAAATGTTTTTTATTTTGTTTTCGGTAATAGAAAACGACCTCTAAGACAAACCCTCTACATTTTCTCCCTGCTAAAACAAGCAACAAAATCCTATCTTCTTTGGATCCTAGTGCTTCCTGATTGGTCATTGGCTACACCGTCGCCTGCCCTTTAAATTACCACTGAATGGCTTCCCATTTCTCAAACTTTATGACAATTTCTTCGTGAACAAGTTTTCAGAACCCGATGAAACTCTTTGTTCAATGCATGCATAGCGTTTTCTAAAAATTACTGAAAACGTAACTTCGGGAAAAATTGAACCATGTTAACAAGTTTCCCGTCGTGTAAAATGATTCAAACCTTCACAAATGCCATCTTTTTATAGTCACTGCATTCAACGGACGTGAAAATTAACGAGTATCTACCGCCGAGGCTCGCTGAAAATCTCGCGCTGAGAAGAATGATAAATTGGACTCACATGATTGCATCAGCATCAATATGACTGTATTCCAAATCCTCCATGTTGCTGACATCCACTGGATCAAAAAACAGTAAAATCTCCTTCATTTTCTCTATAGAGAACCCTTCTATCTCTTCTTTTGTGATATAACCACGCTTTTCAGGGTCGAGGTACTCTTTGAGCCTCTCTCCGCGCTCTCTAATATCCCTGGATAGCACCGCTTGTTTGTCTTGTGCGGAAGTAGTGAAGTAATACTCAACGAAAGTGCTGAGAACTAGATGCCCATTGTTGTTAACTGAAGTCAGGAAAAGTCTCTTTATGAAATGTAGATCCATGTGTCCCTGGGGTAGCGTTCCGAATCCTGAATACCGCCATAGGATTGGAATATCGTTCATAGGAGTGAATTTGATATCGGCAGTGTCACAGTCTTTGTCATCAAATTCATACAGGCGGGAGAACCAGATGGACACAGCAGAGTTCATGTAGCCACGGGAACGGACTTGATGCCAGATTCCTAAAGATAAATTTTAACAATAAAACTTCAGGGGCGTAGCCAGAGAGGACCCCCCCCCCTCTGGCATTTGAAACAATATTCTTAATTTTCTATGCAGCGGCGTAGCCAGGAATTCTGAAGGGGGGGGGGGGGGGGGGGGGGGGGCGGCGATAGTGAAAACATGGGACGAAAATGTTCAAATTTCCTCCAGCAAATACAGTAAATGTATGGGAAAATCTCCCGAGAAAGGGGGGGGCCCTTGATATGGATTAAACTAGTGCAGCAGTACCCCCTTCCTCCCGGCATGCACATTTCTTTGAAAATGGAGCGGTTTTCACATGACTGCCAAGAGTAATTACAAATTACTCAGTATTTGCGATTGGTTCGGGTTGTGATTGGTTAAGAACATGATCTTTGATCCTTCAGCCAATCAGATTGCATAGAGAAAACAATTACATAATTACTTGTGATTACTTTGCTCGCAAAAAGGAGAGATTGTGAATCATCAATCACTCTCTGATTGGTTTGTTGTGAACTTACGATCGCATTTGTTTGGATAGTCAATTACTCATGAATTGTTTTTGCAACAGCATTAGAAAACCGGTCTATGAGTTTTTGAATCTCGATTAGAAATCAATTTTATGTAACCTGCCTTGAAGTTTTATTATCCAAACAGATTTCAAACCAAATGATGAAGACACAAGTCAACTTCCTCGCTCTTTCAGCAGGGTGGGTGGTCATAGAAAAACACAGGAATTCCAAGGTGGGTACCCTGATACTGGAGCAAAATTCCAGGGTGGGTTATCTCAAAAATATGGATTTCCAGGGTGGGTAAACATAACTTCCAGGGTGGTGATGAGAAAATTTACTAGAATTCCAGGGTGGGTAAAGGCAACCTTAAATTTCCAGGGTGGAATAAATCCCACCCAGGGTGGGTAGGGGCAACCTTAAATTTCCAGGGTGGGGTAGGGACAACCTTAAATTTCCAGAGGGTGGGTAGGGGCAACCTTAAATTTCCAGGGTGGGTAGGGAAAACCTTCAATTTCCAGGGTGGGTAGGGAAAACCTTCAATTTCCAGGGTGGGGCAGGGAAAACCTTCAATTTCCAGGGTGGGTAGGGACAACCTTAAATTTCCAGGGTGGGGTAGGGACAACCTTAAATATCCAGGGTGGGGTAGGACAACCTTAAATTTCCAGGGTGGGTAGGGACAACCTTAAATTTCCAGGGTGGGGTAGGGACAACCTTAAATTTCCAGGGTGGGGTAGGGACAACCTTAAATTTCCAGGGTGGGGTAGGACAACCTTAAATTTCCAGGGTGGGTAGGGACAACCTTAAATTTCCAGGGTGGGTAGGGACAACCTTAAATATCCAGGGTGGGGTAGGACAACCTTAAATATCCAGGGTGGGGTAGGGACAACCTTAAATTTCCAGGGTGGGTAGGGACAACCTTAAATTTTCAGGATGGGTAGGGACAACCTTAAATTTTCAGGGTGGGTAGGGACAACCTTAAATTTTCAGGGTGGACCCAACAGGGGGTGCAGATTATTTTTGGGACTACCCAATACAAACTTACCACCAGGAACAAACAGGCAGTCTCCTTTGTACATCGTGATCTTGGAATATTTCACCTCACTTACAAGAGGGTGTACACTCAGGTCAACTGCATCAACATTAACATGAGAAAATCCTCCCAACTCTTTTGCTGAGTCCTCTGACTGATACAACATGTGGGTCTGATTCTGACCAATCAGAAGCCAGTCTTTTGTTCCATTAAATACACAGTGTATGGTACTGTAGGGATCCCTGTGGATAACAGTTTTGCCGCCACCTGCGGACATGAAGAGGTGGACTTCTTGAACGCTGTCCACAAATGAACCACATCTGGTGGTGGAGAAAATAATTTACGGTAATTATAATTATTTGAAAATGGGGCATGCTAGTCTCTTATTAAGAAAGTTTTTGATTTTCACCTTATGCATGGGGGAACACCAACATCTTTCTCCATTGGCTGGGGGATTTGTGATATGACGTACGCATCCATGGTCTGATAATTAGTGATAAAGTGTTCTACAGTATCTCGTCCCATTATACCATCCACACCAGCTGGTACACGAGCATTGTCTTCATGCTTAGACTCAAGTCGGAGAGTAAGGTTTCCATATTCTGATGCAAGGAACTCTTCTGTCCAGAGATCATATGCCCTGAAATGACAAAGTTGCTGAAATGTTGTAAAGATAAATGATAATCTGAATAGGTGATAATCTGAATAAACCAAGTTTCATCGTGATGGTCACTGGAATAAACTCCAGAGAGTTTAAATTGGAATAAAGCGATATATTATAGAGAATAATACATGGGCACGTGGTGCTCACTCGTTAAAAATATCAAAATTGGAACACTCGAAGAAAAATTTCATATCTCCAAGATTCCATGTTAATTATTCTGTTTATTATCTTTTTCAAAGAGGGGGCTCAAGCTTCCCCCTCCATCTGGATATGTTTGTCTCTCAAAAGAGCTCACCTAGAATGTTTTGCTGCTCCGCGAAAGAGCACAGGCTTTCTTGGTTTGACAAACTTCTCCCAGAATTCCCTAGGATGCGGCACTGTTTGCAGTTCAACTGTATCCAGTTCTGGTGGTCTTTGTGAGCCAAATTTCTCCATGTGACCTAATGGCTGGTCCCGTGAGGCATGGGTATTGGCTATGAAAGCCACAGTTGATAGTAGGATGCAATGTAAAATCATTCTGGAAGCACCAAGCAAAATAATATTATGAATAATTACTGGGGTGTGCTTACCAAAATTCCTGGAAATTCCAGTTGGGATATATAAGAACTGGAGATTTTCGGGGATTCTGGTTGGAACAAGTGGGTTGTCATCAAAGGTTGTCTTGCCTTTTTGGTTGGAATAATCCAATCAGAATGGTTTGTCCCATTTGCGCTCAAACTGGTATCATGATCAAATAAGGTAACCGATCGAAACCAAAATGGGAATTGCATGGTTCCAGAAAATATTCATCTCCCCCCCAATCAAATGGTAAGCTCCATTCCACATGGGATTTCATCCCATGAACTGAAACGTTTTGTACCACTTGATGCTGATTGAACCAACAGGTAATGCACCAGTAAGTATGGTAAACACCCTGGTTATTCAATGTTAACTAGAAGTTTCTAATAGAAAGTGAAGTGCTGCGAGAGAGCCCCATGGTTTGTTATATTATGTTGTGGCTACTCTAGACGGCATTTACATCGCAAGGCTTCATGGTGCGAAATATTGTGTTGCTGTTAGGAGGAAATATTTTGCAATCTTTCTCCTTGCTAATGAATAATAAACTATATTATAATATTATAGCTACGATATAACGTGTGCTCTGATTGGTCCAAATCTATGCTCTATTTCACTGACAAAGTAATGGCTCTTCCCCACTTAGTGCTATTTACTGTTTATCAACATTGCCATTGTAATGCTAAATGTGCCAAATGTAGATTGAATAGAGCCCTTTGTTCTGTGAACCAATCGATCTCTGGTTGGCACATTAATAACAATAGATGACATCAGCGTGAACAGCGCTATATCATAAAAGCATTAGAGCACAACTTTCTATGACTTTATCAGATAAGAGCACTTGTGATGTTGGGAAAGACACTCGAAACGTTTTAAAGTGTCTCTCCCAACATCACACATGCTCTATTGCGCCAATAAAGTCATAGAAAGTTATGCTCTAATGCTTAATTAAAGCAAAATATGGTTGTTAGATATATCATTCTGTACTGAGCGCAGTGGTTGTTTGATGTCACTCGCATAGTGGTAAAGTGTAGTAGTGTCTGGTTTGTGTGCAAACCGTAGTGTCCCAAATGAATGCAGCCATGCACCGAATATGTTGCTGCTCCTACGTCGCAGCAATAAAGAATTACCAGTGACCTTTTCATGATAATTCTATAAATTGTATACAAAAGTATTTTGTACTTCAAGGCAAGTGTTTTGTACTTTTTCATGATTAGCAGACAAGGCCTATAGTCCAGTCCCTGAACTCTCCTTCGCGGCTCCGTTGTTGCCTGTGGTCGCCGAAAGGAGAGTCCAGAAACCTTTGTATGTGCATGCGCTAGATCTGACCAAGAACTCTTGGTTTTTTTCTTTAGTGCGCATAATCCAAATACCGTTGTCGGAAATTGTTTGTTATATGAGTTTTGTCCATCAAGATAGGATGCCCTTGTGACTGTAATCGCGGAAATTCAACAAACAATCTCCGACAGCGGTATTTGGATCATGCGCACTAACGAAAAAACCCAAGTTCTTGGTCAGATCTAGCGCATGCGCATACAAGGTTTATGGACTCTCCTTTCGGCGACCACACGAAACAACGGAGCCGCGAAGGAGAGTTAAGGGACTGGCCTAAAGTTCTGGTTAGAATTTCCATGAAAATCATGGAAAAACTGTGATAATTAGTCTTTGGCAAGGAAAGGTCAAAACTTCAACCTTCATTTTATTAACAACTTTTATTAGAGTGTGATCAGCTAGCATAGAGTAAAAACAATAAGTAAATTCAATAAGAAAAATTAAATTATAAGGATATATCTTTGAATATAGAATACTATTATAACAGTTTACAAATCTAGATAAAATATTTCATGCCTACATAAAATCTAACATATCACTAACCTTTGAATTTGGCTACGGGTATCTCTGCCAGAAATGGAACACCAGCCACTGTCTCCTGCCAAAACACAGCTAATACATGTCACGTCATGTATAAAACAGTAAAATGTACATATTCATCCTCCTAAGTGCCAAAGGCGAGTAAAATTTGCAAAACATGAAGAGACAAGATGCGTCGATCAAGTGTTCGATTTTCCGCACTAATGCACTCGTGAAGCATTATGGGTAAATCAAGATATTGCATAAACTACGCGGTTACCAAGCCGCACGAGATTGATCGAGCTTCGTTCGAAAACCGGAAAGTTTTTATTTAGAATAGAAATTTTTACCCTAAAATGAGCACTAGTCAGATAGTAACAATGGTGGCTGGGGTATGTGGCTCTATGTTTCTTGCTTATTGTGTTTATTTCGACTACAAGAGGCGGAAGGATCCAGAATACAAGAACAAACTACGCGAAAGTGAGTGAGGAGTTTGAAGTTCACGTGTTATCCATTTCTGATTTAGTTTAAAATCCTCACATCTTTAGGCCTAGATTTGATTGATTATGCTTAACCTGCCTAACCTGCTTAACCTGCCTATAAACTAAAAGTATATTGAAAGGGGCTGAAAAGTTTCAGTTGTGTTGTAGAAAGCGTTTTCTCTAGGCGCTCATACCTTGTAGTGTAGCTTTGCACAAATCAATGAAATAATGCCGGTCCTCGATTTACTGCAAAATCACGACGATTACGGATTCGAGATGTTGTATGTCGTGTACCTGTACTGTCAAATAGCCATATGCATGGCCATTTTCTTAGACGAAGCCTGAACATGACTCTGCAGAAGTGATCTTGTCATTTTGATTAGTCATTGTCAAAGTGTCAACTGAGGGGAAGTTTGTTGGCAACTGTGAAAGTCTCCCAGAGAAATGTTCCAGTCAGTTGCCAGTTTAGTATCCACGATTCTGTATTTGAGAAATGTCAGTTGCCAGTTGTTATAGTGATTTTTTAATGTCCAAGTGACTCCCGTCTGGTTCATTCATATTTATTAATCCTAGAGTCATCGGACTATACAGGATGTAATAAAAAAAAAAATGGTACAATAGGGTGAAAACAAGCAGACAGAAACGATGACAGTAACTGTGAGATCGTGAGATGGTTGTCTAGGCATCCAAATTGTTATTGATAAACAGTCTAAAACTGTAGGCTTACACAGAATGATTAAGACAGAATTATAATATGTAAACTTAGGCCTACAATGCAGCATCCTTTGAAAAGCCGGGTGTCTGCACTTGGCCTTAGTTAGGAAAGTCATGTGTAGCCTGATCGTTTCAGCTGTCCCTTCGCTCTTGGCCCATGTATGAATTTATAAATTTTCTCATACATGATGTCAATACCTAGCCTCCTCCGCAGGCGTCTCGTTGTATTTTGAAACACCTATTTCGAGCCTTCTTTGACACGCTTGGTTGGACTTTCTGTGGTGTGATCGTGAAAGGGCCGTGAGGGACTGAGGACCAGGACCCCTCTCTTTTCTCTTCCGCTTCCAGTTTGAACTTGTTCTCAGGTTCCGCTCTGCCAAAAACGCCAGCGATGCAAAACGATGCAAAGCACACGGAAATCACACAGAGATGCCTGCAAAGGAGGCTAGTCAATACCCTACTGACCCAAAATCGGTCAGTAGAATTTGATTGGTTGCCTTGTCAGAAGACAGGCAGGTGAACAATTCAATGACATTGTACACTCCTCTCACACAAAAAGCGTGTGACAACTTCCAAGCCAGACAACTGTCAAAGAAGGTGTGCCTTGTCTGGTACTGTTGTAAGCTAAAAAAAACCTTTTTGCTTGGTAGTGATTAGAATGAGAAATAGCTCATTGTAAATTCAGATGTCTCCTCTTGCAAAGTCAGGCGTGATCAAGAGTGAAGGGATGACTGTAATTCCCAGCTTGGACAGAGGAAATTTTCTTTCTGTTCGAGTTGTGATCGAGACAGGTTCATATTGTGGGTTGAACATAGTTCTACTGTGTTTCCTCTATAAGTCTTTCAGATGAGACAATAAACCAGGGTCTCATCTGCCTTCCCCTCTGAAAATGTTTAAGGTTGATACTAAAGAACCCATATTGAGTAGAGATTTTGTCCCAGTGCAATGGCCTGTCTCTCAGAAGCATATGAAACAGCCTTCATGATTATAAGCTGTGCAGCAGCAATTTGTGCCACCCAATGAAGCTTCTTAAGTCCTCCAACCTCTCCTTGTCTAGGAGTTGTATACTTTTGATTGCTTTAAGTTCCCTTATGATGAGAAGAAGACACTTCTTTTCTAAAAGAAGTGAAAAACATACCCTGAAAAACACAATCTCATTGTTCATTCTGAACCCTAAGGAAACAATGGGGTGTTATTAAGTTAGAAATTTCATATCTCACAAAACATTTTCTCCCTGCATAGAGAGAAGACAAGAAAGAGCAATCAGGCAGGAGAAAGATGCTGCTGCGCTTAAGGTTGGTAGTCATGCTTCTTGACAAAACAACCATTTGCTATATGTAGCTCACCTTTTATAATCAATTGCTACTGAAAACTCTACAGAGTTAATGGTGACCAAATTTAGTCACCAAATCACAATGGTGACCCACTTTTCTACTGCATGGACTTCTTATATTAAACTCGAGGCAAAATTTAGGGTCAAAAGCTTTCATCTGCTGAAAGCTAGTCTGTGAGCAAAAACACCATCTTAAGCAGTTAGCACAATGTTTGTAACTTCTGAAACTGGTGACCCAAATTATTTTGGCAAAGTTTGTCACTTGGCAACTAGAATTTTTCACTTACTGTAGTCACCAATTGCTCCTAAAAGAAAAAAAAATAATGTCAGACCCTTGGATGTAAAAGTTAACAATATTAGAAGGTTGTGGTATTTAATTCTAGACATGACTTTAATTAATTATGGTTTCTGGTTATTATCTTACAGTCCAGGATTCCAGACATGAAAGACACAGCTGCTGTACAGAAGTTCTTCCTTGAGGAAGTACAGATTGGAGAAGAACTCTTGACTAAAGGTGAGATTACAGTAAAAACCCACATATAAGAACCTGGATTTAAATAACATGTTATGCTAGGATTGTCCAGGGGTTTCAATAATTTTTGAAGTTGCAGGCTAAGTTTTGAAAGTAGGCAGCTGGGTTTGGAGGTCCTATACAAAGGTTGTAAGGCCGGAGCCTTCTAGGGGGGTACAGGAGCGTGCCCCTGGGAAATTTCAACATTTTGGTAGTAGAAAAGGCGTTTTGAGGGCAAGATAATTCATGTATTCTATTATAATTCATGTATTCTATTGCTTTAAAATATATTGAAGTAATAATGAAGTTGCAGGTGGTCACCAGTGAAGTAGACGGTGGTTCACCGCTGGTTCAGCTGCAGGGCCCGATGCTGCAGGGCCCAACCAATAGGTCGCCAATGGCAACTGTGTTTGAGGGTTTGGCGACCAGAAAATTCAACCTAGTCGCCAAATGGCAATCCCCCTTTTAGGGCTTGACTTTCCAAATAATATTTAACTCATAATGGGTAGAAATTTTCAGTTAACTTGGGCAACAAGATTATGCCCTATGGCGCCTGCTATTTTTAGTTAGGCGCCATTGGCACATTACAAAATAAGTTAATGTCGGGCCGAGTCGCCTTCTATTTAAAGGGGCACTCGCACGCTTAATATTCGTCCAGCGTGGACTTAAAATAGGTAAAATTGTATCCGTGAAAACTCATATACATTTGCCCGTAGTAATCAAAATAACCCCCAGATTAATAGAAAAACCTTTCAAGTGTTAGACAAATGCAATTCTAGGTTCTTTTGACCATTTATCAAGAGGATGGAATTGGATTGCGATTTGAGCTATTTTCTTGTCAGAGAAGTGGCCAGCAAGCGTGAGAGAGCCCCTTTAAACCCCTGATTGTCCATACCAAGTATGCTCTCCCCCTCAGACAAGTGATAACTGATAAGTGATATCAGGAAGAATTTCAACTCATGTCTGGCAGATTTCAAACTTCTTTGATTATGGATTTCCAGGGGAATACGATAGTGCTGTGACACATCTAACCAATGCCATAGCCGTGTGTGGCCAACCTCAGCAACTCTTACAAGTCTTCAAGCAAACCCTTCCACCGCCTGTCTTTGAGATGCTCATTGACAATATCAACAGCATGAAAGATGTATCTCACGAGGTAAGTCAGTAGAGTGTCTTAAGTCCCCAGGGGTGTACTCGGATATAAAATGAAAGGAGGGGGTGTCCGATGGAGCTCCAAATTTCATACCCAAAAAAATACATGAGCCTTAAATTTTATACCAAAAAGATACCTGCTCCCAAATTTCATACCCAAATTTTTGTTTAGCCTATTTAATACCAGCATACACATAAGGCCGAACTGCTGGAATGTTATAAACAAAGTTCTTGATGATCAACTAGCCTGTCAGAAGTTTCAACTCCCCAAAAAATACCTGATAGTATTTTCAACTCCCAAAAAATACTTTTACTACAAATTTCATACCCAAAAAATATGTTGGACCCCCCGTCATTTTTATGTCTGAGTTACTCCCCTCCTAAAGGTTTAGTCCTAAACCTGCACTGTCTATGGCCTTAACTTATTTATGTAGGCTGTGGCAAAATACAACTCTATGCCAGACAAACTCTACTGATATTAAAGCTTTTATGCAATTACTCTTCAATTCAAGGATAAAGTTCTACCAAACGTATGAATGCCAGTATGATAATCATGGCGTGCTCTGTTCGTGGGAGACACATACTAAAATACCACAGATTTGGGATGTTATAGCTATGTGTCACAGGGCACAATCATACACAACCTTCAATGGTTTGCTGACTATACCTGCAACATTTTCAGCATGTTATTTGAGCCCATACTTCATTTTGATCATGTGATAGGTATTTCTGTTACTATCAAGTAACAGTGCATGCTCAACAGAGCTCATTGTGACCAAGAGCAGAGGTCTCTTTTCCTCTTGGCTATCAGTTCAGCATATACAAAGGAAAAGAGCCTTTTCTTTCTTTAAATTCCTGTGAGTGAGTTCTGAACAGTTTTCAAAGTGTGTGTGTGTGTGGGGGGGGGGGGGGGGGGGCTCATTTGTAAGATTGTTTGACAAAACTAAGAGTAAGCGATCACATATTAGTAATTGAAAGAGGGCGTTATAGTAGAGTTTAAACTAGTCCAGAAAACAGAATTTGCCCCTGCTGTGAAGAAATGGAGGATGAAAGACATTTCTTGATGAAATGCAAAACATCTGAACCTCATAGAAAACAATTAAATGGCGAATAAGGTATAAAATCTTTTTTAGCAACAATTAATCCTAGGCAAAATATAAAAAGAATTGCAAAATTTATATATAAGACTTACGAAGCTTGAAAAGCCTACACAAACTAAACACTATATATTATCAGGGTTATAACCTATATACATGTATCTCTGTATACGGTTCCTGAAATAAAGTTGTCTGTCTGTCTGTCAAGGTGTCTGGCTCCACCGTCCCTGAGCATTCTTTTCCACAGCAGCCAAATAACCAAATCTAGCATAAGCAAGAATAACCAACTCAGTTTTTGTTCATCTCTATGGAACTTGATTACTTTTGATTTAACAATAATTTTGTTGATTACTTGTTTTACAGAAAGCTTCAGAACCAGCGGAAACCCTGGACTAATAACCACGAATACTGGTGTGTGCCTACCATGGTCTACAGAACATTTAACATGACTATGGGCTAAACATATTATGTGGAATGAGCAAGATCTCATTTATACCACAGTACAGTAATATAGCTTGCCTTTTAGCTAGGATGCTGTGCAGAATATGTTATAGTTTTGTAAATTAATTTACCCGCCACAGAAGCCACAGAAGCCACTAACACCTTGTCCACACTAACGCGTTTTCAAAAGTATTCGTTTTCAAACTTATAAGGATTCGCAGCGTGTTAGTGTGGACGGGAGATTCGGAAAATTTAGCTACACAAAAAGCGATCAGTTTTTATTTGATGTTGACGCGTGCAAGGACAGTCTCAAATAAGTGTTAAAGTTATCGTTTTCTTTTTTATCCGGATTCGACCGTCCACACTAAAACGATATGTATACGGATTCGTTTTGATACACTTTCGAGAGCGTTTCCAAAGTTATACGGATTCGATGAAAACGATCAGCGTGTTAGTGTGGACGGAAGGCCTAAACGTATCAAAAAGTATAAGGATTCAAACGAAAACATGTTAGTGTGGACGGGGTCTAAACTGCAGTACTATTCAAACCGCAAAATTCTGAACAAAAAGTTCTTGAACGTTTCAACATTTGTCCCTTTGTGTTGTAGTTTTTTTTCATGTTTAGTTTGAATAGCTTTGCAGTCTAAGGCCAAGCCCAAAGGTCGAACTTCTTCTTTCGTCAAAGGATACCACTTCATTAGGCTTTATAATAAAAAAACTTTCCATTATTTTAGTGGAACTCGCACGATGTTTGCCGTAGGCGTAATCCTGTTTCAAACATCGATCTTTTTGCCGCATCGAATCTGTGGTAACTTTAATGGGAAACTTTAAGTCTAGTGCAAAGGCAAATCTAGATGAACTATAGCAGAACATAATGGAATTTAAAGTTTGTTTTTCGTGTTTTTTTCCGCCAGTCAAAACCATCTAATCCAATCAGATCCTTGCCTTGTTTCGCCTACTGCAGTCAACTGGGTTTGCGACAGAAAGCCAAGCGACGGCACTTAAATTATAATCGGGCAAATTTTGTTTGATTCGGCAAAAGTTTGGTCCAAACGAGCTCTGATATTTTGCAGAATCAAACCACATTTGCCCGATTATTTATTGATCATCCCACCTAAACATCCAAGGAAGGAAAAACTTGTGTCTTCAGCTAAAAACGATTGCGTTTTTTTAAACACCAACTTAATTTTGCCGTCGCGACAGGAAACCATTTTGTGGTTTTTGGCCTCGCCAACTCCAGGCTATTTATAAGCAATTATTGGATGAGGCCGAGCCTGATTCCACTTGGCGAGATATTGTTTATTCTGGAGATCACAAAAACCGAATTCAATAATTGTTTTATTATACATTGATTCAATAGAAATACTTTTATTTCTGTCAAGCAATTTATTTTGCACAAGCGCCTTGTTAAAATAGGGAAAGCGCTCTAGTTCCATGATGCATTGCGCGCGTATCAAGAATCAGCTAGCTGATTCTTGAAGAATCAGCATGCTGATTCTTGGAGACCCTCAAAGTGCGTGATTCCCAAAGTAAAGCGCGCGCTCTTAGCCAATCAGAATCGAGATAGTGAGTACATAGGCGAAACAGGGAAAGGACCTGATTGACAGCTTTTTCGACTGTCGGAACAGAAAAAACAAAAAAATCCCAAAACCCAAAGCCACGTTTTGAAAATGCGCAGCAAGCAGCAACGGTTATAGCTATACAAGGAGTTTACTTGCCTTTACTGAAGATGGGGCTGATTATCTTAGGGGGTATTTTTATATTGCAGAGCTGTGTATCGGAGCATTTCTTTTAGGATGTAATCACTTTGTCGAGTTGTGTTATACAAATGTTAGCCTGCTTCGACCTCAACCATCTTGGGAAAGCCAAATAATGAAATTTCTTGAATGTCAAAGAAAGACAACAGAAGACAGATTGTTTGCAGTGCTGTTGTGTTTTTTTGGGAATGACAGTAGAAAAGTGTAAAGAAGTTGTGTAATAAATATGGTTAACTTTTCATTGTATTCTCTGTTTACAATTGCGTCCTATTTTTTTGTCTTATCTTATTTTCAGGCTTACTCCTATTGTTTCCTGTTCTTTTGTCCAAAAAGTGCTGGTTTCTTCCTATTTTGGCGCAATCTTTGGGATTTCTTTCTTCCATAACATGCCTTCACTATACAGAACTGAAAACTGCTGTTTCAAGGCTTCAAAACTGGTAACTTTTTGCCTTGTTGCCAGCTGCAATGGGAGAGGGGGCGCGCGCGGCCCTTGTAGATCTGAAAGGTCACGTGCTGCTGCGGCGAGAGGGGCTGATCGGGCTGCGCCATAACACTTTTTTCAGAAATAGTTAAATTTATAATCAATACGCAGAGCCATCAGTGTCAGAAAAGTTCCTGTTTTTAGAAACGCTTTTTTCCATAAATCCCATCGCGGGCTAGAAACGACTGCGTAGTTGTGAAGAGTTGTTTGCGTAAAATGATTAGAATGTATGAGAAACCCCTTTACGACATTTTGACTCTCTCCTCCCCCTCCAAGTAAGGGTCGTCGCGAGCATAGCAACGAGGCGATGCAGGCCTGGTCCCCAAGCAAACAATATGGCGGCCAACAGTGGAAAAGTGGTTTATAGTTGATCAACAACAAAAACATGGTTAGAAGTGAGTATAATAAACCCAATTTTTGGTAAAACGCTTTTTTGAAGGCTTTGAACAATTCAGGTACCTGAATAGTGACTATTTTTGTGTATTTTTCTTTCAGTAACAGAGGATTTGTTGAGAAAACGAGCCGAGCACAACAACTGTGAGATTTTCAGTTTAGAGGAGATCTCTTTGCATCAGTTGGATATCGAGAGGTTGGTGTTGGAAATTATTCTGAGAATTTTATTAATCTAAAACACTGAATACTCAATAATCAATGATATATTGATACTACATTTATATGAGCCCATTTCAAAAATACAAACTTTACAAAACACAAACTTGCACATTGGGCAGCAATATCTCGTTCCTAGAGCCTCTGGCAAAGTCCCCGGAAATCAGTGGGCCTAGAATAAGTACATCTCCAAGTGGTTAGATGTGTATAGAAAATCCAAAGGGTTTTGTGGAAATCCAAAGGGGTCCAATGTTGTGTGTAGTTTACAAAAAATCAAAGGGGGCTGTGGTGGTTGGGGAGAAGGGGGGGGGGGGGGTTGGGGGCTTGGGAGATAAGTGAACAATCCAAGGGGGGCATGCCTACAAAGAGTAACTAAATAGGAGAGATAGTGGGATGGATATAAAATTGAATGGCCCATTGTATTTCATATTACATATTCTATTAATGTTGCTTGATTGTTATTTGTTTCAAGACTTGAACTGC
Source organism: Scolanthus callimorphus (assembly GCA_033964015.1). NCBI lineage: Eukaryota > Metazoa > Cnidaria > Anthozoa > Actiniaria > Edwardsiidae > Scolanthus > Scolanthus callimorphus. Next base: position 2,394,327 of record CM066915.1, read on the forward strand.
TGGATAAACTATGTAGGGACCTCAAGATATTGTACCTCCAGAGTAACCTGATTCCTAAGATTGGTAGGTTTTCTTAGGGCATTTTTAAAATTAAAATTACTTTTACCACAAGGCACAATGCCAATCCTATAATAAATACTTTGTGTGTAGCACAACATTTATTGGATCTTTTCTTAGATTGTTCTATTGTGAAAATAAGAGTCCTTTGCTTATCTATTAAATTACGTAACCTGTGACTGACACTTGTGGTTATACACAGGAAGAGCCCTTATAATGTTGGTAGTCTGAATTTCAAAATTACCATTAGATGGTCTGCCTCGTACTCAGACCTGTCTAGTGATTTTAGAGGAGAGAGGAAACTAGTGTGAAAGGGCTCATGAGAAGGGCTAAAAGAAGTCTCATTTCTTTGGTTGAGCCTTCCCATGGTCCTTTGCAATGGCACCAAGCCTCCCATGATGCATTGGGTGCCTCAAGATTTTGCCTTTTGATTATCCGTGGGGTTGGCCTTTTTCGACACACCTGGGATGCTTGGGTTCGAGGCAGATAGATGGCTATCTCATTCCATACAAATCTTCTCCTTAGAGTGAGGTATTGATTGAGGTGAATAGACAACTCACATTCAGGCTATTTCAAGCCATTTTGCTTGTCAAAATGTTTACCCATGAAATGGCAGTACCATGTTGCTCATATAGAAACATTGACATCAACTCTTCTGCATGTCATATGAGACATTTATTTTTTTCCTAGAGTAATGAATTCTGCATTCTGATTGATTCATAGAGCACGCACACGGGGGCAATATTTTCCTATCTCTGACCAAGGTCACAGTAACCATTTTTGCGGGCTTGTTTTCATCGAAAAAATCAAATTTTTAGTTGAAAAAAAAAGGTTATTTCCCGGCTTTAGGTCGGTCCGTATAGGGAAAAACTGTGACCTCGGCCTGGAAAATGTTTTTCCCTATACGGAACTCCCAGCCGGTAAATAACATATATATATCTGTTGTGATATTTTTCTTATTTTCCTTATATCTCTATTTAATAAACATCTTTAGATATAATTATATGGTGTGATTGCGTTCAGTAGCATAGTGAAAAAAAAAACTCCATTTTTCTATCTATATAAATACCAGTCTTATATAAATATACCATGCAAGAGCCAATACATTGTTTTTAGGTTTGCTATTTAAAATCACTTATTATTATTTGATGATGATGAAGATTAAATATCCAAGCTATCATAAATTTACTAATAATATGCATGGAAAAATTTCTGCATTCTGATTGGCTGAGGGCAGTGCAGTTTTTAGGTAATAAAGTGCCAAAAAAAGTAAAAAAGTGCAAAAATGGTTAACAAAATGAAAATTTTCTTTTGAAATGCTAATAGGATTACAAAATATTTTGATAACATAGAGCTATATTATGGAAAATTTGTTTTTTGTTCATGCTCAAATTCTGTCAGGTTTTCAGTCCAGATTTCAATCAAGGAAAAATGTGTGCAGCTTGTTCAGTTCAGTGAATGACTCGCCCTTATAAATTTTTTCATGTGTATTATTAAAAGGAAATCATACAACTTTTCTCGTTTAATTGGGAATTTATTTACACTCGTAGGTTTTTTAAAAAGCTCAAACTTCACTCGCCTGTGGCTCATGCAATTTGATACTTTTTGAAAAGCCCACTCGTGCAAATAAATTCCAAATTTGAACTCGAAGTGGTATGATTTCCTATACTAAAAGTGTTATCTCTTATCTTGAAACAGAAAATGTTAGCAGGCTGAAAAAACTGGAATACATTAACTTGGCTTTAAACAACATCACAAGAGTTGAGAATTTAGAAGGTAGGTATTAACTGCTCTCTTTTCAATGAATGTGATTACAGAAATTTTCCATACTCCTCCCATGGAAGGGGTTTGAGTTCCTCCTCCACCCCTCTGGAATTTCCAGTGAAAAATACAGTGATTGTAACACTGAAAATAGAAGGTAAATGGAGCTCCGCTTCAACCCTCTAGAATTTCCACTTCCTTTTGTGAGGAGGGTATGGATTTTTTTTTCTGGAATCACACAGTATTAAAGCGAAATTACGTTTTGAAAAATCTATTCCCTCATTATCAGGCTGTGAATCACTGGAGAAGCTGGACTTGACAGTGAATTTTGTGGCTGAATTGACCAGCATTACCTCTTTGAAAAGGAATATCCATCTGAAAGAACTGTAAGTATGGATTGGACCATTGATTCATCATAGAATAGATACATTATCTCTCATCCCAATCTCGTTTCCAAAGCCTCAGTCATGCTAACCATCAGAAATCTCTGGACACATAAGAGCTTTAGTATAAACCAACTAATGGTCTATTACAAATCCTGCATTCTGATTGGCTGAGCTACTAATGGTCTATTAGTGATAGACCGGGCCTGGCAAAATCATCACCTTTCTTTGCAAGAAAACTTGATTTTCTCAACATAAAATAATGGAATTCATTGCCAAAACCGACCAACTAGTTGGTTTATACTAAAACAATTAGACCTCTCGTCCTCATGTGCTATGATATCAATAGACCACTCGGCCTCCGGCCTCATGGTCTATTCATCATAGCACATTCGGTCTTGAGGTCTAATTGTTAAATAGTAAGGCCTAGTTTATATGTTGCATTTAATTAGACAAATTTAATTGTGATCAGTTAAATTTGTCTGTGCGACATATAAAATTGGGGTTCACTTTATACAACAAATAAAATAAAACGAAAACATACTGCAGACGTTGTATATTTATTTTCAACCTTTTTAGGTTTGTTTTATATGTCACGTTTCAAACGAATTGAATTGCAATAGGTAATTAAATTCCTCTGAATTAAATTCGTCCGAAATATGACATATAAACTAGGCCTAAGTCAAATGTCAAAATGGTGAGAAGGAATATCAGCCAAGATCAGAATTGGTCTACCTGTCTGCTGCCAGAGCCTATGACAAACAACAAACAGTGGAAAGACCCTGGGAACGGGATTGGGGGATCCACTTTATCGTTCACAAATGACTGTTGACTGCCGACCGGTTAGTGCAGGGTAGAGCGCCAGGCTTGTGTGCAGGATGTTGGGTTCTAATCCTGGCCCCGGTCTTTAAATAATTGAGGAGAAGGTGCTGCCTTGCTCTAACATCTGCAAATGGCTAGACCTTCACATCTTCTCGGATAACGATGTAAAACCGTAGGTCCCGCAACGGAAGAAGAGCCACCTAGTGGAGCCGCTTGTGTAACCCATTGTTATTGTTATTGTTATTGTTATTGTTATTGTTATTGTTATTGTTATTGTTATTGTTATTGTTATTGTTATTGTTATTGTTATTGTTATTGTTATTGTTATTGTTATTGTTATTGTTATTGTTATTGTTATTGTTATTGTTATTGTTATTGTTATTGTTATTGTTATTGTTATTGAATGATATTGTTTCTTGTCAGTTTCCTGACAGGTAACCCATGCACAGACTATGAGGGGTATCGGCAGTATGTCATTGCTACTCTGACACAGCTGAAGTACCTTGATGGACAAGAAATAGAAAAGTCTGAGAGAATTCTTGCTACACAGGTATAACTTTACTACAAGGCTTGAATTTGCATTCCATAACAAAAACAGAAAGTTTATTATTTCCTCTCTTATCTGATCAGCAATCTTGCTCTGTTCGGGATCTTTTAGTTTATTGACTATTTAATGAATTAATAAATCTGTTGATTCCACGCTCTGAAACCCATGGTTACAGTATATAAAAAATATCTGTACTAAAATTTGACATTTGTTTTTCTTATTTGATAGGAATACAAGGCCATTTCAGAGAAAATTATACAACAACAGAGTGCTTATAAGCTCAAAAAGGTACCTTATACAGCACTTGATTGATATAATCAAGTAAGTTACTTTTTAGTTAACTTGCCATGATGATAACTCTTACAGGAGCAAGAACAAGAAGACAAAGAAAACAAGGAAAAGGAAGATGAAGAGAAAAAGGAAAGAAGAAAAGATAACTGGTACACAGATATAGGGTATGTGGAGTGTTCTTTATCATTTAAATATTTGGGACTATGACCTAATTTTGGGCGATCAAGTTCCTGCCTTTTCGCTACAGAGAACGTTAAATATTCCGACCTATACTATTAGTGGTCCAGCAAAATGCTTATGCAGTTAATTGATTTTAAATGAAAATTTTGTGTCTTTTTCTACCTCTCTTGTCCTCGATGATAATTGAGGGCCCACCAAGTGAAAACGGCCCATATACAGAATTTCACCTACTTAAGAAAAACGTGAAAAAGTTCAGAATTCCTATACAAAATTGGACATTTAAACTGCCAAATCTTTATTTTGCCATGCAAAATTTAAATGTCGATCAATATGCTCAGTTTTAGATACATAAACTAGCTCCTTAAATCTCGTCAAAAAGAATTGACAAAATACAATACAATAAAGTGATTTTGAGTTGACTCGCGTGACAAGAATTGCAGCAAAAATTGCAAGTGTAAACGCAATTCCATCTTTTTCCTTCATTCTTGTAAAGAACTTCTGACAAGAAAACTACAGAAGAGGAAGATGAAGAGGAGAAAAGGTAAGATTGCTGGATCCATGAACTTACAGGTATTACAGGGATGTTCTGCCAAACTATATTGTAGGCTCTGATTTTCTAATTATCATCCTATGCATTGCTACACAACCTCAAAATTCACTGTTGTGATTGATGATTCTCAGCAAGGGAATTGTAATGTCAATTTTCTTGAGCCAGAAAGTTAATCATTGGCTAGCTGGCCAGAAAGCCAAAGAATAGCTTAATTTTTTTGCAGTCAATGTTGACCCACTGAAGTAGCGATTTGCTTGATTGACAGCTGAAAATTGCCAATCACCCATTGCAACATTGAATTTAGCAGGCACGTAGCAATGCATACAGTGGTAAAGTAGCCAGCCACCATACATCTTTCATTTGTGTTACCGGTATTGGGCAGATTTTGGCAAGAAAAGGTGGACTACACCCCTGAATCTCGAATGGAGGTCCATAAACACATGGAGGACAAACGAAAACGGCAAGAACTGAGGGACAAAGAGTAAGCAAATAATGTGAAAATGTAATTACTGTAAAAGTGTTATACTAAACCAGTGTTACTAAACCAGAGTTATTTTGAATGTAAAAATGCTTATGACATGCTCGTTTCTTAAGGCCTGGTTTCCATATAGTCTTATCTGTTGTATCTGTCTCATCAGTCGACCGTGAAACAATGAAAATTGGAATTATTCTTTTGTTTCACGCTTGACTGATACGACACATAAGACTATATGGAAACTAGGCTTAATGAAGGTAGCCACACCACATAGCACTACACCTGCGCACCCTCAAGATTTGATACATTCTCTTACCCAGAGCTGCTGAGCTTGTTACTTCACAGATGAGTCTCTGGTGACAGCCACTGACGCATGGTTTGATACAGAGCCGCTGAGAGAAACAACTTTCTGCACTTTCTTTATGCTCCAACATTCAAAATCAGACAATCACCGCAAAGGCCCTCAAATGGCTGCCAAGTTTAACATTTGCTGTATTTTTTGAACATTTGGTAAAAAAGAAAATCGAAGGCACCGAGTGCCTTGGTGAAATTGTGGATACCGTTTATCCAAGTTTGGTCGTCTGGTGATGGTGATGACGTCCTCAATGACGCTATACCACGTGACCTTGGTGTTGCATCTCCCATGCTCAAAGATTTACCCAAGTTTGGTCACCTAGCGATGTTCCGTTCTCGGATGGCCATTTCTTCTAGTTTTAATGACGTCATCGATGACGTAATGTCATGTGACTTTGTTGCTGGACCCCCATTATCACGAAGATAACTTTATACAAGTTTGGTCACCTAGCGAAGTTTCGTTCTCGTGATATTAACTTTTCTAGTTTTGATGACGTTGTCGATGACGTAATGTCATGTGACTTTGTTGCTGGACGCCCGCTTGTCACGGAGATAACGTTGTCCAAGTTTGGTCACCTAGCGATGTTCCGTTCTCGAGATATACATTTTTCTAGTTTTATGACGTCATCAATGACGTAATATATCATGTGACTTTGTTGCTGGATCCCCCTTGTCACTAAGATAACTTTATCCAAGTTTGGTCACCTAGCGATGTTCCATTCTCGAGATATTTTAGTTGAGATGACACTTGAGTTATGAGCGAGTGACATCTGGCCCACCGCAATAACTCGTGTATACGCTACGCGAATCCATGATTTAAAAATACGGAGATAGCGATATTTAAAGGAGATGCATGTTTGTGGTTGGCAGGAGACTCGAGTCTGGTGTCAAACCCACAGAGAGGGAAACACGCTTCTTTGCCGAGGATGGAAGAGTTCTTAACTTAAACCAGGGAAAGTAAGTACTATGTATTACTAGTGCACAATGTCAAGTTGATGCTAGCCTGAGTTAACAGACGCCCACTCAAAATCAAATGATTTGAGTGAGACGTCTTAGCAATATAGCCAGATGTCACGTACTGGGTGGCGTGACACTGCACAGATCTGGCTAGTGATTCTGATTGGTCAGTGCATTTTGCCTGTGTCGCATTATCTTTGTGAGTTCAATATGGCTTCCGATAGCAAGCAAAGCTGTAGAATGTATAAAATAAATAGGTGATTTTGATTTCATCTCAGATGCAGCAGTCCATTTGCTATTCCATTCTTGGAAATGTTGCAGATTTTAGCACATGTTTCTGTTTCTCCTCAATAGGTGGGATTTCCACTTGAAGGATGACGAAGAGAATAACACATTTGTTCTTGATTTACCATGCTACAAGTATGTATTACCTGTCATTCATTCCTAACTCTCTCACCCCAAGACCAAACTTGTGCCTTTCATTCACAGAAAGTGTATTCCACTTAGCGGTTGTCCACTTGTCCTGGGCAAGTAAGAAATGCTTCAGGACAAGTGAAAACTCAGGGGCACTAGTCACAGGACAAGCAACATAACTTTTATACCATAACTGGACAACTATAAAGTTGGTTAGGCCATAGTTTATAGAGGAGAATGGTTAGGAAACCTGACACCCTGTTATTGTACTATGTCTTTGTTCACTTTTCAGAGGAATCCTTTTGTTTGTGCAGGGTCACGGTACATAAGTATCATAATCCAGCCACAAAGATTCAGTGTACAACCAGACATGCATATTGGATTAGAGCGAAACAACAGATTGTGCAGGGACAATATCACGTGATAGCCCCTTAAAACATCCAGCCTACGCTATTGTGTTGGTCCTTTGAAGTTTGCCGGGCTTCCCAACCATTCCGCTCCATTAACTATGGTTAGGGCAAGTAACTTTTCTGTGGTACTTGTCCTGGGACTAGTGGCCAAAAAAATTAAGGTCGATCGAGCTCTCACTGACTGGCTTGTTTGTTGTCAGGCATGTGGACACATCATTGATCGATGTGGATGTTCAGCCAACATATGTACGAGTGATCATCAAAGGCAAGGTCAGGATCGGATAGATGTTACTCCTCTTACATCCTACACACGCGGGAAAAAATATTATCGAAATTTTCAAAATGTGATCCAGAAAATATCCATATAATCCCCTCCCCTTTCCCCCTAGGCGCGGTTTCCAGCCGTAGTGGGTGTTGTTTTTATCAAGCAGAGGTTTGCTGGTGCACTGAATCCCAAACCTAGCCTACCCCATCTCTCTGGAACTTTCAAGTGAACAATACAGTTATTGTATGGGAAATGGAAGGCATTTGATCTCCTACATTCCCCCTACCCCATCCCCACTCTGGAATTTCCAAGAGTGATTGCATGGGAAATGGAAGGCATTTGATCCCGTACACTACCCTAACCCATCCCCCACACTGGAATTTCCAAAATCTCTTGCGTGGGGGAGATATGGTTATTTTCTGGAATTATTTAAAAATGCTCCAACTCTAACAATGCATATTGCTCGGTTTCTTAAGACGCCATTTCGGGCCTGTAGAGAATGTTCAACAGCTGAACTGTAGCTTTTTATAAGAAATCCTCCTGGTTCGATTACATGTTACAATGTTTGCCCAGCATTTGCGCAATTAGCAAGATTCACGTGATACAGTAAAAACCCGCGTATAAGAACCTGGGTTTTAAGAACCTGTTAGGCTAAAATGTTCATTTTAAGCCCCCTCCACATAAGAACCTATTAAGGCTAAAATTTTAAGTTAGGTTCTTATCAGTGGAGTTGCTGTAAAAGTGCAAAGGTAGAAACTGGTGAATTGAGATCATCATCTGATTATATTTAAAAGTAACTTGACATGACATTTTTCTTTCAAGCTTAAGTACAGTGTTGTATGTTTAAGCTTATATGTTACCATTCAAATAATTCCTCAAGTATTTGCAAGTAATACTACAGCTCTACTCCCACTCAACTACTGTAATTCAAAAAAAGGTTTCTGGCTTCTCCAGTTCTGTTAGAATAACAAAAAATATAATCCCAATAAAATAAATAATGTCAAAATGTCAAAACAAAGAGAGTAAGCTCCCAATACAGTCAATGCTTCAGATTCTGAAGTCAATGTGAGATCATTTAAAAAATGAGAGATCCTTGAGACACAGTGCAGCATATCAATAGTTCTTGGTAGTGGCTGATCAGCGTATAAATAAAAATATTGAACATTTTTTATCTGGCTGACCTTTCTGTGATCCGCTGAATTTTACTGATGTTAATATCATCAGCAAAGTCCTTCTTAGACAATTTTCTCTTTAGCCTTCCCAGATAGGAATCATTGGCCACAAGTCTGTAGTCCACAGGAATTTCAACCCCTTTTCCTTTCCCAGCATTGAGCCTATTTCCAATGCATTCTGCTTCAAGTTCTCCAGAATCCTTTAGTAGCTTATAACAGGGCCTTGATAATTCCTTTGGTACATGACCAACCAGGATTCCATCTTGGTTTTTGACCGCCACAGCATATTTGTCATGAGGATTGTCGAGCTCCATTTCACATGTCAATATTTCACCAATCCGAACAGATGCATTATCAAGATATGCGTGGTAGCCTCGCACAGTTGCTTCGATATACATTTCAAACATATCCAGGTTTTTTCTCGTCAATTAAAGTAAGTTTGGAAGATAAATATCCCTTCTGATTTCACAACAAATATGGCGGACAACGTGGAAGGGGTTGCTACTTCATCTAACCTTAATATAGTGTGTCCTACACTGTGTTCCCATATAGTGTGTCTTATACTGTGATTCCATGTACTTCCATGTGCTCCCCTGTACTCCCATGTGCTCCCCTGTGTTCCCCTGTATTCCCCTGTACTCCCATGTACTCCCCTGTACTCCCGTGTACTCACATGTGCTCCCCTGTATTCCCATGTACTCCCCTGTATTCCCCTGTACTCCCACGTACTCCCATGTACTCCCTGTACTCCCATGTACTCCCTTGTATTCCCCTGTACTCCCACGTACTCCCCTGTATTCCCCTGTACTCCCATGTACTCCCTTGTATTCCCCTGTACTCCCATGTACTCCCTTGTATTCCCCTGTACTCCCATGTACTCCCCTGTATTCCCATGTACTCCTCTGTATTCCCATGTACTCCCCTGTATTCCCCTGTATTCCCATGTACTCCCATGTATTCCCCTGTACTCCCCTGTACTCCCATGTACTCCCCTGTATTCCACTGTACTCCCATGTACTCCCATGTACTCTCGTGTACTCCCCTGTATTCCCATGTACTCCCATGTATTCCCCTGTACTCCCCTGTACTCCCATGTACTCCCCTGTATTCCACTGTACTCCCATGTACTCCCCTGTACTCCCATGTACTCTCGTGTACTCCCCTGTATTCCCCTGTACTCCCACGTACTCCCATGTTCTCCCCTGTATTCCCTGTACTCCCACGTACTCCCCTGTACTCCCATGTACTCCCCTGTATTCCCCTGTACTCCCACGTACTCCCATGTACTCCCCTGTACTCCCATGTACTCCCTTGTATTCCCTGTACTCCCACGTACTCCCCTGTATTCCCCTGTACTCCCATGTACTCCCTTGTATTCCCCTGTACTCCCATGTACTCCCTTGTATTCCCTGTACTCCCATGTACTCCGCTGTATTCCCATGTACTCCTCTGTATTCCCATGTACTCCCCTGTATTCCCCTGTATTCCCATGTACTCCCATGTGTTCCCCTGTACTCCCCTGTACTCCCATGTACTCCCCTGTATTCCACTGTACTCCCATGTACTCCCATGTACTCTCGTGTACTCCCCTGTATTCCCCTGTATTCCCATGTACTCCCATGTATTCCCCTGTACTCCCCTGTACTCCCATGTACTCCCCTGTATTCCACTGTACTCCCATGTACTCCCCTGTACTCCCATGTACTCTCGTGTACTCCCCTGTATTCCCCTGTACTCCCACGTACTCCCATGTTCTCCCCTGTATTCCCCTGTACTCCCACGTACTCCCCTGTACTCCCATGTACTCCCCTGTATTCCCCTGTACTCCCACGTACTCCCTGTACTCCTATGTCCTCCCCTGTATTCCCATGTGCTCCCATGTACTCCTCTGTATTCCCATGTACTCCCCTGTATTCCCATGTACTCCCCTGTACTCCCATGTACTCCCATGTGCTCCCCTGTATTCCCCTGTACTCCCATGTACTCCCATGTACTCCCCTGTACTCCCATGTACTCCCCTGTACTCCCATGTACTCCACTGTATTCCCCTGCACTCCCATGTACTCCAATGTATTCCCATGTACTCCCATGTACTCCCCTGTACTCCCGTGTACTCCCATGTGCTCCCCTGTATTCCCCTGTACTCCCCTGTACTCCCCTGTATTCCTCTGTACTCCCATGTACTCCCATGTACTATCATGTACTCCCTTGAACTCCCATGTACTCCCCTGTACTCCCCTGTATTCCCATGTGCTCCCCTGTACTCCCATGTCCTCCCCTGTACTCCCATGTGCTCCCCTGTATTCCCCTGCACTCCCATGTACTCCAATGTATTCCCATGTACTCCCATGTACTCCCATGTACTCCCATGTACTCCCATGTACTCCCATGTCCTCCCCTGTATTCCCATGTGCTCCCATGTATTCCTCTGTATTCCATGTACTCCCCTGTATTCCCATGTACTCCCCTGTACTCCCATGTACTCCCATGTACTCCCCTGTACTCCCATGTGCTCCCATGTATTCCTCTGTATTCCCATGTACTCCCCTGTACTCCCATGTACTCCCATGTACTCCCATGTACTCCCATGTCCTCCCCTGTATTCCCATGTGCTCCCATGTATTCCTCTGTATTCCCATGTACTCCCCTGTATTCCCATGTACTCCCCTGTACTCCCATGTACTCCCATGTACTCCCCTGTACTCCCATGTACTCCCATGTACTCCCCTGTATTCCCATGTACTCCCCTGTACTCCCATGTACTCCCAAGTACTCCCATGTACTCCCATGTCCTCCCCTGTATTCCCATGTGCTCCCATGTATTCCTCTGTATTCCCATGTACTCCCCTGTATTCCCATGTACTCCCCCTGTACTCCCATGTACTCCCCTGTACTCCCATGTACTCCCCTGTATTCCCCTGTACTCCCATGTACTCCCCTGTATTCCCCTGCACTCCCATGTACCCCCTGTATTCCCATGTACTCCCATGTACTCCCCTGTACTCCCGTGTACTCCCGTGTACTCCCATGTGCTCCCCTGTATTCCCCTGTACTCCCATGTACTCCCCTGTATTCCCCTGCACTCCCATGTACTCCCCTGTATTCCCATGTACTCCCATGTACTCCCCTGTACTCCCGTGTACTCCCATGTGCTCCCTGTATTCCCCTGTACTCCCCTGTATTCCCCTGTACTCCCATGTACTATCATGTACTCCCCTGAACTCCATGTACTCCCCTGTACTCCCTATATTCCCATGTGCTCCCTATATTCCCATATGCTCCCCTGTACTCCCATGTCCTCCCCTGTATTCCCATGTGCTCCCATGTATTCCTCTGTATTCCCATGTACTCCCATGTACTCCCCTGTACTCCCGTGTACTCCCGTGTACTCCCATGTGCTCCCCTGTATTCCCTGTACTCCCATGTACTCCCCTGTATTCCCCTGCACTCCCATGTACTCCCCTGTATTCCCATGTACTCCCATGTACTCCCCTGTACTCCCGTGTACTCCATGTGCTCCCCTGTATTCCCCTGTACTCCCCTGTATTCCCTGTACTCCCATGTACTATCATGTACTCCCCTGAACTCCCATGTACTCCCCTGTACTCCCCTATATTCCCATGTGCTCCCCTATATTCCCATATGCTCCCCTGTACTCCCATGTCCTCCCCTGTATTCCCATGTGCTCCCATGTATTCCTCTGTATTCCCATGTACTCCCCTGTATTCCCATGTACTCCACTGTACTCCCATGTACTCCCATGTACTCCCATGTACTCCCCTGTATTCCCCTGTACTCCCATGTACTCCCCTGTACTCCCATGTACTCCCTTGTATTCCCCTGTACTCCCATGTACTCCCCTGTATTCCCATGTACTCCCATGTACTCCCCTGTACTCCCATGTACTCCCACGTTCTCCCATGTACTCCCCTGTACTCCCGTGTACTCCCGTGTGCTCCCCTGTATTTCCATGTACTCCACTGTACTCCCCTGTATTCCCCTGTACTCCCATGTACTCCCATGTACTCCCATGTACTCCCCTGTACTCCCCTGTACTCCCATGTACTCCCTGTATTCCCCTGTATTCCCCTGTACTCCCCTGTATTCCCATGTGCTCCCCTGAACTCCCATGTGCTCCACTGTACTCCCATGTCCTCCCCTGTATTCCCATGTGCTCCCATGTACTCCTCTGTATTCCCATGTACTCCCTGTATTCCCATGTACTCCCCTGTACTCCCATGTACTCCCATGTACTCCCATGTACTCCCCTGTATTCCCATGTACTCCCCTGTACTCCCATGTACTCCCATGTCCTCCCCTATATTCCCATGTGCTCCCATGTATTCCTCTGTATTCCCATGAACTCCCTGTATTCCCATGTACTCCCCTGTACTCCCATGTACTCCCCTGTACTCCCCTGTACTCCCATGTACTCCCCTGTATTCCCATGTACTCCCATGTACTCCCCTGTATTCCCTGCACTCCCATGTACTCCCCTGTATTCCCATGTACTCCCATGTACTCCCCTGTACTCCCGTGTACTCCCATGTGCTCCCCTGTACTCCCATGTACTCCCCTGTATTCCCCTGCACTCCCATGTACTCCCCTGTATTCCCATGTACTCCCATGTACTCCCCTGTACTCCCGTGTACTGCCATGTGCTCCCCTGTATTCCCTGTATTCCCCTGTACTCCCATGTACTCCCATGTACTATCATGTACTCCCCTGAACTCCCATGTACGCCCCTGTACTCCCCTGTATTCCCATGTGCTCCCCTGTACTCCCATGTCCTCCCCTGTATTCCCATGTGCTCCCATGTATTCCTCTGTATTCCCATGTACTCCCTGTATTCCCATGTACTCCCCTGTACTCCCATGTACTCCCATGTACTCCATGTACTCCCATGTACTCCCCTGTACTCCCATGTACTCCCATGTACTCCCATGTACTCCCTTGTATTCCCCTTGTATTCCCCTGTACTCCCCTGTATTCCCATGTATTCCCATGTACTCCCATGTACTCCCCTGTACTCCCCTGTACTCCCATGTACTCCCACGTTCTCCCCTGTACTCCCGTGTACTCCCATGTGCTCCCCTGTATTCCCATGTACTCCCCTGTACTCCCCTGTATTCCCCTGTACTCCCATGTACTCCCATGTACTCCATGTACTCCATGTACTCCCCTGTACTCCCCTGTACTCCCCTGTACTCCCCTGTGGCCCCTGTATTCCCATGTGCTCCCCTGAACTCCCATGTGCTCCACTGTACTCCCATGTCCTCCCCTGTATTCCCATGTGCTCCCATGTACTCCTCTGTATTCCCATGTACTCCCCTGTATTCCCCTGTACTCCCTGTACTCCCATGTACTCCCCTGTACTCCCATGTACTCCCCTGTATTCCCATGTACTCCCATGTACTCCCACGTACTTCCATGTAGTCCCCTGTACTCCCATGTACTCCCGTGTACTCCCATGTTCTCCCTTGTATTCCCCTGTATTCCCACGTACTCCCATGTACTCCCCTGTACTCCCATGTACTTCCCTGTATTCCCTGTACTCCCATGTGCTCCCATGTACTCCCATGTAGTCCCATGTACTCCCATGTACTCCCATGTGCTCCCATGTACTCCCATGTGCTCCCCTGTACTCCCATGCCTCCCCTGTATTCCCATGTGCTCCAATGTACTCCTCTGTATTCCCATGTACTCCCCTGTACTCCCCTGTATTCCCATGTACTCCCCTGTATTCCCCTGTACTCCCATGTACTCCCCTGTATTCCACTGTACTCCCCTGTATTCCTATGTACTCCCATGTACTCCCCTGTACTCCCATGTACTCCCCTGGTACTCCCATGTACTCCCAAGTACTCCCATGTACTCCCATGTACTCCCCTGTACTCCCGTGTACTCCCATGTACTCCCATGTACTATCATGTACTCCCTGAACTCCCATGTATTCCCATGTACTCCCCTGTATTCCACTGTACTCCCCTGTATTCCTATGTACTCCCATGTACTCCCCTGTACTCCCATGTTCTCCCCTGGTACTCCCATGTACTCCCAAGTACTCCCATGTACTCCCATGTACTCCCCTGTACTCCCCTGTACTCCCACGTACTCCATGTTCTCCCCTGTATTCCCCTGTACTCCCATAATGTACTCCCTGTACTCCCCTATACTCCCATGTACTCCCCTGTATTCCCCTGTACTCCCCTGTACTCCCACGTACTCCCCTGTACTCCAATGTGCTCCCATGTACTCCCATGTGCTCCCCTGTACTTCCCTGTATTCTCATGTACTCCCATGTTCTCCCCTGTATTCCCATGTACTCCCATGTTCTCCCCTGTATTACCATGTGCTCCCCTGTATTCCCATGTACTTCCATGTTCTCCCCTGTACTACCATGTGCTTCCATGTGGTCCCCTGTATTCCCATGTACTCCCATGTGCTCATCTAGTCGATATTATCTGGTAATTTTATCTATTAGATGTCTAGTTAGATCTTCCTCTCTCTTTCTCCTAAGTGCTAAGTGATGGTGAACTAGTTTTCTCCGTCGCATTTGTGGAACGAGGCTATGTGTTTAGTGAACTAGTTTTCTCCAGCGCATTTATAGGACGTGGCTATGTGTATAGTGAACTAAGTTTCTCCAGCGCATTTGTAAAACAAGTCTGTGTATAGTGAATTAGTTCTCTCCTGCGCATTTGTAGAACGAGGCTATATGATAGTAAACTAGTTGTCTTCTGCGCATTTGTAGAACGTGGCTATGTGTATAGTGTACTAGGTTTCTCCAGCGCATTTGTAGAACGAGGCTATGTGTATAGTGAGCTAGGTTTCTCCTGCGCATTTGTAGAACGAGCTAGGCTATGTGAATAGTGAACTAGTTTCCTCCAGCGCATTTGTAAAACGTAGCTATGTGTATAGTGAACTAGTTCTCTCTCGCGCATTTGTAAAACGTGGCTATGTGTGTAGTGAACTATTTCTCTCCTGCACATTTGAAGAACGAGGCTATGTGTATAGTGAACTAGTTCTCTTTTGTGCATTTGTAGAACGAAGCTATGTGTATAGTGTACTAGTTCTCTCTTGCGCATTTGTAAAACGAGGCTATGTGTATAGTGAATTAGTTCTCTCTTGCGCATTTGTAAAACGTGGCTATGTGTGTAGGGAACTAGTTCTTGCGCATTTGAAGAACGAGGCTATGCGTATAGTGAACTAGTTCTCTCTTGTGTATTTGTAAAACGTGGCTATGTGTATAGCGATTTGACAGGTCAGATTTTTACCCAAATACCACACCTTCAAAAAATGCTGTAAAGCAGCGACTTTTCACTCAACGTGGCTCAAACTAAGTGTGGTGACCAACGATTGATAGTCACTTATCGATTTGTATCACCCATTGCTAGGCGCTGTATTTATGGCAACAGACAAAGGATATAAGTTGAGAAAAAGGTTTTTATTTTCAATTTTTAGCAAAATTGACCGTATTTTGGACGAATTCGCGGACGAATTCGCTCATATTTGAGTAGAGATCATTGCCAGGTATCAGGCTATACGTGCTCTAAACTTGATGTTAATTGAGTGTAATCTGATCGATTTACAGCCATTCTTGAAAGCATGATATATAGGTCTTTTTAGCACTTCACATTGACAAGTCAAATTTTTACCCAAATACCGCACCTTCAAGAAATGCTGCAAAGCAGCGAGTTTCCACTCAACGTATCTCAAACTTAGTGTGGTGACCAACGAATGATAGTCATTGATTCATTTGCATCACTCGTTGCTAGGCGCTGTATCTATGGCAACAGACAAAGGCTCAAAGTCGAGAGAAAACGCTCTCTTTATTTTGAAATTTTCGCAAAATTGGCCGTATTTTTGACGAATTCGCGGACAAACTAGCATACATATGAGCACACACTTTTCGTAAGGATCAGTATCAGGTATCAGCCTATACGTGCACTAAATTTGATGTTGTTTGAGTGTAATCTGTCTGATTTACAGCCATTCTTGAAAGCATGATATATGGGTCTTGTTAGCACTTCCCATTGACAAGTCAAATTCTTACCCAAATACTGCACCTTCAAGAAATGCTGTAAAGCAGCGAGTTTCCACTCAACGATCTCAAAATTAGCGTGGTCATCCACGAATGATAGTCATTGATCAATTTGTATTTCCCGTTGCTAGGCGCAGTATCTATAGCAACAGACAGAGACTCAAATTCGAGAGAAAACGCATTTTGTATTTTGAAATGTTCGCAAAATTGGCCGTATTTGGGACAAATTTGCAGAGAAACTAGCATACATATGAGCACAAACTTTAAGTAGGAATCATTGACCGGTATCAGGCTATACGTGCTCTAAATTTGATGTTATTTGAGTGTAATCTGTCTGATTTACAGCTATTCTTGAAAGCGTGATATCTGGGTCTTTTTAGCACTTCACATTGACAGGTCAGATTTTTACCCAAATTCCATACCTTCAAGAAATGCTGTAAAGCAGCGAGTTTTCACTCAACGTAGCTCAAACGTAGTGTGGTGACCAACGAATGATAGTCATTGATCCATTTTGCATCACTCGTTGCTAGGCGCTGTATCTATGGCAACAGACAAAGGCGAGAGAAAACGCTATTTTTATTTTGAAATTTTCGCAAAATTGGCCATATTTTGCACAAATTCGCGGACAAACTAGCATACATATGAGCACACACTTTTAGTAGAGATCATTAACAGGTATTAGGCTATAAGTGCACCAAATTTGATGTTATTTGAGTATAATCTGACTGATTTACAGCCATTCTTGCAAGCATGATATATGGGTCTTTCTAGCACTTCCGATTGACAAGTCTGCAAATTTTTACCCAAATACCGCACCTTCAAGAAATGCTGTAAAGCAGCGAGTTTCCACTCAACGTATCTCAAACTTAGTGTGGTGACCAACGAATGATAGTCATTGATCTATTTGCATCACTCGTTGCTAGGCGCTGTATCTATGGCAACAGACAAAGGCTCAAAGTCGAGAGAAAACGCTCTCTTTATTTTGAAATTTTCGCAAAATTGGCCGTATTTTTGACGAATTCGCGGACAAACTAGCATACATATGAGCACACACTTTTCGTAAGGATCAGTATCAGGTATCAGCCTATACGTGCACTAAATTTGATGTTGTTTGAGTGTAATCTGTATGAAAGCATGATATATGGGTCTTTTTAGCACTTCCCATTGACAAGTCAAATTCTTACCCAAATACTGCACCTTCAAGAAATGCTGTAAAGCAGCGAGTTTCCACTCAACGATCTCAAAATTAGCGTGGTGATCCACGAATGATAGTCATTCTTGATCAATTTGTATTTCCCGTTGCTAGGCGCAGTATCTATAGCAACAGACAGAGACTCAAATTCGAGAGAAAACGCATTTTGTATTTTGAAATGTTCGCAAAATTGGCCGTATTTGGGACAAATTTGCAGAAAAACTAGCATACATATGAGCACACACTTTAAGTAGGGATCATTGACCGGTATCAGGCTATACGTGCTCTAAATTTGATGTTATTTGAGTGTAATCTGTCTGATTTACAGCTATTCTTGAAAGCGTGATATCTGGGTCTTTTTAGCACTTCACATTGACAGGTCAGATTTTTACCCAAATTCCATACCTTCAAGAAATGCTGTAAAGCAGCGAGTTTTCACTCAACGTAGCTCAAACGTAGTGTGGTGACCAACGAATGATAGTCATTGATCCATTTTGCCTCACTCGTTGCTAGGCGCTGTATCTATGGCAACAGACAAAGGCGAGAGAAAACGCTATTTTTATTTTGAAATTTTCGCAAAATTGGCCATATTTTGCACAAATTCGCGGACAAACTAGCATACATATGAGCACACACTTTTAGTAGAGATCATTAACAGGTATTAGGCTATAAGTGCACCAAATTTGATGTTATTTGAGTATAATCTGACTGATTTACAGCCATTCTTGCAAGCACGATATATGGGTCTTTCTAGCACTTCCGATTGACAAGTCGGCAAATTTTTACCCAAATACCGCACCTTCAAGAAATGCTGTAAAGCAGCGAGTTTCCACTCAACGTATCTCAAACTTAGAGTGGTGATCAACGAATGATAGTCATTGATCCATGTGCATCACCCGTTGCTAGGCGCTGTATCTATGGAAACAGACAAAGGCTCAAAGTCGAGAGAAAACGCTCTCTTAAATTTGAAATTTTCGCAAAATTGGCCGTATTTTGGACGAATTTGCGGACAAACTAGCATACATATGAGCACAGATTTAGGTAGGGATCATTTACAGGTATCAGGCTATATGTGCACCAAATTTGATGTTATTTGAGTGTAATCTGACTGATTTACAGCCATTCTTGAAAGCATGATATATAGGTCTTTTTAGCACTTCACATTGACAAGTCAAATTTTTACCCAAATACCGCACCTTCAAGAAATGCTGTAAAGCAGCGACTTTCCACTCAACGTATCTCAAACTTAGAGTGGTGATCAACGAATGATAGCCATTGATCAATTTGTATTTCCCGTTGCTAGGCGCAGTATCTATAGCAACAGACAAAGATTCAAATTCGAGAGAAAACGCATTTTTTATTTCGAAATGTTCGCAAAATTGGCCGTATTTTGGACAAATTCGCGGACGAACTAGCATACATATGAGCACACATTTTAGGGATCATTGGCATTACGTGCTCTAAATTTGATGTTATTTGAGTGTAATCTGACTGATTTACAGCTATTCCTGAAAGCGTGATATATGGGTCTTGACAAAACTTTCAAAGTTGTCACGTAATATTTCCATAACATGCAAAAATATGCGTGATTGAACAGTCGAAATCAGTTGAAAATTATGGAGATTCTTTCTTAGAAGGGACAAGTACGAACTGGTAAGCATTCTCTATCTATCGAATATGGCGGGGAAGCCTTTTTTTTTCGCGCGTGAAATGACGTTATTTTCTTTCTAACAAACGCTATTTTAGCAGACTAAAAAACAGCGAACTCCTTCAGAAGTTGGGCATCTTCAGACCCCTCCTTGTGACAAGAAATCCAGCTTCGAACCCCCCCCCCCCCCCCTGCAATCAGAATTCCGAGCCCTTACACCCCCCCCCCCCCCCACCCCCCATCCCAAATGCAGCCCGTGGAGGGGGGGGGGGGGGGGTACCTTTATTCTCTGGAATTGCCCAATCACGGGTCATGAAGTTTCTGCCTTACAAACATTTAAATTTAGCCAATTATAGCCTGTGCATCACCTTTATCCTCTCCCCTCCCTTGTTACATCAGTACGTCTCCCCACCATCCCCTTCCTCCCTTGTAGCATCATGACAGTCACTTGTTCAGTGCTGGGTATCCTGTGTCTCGTCCCTTTTCCCACCTATGGGACTGATCATAATTAGAGGGGGGAGGGCTGGTGCAAAAATGGGGAGGGCCTCTAATTTTCATGCACGTGAAATAGGGAGGGTCAAAAGAATTTGTGCAAATGATTTTTTACGCAAACATTGCTAGGGTAATACAAGGCTGTCGCGCTTATTGGGTCAGGGGGACCTGTACCCCCATAGTTTTTTCCCAATCAATCCTTAAAACTCTCGATTTTGCACCCTGCATATCAAAGTTCCCCCAAACATGTGGTAATTTCACATGCTGGGATCTAAATGTATTCATGGGAATACATGAGACTACATGGGAGTACAGGGGAGTACATGGGAGTACAGGGGAATACAGGGGAGTACATGGGAATACATGGGAGCACATGGGAGCACATGGGAATACAGGGGAGCACATGGGAATACAGGGGAGTACAGTGGAGCACATGGGAATACATGGGAGCACATGGGAGTACATGGGAATACATGGGAGCCCATGGGACTACAGGGGAGTAAATGGGAGTACAGGGGAGTACATGGGAGTACATGGGAGTACATGGGACTACATGGGAGTACAGGGGAGCACATGGGAATACATGGAAGTACATGGGAGCACATGGGAGTACAGGGGAGTACATGGGAGTACATGGGAGCACATGGGAGTACATGGGAGTACATGGGAGCACATGGGAGTACAGGGGAGTACATGGGAGAACATGGGAGCACATGGGAGTACATGGGAGTACAGGGGAGTACATGGGAATACATGGGAATACATGGGAGCACAGGGGAGTACATGGGAGTACAGGGGAGTACATGGGAATACAGGGGAGTACATGGGAGTACAGGGGAATACAGGGGAGTACATGGGAGTACAGGGGAGTACAGGGGAGTACATGGGAGCACATGGGGAGCACATGGGAGTACATGGGTGACATGGGAGTACATGGGAATACAGGGGAGCAAATGGGAGTACAGGGGAGTACATGGGAGTACATGGGAGTACATGGGAATACAGAGGAGTACATGGGAGCACATGGGAATACAGGGGAGGACATGGGAATACAGGGGAGTACATGGGAATACAGAGGAGTACATGGGAGCACATGGGAATACAGGGGAGGACATGGGAGTACAGGGGAGCACATGGGAATACAGGGGAGTACAGGGGAATACAGGGGAGTACAGGGGAGTACATGGGAGTACAGGGGAGTACATGGGAGTACATGGGAGTACAGGGGAGTACATGGGAGTACATAGGAGTACAGTGGAATACAGGGGAGTACAGTGGAATACAGGAGAGTACATGGGAGTACAGGGAATGCAGGGGAGTACATGGGAATACAGGGGAATACAGGGGAGTACATGGGAATACAGAGGAGTACATTGGAGCACATGGGAATACAGGGGAGGCATGGGAGTACAGGGGAGCACATGGGAGTACAGGGGAGTACATGGGAGTACATGGGAGTACATGGGAGTACATGGGAGCACATGGGAGCACATGGGAATACAGTGGAGTACAAGGGAGTAGAGGGGAGTACATGGGAGTACGTGGGAGTACGTGGGAATACAGGGGAGAACATGGGAGTACACGGGAGTACATGGGAGTACAGGGGAGTACATGGGAGTACAGGGGAATACATGGGAGTACAGGGGAGTACAGGGGAGTACATGGGAGTACATGGGAGTACAGAGGAGTACATGGGAATACAGAGGAGTACATGGGAGCACATGGGAATACAGGGAAGCACATGGGAGTACAGGGGAGCACAGGGGAATACAGGGGAGTACAGGGGATTACAGGGGAGTACATGGGAGTACAGGGGAGTACATGGGAGTACATGGGAATACAGAGGAGTACATGGGAGGACATGGGAGTACAGGGGAGCACATGGGAGTACAGGGGAGCACATGGGAATACAGGGGAGTACAGGGGAATACAGGGGAGTACAGGGGAGTACATGGGAGTACAGGGGAGTACATGGGAGTACATGGGAGTACATGGGAGTACAGGGGAGTACATGGGAGTACATAGGAGTACAGTGGAATACAGGGGAGTACAGTGGAATACAGGAGAGTACATGGGAGTACAGGGGAATGCAGGGGAGTACATGGGAATACAGGGGAATACAGGGGAGTACATGGGAATACAGAGGAGTACATTGGAGCACATGGGAATACAGGGGAGGCATGGGAGTACAGGGGAGCACATGGGAGTACAGGGGAGTACATGGGAGTACATGGGAGTACATGGGAGCACATGGGAGCACATGGGAGCACATGGGAATACAGTGGAGTACAAGGGAGTAGAGGGGAGTACATGGGAGTACGTGGGAGTAAGTGGGAATACAGGGGAGAACATGGGAGTACACGGGAGCACATGGGAGTACAGGGGAGTACATGGGAGTACAGGGGAATACATGGGAGTACAGGGGAGTACAGGGGAGTACATGGGAGTACATGGGAGTACAGGGGAGTACATGGGAATACAGATGAGTACATGGGAGCACATGGGAATACAGGGGAGGACATGGGAGTACAGGGGAGCACATGGGAGTACAGGGGAGCACATGGGAATACAGGGGAGTACAGGGGAATACAGGGGAGTACAGGGGATTACAGGGAGTACATGGGAGTACAGGGGAGTACATGGGAGTACATGGGAATACAGAGGAGTACATGGGAGGACATGGGAGTACAGGGGAGCACATGGGAGTACAGGGGAGCACATGGGAATACAGGGGAGTACAGGGGAATACAGGGGAGGACATGGGAATACAGGGGAGTACAGGGGAGTACAGGGGAGTACATGGGAGTACAGGGGAGTACATGGGAGTACATGGGACTACAGGGGAATACAGGGGAGTACAGGGGAGTACATGGGAATACAGGGGAGCACATGGGAGTACACGGAAGTACAGGGGAGTACATGGGAGAACGTGGGAGTACATGGAGTACAGGGGAGTACAGGGAGTACATGGGAGTACATGGGAATACAGGGGAGTACATGGGAATACAGAGGAGTACATGGGAGCACATGGGAGCACATGGGAGCACATGGAAGCACATGGGAATACAGGGGAGGACATGGGAGTACAGGGGAGCACATGGGAATACAGGGGAGTACAGGGGAATACAGGGGAGTACAGGGGAGTACAGGGGAGTACATGGGAGCACATGGAAGCACATAGGAATACAGGGGAGGACATTGGAGTACAGGGGAGCACATGGGAATACAGGGGAGTACAGGGGAATACAGGGGAGTACAGGGGAGTACAGGGGAGTACATGGGAGTACACGGGAGTACAGGGGAGTACAGGGGAGTACATGGGAGTACATGGAAATACAGGGGAGAACATGGGAGTACAGGGGAGTACGTGGGAGTACAGGGGAATACAGGGGAGAACATGGGAGTACGTGGGAGTACAGGGGAGTACATGGGAGTACACGGGAGTACATGGGAGTACAGGGGAGTACATGGGAGTACAGGGGAGTACATGGGAGTACACTGGAATACAGGGGAGTACATGGGAGTACAGAGGAGTACAGGGGAGTGCATGGGAATACAGGGGAATACAGGGGAGTACATGGGAATACAGAGGAGTACAGGGGAGCACATGGGAGTACAGGGGAGTACATGGGAGCACATGGGAGTACAGGGGAATACAGCTGAGTACAGGGGAGTACAGGGGAGTACATGGGAATACAGGGGAGCACATGGGAGTACACGGGAGTACAGGGGAGTACATTGGAGAACGTGGGAGTACATGGGAGTACAGGGGAGTACAGGGGAGTACAGGGGAGTACATGGGAGTACATGGGAATACAGGGGAGTACATGGGAGTACAGGGGAATACAAGGGAGTACATGGGAGTACATGGGAGTACATGGGAGTACATGGGAGTACAGGGGAGTACATGGGAGTACATGGGAGTACAGGGGAGTACAGGGGAATACAGGGGAGTACAGGGGAGTACAGGGGAGTACATGGGAGTACATGGGAGTACATGGGAGTACAGAGGAGTACATGGGAGCACATGGGAATACAGGGGAGGACATGGGAGTACAGGGGAGCACATGGGAATACAGGGGAGTACAGGGGAATACAGGGGAGTACAGGGGAGTACAGGGGAGTACAGGGGAGTACAGGGGAGTACAGGGGAGTACAGGGGAGTACAGGGGAGTACAGGGAGTACAGGGGAGTACAGGGGAGTACAGGGGAGTACAGGGGAGTACAGGGGAGTACATGGGAGTACAGGGGAGTACATGGGAGTACATGGGAGTACAGGGGAATACAGGGGAGTACAGGGGAGTACAGGGGAGTACATGGGAGTACATGGGAATACAGGGGAATACAGGGGAGTACAGGGGAGTACATGGGAATACAGGGGAGCACATGGGAGTACATGGGAATACAGGGGAGCACATGGGAGTACAGGGGAGTACAGGGGAGTACATGGGAATACAGGGGAGTACAGGGGAGTACATGGGAATACAGGGGAGCACATGGGAGTACAGGGGAGTACATGGGAATACATGGGAGTTCAGGGGAGTACATGATAGTACATGGGAGTACATGGGAGTACATGGGAGTACATGGGAGTACAGGGGAGTACAGGGGAGTACATGGGAATACAGGGGAGTACATGGGAGTACAGGGGATTACATGGGAGTACAGGGGAATACAGGGGAGTACATGGGAGTACATGGGAGTACATGGGAGTACAGGGGAGTACATGGGAATACAGAGGAGTACATGGGAATACAGAGGAGTACATGGGAGCACATGGGAATACAGGGGAGGACATGGGAGTACAGGGGAGCACATGGGAATACAGGGGAGTACAGGGGAATACAGGGGAGTACAGGGGAGTACAGGGGAGTACAGGAGAGTACATGGGAGTACATGGGAGTACATGGGAGTACATGGGAGTACAGGGGAATACAGGGGAGTACAGGGGAGTACAGGGGAGTACATGGGAGTACATGGGAGTACATGGGAGTACATGGGAATACAGGGAATACAGGGGAGTACAGGGGAGTACATGGGAATACAGGGGAGCACATGGGAGTACAGGAGAGTACATGGGAATACAGGGGAGCACATGGGAGTACACGGGAGTACATGGGAATACATGGGAGTTCAAGGGAGTACATGATAGTACATGGGAGTACATGGGAGTACAGGGGAATACAGGGGAGTACAGGGGAGTACATGGGAATACAGGGGAGCACATGGGAATACACGGGAGTACAGGGGAGTACATGGGAGTACATGGGAGTACAGGGGAATACAAGGGAGTACAGGGGAGTACAGGGGAGTACATGGGAGTACATGGGAGTACAGGGGAGTACGTGGGAGTACAGGGGAATACAGGGGAGTACATGGGAGTACAGGGGAGCGCATGAGAGTACATGGAATCACAGTATAAGACACACTATATGGGAAACACAGTGTAGGACACACTATATTAAGGTTACATGAAGTACTTACCGTGGAAGGTGGGAAATGACCGCTGACCAATAAGTCAATACAAAGGATTTGGATCGCTGGCTCAACACTAAGGCTGAATTTCTAAAACAAACAATCTTCGCCGGTTTTTAAACCACGTGTAAGTATGAGACATGAATCGTACGCTTTTTGACTGTGGAATCAAGAAATCTGTAGAAACAAGAAAAGGAGAGAAGTTTGACATCACGAGTGTGTTACCAAAGTCTGTAAAATTACAGAGCAGGCCAATCGAATGTGCTGCAAAGAATCCTTTGCAGCGAAGAAATACCTTGATTCACATGTACGATGGAAACATAGCATTAGCAGCGATGTAAACAACAAATCTAAACCAGTTTGTACTCCAAGCTACACTGAAAACAGAAAGATATCTGATAATGAGTGCATACTGGTGCTAGATGACACAAGCGTGGTGGATACGAGACAGTACGAGGTGGCAAAATTTGACAACAGGAGAGGAAGCAGCCAGAGAAAGTCATACACAGTTGAATTCAAGGCAAAGACTCTTGAACGTCTAGAATTTTTCAGTGAACTAAAGGTAAAAAAGAAGTGGGAAAAGGTTGCAGAAGAACGAGGAGTTAGCAAGTCACTTGTTGTAAAGTGGAACAATATTAGGGTTAAGATAAAAGCTGAATTTGAACGCAACAAGCGAAAGGAAAATCGTGGAGGTGTGAAGCCGGCAAGACAGAGGAGAAAGCTTGTATGTGAAAAAGCAAAGAACAGCGAGAAATATCCCTTGGCATCAGACCGAGTCATAGTTGAATTTAAATTAAGGAGAGCGAAAGGATGCAAAGTATCAAAACTATGGCTAAAGAAAAAAATGAAAAACAAAATCGAAGAATGCTATGGAAAAGAAGAAGCTCGTAAGTTTAAAGGAAGTAATAACTGGTTTCAGAAATTTAAGAAACGGCATGGTATTTCATTCAGGAGAAGAACAAACAAGAAAAAACTTGCAGCTGATGACGGGAGACAAACAATCCAGAAATTTCACCGTGACCTAAGGGAGGCTGTTAAGTCAAGAAGAAGACGAGTTAATTCAACTCAGGATGTCAAGTATGGGCGATGGACACCACAGAACCGATACAATATAGATCAAGTTCCTTTGCCCTTTGTGGTAGATCAGGATAAAACCTATGATGTTACAGGTAACAAGCAAGTTTGGGTTTCTCAACCCTCTTCTGGTCTTGACAAAAGGCAGGCTACGCTGCAGCTGTGCATTCGGGCAGAGGGAGATCAACATGTAAAACCTGCAATTGTGTTCCGGGGTAAAGGGAACGTTTCAAGTGCTGAGAAAGCCCAATATGATCAAGATGTTGATGTGTACTTTCAAAGCTGTGCCTGGATGGATACCCAATTAAACCAGGAATGGGTAAGAAGGACATTGATACCAGGGATTGGGACGTTCCCCCAAGAGAAAGTAATATTTGCTGACAATGTTGGATTTCAACAAGAGAAGGGCTTTCATGATATGTGCCGGAAGCAGATCAATGCCATCATTTATCTGCTGCCAGAAAATCATACTGACAAAGTTCAGCCTATAGATGCTGGGTTTGGAAAACAGATGAAGGCAAAGATTGGTGAAGCAATGGAGAAATGGCTAGAGGAGGATGAGAATTTGGACATGTGGCATGATAGGTTGAGTGCGAAGAACAGGAGAATCCTCATGACACAATGGGCTGGGGAGGCCTGGAGAAAGCTCTCCTCAGACAAGATATTTGCCAAGAAACTGTTCATGAAGACTGGTTGTCTAATGACAGTTGATGGCTCTGATGATGATATGATCAGACCTTAAGGGCTGGAGCCATACATTTTTGATTTTTTTTTTCATTGCTCATTAGAGCATCACAGATAACTTGAAAAAAAGTTATCTGGTCTCCTTGGTATCAAGTTTGAAGTGGCATTTCAGAGAACTGACTCTGAGTTCATTTGAACATATGTTTTGTTAAAGACATACAGCCTTTAGGCATTATGGTATAAATGATTTATATTGTACTATGAGATGATATATTTAAATGAAATTCATATAAAAATTTAAGAACCTATTTTAAGAACCTTGGTAGCCTAAATTTGCTTTAAGCACCATTTTTATAAGAACCTGTTTAGGCTAAATTCAAAAATCCAGGTTCTTATACGCGGGTTTTTACTGTACTAGAGCAGATTTCGTATGACTGTGAAAAGTGTCGCGAAAGAGTTGTGCTGCTCCGCGACCATACCGCGACTACGCGAATTCATTCCGTATCTACAGCAGGCCAGGTCCCGTACCGCCACCGCGACAGTACCGCGCGGCGACCGATTCATTCGGTATCTACAGCAGGCCAGATCCCGTACCGCCACCGCGACAGTACCGCGCCGCGACCGATTCATTCGGTATCTACAGCAGGCCAGATCCCGTACCGCCTCCGCGACAGTACCGCGCCGCGACCGATTCATTCGGTATCTACAGCAGGCCAGATCCCGTACCGCCACCGCGACAGTACCGCGCGGCGACCGATTCATTCGGTATCTACAGCAGGCCAGGTCCCGTACCGCCTCCGCGACAGTACCGCGCCGCGACCGATTCATTCGGTATCTACAGCAGGCCAGATCCCGTACCGCCACCGCGACAGTACCGCGCCGTGTCACGGCACTTTTCACAGTTATACGAAATCTGCTCTAAAAATGCTCTAGAAAATATAAATGTTAGCTGTTTAGCCTTCTGTGGTTGTGGTTTGTCAAAATTAAAATGATTTTAGCAGAATATTCCATCTGAATTGGCAAATTACGAACTTAGTTGGGAACCAAGTTGCGAAGTTGGGAACCTTGTTGGGAAATGGGAACCAACTTCACAACCCGGAGCGCGGGTAAAGTATTCTGAAAACAACTGTAATGAACAGAAAATCTAGGAAGCTATCAGAATATTAGCTTTTTTAATGATTATTGTTGCAACGAAATTGTTGATTTGAATATTTAACAAAAACGCTTCAATATTTCCCCCGTTTTCCTGTCAAAACATTCAAGTTTCAAGGTCAAAACTTAAAAGTTTTATGTGCCGACAGAACATGTTTTTGCCGAGCGCGTGGACGCGTAGATTCAATCGACGGTACTTCTTTCTCTGATTCTTTCTTGTCCAATTTCCCGTGTAGGCGTTTCAGTTGGTCTTGTCCGAGGAGGTGAACCCAGACTCCAGCGCGGCCAAGAGATCACAGACCACGGGCCACCTACTCATTACCATGCCCAAGGTACCACATGACACCACCACGTGACACCACCACGTGACATCACTACGTGACATCACTACGTGACACCACCACGTGACATCACCACGTGACACCACCACGTGACATAACCACGTGATATTACCACGTGACATTACCACGTGACACCACCACGTGACACCACCACGTGACATCACCACGTGACGCCACCACGTGACATTACCACGTGACATCACCACGTGACACCGCCACGTGACACCACCACGTGACATCACCACGTGACGTCACCACGTGACGTCACCACGTGACGTCACCACGTGACGTCACCACGTGACATCACCACGTGACATCACCACGTGACATCACCACGTGACATCACCACGTGACATCACCACGTGACATCACCACGTGATAGCTGTAACAATTAACATCCCTTAGAACTACATACTTCTATTTGCGTCCATCCATGAAGTGTGACGATTTTTTCGTGAAGGTTAACTTTTCAAACGTCCACGTTTTGTCGAAAAGTAGTCACGTTTGTCGCTCTCTGATTGGCTGAAAAATAACGGTCAAAACTGCAGCCAATCAGCAAGCGAGGAACGCGACAACCTCTCGACAAAACGTGCACGTTTGAAAAGTATTCCACTAAACCTTCGCATCTTGCACTTGAATGTTCTGTAGCATGGTTAAAGTTGTTTTAGAAAATAACACCTATGTTGTATTGTGAATGTGCGCATTCTGATTGGTTAAAAAGCGTGTTTGTAAGAGACCTGAAAAACACGATTGTCACGCAACGCTGTCGCGCGTGTGTATGTTATTTTCTAAAAGCAATAAAAATACTTTCTGCGTGCTCTCTGGTTTCTTACAAACACTCGGGGAATGTTGGTCGAACTGATAAAACTTGAAAGACACTCGCCTTCGGCTCGTGTCTTTTAAGTTTTGATCAGTTCTCCCAACATTCCCCTCGTGTTTGTAAGAAAGCAGAGAGCACGCGGAAAGTACTTTTATTGCTTAAATACAATGCTTTCGAATGACATACTGCAAAATAGACCACTGGTCTCGCCTAAAGCTATTGTGTATACCAGAAAATACTATAGACGCGTTGGATACATTGTAAACTAGTATTCATACTTTTCTAAGCAATGATTGTGCATGTGGCGGTTCTAGAAAACACCCATAAGTTCTACAAAGTTAACCGAGAGATTCATTTGTCTTTTAGATGAAGCAGACTGTCAAACCTCTGCGAAAAGCTACGGGCAGTAAAGCTAAGCAAAGCACTGATGTGAAACAGAACGAGAAGACATCTTCCAGCAAACAAAGGTACATGCTTGGTGTATTAGAGAGTTTAGCAGACACCGAATTTCGTGGAAAGGAGCCGTTCCTTTTTTATAGCGCCTACTCTAATTCAGAAGTTCAGATAACAAAGCCAAATTCGGGGCGGATCGGGGCGGATCAGGAACTTCTGAAAGGGGGGGGGGGGGGGGGGGGGGGGGGGGGCGGGGGGACGGACATTGAATTTAAGTGAGACAAACAAAGGAAATGTTTGGGAAAATGTCAGAGAAATTGGGGGGAGGGGGCGCCCCCCTTTAAATCTGCCCATGCAAATCAGTGGTCATCAGTTAAGGGGGACTTCTTGCTGTCTGGAGTGTACTTTGTTGTATTTCTCTGTAAATTAACATTTGTGACGGGGGAAACCGTTCAGCAGCAACCTGTAATTTATCTCGTTTGCTAAGAACATTTGTTCTTACTGTAGTCATTTCAAATTCGCTCTAAAAAGCCAATCAATGATTCTTCGGGCAATGGTATTTATTGATTGTGCCACGCTTATTATGTTTTTAGAGTTACCCATGAGCGACTTGAAGTTGATCGAAAGATCAATAAAGACATGGACTTCAGCAAAATCGCACAGGACAAGAAGAAACTTCTCACTGGACCTCGAGTCGAACCAAGCTCCACAGTAAAAGAGGAAAAGGTAGAGGAAAGTGAAGACTTTATAGATGATCCTGAAGTCCCACCGCTTATGTAGTGTGCCTCTTGGATGTTACTTGAGGAGAGGGTCGTTCGGGAACGTGACACCAAAGGAATCCGTCCAGACAAGAGAAAGCATCCTCTGGGAATTTCGTCAAAAGCCAAGTCCCGATATCCAGGAGGAGGAGGAGGAGCAGGAGGAGTACACCGCTTATTTGATGTAGCTCTACAGTGTGACTTGATGAGAGGGTCAAACGGGACCGTGACATCAGGCAAACCGTCAAGAAGAAGAAAAACGTATCCTCTATGTATCCGGTCAAAGGG
Source organism: Scolanthus callimorphus (assembly GCA_033964015.1). NCBI lineage: Eukaryota > Metazoa > Cnidaria > Anthozoa > Actiniaria > Edwardsiidae > Scolanthus > Scolanthus callimorphus. Next base: position 2,425,323 of record CM066915.1, read on the forward strand.
AACTCCGTTACACTAGAGGTAGAGGTCATTGATGACACGATTGATGTTTCCTGAAGGCTCGCCGCTTTCTGGTGCACCTCTACAGTGTAACTTGATGAGGAGGTCCTATGGGATCTTGACATCAGTTAAAACCATAAAGAAGATCACATCCGCTGTGCATTTCGTCAAAGGTAACTCTGTTACACAGGTGGAGGAGAGATCTGATAATATCGTAGAAGTCTCACCGTTATCTGGTGCAGCTCTACAGTGTGACTTGATGAGGAGGTCCTACGGGATCTTGATCGCATCCTCTGTGCATCTCGTCAAAGGTAACTCCGTTACACAGGTGGTGGAGAGATTTGATAATATTGTAGAAGTCTCACCGTTTATCTGGTGCAGCTCTAGAGTGTAACTTGATGGGAGGGTCCAATGGGACGGGAAGTGACACAAGGCACTCCCTTGAGAAGAAGAACGCACCCGCTGTGCATGTCGTCATACTCCGCTACTTTATTACATTGGAGTAGGAAGTGATTGATGACATCGTATAGATGTTCCGGAAATGTCACCGCTTATATGATGTAGCTGTGACTTGATAGGAGGGTCCAACGGGAGCGTGACACCAGGCAAACCGTCTTAGAAGAACGCCCTCTCTGTACATCTCCTCAAATGGAGGTGGTCAATGATGACATCGTAGATATTCCTGAGGTCTTACCGCTTGTCTGATGCAGCTGTAGAGTATGACTTGATGGGAAAGTCCTACGGGATTGTGACATCAGACAAACCGAGAACGCACTATGAATCTTTATGAATCTCGTTCTCGTCATAATTAACCCTGCTACACTGGAGAAGGAAATGGTTTATGACATTGTAGAAATATGGACGCGATAAATTTTGAAACATGTTGAGTCCGAACATTGATCAGACCTATTATAGTGTGAAGCACCATGCCATCCACCTCGGGAGGCAGAAAGATATTTCTCACGTCTCATCGCTTATCTAAGGCAGCTCTGCCGTGCGAATGGATGAAGTCCACGCCGGATTGTGACTTCAAGGCATCTGTTGTCGTGTATAGAGTCCTAAAGTGTGACGTCAGATTTTAGTCCACGAACAATGAAAGTTGTATGCAAAAAATGCATATGAAGAAATTTTCTTATAAAACGAGTCGCGAAGTCGATGTGACTATTCGCCGATATTTGCGGAGCCTGAGGTGATTTTGACAAAAAATTCGTGTTAATAGGGGTACTTTTTTTAGTTTCTCGTAATAAAAGTGTGCGCGCGATCCCCAACGAACGTCTCGACCAATCAGCGCGCGGAATCGCTTGAGTAATTATTATAACAATATAGTTGATGTTCGCGGGCGTAAATATGTTATGGGTCCGACTAGACTCAGTTTAGCCCGAGCGCAGCGAGGGATAAAATGAGCGCTGAGAAGGGTCCAAAACATATTTACGCCCAACCATTACTTTATCGGTGAAATGGAGCATAGATTTGGACCAATGAGAGCGCGTGTTATATCGTACCTATATTAAAATTTACAATTAGACTACGAGTTCGAGTTTTCTATGAGTCAATCAATAGATTGAATATTTGACTCATAGAAAACGAGAACGAGTAGTCTAATTGTTTTAGTAGAAACCCACTTGCATACTACCTTCGAGTTGTTGCTAAAACGTATTTATTTTCATGGTTTTAGAAAGTTTTGCGCTAGCGTTTTCGCTACTCACTATCTATTACGTGATAGATAGCGAGTAGCGAAGCCAATCACATTGTAGGATTCGTGACAGTATGGGTTTCTACTAATACTAAATGGAAATATCTACATATCATATTTGGAATCTTTAACATGTTTTGCTCTTCCTTTCATGACTTAGGGCTTGTTTACATGGGGAAAATTTGGCCCAGGCCCGGGTCACCCGCCTAGGCGAGCCAACTTTGAAGAGCGTTTATATGACAAAATGTACTCTTGACAAACGTATCCAAAATACTCAAAACTACTAAAAAATGAAATCACGCCCTAGACCATGTGAAATCACACCCTAGACCATGTGAAATCACGACCTAGACCATGTGAAATCACACCCTAGACCGTGTGAAATCACGTCCTAGACCATGTGAAATCACACACTAGACCATGTGAAATCACGGACTAGAGCATGTGAAATCACATCCTAGACCGTGTGAAATCACGTCCTAGACCATGTGAAATCACACACTAGACCATGTGAAATCACGGCCTAGAGCATGTGAAATCACACCCTAGACCATGTGAAATCACGCCCTAGACCATGTGAAATCACACACTAGGCCATGTGAAATCACGGCCTAGAGCATGTGAAATTACGACCTAGACCATGTGAAATCACACCCTAGAGCATGTGAAATCACGCTTCCTAGACCATGTGAAATCACACCCTAGACCATGTGAAATCACACACTAGGCCATGTGAAATCACAATCTAGAACATGTGAAATCACGTCCTAGACCATGTGAAATCACACACTAGACCATGTGAAATCACACACTAGACCATGTGAAATCACGCCTAGACCGTGTGAAATCACGTCCTAGACCATGTGAAATCACCCCCTAGACCGTGTGAAATCACACACTAGACCATGTGAAATCACACCCTAGACCATGTGAAATCACGTCCTAGACCATGTGAAATCACACCCTAGACCATGTGAAATCACACACTAGACCATGTGAAATCACCCCCTAGACCGTGTGAAATCACGTCCTAGACCATGTGAAATCACACCCTAGACCATGTGAAATCACGTCCTAGACCATGTGAAATCACGCCCTAGACTGTGAAATCACACCCTAGACCATGTGAAATCACCCCCTAGACCGTGTGAAATCACGTCCTAGACCATGTGAAATCACCCCCTAGACCATGTGAAATCACACCCTAGACCATGTGAAATCACGCCCTAGACAATGTGAAATCACGTCCTAGATCATGTGAAATCACACACTAGACAATGTGAAATCACACACTAGACCATGTGAAATCACACCCTAGATCATGTGAAATCACCCCATAGACCATGTGAAATCACGTCCTAGACCATGTGAAATCACGTCCTAGACCATGTGAAATCACGTCCTAGACCATGTGAAATCACACTAGACCATGTGAAATCACGCCTAGACCGTGTGAAATCACGTCCTAGACCATGTGAAATCACCCCCTAGACCATGTGAAATCACACACTAGACCATATGAAATCACACCCTAGATCATGTGAAATCACACCCTAGACCATGTGAAATCACGCCCTAGACAATGTGAAATCACGTCCTAGATCATGTGAAATCACACACTAGACAATGTGAAATCACAACCTAGACGTGAAATCACGCCCTAGACCATGTGAAATCACACACTAGACCATGTGAAATCATGTCCTAGTCCACGTGAAATCACCCCCTAGACCATGTGAAATCACGTCCTAGACCATGTGAAATCACACCCTAGACCATGTGAAATCACGTCCTAGACCATGTGAAATCACGTCCTAGACCATGTGAAATCACCCCCTAGACCATGTGAAATCACACACTAGACCATGTGAAATCACACCCTAGACCATGTGAAATCACGTCCTAGACCATGTGAAATCACGTCCTAGACCATGTGAAATCACACACTAGACCATGTGAAATCACACACTAGACCATGTGAAATCACACCCTAGATCATGTGAAATCACCTCATAGACCATGTGAAATCACGTCCTAGACCATGTGAAATCACGACCTAGACCATGTGAAATCACCCCCTAGACCATGTGAAATCACCCCCTAGACCATGTGAAATCACACACTAGACCATGTGAAATCACACCCTACATCATGTGAAATCACCTCATAGACCATGTGAGATCACGTCCTAGACCATGTGAAATCACGTCCTAGACCATGTGAAATCACGTCCTAGACCATGTGAAATCACACCCTAGACCATGTGAAATCACGCCCTAGACAATGTGAAATCACGTCCTGGATCATGTGAAATCACACACTAGACAATGTGAAATCACAACCTAGACGTGAAATCACGCCCTAGACCATGTGAAATCACACACTAGACCATGTGAAATCATGTCCTAGACCACGTGAAATCACCCCCTAGACCATGTGAAATCACGTCCTAGACCATGTGAAATCACACCCTAGACCATGTGAAATCACGTCCTAGACCATGTGAAATCACGTCCTAGACCATGTGAAATCACCCCCTAGACCATGTGAAATCACACACTAGACCATGTGAAATCACACCCTAGACCATGTGAAATCACGTCCTAGACCATGTGAAATCACGTCCTAGACCATGTGAAATCACACACTAGACCATGTGAAATCACACACTAGACCATGTGAAATCACACCCTAGATCATGTGAAATCACCTCATAGACCATGTGAAATCACGTCCTAGACCATGTGAAATCACGACCTAGACCATGTGAAATCACCCCCTAGACCATGTGAAATCACCCCCTAGACCATGTGAAATCACACACTAGACCATGTGAAATCACACCCTACATCATGTGAAACCACCTCATAGACCATGTGAGATCACGTCCTAGACCATGTGAAATCACGTCCTAGACCATGTGAAATCACGTCCTAGACCATGTGAAATCACACTAGACCATGTGAAATCACGTCCTAGACCATGTGAAATCACGCCTAGACCGTGTGAAATCACGTCCTAGACCATGGGAAATCACCCCCTAGACCATGTGAAATCACACACTAGACCATGTGATATCACACCCTAGATCATGTGAAATCACGTCCTAGACCATGTGAAATCACCCCCTAGACCATGTGAAATCACACACTAGACCATGTGAAATCACACCCTAGATCACGTGAAATCACGTCCTAGACCATGTGAAATCACGTCCTAGACGATGTGAAATCACGTCCTAGACCATGTGAAATCACGTCCTAGACCATGTGAAATCACCGCCCTAGACCATGTGAAATCACGTCCTAGACCATGTGAAATCACGTCCTAGACCATGTGAATCACGTCCTAGACCATGTGAAATCACGTCCTAGACCATGTGAAATCACGACCTAGACCATGTGAAATCACGTCCTAGACCATGTGAAATCACGTCCTGTGAAATGACGACCTAGACCATGTGAAATCACGTCCTAGACCATGTGAAATCATGTCCTAGACCATGTGAAATCATGTCCTAGACCATGTGAAATCACGTCCTAGACCATGTGAAATCACGTCCTAGACCATGTGAAATCACGACCTAGACCATGTGAAATCACCCCCTAGACCATGTGAAATCACACACTAGACCATGTGAAATCACACCCTAGATCATGTGAAATCACCTCATAGACCATGTAAAATCACGTCCTAGACCATGTGAAATCACACTAGACCATGTGAAATCACGTCCTAGACCATTGCGAAATCACGCCTAGACCGTGTGAAATCACCTCCTAGACCATGTGAAATCACACACTAGACCATGTGAAATCACACCCTAGATCATGTGAAATCACGTCCTAGACCATGTGAAATCACGTCCTAGACTATGTGAAATCACGTCCTAGACCATGTGAAATCACGTCCTAGACCATGTGAAATCACGCCCTAGACCATGTGAAATCACGTCCTAGACCGTGTGAAATCACGTCCTAGAGTGAAATCACGTCCTAGACCATGTGAAATCACGACCTAGACCATGTGAAATCACGCCCTAGACCATGTGAAATCACGTCGTAGACCATGTGAAATCAGTCGTAGACCATGTGAAATCACAAACTAGACCATGTGAAATCACACACTAGACCATGTGAAATCACCCCCTAGACCATGCGAAATCACAACCTAGACCATGTGAAATCACACCCTAGACAATGTGAAATCACGACCAAGACCATGTGAAATCACAACGTAGACCATGTGAAGTCCCCTCCCCCCTCCCCAGAAGCTAAATGGTCCACAAAAAGCTAAATGGAACAAAGCCCCACCCCTCCCCTCCTCCCCTAAAAAGTCAATGGTCAACCCCTTATAACAATCGCTACCCGTCATTCCATTTGATCCCCTGACTGAGTTTGGAGTTTGAGCTTGAAAATGTTTTCGGTCCCTGGTACAATATTACGGCTGTGCATTGGATAAATTCGTTCCGCAGGTGATTGCGTTGCTACCCATGTACTTAAAATCTGCCAGGGCCATGATAACTTTTCGTAGTACAACTTTTTGCAACGCTGCAAGGGTACTGCATGGAACCTCCGTGGCATCTCTGCATTATTATTCGACCGCAAAACACGGTAAACAAGCGGCTCTCAAACAGGAACATATCGACAAGGTATGTGTTGAACGATATTAACAGCCCCTAAAAGAATAGATAGATCATAGATCCTTGAGTATGCGAGCTTGATGAACGCAGAGCGGTGTTAGAATAACCTTTACCAGCTGGTTACGTTACTGAATGAATGAGCTCTCGAGTATAGATAGTCTAATAATAGACCACGTGTTCGATGTATAAAATTCCAACTTGAATGCGAGGGTCAGGGAAATAACACAAAAGAAATAAATTATTCATTTTTCGATGCTGATGCGGTTTCTTTTGATTTATTCCCCTGAGCCTCAGACTCAAGTAAGATTATTTTTAATGTGTGGTTCCAGAAAATATCCATTCCCCACGGAAGGGTTTGGAAATTCCAGAGGGGTGGGGGTGGGGTGGGGAGTCACTTGTCAACATCCTTCTGTGGGGGGAGGGGGGAATATTATCTGGAACCACGCAATATATCAAAATTGGTCTATTGCCTCTGATCTCAAGGAGAGGGGAAAGCGAGCACTGTGATTCGATGCAAATAGGGTTAGCGATGGGTACCTTAAAATTTCGAAAGTCTCAGTAAAATATTGTAAATTTCGGAATCTCAGCGTTTTTTTCACACGTCTCGGAGTCTCGTTTTTCTCAGAATTGTGCCCGTCTCAGAGTCTCAGATTGTTTTTACCGTGGTCTTGGAGTCTCGGATTTTTATTATGTTATTCTGACTTGTAAGCACAGCACTATACAGTCAGATGCAGGGACGTCAACCCCAGGACTAAAAAAAAATTGAGACTGCCTTGAAATGGCAAAATTTTGTGCATTCTCCCAGGAGAAATACAGTAAATATATGGCAGTCGTCTTGAATTTTTCCCAGGAGACAAAGCGAAAAGGCTCAGACTCAGACTTTGAAATTTGTCAAAAGACTCAGGCTCAGATTCTGAAACGTGGGTCTCGGCAAGTCTCGGATTTACCCATCACTACCCCTCCAAATGGGCTGGGAAAGACTGTCATGCCTGATAATTCTCATACTTTCCTGTTGTTTTATAGTAAGTGTCACAGCAAAGGCAATTAGGCATTTTGAGAAGTTTGCATATCTTAGTAAAAGTTCTCCAAAGGAATTCTTCATTGTTGCTTAGCAACCAGTTTAGCCTGTTTCGCTCAAGTGACATAACAGCATTATGTCATAAAAGTGTGGAAAAATAACAGAAATGCTCAGGATTGTTAACTCATCATTGCTTTATTTCTACAGTTTCATTAGTAACAGCTGCTGTTGTAACCCTCTTACTATTTATTGAATGCACATGTTGAATGGGGTGTCGATTGAATGTCAATCATATTTTCAAGGCCAATTGATAGCGCTGTGCACAGATTCTAAAAAAGATCACAAGCCTCAGACAAACAACCCTCTGATATCCCATTAAGAAGGATCACACTTGAAATACATACAATTAAGTACATACAAGCTCTGCTATAATGAGTGGAATACTGTGTATTGCTTGTCTGGGTTATTAATGAGTGTAACGTCATCTGTGCGCAGTGTAATTAGGGGTCAATCCATGATGGCCATTCCATAATTATGTTGAACAAATTAATCTTAGTGACACCAGTTTTCTTAACTGCAATATGTTTTCATCTTTTTAGTACAAAGAAGATGGATATCTTGTAGTTGAAGATGTATTTGAAATGTCGAAAATTAAAGAGATGAGACGAATATTAGACAACTGTGTAGAGAGGTGAGATGGGAGTGAGGCAATTATTTATCTGTGATATTAAACTGTGGAAAATAGTAATAGAATTCTAATAGTGTTGAGATTTGATAGATGGTGGGTGTCTAAGAGTCTTGGATCCTCATTGTGTGGTTCCAGCAAATATCCATCCCCCAACGGAAGGGTGTAGAAAAGTGACCTAGATGGTTCCAGATAGTGACCCCCACCCCACCCTTCTGAATTTCCAAAGGAAAATTGTACTTTTATTATTGGTATATACAATCCTTTTCACATCCAACTTCGGTTAGGTGGGATCCATGCTGAGGACTCTCCTTAGAATAATATGAGGATGACCATTCTATCCCTTAGGGTATTATTCACTCAAGGGCCTCAGGTGTCTCAGGAGTCGTCTGCTATCGATCCCTTTAGGGTGTCTTGTGCTTAGGCACGTCCATGAATTTCAGAAAGGGGGCCGTGGGGGAGGGGATAGTGGAAATATGGGACAAAAGTTTACAATTTTCCTTCAGGGAATACTGTAAATGCATGGAAAAGTCTCCTGAAGAAAGGGGACTGCTGCACCTTCCCACAATGCACGTTGTTGCCACTGCCACTATTTTTGATACCATCAAAAATTGAAAAAAGGTTTATTTTTGTTAGTTTAGGGCATTTTACTGTACAAAACACTAGAAAAACTCTTAAATCTTAAGTCCTGTCATCTACCATTCTCGCACCCAGAGATATCCCTAGATCGTCAGTGCTTGCAGGGGAGGCTCTGGGGACATCCATTTCAGGGCCGTCGCTGATTGGCTGATTTTTAATGTTTTGGGCATGCGTAGAAAGTTGTTTCTCTCAACGGCTCTGAATTAAATCTCGCGCATGCGTCAGTGGCTGTCACCAGAGCCTCCCCCACAAGGAGACGAGCTGAGGAGCTCTGGGTAAGAGTCATCTACAGGATTATTTGATACAAATTAATTTGGCTAAACCCAAATCGTATCTCGTAGGGGTAAATTGGCCACACACTGTTTAAGTTGCTCCTGTGGGTTTATCAGAAAAATTTGTTTTTGGGTTAATTACGTTCAGGATTCCATGGAAATGATGCCATTCATGTTTCGTTTGTTCTTTGCTGTCAGGAGTAAGTCGATGGACACATCTGACCATCACTTCAGACTAGACCCAAGCCACTCGGCAACACAACCGTTACTCCAGCGAATCGCTGCACCTTCTGCTCTCTTTCGAGTGTTCAAGAACATCTTCTACCATGAGAAGCTTCTTGATGTTGTAGCACAGCTTGTGAGTATAGAAATATTGTTTACCCATGAAAATATTGTTTACCCTTGAAAAAACCCCGAGACCTCAAGGTGGGATTCTTTGTAGGACTGTGAGATCTCAACCCAGGGGGTACTTCAGAGTTGTTGTGCCGGAGAGGCTATATACCGGCGGGTATACAATCTAATTTTTGAGAAAATGCTTGGACTGGTATTGAGCTCTCCAGAAATCTCACACCCCTCCCCTTTCAATTTTGAGAGGAATTGTGATTTTTACATGCTAATGTATCAGTCGCAAAAGCGATCAGAGTTTTCCACTTTACGACAAACAATATCAGCTATTTGCAAAACATCGATTAGATTTGCAAATATTCCTCAACGTTTTCCCTCGATTGTGCAAATAAAACCTCTCTTGTTGCGACTAAAACTTTACCAAACAAGTCGCAAAATTGCAACCTTTAATATTTGTTAATTTCGAGCCCTGATTGATGATAATGAGCCGTCAACTATGCTTTCAGTTTTTCTTGCATTCCAATGGGCTGACAAAACAAGGTCCCATAAGCCTCAACCAATAGAAACACGTAGATTTAAAGGGAGCCTGCCACGCAACTGCGCAGCTGTTCTGCGCATCTCTCAAATCAAAGAAGTGTATCGTCCCGCGTAACGATGGCCAGCGAAGGCTAAAAACCTCGAAAACAAACCATATATAATCTCGCTACTTCTCAATTCATCCGACCATGCTTTCTAGTTTTACATATTCTTTTATCTGATAGGATGGTCTTATTAGTTTTGCTGATAATTCAGTGCTCGTTCCAGAACATGCGCGTATCTTGACAGGCTCGCTTTAAATCTGATTTACCCTCAACTGTCATCTGAATTCCGCTCTATCAACACTGTGATTCTGTCTTAGATCGGCCCGTCAATACGATATGTTCAGCAAGACAAGCTAAACATGAAACCACCAAGAGGGGCTGGAATCCCGATCAAGTTCCACCAAGACTGGGCGTTCTTCCCTTATACTAATGAAGATGTGGTCACAGTCTGTTTGAGTATTGATGATTCTACACGAGAGAATGGTAAGATGCATTGCTCATATGCATTAAGGCCCATTCACACGCTGCGATTTGTCGGGCCGGTTGTCGGACGGTGCATTCACACGCTGCGATTTGTCGGGCCTCTGCTTTGATCTGCGAAGTGAAAAATCGGGCCCGACAATAAAAATCTGTTGAATCGCATCAGATTTTTAGACCCCGTCCACACTACTCCACTACGCCCCATATTTTTGGGGCGGGGTGCTCGTCGGGAACTTTCGATTTTACCCCTAAAAGGTACCAAACATGGCGTCGCTTAGTTGATTTTGACCCCTAAAAGGTGTGACGTTTTTTCCCTCGTAATTTTCTCTCGTGTTTTTTACGAGGGAAAATACGTCTGAAATTCAGGCTACCAACAAGTGTGATTTGCTAGAACAGATCTCTAGCAGGTACCGGCTATCTGGTAAAAATTAAAAACGTTTTCGAATTTTACCCCCTAAAAGGTACCAGAAGCCTGATTTTAAACCCTAAAAGGTACGACGAGCACCCCCCCCCCCCCGGGGGGGGGGGGGGGCGGATAGTGAAAACATGGGACGAAAATTTTCAAATTTCCCCCAGCAAATACAGTAAATGAATGGGGAAATCTCCCGAGAAAAAAAAAATTGTACCTGGAACTCCTGTTTATACGGGGCTGCAGGGTTATCATAAAACAGGCACGCCGAGAATGCGGGAACACACCATTCTACAGTTTCCTAACCATTCAACTCTATCAACTGTGCTTTAGGTTATGAATTTCTGGGTCTGGTTAATGCTTTACAAATGTGCATTCTTGCTCGTCTCAAGTGTCTTCCTGACTCCCTTGCCTGCAGGTTGTTTACAAGTGCTACCCGGCTCACACAAGGGACCAGTCTTGTCTCATTTTCACGAAAACAAATTCGTAGGCGCGATTACAGATGAGAGGTTAGTTTTTCATTGGACTTAACTTTCCCATGTTGCAAACTGGTGGTCAATATACCTTTTTTTCCAAAATGCCGACCGCGAACGTAAGGGCAAGGATATCAAACTCGTACTTTTCCCTTACCTGGAACGCAAGTGCAGACGCAAGCGCAAGAAAATCGAGACGTTGCGTTCCCTTGCGCCCGGCTTGCGTCTAGTGTGAATTAAGGGAGCCCAAGCAAACTAATTAATGTTGATTTTAGGCTTGCGCTTGCGTCGCTGTTATTTAAGCTTGCGTCCTGCGCTTGTTTCGCGTGTGAACCAGCGCTTAAAATCAAACTTAAGGCAGGTTCTCGCTGTCACGCAAGCGCAAGGCAAGCGTGAATCGCAGCGACGCAAGCGCAAGTTCAAGCCTTAAATCAACATTCAGTAGTTTGCTGCGCTTGCGTTCACTTGATTCACACTAGACGCAAGCACAAGGGAACGCAACGTCTCGATTTTCTTGCGCTCGCGTCTGCGCTCAAGAATAGAATAGAATTAGAATATAATTTTATTGTGAAAAACACTTAGCTAAGAGCTACTTTTCAGGTTATCACAAAATAAAAAGGAAAAGAAAGACAAAATTAATTAATTAAAAGAACTATTGGAATATACGCTATATAGACAGAGTGGTTTTCACATGACTGTAGTGAAACCAATCGCAAAGTAATTACACCAATTCTGCACAAAACCTATAGGAGTAATTACAAAGTAATTGCGAATTACTCACGACAGTCATCTGAAATCCGCTCTATGTACAATTAAAATTCACTAATTTAAAAAATTCTGACTAATTATTTACACGTAGATATAAAATGATAAAATATGTACATGTACAATGGTTTCAAAATTTCATTTTGCGGCCCCTATTCACAAATGCTTTGGTACCAGCGCTAGCTGTAATGTCCTCGGGTAAGTTGTTCCAATTCTTCGCAGCATAATAACGAAATGTATGAGTTTGATATCCTTGCGTCCGCGCTTGCGTTCGTGTAGACCTTCGTGTAGACCAGGCCTTAGCCAGCGCTTGATCCATAATCCTTTGCTCTTTAGACTAGACGCCAGTTCTGCGGTCCATCTCGAAGTACCTGCCGGCGGAGTTAGCATTCATCACGTGCGCGCGATCCATGGTTCCGGCACCAACAACTCGGACGGATACAGGCGACTTCTTTGCTTCAACTACACGGCGGCTGACGCCTGGCCTCTGATAGGGGTGGGACACACGGAGTTTAAAAACCACGGGCGGGTTGATTGGGACTTGTACAAGTCAACAGTGGTTCGTGGCGAGGCGAGTTACTACCCTCGCATGGAAGCGATCCCTGTCGCATTGCCGGTGCCTTTTGTGGAGGAGTTGGAGAGTGACATTGTGGGATATGGAAAGCAAATACGGAATGTGACGTCATCTGCTAGTGATCCAGTCTAGATTGGTTAGCACCCGCTCACATCATAGTCTACTAATTATGCTCACATTGACCAAAAGGACCATAGATATATTGTGATACCTCTCGTTCTATTGTTTCACAAACAATAGAATGTCCTTTTGGTCAATGTGAGCGAGTGCTAACAGTCTAGATATTGGGCATTCTTCGTTTGCACCTGACGTCCCTAAAGCCAGGGAAATACGAGGCACAAAATCCCTCAACTTGTCGCGCAACATTGTTGCGTTGCAAGTTGATGATCGATGTTGCGCGTTTTTCATCTCGCGCCACAACTTGTCGCGCAACAAAAACATTTGTTTCAGGTTGTGAAAACTTCTGGCAAATTCTGGCTTTGTTGCTCGTTTTTCATGAAACACACAACTTGTCGCGCAACATTTTGCCTACGATTCAAGTTGGTTGGTCAATAGAAATGAAGTACTAAGGGGCCAAATTCGCCTTGGTCTCGCATGTGTGATCATCAAAACAAAATGTGGCGCGACAAGTTGTGAATTTGATGAAAAACGAGCAACAAACATTAGACTTGCAACGCAGCAATGTTGCGCGACAAGTTGAGAGATTTTGTGCCTCATATTTCCCCGGCTTAATACGTTCTGTTGGATGGTTTACAAAAGATATGTACTCAGCGTCCATTCTGGACTCATGCGTTTCGTGCATTGTCTATTGATTTTCTAGAGATTGGTCGAAAATCGTCTGAATTTGTCCGTCTATGACGATAGTATTCGAAAATTCGTTTGTAAAACGATCAACATTTTCCCTGCAATGAGGAACAGAAATGTTTTTCGCGAACGGAAAAAAACGTCCCGAAACTTGAACCAGAAACATATACCAATTGACAAAATTTGGGTCAGACTTCGGGTAGAGGAAAACAAAGAAGGCACTGGAATTCTATAGTGTCCATTCAATTCTTAGTTGATCTCTTTGTGTGGCTATTGAAATCGGAATTGGAGCCCAAAATGTTCCCAGCCAGCAAGGGAACCGGCTGTGGATATTTTGTGGAACAGATATTTTGTGGAACAGATATTTTGTGGAACAGACATTTTGTGGAACATATTTTTTGTGGGAGAGATATTTTGCGGAACAGATATTGTGCTGAACAGATTTGTATGTGCTCCTGAAGTTATAATTATAGGTAGATAACATGCTAGTAATTATTTACTTAGCTTCTCCAAACACAGACTTTATAAGAAGCCATTATAATCAAGGTGTTCAGAGTAATTTGCAGAATCTCGAGGCTGACCAATTTCTTCCTTGAACTAAGTCTTCTTGTCCCTTCCCCTTAAGATCGAAAGAATTTTTTATTTAAATTTAATGAAATAAAAATAATTAAATACTTAAAAGTACATAACTAAATACTTAAAGTAATTAAAAGTATATTCATAGACCCTCCTTGAAGCCTCTCTGCGCATGCGCGCGCTAAGATTCATTAGGAGTGAGCCGTCGTGAGCGCATTCTCTTACCCAGAGCTCCCCGGCTCGTAACCTCGCGGGGGAGGCTCTGGTGACAGCCACTGACGCGTGTGCGAGATTTAGTACAGAGCCGCTGAGAGAAAGACCTTTCAGCGCATGCTCCAACACTCAAAATCAGCCAAACGGCTCTCAAATGGATGTCACCAGAGCCTCCCCTGCGAACAGACGAGTCGGGGAGCTCTGGGTACGAGAATGATTCATAGGCCCTCCTTGAAGCTTCTCTGCGCATGCGCGCGCTAAGATTCATTAAGAGGAGCCGTCGTGAGCGCAAAATACTGTAATCGGATGTCATAACTTGAAAACGATTTCTCGTTACAGTATATTACCCTGGCGCGGGTTATCCAAAGGTGGATTAAATTTTCAAATACAAAATGATTGCAAATGTCTCCAAATCGATGTGCAAGTGTGGTGGTGCCCTGATCCAAGCCATATTTTGGGCGCTTGATCCTGTGCCCGTATACCATGTTAATATTACGAGCCGATGAAAACGTTCACACCGTTTACAAAATTAACGATATATGAACAACTGATGACCATATAGCAAATGCATATAAGCACAGGCGCGGATTCCAGTGTTATTTTGACAGATACGTTTAAGCTAGTTTTATGTACGTATGCGCGCCAGTTCAGCCAATCAGCGAACGTCAAATAAATGTCACCAGAGCCCCCCCCCCCCCCCCCCCCCGCGAGGCGACGAGCTCTGGGTACGAGAATGCCTTGAATTTATTTGCGATTGGCTTTAGAGGATACCTGTGGACTAATAATGTTCACCAGGTTTTTTCCGCGTAGGAGATACGAACTGGGTTGTTCATTCGGCTCTAAAACAACAGGGGCTTTACTAACACTGTCGCATGTTTTAGGCGTAGCGTTGAGCTCCGGCATATCGTATCCAACACTTATCAAGTCATATAACCATGCTTCCGTCAATATCGCATCCATAGGTCCTACAAACCGCTTGCTCACCATAGAAACCGAAAGATCAAGCACTCGGCTGAAAAAGTCCTTCCGGTTTGACTTCCACTTCACTAGAAACTTAACCAATCTTCCTGCGTCGTGGTAAAGTGGTTTTTCATCAATGAAATCTAAAAGGTAACTGTGTGCGTTGCGATGTTGGTAAGCGTTTGGCGGGAAAAACGACAAATGACCTCCAACTTCCCAAAGCAATCTTTGCCCCCAATAACCGCGCCAAATATCGCAAACACGGAAGTTTGTCGAGACGGGTAGCAGCAATGACCATAAGGCATTCTTGTGGAAAAACGTGTTTTGCGAATTGTATGGTGCCATAGTGCCGGGAGGTAGAGCCAAAGGAGGCGAGTTGTGGTCAAATTTAACGTCTAACCTCACGTCTTTGTCCTTTCTCGTCAAGCGGAAAATAGCGTCCACATCGGGGTCGCCATCTACAACGCCTTGTTGAATCGTTGCTTGTACATTTTGACACTTTACAAATGTCTTTTCTATCGGCTCCGATATACTCTCCAAGGGATATCCCCTAGGCCAAATGGAACCTTGTCCAAAATTCGCGTAAGGATTCACTATAGTTGAGCTTGTTTTGTAAACGTGAAATTCCCCTTTTTCCTTTTCAAAGAACGTGACCTTACCACCTGTGGGATGGTTGTCGTCGTCTGTATCGTAGATGTATTTGGCGCCGTGCTGGATAGCGTACAGGAAACCAATATTCTTTCGTGTGTAGCTTTTATAAGGTAACAGCTCTGTGATGCGGTACCCAAGTTTCTTTTGGCGCTCCACGCTCAAGAAGACGCAATTGGGATGGCTGAAAATAGAACAAAAGTTGAATAAGACACAGTCCAAACACCACTGTTAATTCAGTCACTATGTTGTCTGCTTCATTAGATAGTAAAACAGGCCCGTAGCCAGAGAAGAATTGTTACCGAGGCAGAGTGAGTGAAATACTATTTGTGAACAAAAAAAGGTTCATCCAAGGCGGATGGCATTGCCAGTGAGTCTCGTGAAAGGAAAATATATCAAGTCTAACGTTAGGACAAATTTCAAATGACTGCAGGTCGCCCTGTTAGCAGAGGCTTTTCCTTGACATTTCGCTCTCTCGTTTTGTTGTTAGCCCTCGCGGTTTGGCTGTCGCGCTCTGTTTTCTTTGTTAAACAACTACGCGAATGCACGACACGCGACTAAGGCTGCATGCATTATGTATACTACAGGGGGGGGCAGAGGATTTTTTTTTGACAATGCAAAATTTTCAGGTCCCCCCAAGACACAACATATTTTTTACGAATCCCCCCTCTTGATCAAAAGAAAAAAACATGCCCGCAATTTTGACAATGAAGCTACAAGATTAATCAAAAGCCCAAAGCGTTTTTGTCTGGCAGACAAAAGTCACTGAAGAGGACCTCGAGGAATTGTGGTAAAACAAGAAGGCCTTTTACGATTTTGTAAGTTTATAAATCTTTATGCGCGCGCACGCAGCTGTTTAGCGTAGTGCAAGTGATATTTCTTCAGGAGGTTCAAACTCGGTGTTCAACAATTGAGAGCCTTCCTTCATTTACTTTTCAAACTGCACAACCTTGTCTTAAATATATATAATACCTCAACAAAAATATGCGTCCCCTCTTCATGTTATGAAAAAAACTTGACATCCCCCCTTTTCCAGTTCCTAAATTTTGAGATCCCCCCTCAAAATCCTCTGCCCCCCCCCCCCCCCCCCCCCCTGTAGTATACATAATGAATGCAGCCTAACTTCGTCTAATGTTCATAGACTGACAGTAAGAAAGCTCTGCTAGCAGGGTAACTGCAGGTACATCTAGCCAGTCAAAACCCGCGATATGCACGTGACTGGTTTCGAGCATGTGATCACTATAGCGGTTTGGACAAATTCTCGATCATGCAACAACAACAACAACACACGACTTGAATAAGTACCTCCAGTCGGCTGGTGTTTTAGTGTCCCCGACCACCACTACTTTCCATCCGTCCATCGCTGCGAGTTTCTTGACGTCATCCGTCGGTTTGTTGATAGTGGTCACTACAACCCATTTATCATGCAAAGCGCTAGCTTGAGGCTTGGGTTTCTTTGGGACATTCTTCCAGTCGATGTCTTTTTCTAGGCCGTTAGCATGCTTTATCGTTTTCCAGTCCACCAATAGACCTTTGTGCTTGGACGTAACCAGTGTCGTGTCAAATCTGTATGTTACAAAAAACAGAAGGATGTAAAAACCCAGAGATAGCTTGCTCAGTAAAATGCGGCGTGAGTCTCCCGCAAAATGCGTGAGAATTGATCTCTGGAAACAAAGCCATTGTAATTGAAAGTAGAATCCGTTGAAGAAAATTTCGCAAAAAACTGTCTATATACTCCCAACGTTGCAAAACTTTAGTAAGGGTCTGTATTTTCATATATTTATCCGCGCAGGGTGCCCTGTCGATTTAAAATCTCGTCTCAGGGCCTTCGGCCGAGAAAAACAAAATGGCGACCAAGAGAAGGATGTTTCTCGAGTACCTGCAAGTTCTGTTGAATGTTCCTGCTTTTTTCGCTAAGATACGAAGAAAAATACTTACAGACCTTCCAGATAAGATAAGGGGGGAATTTCCTACAAGGAGGTGTTACAACGTCTACAATTTTTTGAGTAAGTTTTTGGGGGATCAAAAAGTTTCAGTTAAGTAAGAAGTTATGTAAGAGTTAATTACCGAGATTCGAGGCAATAACCCAAATACATCCCAAGGGCCGTAGGCCCGCGGGATGTATTTGGGTTATTGCCGAGAATCGAGGTAATTAACTGGCTTATTACAAGATTGGCAAGGTTTTCAGAAAACAGGAACAAATTAAATGCATTCTTCTCGTTGAATTTCAAAGTTTTGACAAGGAGTATAGTTTACAATTGAAAAAGGTAGCGCATTCCGATAGGAACTATTGTTAGTTATTTAGCGGTTTTCATAGACGTACGTTCCCCAGAGAAAATGAATGACAGGTTTTATTCAACCATGATTGACAAAGGTCCAAAAAAATATATATATATACAGCTTGAGTGCATTCATTTGTTAGCAGAACACGAATTATGTCTTTTGTTTTCGTACAAAACAGCCAGGCCAAATATCGAGTGGCTTTTTGTAAAAGCGCGACTCATTCAAACGGTATTTTCGTTTGTACCACGCACTGACTGCTACTAGTCAATTTGCATAACGCTGAGTAACAACATGGATCGGAACTGCTTCAAGCTGGAGTAACTGAAGGCAAGTTTCAGGTAATTTGCGCTCGTTGGTTGTTCTCTAAGATAAGATATGTAAACGATTTCATCTGTATTTTCAGGTTTACCTGCTTGAACACACTCTATGGGCCAGGAAACCAAGCAAGTAGGCTGGACAAACGCTTTATGGTTCAAGTCGGTTCAAGTGAAGGCGTTTCTCGGATATTTCGGATATGGTGTTTTGTAGCGTTCAACGGGATTCGCGATAAAGGATAATCATGCAGGAGCAAATAGAGCGGATTTCAGATGACTGTCGTGAGTTTTTCGCAATTACTTTGTAATTACTCCTATAGGTTTTTATTAAGAATTGCTGTAATCACGTTGCGATTGGTCTCACTACAGTCATATGAAATCCGCTCTATTTGACAATAGTAGACAGGTAGTCATATAGATGCATAAACTGAGATTATTGGTGTTTTTTTCTCGGGATGTATGGATTTGAATTCACTAGGAAAAGAGTTTGGGGGTGACTAGATTGAGTAGCGTGAGTAGAATGTCCATGTATTTAACTGAGTTAAATACCTAATGTTTATTATATAAACACAAATGAAATACCAGGTGATCTCCCGCGCGAAAATTTGATATCTTCACACGTGAAAATATCATGTTATTTTCACATGTGAAAATATCACACTTGCCTTTGCTGGATGCTCGATTTTTAAAGAGCCCGTGTCAGCCACTCCTTTGTTATTGTTTTCGTTGGATATTAGAAGACGAATTTCGTTTAGAAATCTCTTAATAAACATCTAAGAACAAAGTTTCAGATTTAATTTACCAAATTCAATCGAGAACATTGCTCTATATTCTTTAAATCAGCCGATGGAAATGGATGCTTTTTCCGACTTGGTATGTTGCTATGCTGTCAAAATGGCGGCTGACACAGGCTCTTTAAGCTTAACTCAAAAAAAATTTGAATTTGGTATTTCATTGATGTTTATATAATAAACAGAACATTACATGACCGCTTGGAGATACGAATTTCATCTTCTCGTGTTAAAAATTTATCTCACTCGTTCGCTGCGCTCACTCGTGAGATAAATTTTCAACACTCGAAGATAAAATTCGTATCTCCGCGCGGCCATGTAATATCCTCTATTTATTTAATGAGGTATTTAACTCTGTATATACCCGGGATGTTCCACTTACAGCTATTCAATTCTTTCATCAGCCCCTCTCTTCCTAGAGAATTTCAAATCCCTTCCCGGCTTTAAGTTACTTGCAAGGTATGTACGTTAGTTGGAGACCTCAAAAACACAATGGAAACCGTGTCAATCATGTAATAAAAGATAGAATCCTATGATATCTCTTTTTTGTCGTAAATTGAGGACGAGATATCATAGGATTCAAGTATATTCAAAGCGTTCAGTCGGTAGATTCCGCCGAAAATAGCACTCAAAAAGGCGATATCGCCCTCGTCGCTGCGCGACTCGTGCGATATCGCTTTTTTCGTGCTATTTTCTTAGCGGAATCTAGCCTCCTGAAGCTTTGAATAATCCTATAGTACACCCATATGAGGGTCAAAAAAGTTTAGTTCACCATATTGAGGGGTCATAAAAAATTTGGACAGACAGACAGTGTAACTCCAATAAATATAGATACAAAAAATATTTCCTGTCTGCTCCCCTATAAAATAATACATGTTTCTGAAATAATTTGCATACTTTTTGAAACTTCTATGTTACTGTTTTCAAGAAACAATTTCTTAGAACAACACGAAGTCAATTAAAACCATAAATCATCAAAATCAAGTAACACATTTTCTTATATATGCTTACCCTGGAGACCACAGGCTGAAAATCTGGCCCATTCGCATTAAATTTTAATCCTTGAGCCTACGCTCAAAAATTTTAATCCTTCTGGTTCCTAGAAGGTCAGTTAAGAGTTATCTGTAGATAAACGCTTATCCAATGGATAAATCCTGAACAAATCCTATACAACAGAGAACTTTTATCTGTGGATAACTTTATCCAACCTTTCAGGAATCGGCCCCTGGTTTCCAAGGCGCACAAAACTTGATCGACCAGTTTTTCCAAGCTCACGCCATTTTCTCACACATGCGCGACAGAGAAGTGTCATTTGTATGCAGAGGCTACTTTTGCGTAGTTGAAAAACACAAGAAAACATTTAAAGTAAAAGAAAATGCAGGGAGATAAAAAGTAGCCTCTGCTCGCAGGGTAATGCTTCACTTGCAGAAACATGATAAATGTAGAGATGTATAATTAATGTATGTTAAGATTTGATAAGAATTACATGTTGGTGTTATGACAGACATTTGCTTTGATCAAAAGCTTTTTGAAAATGGGCATTTGAAATTTCTCTGTCAAATATATTTTTTCCACATTCTGCTAGAAGTGACCTCTGCACACAAATATCACAACCTCTTCCA
This sequence comes from Scolanthus callimorphus, assembly GCA_033964015.1. Classification (NCBI taxonomy): domain Eukaryota; kingdom Metazoa; phylum Cnidaria; class Anthozoa; order Actiniaria; family Edwardsiidae; genus Scolanthus; species Scolanthus callimorphus. The sequence continues at coordinate 2,446,107 of CM066915.1, forward strand.
GGATCATGGATGTACTTGACTGGTTTGGCTGGTTTTACAAGAATAGCTCAGTGTTTTTGCTTCGAAAACAGCACACACTTTCATGAGTAACTTCTTGTTCAATGACCAACACACAACATTTTGCTCAAATTTCTATAAAAAATAAAACGATCTCCAATCATGAGTATCAGAGCTGCGCAGGGAGATAAAAGTCCCCGGGGGGGGGGGGGGGGGGGACTCCCATATTTTGGGGCGGGGGTGCTCGTCGTTAACTTTCGATTTTACCCCTAAAAGGTACTAAACATGGCGTCGCTTAGCTGATTTTGACCCCTAAAAGGTACCAACAAGACGTATTTTCCTTCGTAATTTTCTCTCGTATTTTTTTACGAGGGAAAATATGTCTGAAAGTCAGGCTACCAACAAGTGTAATTTGCTTGATTTGCTAGAACGGACCTCTAAGAGGTACCTATCTGGAAAAAATTACATGCTTTCGAATTTTAACCCTAAAAGGTACCAGAGGCCTGATTTTAAACCCTAAAAGGTACGACGAGCACCCCCGCCCCAAAAATATGGGAGTCCCCCCCCCGGGTAAAAAGTAGCCTCTACTCACAGGGTACTAAAAGTTCTGCTAATGATTCTGCTAAGATTTCTTGAATGATTCTCTCTTATACCACATGGAGTGCATGCATACGCAATAGTCAGCTTATATTAGGGTGTGTACTAAGTCGAGAAGTGGCAGTTTGTACAGAGCCAAAACAACACATGGCCCCTGTGACCGATGGAACCCATGGAAAAAACTTCATCCAATACATATGTTGAGAATGGGGAGTTTGCAGGTGTTGCGTGACATTTTGAATTTTGATCCCAGCAAAATAAAAATACCATATTTGAAAAGAGCTAACCGAAATGTGTGAAATCCTCAAATTTGAGTTGGCTTCGACAAATAACACAGAAGTTATAAGCGTCGGAAGTTGGTTGTTTTCCTATAGGTTTAATGTTGTGGTGGGCAACAGTTGCCCACCAAGACATTTAACGTATAGAGAAACAGCTTACTTCGGGCGTCAATAACTTTGCTAATATTTACCCAAATCAACTCAAATTTTCGCCTTTTTCTAATTTCGGCAAGCTCTTTTCAAATATGATATTTTTATTTTACTAGGGTCAAAATTCAAAATGTCACGCAACACCTGCAAACTCCCCATTTCATCATTGAGCAAAAGCAACCCATGGGTAAAGGTTCAAGGAGTCTTTTGCCAAAATATTGTTGCCATTTTGTTTTTGTTCAGGCTTAGAATGCGTGTTTCCAAAAAATATCCATACCCCCCCCCCACGGAAGGGTGTTGAGAAATGACCCCCCCTCCCCCTCCCCTCTGGAATTTCCAAAGAAAAATACAGTGTTTGTATGGAAAAGATCAGCAGGGGCCGGTTCCTAGAAGGCCAGTTAAGAGTTATCTGTAGGATAAACGCTTATCCAATGGATAAATCCTGAACAAAACCTATACAACAGATAACTTTTATTCATGGGATAACTTTATCCAACCTTTCAGGAACCAGGCCCAGGTAAATTGACCCCCACCCCTCTGGAATTTTCAATCCCTTCCATAGGGGGGTATGGATATTTTTTGGAAACACACAATATACATTTGTACACATATGATATCATTTTACTAACTATCACAAAAATTTTAATGATATTAATAATTATTTATAAAAAAATGATTTTCTCCTTTACATAGATACATAGATACATAGATACTTTTATTGGTGCCGGTGGAACCTTGTTTTTGTTACTACCCTCCCAGGAAAAATACATTAACATTGGCATTGATTCCAATAAATTTGTTTGGATATGCTTTAAGTCAGTTAGAATTCAATAGAACCACCCAATGTATGTTCTTCCATACAGATACTGTATTTTCCTCCTGTATTTTCCTTTTCCAGAGGGGTGGGGGTCAATTTTCAACACTTTCCCATGGGGGGGGGGGGTGTTCATGGGAACACCAGTTTCTCATCACCTGGTATTGATGTTATCTACCCTGAGTCTGGCTGGTGAGAAGTACAGGGATGTCAACCCCAGGACGTAAAATATCTGGAGACTGCCTTGAAATGGCGAAATTTCCCGTAATTCTCCCGGGAGAAATACAGCAAATGTATGGAAGTCGTCTTGAATTTTCACAGGGAGGCAAAGTGAAAAATCTTGAGACTCCCAGCAAAACTGGGAGAGTTGACATCCCTGGAAGTAGATGTTTGACTATTTTATAGTATCTTACCTCTCCTCATGAGTTTGGCTGGTGGAATGTGGATCTGTAGCTATTTTGTAGTATACAACCATAAGTAAAGCTTGTGCCGCAATGCCAATGGCTACCAAGCAGTATACTGACTTACTCATCTGTAAACCTGAAGTAGAGACTGTAGTTAATTGGTGGGGAGGGATGGGCCGGGAACGTTAGGGGGGAGGAGGTACTGGACCAAAAGTTGCATTGGGTAGGAGTGTTCTACTCAGAATTGAAAATGTAACCCTGTTGATTACTCACCCGCATTAGGCAGGTGTCACAAGATTGTGAAGCCTGACTCCTGCATGATTCTTGCGAAAATGTTCTACATTTACTGTATTTCATCCGCATTGTCGCTCTCAGGATTTTGTCATACATTTTTTTTGTATTTAAGTCTTATCTGCCTGCACGTGAGGAAGAATCTCGAGATTTTTGAGCAAGTTGGGTTGACAGGTGTGATACAGTGTCTATAGGGGATATGGGGTGATATTTATGTCTGGAAATTTGTAAGAAATACTCAATAAAAATCCCTCTTGCATGTGAGGGTGAAGTTGAGCTATGTCTTTGAGACTCCATCTGCGAACATGGACAACATCAACTTAAAACAGCAGGGTAAAAGTTTTATGGATGCATGATTTTAATCAATTAAGTAATTTTTAACAAATTTCGGACCTAAATATCACTTCATACATTCTCTCTAATTCCCTACATAAAGGCCATAACACTGTATTTTGCCGGTACAAATACTGAGCCTGGGTCGGCCGCCGGTTCCTGAACGTCAGATAAGAGTTATCAGCAGATAAACGCTTATCCAACGGATAAATCTAGCACAAAAACCTATACAACAGATAACTTTTATCCGTGGATAACTTTATCCAACCTTTCAGGAATCGGCCCCCCTGGGTCACCTACGTTATGAAACGGTTTAAAGTAGTGAATTAGATCTCATGAAATTTTGATCCATCCTTTGGTCTGCAAACGATGATATTCTGGACGTTTCTTACCGTATTAGAGCAACACAACCATAAAATTGTCACATTCATCGGACACAGGGTTTTCAAAATTGTCGGAGATGAAGGCACCTTGTGCGAGACTAGAAACTGAAAGCTGAAACTGAAGCAGGTGGAGATACAAGAACACAGGCCACGCAATCGCACGCGACCTCAGGCAACTTAGGCGATTAAAAAACCTCCTCTCCGGCGAGATTTGAGGCGATACATCGAGAAACCAGAAACTTATAAGTGAGTTATAACTGAAGTGAATTGAAACGCCGACTCTTCTTAGCTTGACACGGCTTGATTAGAAGACAAAAGAACTTTCGCTAATGAGATGTTGCTATGTTACAGATGTCAATTTGCATACAGAGGAATTTATAGGTCTATACATAGTGAAACCTCCTAATACATGCTACTAAGGGGTGGACCATTAGAAATTGGGGGAGGGGGGGGTGGCAATTTTTTTGTGCATGAATTTTTTTTTAGGGATCAGGTTGTGCAAGAATTTTTTTTCGGAATTTATATCATGTTTTTTACTAGCTTGGATCTCTGCAAGATTTTTTTTTTGGAAGGATTGGCCTTGCTCGAATTTTTTTTTTGGGAATTGCCACCCCCCCTCCCCCAATTTCTAATGGTCCACCCCTAACCAAGACCTACTAAACGTGTTTATGTATTTCTTTTGAGAAAATAGTATTAAAGGAAATGCACAGGTACAGACCTGTCGCTCTTATATCTGTTATGTATCAGTCAATTCCAGCGGTGACCATGCCCCCCCCGGGCAATTGGTCATTTCTAAAAATAAAACTGAAAATTCCCCGCCCCCGGGCAGCAAAAATGCAGAATACCCCACGGCGGGGAACACAAAAAGCGGAAAAATGCCCCACCCCCGGGACGAGAAAAAGACGGTTAAATTCTGCGTGACAAAGCTTCACAACAAAAACTTCAACTCCATTTATACTGTGCGAGCATTTACAATTCGTTTTTAAATGTACTTTAGTTTTCTCCGCGTCTTTGAACGAGTTCTCATTTCACTGAAAGTGAGACAAAATATAAATAAAGAAGTGACATTCCTAGGCCATTCGCGGTTGTAGCAATGCCCCACGGTGTCCGGGGGGGGGGGGGGGGGGATGGTCACCGCTGGAATTGACTGATACATTATATGGCATGCGTTATATCAACTCCCTGGTTATATCTACTTTTGAGTATGTAGACGCATTCTCGTGCAGAGCTCCCCGGCTCTCGACGCATGCTCAAAAGAAAATGGTGTTTTTATGCCTCATAATTACTTTTACTTTTAGAGCGTTATATTAAGTCGAAGATAAAGACGACTAGGAAACGAATGCCAGTGTTATTTTGACAGATGCGTATTTTAGCGGAGCTCCCGCGGGCGCCGAAGGCGCCCGCGAGCGGAGCCCCATAGCTACATGCAGGAGAAAAAGGAACAAAAAAAAGTGTATATGCATCCAACGATTCTGTCATGGACTTCCGGTTTGTGCGTTCTATTCGTCCGGAATGACGTCATCGAAACTAGAAAAATCAATATCTCAAGAAGGCAACATCGATAGGTGACCAAACTTGGGTAAAGTTATTCTGGAGGCAAGGGGGGTGCACTACCAAGGTCACGTGTCATGACGTCATCGATGACGTCATCAAAACTAGAAAAAGTCAATATCTCACTAGAAGGCAACATCGCTAGGTGACCAAACTTGGGTAAAGTTATTTTGGAGGTAAGGGGGGTGCACCACAAAGGCCACGTGACATGACGTCATCGATTACGTCATCGAAACTAGAAAAGTCAATATCTCAAGAAGGCAACATCGCTAGGTGACCAAATTTGGGTAAAGTTATTTTGGAGGCAAGGGGAGTGCACCACCAAGGTCACGTGACATGACGTCATCGATGACGTCATCAAAAGTAGAAAAGTCAATATCTCAAGAAGGCAACATCGCTAGGTGACCAAACTTTGGTAAAGTTATTTTGGAGGCAAGGGGAGTGCACCACCAAGGTCACGTGACATGACGTCATCGATGACGTCATCCAAACTAGAAAAGACAATATCTCAAGAAGGCAACATCGCTAGGTGACCAAACTTGGGTAAAGTTATTTTGGAGGCAAGGGGAGTTCGCTTCCAAGGTCACGTGACATGACATCATCGATGACGTCATCAAAACTAGAAATGTCAATATCTCAAGAAGGCAACATCGCTAGGTGACCAAACTTGGGTAAAGTTATTTTGGAGGCAAGGGGAGTGCACTTCCAAGGTCACGTGACATGACGTCATCGATGACGTCATCAAAACTAGAAAAGTCAATATCTCAAGAAGGCAACATCGCTAGGTGACCAAACTTGGGTAAAGTTATTTTGGACGCAAGGGGGGGGGGGGGGGGGGGGGGGGGGGGTGCACAATCAAGGTCACGTGACATGACGTCATCAAAACTAGAAAGTGAATATCTCAGGAAGGCAATTAACATCGCTAGGTGACCAAACTTGGGTAAACTTATTTTGGAGGCAAGGGGGGTGCACTACCAAGATCACGTGACATGACGTCATCGATGACGTTATTAAATCTAGAAAAGTCTATATCTCGAGAAGGCAACATCGCTAGGCGAACAAACTTGGGTACAGTCAAGAAAACATCCGGAGTATGTGGGTATGGAGCTCTTTGAAATGCAACATAAAAAAAATCTGAATTTGCAAGTATGGCAATGGAGAACACGAATGTTTTCTGTAGCAAGTGATCGACGTCGCGACACGTCACATTATTAATCTTTTGCAGGACTTATAAATATGTAACCGGGAGCTCCGCTTTTAGCCAGTGGCTAAATCTATATATTAGAGATTTTAATGTATGCGTGCGCGCCCGCTCAACCAACCAGCCTATAAGGCCCTGAAATGGATGTCAGACATGTCACCAGAGCCGACCAGAGCCTCCCCTGCGAGGCGACGAACCGGGAGCTCTGAGTTCGAGAATGATGTAGTCGAGCATGTAATAATTTATTTACAATAATTGTGACGCGGGTACCCTGTGGTTCTAGAGGACAGAAAAATAAGGGACCGGTCATTATTTAAGTCGGAGGTGGTGGTGGTGGAGGAGAAAATGGGGGCCCCTGAAATTTTTAAGCGAACACAAGGGGGGTCTTGATAGGCGAAAGTGGCAGTTAAGGGGGGTCTTGAGAAACAATTATTTTTCTATATCAGCAAAAAGTCTAAAAAGAAATTCGGCTCGCGCTCGCCATCTACTCAATGTTTAACACTCCTGGTCATTGTAAGAGACCCAGATACTGCCTTCAGAAAAGAGGAGGAGGTTTTAGTGACTTGCCATGGTAGCCATTGTGGGAGACCTTACGTTACGCTTGGAAATGGGATTGGAGTCAATGGGATTTGGCCAATAGAACTAGAAATGGGTCGATTTGCCTTTAACTAAACCAACAATGAAATATCAATCTCTGTAAAGAGTGGTTTTAAAAATTTGTGAACTGCTTTTAAAATTTTGCCCTACGACTGCAATACAAACACCCTGTACACATGTCTAAAAGTCACTTTTTAACGCTGGGATTTTGAAAACTTTGACTGGGAAAACTTCAGGACTGGGATCTTGCGAAACTTTTACACTGAGAATGGGATTTGGACCCCCTTCAGGACCTGTTTGAATCATTTTGACTGACATGGATGGAGGGGAAGGGGGGTCCTGAAATGTTTCAGTCTATCAGAGGGGGGCTCCCGAAAACAATCAATGCTATCAGGTGGGGTTCTTGAATTTTTTTTGGATCACAGGTATTTTCTCCTCCACCCCCCTCTCCGACATAAATAATGACCGGTCCCTAATGCTGCGACGCATGTCGTCAAAATTACCCAGGGGGTATGGTTTCAGTTTCTAGCACACAGACTTTATGGTAACGCCGGGATAACGCACTCGAGCCATCCTCGAGCCAATAGCGAACGGTTCAGCGTCAGTGCAGAAGGCTCAATATTTGCCGCACAACTACGTCTGATGAGAAAGCTTGCGCGCAAGACTCGCGTCTTTTTTGTCATATCCCAGCGCGTCGATGGTTTAGTCTTCGATTGTATCGATGTCGTCATTTTATAAAGGTCAACATGCTCTTTCTCGAGATGAAGAGCCGGGGTGCTTTGAGAGACAACAGAGCGTGGAGAGAAAGAACTTTCTGTGCATGCCCCATTCAAAATCAGCCAATTAGCAAAGGCTATCAGAGCCAAGGTGATACTGTGTACGAGAATGGTGCGTTGCTGCTTCTGGACGACGCTACTGCGCAAGGCAACAATCTTCTGAAGAAAGAAATGCGCATTGCGCATGCCGCGGGTCTTTTAGGTCGCGCGCTAGATTTAATTATGCTTTAATTTTTTTGGCCCTCGTTCTAAGGCCGTAATTTTCTGTCCTTTGATTTAATTGCCGTGCCTTGCCACACCTCCTGGAGAGTTGCACTATTCCAATAACTCATCTTCGATCTTACCCAGAGCCATTCTCGTACCCAGAGCTCCCCGGCTCGTCTGCTCGCAGGGGAGGCTCTGGGGACATCCATTTGAGGACCTTTGCTGATTGGCTGGTTTTGAACGTTGGGGCATGCGCAAAAAGGTGTTTCTCTCATCGGCTCTGTATCAAATCTCGCGCATAAAGCCTCCCCCGCGAGGTGACGAGCCGGGGAGCTCTGGGTTCGAGAATGACCCAGAGCGACAGCCACTGACGCATGCGAGAGATTTGATACAGAGCCGCATTTTCGAACCCAGAGCTCACCGGCTCGTAACCTCGCGGGGGAGGCTCTGGCGACAGCCACTGACGCATTCGCGAGATTTAATACAGAGCCGCGGCTGAGAGAGAAAGACCTTTCAGCGCATGCTCCAACGCTCAAAATCATTTACATTTTTTTTTTACATTTACCGCATCAACTTATCAGCGACGGCCCTCAAATGGATGTCCCAGAGCCTCCCCTGCGGGCAGACCGAGCTGGGTGAGCTCTTGGTACGAGAATGACAGCTAGAGCCGTTCATTTTCATGAGAGAAAGATATTTCTGCGCTTGCACCAACGTTCAAAATCAGCCAATAAGCAAAGGTCCTCAAATGGATGTCACCAGAGCCTCCACTGCAAGGTGACGAGCCGGGGAGCAAGAAAATGAAAACATCATATGATAGTCTACATAGGGCCTTGACTTTTTGAAAAATGTCCATGACGTTATCTTGCGTCAGTTGTCTTTTTATCCAATTAACGATGTCACAGGGAGTCATGATCCATTTGACAAAAATTTCTGGTTCGAGTTTCCGGGAATTCATGTGGTCAAATGGAACGGTTCAAACCGAAAAATCACGTGAATGTCTCCACTGGGAATCGAAGGCTAGGCTGGGATGCTTTCCCGATCCATTTACCATAAATTCTCGATAATACCCGGGTTGGAAATCAAATGAAAAGCGTCTTTTCGGAGAAATAATCAGGAATGATGTCAAATGGAAAGCGATATGAATATAGTTTTACAGGTCAATCTTCCATCACACCCACCCCACCCCTCCCCTCCCTTTGCTTTACAGCCTTTGTCCTCCCTGACTGAATACTCATCTCTTCATTTTCAAAAGACCTGTCCCTATTATTCACCTATATTGAGGGAAAATACAACTGTTTTATTATATCAACTCAAGTTGTCCACTACACACTCTTGCCAGACGCGATGATATGCATGGATGGTCGCACCTTGAACCGAAATCGTACATGCAGAAAATTGGACCTAAAACATATCGTAGCAAAAGTTTCTTACCACCCTTCCATTTTATATCAGCTACGTACCTGGCTGGCACGTCACGACTACAACCCGATCACTAGGCGGTGATTTGCCGAGTGTGATCGGCTCTGGCTCGTTGCCGTGGTGTGACGTCAATAGAAGGGCTTACATACGGGCATTTCAAAATGGCGGCAATGAGCTGACCAATCAGGAGCGGTTTGTTTATTGTACGACCATCGCTCCAAAACCTCTCGGAGGAAGTTCACCTTTTTGCCAAAAGATTTGAAAATTCTTCCCTTCCAGTGCTCGCCAACACGAAAAAATTGGTCCAAAGGGAGTAGCGATATCCCTACTACCATCGGGGAATCGCAAATTCTCGGTTTAGCGCGGAATGGATGCTACGGAAGTGAGTGAAATATGTCGGTCGGTCGGCTGTACTGTTGTCGTTACGGTAAGCCCTCGTCTTTGTGCAAACAGAACTCGCATCCTAACTCGTGTTCTCTTCTTTTTCCCTTGATAATTTCCAGGCGAAAAGGCATACCATAGGGACGCCTGTTGGGGGATTCTTCAAGAGTGATAACGATAAAGAGCCTGCAGATCCATTTCACCGTAGATCTGTTAAAAAACCTACGAAAGGTCAGCCAAAGAAGCAACAAGGCTCGTCGAGGTTTCGGACTAAAGGCAATACTGCAGATATACAACCGCTTAACTTACTCAAAGGTAAAACACTCCCAGTGCATTAACTCGGCAATTTAGAAGTCCATCTAGTAGCGTTAGATAAAGGCGTATCTCTAGAGTCTCGCTAAAACTTTACTCGATGTTTATAACCCAGATACACCGCCTGCAGAGCAGCAAGAGTTGTTCTCCGAGAAACTACATCAGTGTAGCATAGTCTTCGATTTCATGGATGCAGTTGCTGATCTGAAGGGCAAAGAAATCAAGCGAGCTACTCTCAATGAGCTAGTAGATTATGTCACTTCTGGCAGAGGGGTCCTGACAGAGAATGTATACCCTGAGATTGTCAAAATGGTGAGTGGAAAGGCGAGGTTTTGCACGAGCTGACAGCGAAAACTAGTGGTTTTCTGGTGAACGTTTTTCGCTGTTAGTTACTGCAGTCGAAATGTCATTGATATGAAGTCAATGGAATGTACATGTGCTCTTCTAAAGCGGCCTCGAAGACCCGATTACTAGGCCCGATTACTTGCCGTTTGTTTGAACATCGATCTGGGACTCGAAATCTTAAATTGACACCAGAAACATTTTGGAATGCTTTTACATCAAAGGATTTTTTCATTTCCAAGATCGAGTGTTTTCGCCGTAAACTGGAGAGAACCATTGAGAGAGTTCAGATTGACAGCCATTTAAGCTTGGGAAAGGGAGCTTAAACTCACTCTAAAATATAAGTTCCCGTGGTTTGATAGCAAATCGATGACTACAGACGATAGTAAACTAAACTTACATGTTGTGTAGCCAAGCTCGAAGTCAGGCAAAATAAAGGCGAGTGTAGGTAAATAACCGGTTTATATTTGTGTTGTGGATAACGTTGATGGATGGGGTTTTAACTTTTTCCCTCCTGCCCCAGTTAAAGAAGAGACTGTGGTGGATTTTGTAGCTAATTCTAGCGGCTACAACCATTAGAAGACATTAGTAGAGGAATCGATTTATACTCCCACGTTGGTGTTTCCACTTTTATGTCCAGTTTTCTGTCATAGAGAAGTGCCTTAAACATGCAACCGCTTCAGATCCTGTTCAGATGAAGCGTGCATTTCTTATTTTCTCAAGCCATGTGTCTTCGAAAGGTGGTAATGTTATAAAAAGCTATTTCCTTAATATAAAGTATCCGGCACTTTCCTGTCTTTTTATCTAGATCCTAGGAAATCGAGTAGCAGCTCACGCAAATTGGAAACGACTTCGTCTTGTTTTTTAAACATTCGGTTTGTTGACAGCATGACAAATGTTTTGATGTAGATTTCTTCCCAAATTTTACATCTGAATTTTTTGAAAAAATATCTGCAATAATTCTACGTTTATATATTAAATAGACACATTGCACATCTAGATGAAATCTAACACGATCTAATTCACAACTGTTTTTTTTATTTTATTTCCTTTTCATATTTTTGTTAAATAAACTCAGTAATTTTCCTTTTAACTTCTAACAACCAAGTTGCAAAGCCATTTTGTATAGCTATTGTAGTTGTTTTGTATCTATGTTATCAAGAATTTAACATTAAACTAGTTCTGCTGAAAGGGCCTAATGTACTTACAGTATCCTTTATTTATTTAATGCTTATTTAACATAGTGTTAGATGTGATGTGTGTCTTTCTAGTTCCAGAAAAACTCAACTTATTGTATTATTTCCTCACAGCTTTCCTGGTGAAATGCTTCTGCTAATGACAACTCCCAACAGATTTTAGAATTACTTAAAAGTAACATACTTTTATATAATTATATGCAATAAGTTTGTTTTCATTGGTTCTTGTCATAATCTTATAATGAAATATGAGTAAATCACCATCCTAAAGCATCTTTAAAGATGGCAAAAAAAAAATGTTCTGGACCATACTGTTAACTGCGATGATCATTTACTTTCCATTCATACCATTTTTCTTGGGGTGACACTAAATGTGAACTTTGCTACTCATCAGGGGACCTCAGAGACATTTGCATGTAAAATTACAAGACATTTATTTAGATTAAATTATGGAGCATTACCAGCAGATAGAAATCAAACCCTCAATTCCACTAAAACAATTGGTTAGATTCCATTTGGATATTGATTAAATCATTTTCAAATGTAATAGATTGTGCTTGATTAGAGAGAAGAACACAAATGAACATTCAATTGCATTTGCTCTGTTTCAAAATTTTATATTCTTTCAAGTCAAAACACAACAAAACTACATTTAAAGAAATTACTCCTATTTATACCATTGAACATTCTCAGTGAGGCATACGTTTTTGCCAGTAATAACTGTATACAGTTTAGGACATTTTTCATAAAGATTTCTTGATTTCCACCATGTTAGAGTTTGTATTAGATGGCTATGCTTCCAAACACTTGAGGGTTAGATAATTTTTTGTGGCACCAGAATATAATGCCCTTGGCTTTCCCTAGCAAATCAATTATCCATAGAAGTGCAACCCTTGCAAGCTCCACAGGGGAGGGTATTTTTACCAGACATTGTGACAGTAGCATTTGAATTGTTTTTTTTATAGTAATTTTTATAGGAATGCTTATAGTTTGGTCGATGTGTTTTAATGTTTGGTTTGGATAGTTTCGTGCCTCAAAAAGCATATTGTCAAGGCCAGTTCATAATGTTGTCAAGGAATGTTGTGACAAAGTTTCAAAATAACAAGTGTTTCCTTGACAACATGCTTTCTAGACACTTCAACAAACATGAAAACTTGGTGAAAAAACTTTTGAGTATTCCGCACTCAACTGAATAGCGCAGTATTAACAGGGCCCCCATTATGGCAGGCATTCTATCGTTTAAGGGGTTACCTTCGCAAAATATAAGGCTACATATCTCTGACTAACAAGGCGTACTTTTAGCAAGTGGTGGTATTGAGTCAACTCCACTGACATACCATTATTTCTTTTCAATTCCAAAAAAGCAGAAATAATACACATGCTAGCCATAGGTGACTTCAGAAATTTATTACACTATGTCTCATCTTTTGGAACAAAGTTAATTTAACCAAAATATTGGTAATAACAATGAAATAACATGCATATTTTGACAAAAAAACATAAATTCTGATTTCTTTTTCTTGTATGAGATCCCCCCTTAAAATTGGATAATATTTTATGACCACCATTAAAATCTTAAGTACAAACTGCATTGCTCATTGATGTTATACTTTTGTAAGAATTGGATGATTTATGACTTTCAAAAATAACTCCACTGAAGGCATGTTTTGAAACCTGTTATTGTGTGCAAGTTCAAATATAGACCTACCCTATTATAGAACTGCCAACAGGGTTACTCACTGTTTACAAATATTGCTGTTCAAATGCTAATGTGCCAACCACATGTGCCATACCATATATTGGTGTGCTTTGTTAACTGAAATTGGCACCTTAACAATAGAGGATGCCATATTTAATATATTTTATTTTATTTTGTCAGATTTATTGGACACTGTTATCTAAAATTACAACTAATATTACGTAAAAAAGTAGAGAAAAAAAGTTGTCCAAAAGGGAAAGTACAGTCAGGTGACCCACGTCAGGTGCTTTTCGTGTTAGTTACCTAAAATACAAAATAATAATAAGGATAAAAATGCATTATATGTGGTGGCAAGCACAGTTTTGGTCAGAATACATGACTAGTAGGGAAGTTTTAAACATTTCTAGGCTGCAGAACTTATCAGAAGAAAAACATATTTTTATAAAAGATAGTTCCAAGGTTTTGCAATTCCTATTATAGAAGGAAGCCTGGTAAGAAGTAGTAATATGCAGTATGGCTGCTCGTCCCAGAGATAGAGAGATAGAGAGAGAAGAGATAAAGTGAGAAGAGATAAAGTGATCAGAGATAAAGTGATCAGAATATTTTCTAGTGGAAGCCACTGTCACTAGTACCCATTTGTCACTAAGGACCAGTTTGTACTACATACGGAAACTATACAATGTAGTAGTGCTACATATGGAGTGTAAATTTCCAAGAATGTTGATTAATAATTACAAGAATTCCTAGCATGTATTTCATAGCTGCAAGCTTGCTGGGAATCTTTGTTGTCTAGACAGAAAAGAAAAGTTCAACTCCAGGACTTAGCCATTAATTAATTTAACACACATTGAACAGCAAATCAAAAATATTTAAGTATTTCTGACAGTGGAATTTCTGTGTTATGGCAGGTTAATCCTGGTTTAAGCCTATTCAGCACTTATTAACTTGTAGACAGTGAGCTTAATATAAGCAGAGGAATTTTAGGTTGCCAGGTTGTTTTACAGAGAAGCAGTTTCGTGCATTTTTGTGAATTTTGCTCTGTTTTCATTTGATTTGACATGAGCTTTTATTTGCCTTTACTTCTAGAAGTTGTAATGAAAACCATACAATTTCATATCCTAGTTGTAACAAGCAAAGCTGTCCTAAAAAGAAGAGTCTTCACTAAAGACTTTAAAGAGGAAATCCATTTGAATATTGAGCAATTTCACTTTTTGAAGGACAAAATCTTGTACCAGAGTAATGTTAAAGATATTCAAATTCTGTTTGCATTTTCAAGAAGCTATAGATGTTAGTCATTAACTGTAGTAACACCAAAAACAAGTTCCCATTGGAGCTTGTAAAACAAATTTTCAAAGCTAAAAAAGTAGTGCAAACACAAGAAAAAAATTGTTGTCAAATTCATTCCACTACCATGTCCCAGTGTTTTGTATGAACTTTGAATTTCGTTTTCAGTGTTTGGTTTTATTGGAAACAGATTCTTTTCACAAGCTATTGAAAACAGACTCAAAGAAGTTTGCAATTCAATGCAAATGTTCTGGTACCAGATTTTTGTCCACTGCTTACTCGAACTGCTGGTGGATTCCTTCTTAAATCTTTAATATTTCTAATGTCATTAAAGATGACTGTTCCAGAGTCCCGGGATGCAACTTGAATGACATAATGATAAGTCAATCCTTCTCTTGTCAGGAAGAATTTCTAAAAAATGAATCGAAATGTCCATATTGTGAGGATGGAATGTGTTTTAATTTATGTGATGAGGGAGACCCTGAGAAACCACTGAGTGTTTCTAGCAGGTCCTTTTTGAAATCAAAGAAAATGATAGAATTTTAGTAGAGAAAAAGAAAGAAGTTGCTAATATACTATATAGAATTATACTAAAATGCTAGCAAAATCATTGAGAATGGAGATGAAACTGTGGTTATTCTGTGTTCTGATTGGCTGTTATTGCCAATTCAATGTTTGTTTTTGCTAGTTCATGATGAAAGTTTCTCTTTGAATATTTGATCCAGAACAGTCTAAATACCCAAAGCAAAAGCTAAAACACAAGTGAAGGTGCTGATGGTAGTTGATTTTTCAATGTCAGAATTCATCCAAGAAATAATACCACATGAAATTCAACTTAGCATAATTCAGTTAGCAAAGGCGAAACGATCATGGAGGTGTGATAATCACTTAATTTATGCAGTGTTGTCACCACTCTCTCACAACTACCTAAGGTTACCATAGTGTATAAATTAACATAGGGCTCAAAATTACAGCTAACATTTTTCACTTAATGCGTAAAATAATGACTGCATTTCCAATGTTTGCAGTGTATTCCTAATGTATTTGTACCCAGATTTTTGATAAGTTATGCCCATAATGTTGGTACAAGGCATACAATTACAAAATCCTGGTCTGAAAGGAATTCTACCATAACCAAATTTCACAGGGGAAATATTGGTTTCCTATGTCAGTACATTAAGATCATTAGTTTAGAGGGAGTGCGATATACCTGCAATTGCTAAGTGATTACACCAATTCTGAATGAAACCTATGTGTTAGGAGTGATTGCAAAGTAATTGCAAATTACTCACATCAGACATCTCAAATCTGCTCTAAAGAGATCCAAGATCTGTGAGGTCTGATATTTGAAGGCCATTATTAGAGAATGTTGATTTTGGATAAGTATTTTAACATTTATCATTGAGCTGCGAATATGTAAAGGAGTATAGGAAATCAGTATTGTTTGCTGAGCCAATATAAATACCGGTAGCAATATCACGTATATGCCAACCCTCAGGATTTTTTAGGAAGGCTAAATAATTTTGTCTCTGTCTTGCTTTGCTATTTTTTTTACTGTATTTCTAGTAGTTTTCATTCTTTTTATTTTCTCTCATAATAGACCCTTATCACGTTAATATGGATTAATGATATCTTTAGTTATCAGGAAGCGAAGTCCATAAATCAAATTAGCACGTCTGTATTAGAAAAGCTGCAAAGTTTGGGAAGAATTACTCAAAAGCTGGCTGAGATATGAATTTTGAAAAGTTAGCTTTCTGACCTATTTTTTTGCAAAGAAATGTATGGGAAAAAAACATCAAAACAAGGCTCGTAGCGCATTGATGCGCTACCACCATACATTTTATTGCAAAAATCATCAATTTAGAAAAATCATATCTTGGTCAGTATTCAACCAATCTTCACCAAACTTTGCATTTTTACTAATACGGATGTACTGAATTCAATACCAGACTTTGTTTCCTGATAACTATAAGATATCATTAAGCCATATTAGCTTGATAAGGGTCTATTACTGTGTTTAGCTGCATAAATTCACAAGATTACCAATATCCATAGTTGCTATCAGAGCAATATAAAAACAGCATTGATCAATATTATGACTATAGCAGATTTCAGGACTGTCAGTAGTGAAACAAATGGCAGTGTGATTACACCAACTCTGAATAAACCTGTAAGAGTGATCACAAAGTGATATCCGACTACTCTTTGCTTTTTTATTAGTTATTCAAATATCATTACATGTCTGAGCTGCACAGTAACAGTAGCCATGCTAATTTCAAGACAGGAGACTGGGCAAAAATAGAGCAGAATTACTCAGTAAGGTATCTTGATCAAGGGATAGAATGATTTTATTTTGATTAAAAGCTGAAAAAAAGCTAAATTAAATTGATATAAATTACAGTCAATCTGTACAGTAATCTGGAGATGGCACTCATTCTCTGAATACTGCAGGGCTGGAAATCAAGAAAAAAAAGAGGTCGCATTTTGGACAATTTGGTGACGAAATTGCTAAAATTTCCATAGATCCCTGAAATGAAAACATCCTTGATTCCATGAAAATAATGCAATTAGTTGGTGGAATGGACTGCGCCCTGTGGTGGTGAAAGGGTTAATATGGTGACCTCAATTAGCTAGTTACAGAATACAATATGCTGATAGTATGTAAATAAAATCATTGTTTTATTTATTTACTAGGTGGCTTCCAACATCTTTAGAACTCTACCACCATCAGAAAACCCTGATTTTGACCCAGAAGAAGATGACCCAACTCTGGAAGCCTCTTGGCCTCATCTACAGGTATAACACAGGCGCATGCTGCATGTCAGTAGATGTGGGCCATTTGTCGAACAAACTGTTAAAAAAGCGTGCACTGCATTCTGGTAGTTGTGGGACATGGCTTGGGCATTTCTGAATAAAAGAAGAGCGCGCGCTTGTAGCTAGAATCGTCCATTGTCAGAAGACGATAATGGGTGATGTGTGTTCAAGCAGCATAGCTTGCCATATGCATGCAAGAATGGGTTTTTAAGACAATTTGTGTTATGCGACTGCCCTTTGGAATTGGTAAAGATAAAAAAACAATGTTGCACAATCCTGCAATACGGCTACATTCCTGCATAGTTCAGATTTTCCCTGTATGATTTTTTGAAAATTTCCTCATAGTTTGAGGGAATTTTCTGCATGTTTCCAGAGCCCAGAATAGATGATTTTGCTATGTTGAAAGTGTAACAAGATGTTGCCGGTATCTTATAAAAATAATTCAAGGATTTTAATTAGAAATTTTCCAGAGGGGTGAAGTGCCTTTTGGTAATTTTCTGAAATCATACATTATGCCATGTCTACAGTTCTATATATTATAAACTCTTGACAAAATAGCCCTCCAACCTTCTTCATCCCATTCTCGTACCCAGAGCTTATCTGCTTGCAGGGGAGCCTCTGGGGACATCCATTTGAGGACCATCACT
This sequence comes from Scolanthus callimorphus, assembly GCA_033964015.1. Taxonomy (NCBI): domain Eukaryota; kingdom Metazoa; phylum Cnidaria; class Anthozoa; order Actiniaria; family Edwardsiidae; genus Scolanthus; species Scolanthus callimorphus. The sequence goes on from CM066915.1 coordinate 2,463,777, forward strand.
GATTGGCTGATTTTGAACATTTTGGCATGCACAGAAATGAGTTTCTCTCAACAGCTCTGTATTGAATCTCGCAGATGCGTCAGTGGCTCACCTGTGCCTGCTCCGTGAGGTGACGAGCCAGGAGCTCTTGGTTCAAGAATAGCTTCATCCCCACTAATGTTTTTTTTATTAACAGCTGGTTTATGAGTTCTTTCTGAGGTTCCTGGAGTCTCCTGAATTTCAACCGAGCATTGCCAAAAAGTACATCGACACCAAATTTGTCCTCCAGGTAAGTAGTTATACTGTATGTGTGACCTGTGCAGAGTTAAAGGGGCACTCGCACGCTTGCCTGACAAGCAAATAATTCAAATTGCAATCCAATTCCATCCTCTTGATAATAGATAAAAACACTATAGATTTGTATTGAACTAACAGTTAAAAGGTCATTTAACAAACCTGGACCATTATTTTGGTTATTCCCAGTAAGCTTTTGGTGATTAGCATTATAGACTTATTTTTTGACAGATTGTACAAAAATTAAGCGTGCGAGTGTCCCTTTAAGAATTTACATGCCAAAGAATAGTAGTGCATGGAGTCATGTTTGCAGACGAGCTAGAGTCTCATCAATATTGCTCTTGAAATAAAATATTGAAAAAACTCCTTAGGGTGGGTGGGGTCAGTCAAGAGGCAAAGGTGTGCAAAGCAAATTTCAGATATATGTAGTTTATTTGCTGGTTGGAAGGTCTATATGAGAAAAACTGTAACCAAGGGCCAGAGCATGTCAACCAAGGCTAGAGGTCAAGGTCAGAGTTTTCCCCATGGACCAACCTCTTAAGCCAGTAAATAAATTGTATATTTCCAACTCTAAAATTTTGATTTTGTATTAGTTATTTTAATGGGAGCAAGCACACACAAACAGTTACTGTGACTGTGATCAGAGATAGTAAAATATTGCCTGTGCGTGCACATTCCAAGAACCAACCAGAACATAGAATTTCATTACCATGCTCTCGCCAATGGACATGATGTTGACAGAGTATGTGATTTACTTTCTCATCAACAGTTACTGGAGTTGTTCGATAGTGAAGACCCCAGGGAGAGAGATTTCCTCAAAACAGTCCTTCACAGGATTTATGGAAAGTTCCTTGGTCTCAGGGCATACATTAGGAAACAAATAAATAATATGTTCCTCAAGTAAGTTGGACTGAACCATCTTTAAAGTACCATTAAGGCCTGTTTACACTTGCTGCAATTTTTGTCTCGCGAGTTGCAGTTATTTTTCTCACACGTACGTGTTCAACTTAGAATCACTAATATGAACTACTAGGTGCAACATGGCATGATCTGCCGCGATTATTGTTGCGTGATGTCGCAGAGATTTCAAACATGTTCGAAACTCTTAGCAACGTGATGCTTTTTCTAGTGCTGAGAAAATCTAGTGCGAAGTGTAAACCAGCCTTTATAATGGTAATTGACCTATGATTTCAAAATTGAAGAAGCGTGCAGTGTGGCAAAGAATGAGAGTTCATGAGAGTTTTTGTCATGGTATGTGAGAGTTGAATGTTCCACTATGACATTATTAAAGTACATATCACCCTTGTTGTGAGATTTAGGGAATTTGCAGTAAACTGAACATCATCAAAGAAGCTGTTGATTCTGTGCCTTTACCTCTTTTCAAACAGGAGATATTTAAGTGCAAGCATTTCTGCTAATTAGGTTCATGATGACATCAAGTCAGGCACATTACAAATTCACCCTCAATATCCTGGCAGTAAAGCTTTGAACAGTAAAAAGTGTTAATAACCCAGGCAAGGTCATTCAGAGTACTCGATGCTTAGATCAAGTCTTTGAATCATCAAAAAAGGTTCTCGGATATTAGGCTTAGATGTTTTTGCCTGACCTGACGTCATCTAATTTGCAAAAAAATAAAGAGCCATTTCTTTTGAACAAATGATGATAACAGACTAAAATAAACAACAATCATATTTATCCAAGCTCAGCTTCTTGCCGTTATGTTTCATGCTAAGGGCAATATGAGCTTTAAATCTTACTTTCACTATCATTATCTAAATATTCAATTAATCTGCCTCTGCTTTGGCCACTTTTGGTAACTTTGAGTTTATATTTGTTTATCAGTTTTCAGATCACACACCTGACACCTGTTTTGCTTGGCTGATTTTGAGTATCAGATTTTGTTCGATAGCACCCCAATATTTGCTAAAAATGCTAAAATATTATCATGCATTTTTTATTTGTATATTTAAGACAACTTTAGAGTCCTCTTTCTTGATCTTAATTCATTGTGCTTTAGATACTGTGTGAACAGCTATTAAAAACCCTTTGTCAGCTGCCGTTTTGTCAGCCTAGGTACTTAGGGCCTGTTCACATTAGGCAAGATATCTTGGGCAGTACAGATATCTCGGTCCTCTGAGTTGTCTCAGGCCGAGACAAGTTTCCATACAAGCTCTCTGTGTTGAAATCAACCCATTCACATGCGTCCGAGACAACTCAGGGCCCCAAGAGATCTCGGTCTGGGAGGAGGGATAGGGAAGATAGGAATAGGGATAGCCTTAGGGGGTAAAGTTGTCTCTATCACCATCAGCTCCATGTGAATGGTCTACCCCGAGATATCCCTACCCCCTGATATATCACGCCTCACATGAACAGGCACTGAGTCACAGAAATATATATTTCCATTGGCTAATTTAGGGCATGCAGTGTAAGGGTTGGTTTTCATTACGACATAAGTGACGTAAGGATAAGCATAAGAAGAACGGAAGCCTTTGATCCTTATGCTTATGCTTATGTCGTAGTAAAAACCGCACTAAACATTCCTGTAAATCAATTAGTATTCATTTTTGTTTGTGGATGGTTATTTTGAAATGTTTGTTTCGAGATTTCTACCATAATCACTGTCTTATATCAAAATGAAAACTATAACAATGGAGTGACTGACTAGTGCCCTTTAATGTTGTTTTTGAGTCCAAGTGTACTTGATTGCTGATTTTTTTTTTTTGCTCTTTTTTTCCTTTTCATTTCAGATTTATCTTTGAAACAGAACACTTCAATGGAGTGGGAGAGCTCTTAGAGATTTTAGGAAGGTAAATTGCAGATAAATTGCTGAGTTTTACTCGTCAAATGTGAAGAATTTCTCCTTAGATAAAATGTACCAACTCCTTTAATTTATTTCGGGTCCTTATTTCATAGTTACATGTACAAGTAAAGCCAAAGCTACATATTTGTAGATTTTATTTCAATCTATGTTTTTGTAGTTTATCACAGAAAATCAATCATCAATCTTCCTTGATTACCATCTGGCAGAAGTTACCTTTTAGAATTTCTGATTTCTAGAGCATTGCATTATTTAAAATAATATTGTACTTTAGACTGTTCACTCTTAGCCTGAATTTCAGCTGTCTCTTCGCTCCCCATCATACGCCACTTTGTGATATGAGACGTCTAAATTCACCACGATTTCCCATCCATTATGTAATTACTAGCCCAAATTTGTTCAGTAGAATCTGATTGGTCCCTTATGTTATTAGTGAGCAAGAAATGTTATTTTGCCTATAATTGCATGACAAGGCATGCTCCCCTCAAGCAAAAAAGAACGTAGGAACTTGCAAGTCAGACACCCAGGAGTCACAACTTTTGAAGGAGGCGTTGTCTTGGAAACACTGTCAGAAAAGTTTTTGCTTGGCAGTAAGGGGCCGACCATTTAACTTTTTTAGAGGGGGGGGGGGGCTTTTTGTTATTTTTTGTATACCTCTGTTATGCGGTGACAATTTTTTTTCAAATAAGAAAGAAGGGATTTAGTCACCATTTTGCTGTGTTGGAATTTTCGGCCCTTCATGCCGTGTAGGAAATATAAAACAAAAAGTTAAATGGTCGGCCCCTAACATGAATAGACCTCTTTTGGCTGAAATTCAGAATATGTTCCTCCATTCCAATACTAATGTTTGTCCAAACTATATTTCCTTTTCAGTATAATCAATGGTTTTGCCCTTCCATTGAAAGCAGAGCATAAGAATTTTTTAAAGAAAGTCCTGATCCCTCTTCACAAAGTGAGATGTTTAGGGCTTTACCACGCACAGGTAAGGAGTCCTTTTGTACTATTGAAGAGGAACGGCCTACAGTATTAAAAGACACTTTATTGTAGCTGCTGTATGGCGTACTTTATATTCATTGTCACAAATTAATTGTAAAGAGACCTTTTATTTAAGGTTTAATTTAGTTACTACCTTAAATCGTGACACAGTCCCTGTAAACCCAGAAGGTCTCATTACAATAAATATTCCTAACGAGCCAGAGCTAGCATTGACTACGACAGAGCGGAAATGACCTGTTTAGATCACTAAATTTCAAATAATAAGGTCAGGTTAACTCAGATAAGCTTGATTTTTTGCATACAGACTCCTTGTCTTATTAGAAACAAAATATCAAAAATGACTTTTTTCTAATGGATTCGTCTTTGAGATATTAGGCTTTATTATTCAGCACATCGATGCACTGCCCAAATATGGTCATTGGAACGCCAATAGCTGTCTTCTGTACATGACAGCTATCCTGCGATATCCGTCTCTGAGGAAAATATGATGTTTTGAGGTCGTAAATAATACACAAAAGTCATTTTTTTCGGGGGTTTTTGTGCTATCGATGTGCTGAATAATAAAACCATTATCCTGCTCGATTTTGCAGAATATCGTCTGATTTTAGCCAACTCGGGACTTCGTCCCTCGTCGGCTAAGTATCAGACGATATTCTGCGCAATCTCGCAGGATAATGGTTAATTAAACGTTGGTTTCTGTGCCATTTTATGGGAGAATTGGTACTTTGATCAGGAATTCTGCAAACTTTGTTCAATCATATCTAAAATTCATATTCTTCAAATTTCTTGAAAATTTGGAATTATGCTTTTGGTCATAGACACTCTTTGTATACGGAATCTTGAGCTTATATATTTAAATATGGCGAAGTTAGACATTTCATTTTTGGTCATTTCCGCTCTGTCATTGACTACACATAGCTTACAACATTTTCCTCCATTGTAGCTTGCATACTGCATTGTACAGTTCCTCGAAAAAGACGCTGCCCTTACAGAAGAGGTTGGTACATGTATATGAGCAACATAATTCATTTTTCTAATTACATATTTTATGTTACGTTTATAAATTGAAATAAAACCAGAAAATAACCCGTTACCTTGTGACGAATCTTCAAAATTCGTGGCTCAGCAAAATAGTTGTTGCGGGTTTCCTGTGTCGTACGCGCGCGCGCCAAAAGTGGCGGGAAAAAAATCAGCCTATCACCAACCTTTCTCTGATAGACACTAATGATTTTAATATATAAAATATACTGAACTTTATAGGAAATAATACAAAAAACAATTGTAAACTACAGCTCTATGAAATTGCGGCCCGCATCTTAAAAACGAGACATCTCACAACTGTGAACCGCATTTTATCGTATACAGTATGTTAACTCTTACTTATCATATAACTACATCGATATTTACACACTGGAGCACCGAAATATAGACGGTATCTGATTTTCGTATCGTCACACGTGACGATATCAGAAACAACCAGTCAGAGCCATTTGTTTCGGTTGCATTACCTTTAATAAAACTGTACCCTTGGCTATTTTTGCAGGTGGTTTTAGGATTATTGAAATACTGGCCCAAGACGAGTAGTCAAAAAGAGGTATTCCACCATCTATTACATCTATCAGGTGTTCAAAATCTGACCAATGTTACCTTAATTTTCAGCTGATGGATATACTGCGCTCTTCAGATGAGCGTGGAATGCCTTTAGTTTGGTCGATAAGTTTTAACGTTTCGTTTTGATAAGTTTGACGTGGTACGTCAAGGCGAGTTCATAATGTTGTCAACTGCAAGGAATGTCGCGACAAAGTTTCAAAATCAAGAGGTTTTCCTTGACAACATTACGAACTTCACTTGGCAACATGCTTTCTGGACACTAAAAACAAACGTGGAAACTTAACGACTTTTAGGTATTCCACGCTCAACTGAATAGCGCAGTAAAAAAATAATCAACAATGAAATAGGCCTCCCTGCACTCATACGTTGAAAATTAAAAAACAAAACGTTTGTTGACTGGTGATATTGCTTATAACCCTAGTCATATTAAGGTATAATAAACGTATATAAACGTTTTCAACTGTTTTCTCTGCCGATATGCCAACTAAGGCCTACGGCAACCGTCAAACTTCTTCTAGACTTTATAATCAAAAACGTTATATAGTTTTTGGATTGGAACGGCGCGTCTCTGGCACGACGTTTGCCGTAGGCTTAACACAACTAAAATACAAGTCATTTAAATTTTCGGCCGCCATTTGAAAAAACATTTGTGAATACCTGTCACAGACAGATGATTCATAGCTGCAATTTTTGTCTCCCCAGGTCATGTTTTTAGGAGAAATAGAAGAAATTCTTGATGTTATAGACCCAGCTCAGTTTCAAAAAGTACAAGAGCAACTATTCAAGCAAATATCAAAGTGTGTGTCAAGTCCGCATTTCCAGGTATGGAACCAAATTGTTTTATGGAACCAAATTGTTTGCGTTGGTCGTGTCTACAGGAGCGATAGGCACCCAGGCCAGCCTCTTTACAGTGTTGTATAATAAATAACTTACTCGCAACTCGTAAAATATATAGAGGATATTACACGGTGGCGCGAAGATATGAGTTTTATTTTCGAGTGGCAAGAACAATATTTTACGAATGAGCGCAGCGAATGAGTAAAATATTGTTTTTGACAAGAGAAAATAAAACTCATATCTTCAAGCCACCGTGTAATTTTCTTTTTATTATATAGACAAACCAGAAAAAAAATATTCCAAATTGATTTCCAAGCACTTTTGTTTTGACCGATATCCTCACTAGTGAGGATATGGAAAATATGTCACTGAGGACCCGGATGTAGCTTCGTATGAGATCTACGAGTGGCGTATTTCCCAGTAAAACACTCATGTCTATATAATAAATTGTGTTACATAAAAACATTGTGATGTTTAACATAGTATTTTGTTTCCCTTTTTCCCCAGGTTGCTGAACGAGCTCTGTACTTCTGGAACAACGAGTACATCATGAGTTTAATTGAGGAAAACTCCAACGTGATCCTGCCAATTATGTTTTCAAGTTTATATCGAATATCAAAAGACCATTGGAATCAGTAAGTCCACTCAATGGAAGAACGTAACGGCTCTATCATATTTGCGTCCATCCATGAAGCTTGACGATTGTTTCGCGAAGGTTTACTTTTCAAACGTGCACGTTTTGTCGAGAAGTTGTCGCGTTTCTCGCTCGCTGATTGGCTGCTGTTTTGCCTGTTATTTTTCAGGCAATCAGAGAGCGAGAAGCGTGACTACTTCTCGACAAAACGTGCACATTTGAAAAGTAAACCTTCACGAAAAAATCGTCACACTTCATGGATGGACGTAAATGGTAGTAAAACTGCGGCCAAACTGGTCCAGCGTGTGCGTTTATTTCTTTTGTTGTTCTGAGCGCGATTTTTTCAGCGATGCTCAGTAGATGCTCAACAATTTTCAGTGACTAAGGGCTGGTTCACACATGAACGCAAGCGCTAGACGCAAGCGCAAGGCAAGTGTAAATCAAACCGACGCAAGCGCTAGCCTAAAATCAACATAAATTGGCTTGCTTGCGCTTGCGTTCGATCGCTTGATCTGCACTAGACGGGAACGCAACGTCTTGATTTGTTTGCGCTTGCGTTCTAGTGTAAACCACGTAAGGGAAATGTTAGACTGCTTGCAGCCCCTTCTTCGGCAAACGTCCGTAAATCGAGAGAATGTTTTTTACCCGCTTTTCCCCCCGTGGCGCGTCTCTCCCTCTCCTGAGTAACTTGACACTGTAAACAAATCGAAGCGCGCCGCAAGGAAAAAAGTTCCCTCGATTTACGGACGTTCGCCGAAGAAGGGGCTGCAAGCAGTCTAGGGAAATGTATGAGTTTGATATCCTTGAGTTTGCGTCTGTGCTCGCGCTCGCGTGTAAACATCCCTTAAGCCGGCTTTTCGCTAGTGAAGTAAGCGGAGACGGAGAAGGAGACGTAAGGACGCTCGCGTTCGTGTGAAAATCAAAGAACGGAGACGGAGAAGGAGACGTAAGCGTGAAGGAAGCAGAACGGAAGGTTTCATTTTTCTTACGTCTCCGCTTTCTTACGTCTCCGCTTACGCTTACGTCGCTACTGTCACGACGATTTTCTCACAAACGTAAGCTCTTACGTCTCCGTCTCCGCTTACTTCACTAGTGAAAAGCCGGCTTTAAAGATAGCACCTGTCAAGATTAGGATCATTTTACACGACGTAAACGTTGATTTTTGGGGATCATTTTCACGAACAATGTTGAACGGTTCAACAACATTCAACATTTCTCGAAGTTTCGTTTTCAGTGATTTAGACAACGACGTGCATTTAAGTTACTGAGAACCTTCGCGCACGTTGTTCGAAAAAAAAATCATACACGTCCTTAGTTTAACCAAAATATGTCAACCTATATATCGTTGGAAAGCTTATAGAATGGACTAGCGGGCTATGGCAAAAAGAAATCACTTATTGATACCTGTAATTTTTTTTAAAGCATTGATTAAATATTTTGGTGTGCTATTTTCACGAGCTAACGCTGTCGAACTGCTGGACCATGACTCACAAGTAACACATTGTTTTAATCCTTAAAGGTGTTTCTCAAAAACTGTGTCTGCGATTTTTTTAATTTTGTTTAGTTCAACAGTTATGATTTTTTTAAATTTTTAGAGCGTGAAAATTCTACAAAATTTGACCTTCGAAATTTAGAAGTTCGATAACTTTTGAGCAAAGCAAAATTTTAAAAAACGCAGACACGGTTTTTGAGAAACACCTTTAAAGAGGCTGTGTCAGCCGCCATTTTGACAGCATAGCAACATACCAAGTCGTAGAAGGAATCCATATCCATCGGCTGATTTAAAGAATATATAGAGCAATTTTCTCGATTGAATTTGGTAAATCAAATCTGAAACTTTGTTTTTAGATGTTGATTTAGAGATTTCTACATGTGATTCGTCTTCTAATATCGAATGAAAACAATAACAAAGGAGTGGCTGACATGGTCTCTTTAAGGATTAAAACAATGTGTTACTTGGGAGTCAAGGTCTATCAGTTCGTCAGCGTTATCTCTTGAAACTCTCACACCCGAATTTTTAATAAAACCTTTAAAAAAATTCTAATTATGAAAAAATATTTCTTTTTGCCATAGTTCGCTAGTCCATTCTATAAGCTTTCCAACGATATATAGGTTCATATGTTTTGGTTGAACTAAGGACGTGTATGATTTTTTTTTCGAACACGTGCGCGAAGGTTCTCAGTAACCTTAAAGTTTAACATGTATTGAAAAATATTTACAAAAGTTTCGTCTGTTTGGCAAAGCTTGTTGTTGAATAGACATGTTGAACTGGCTTGCCACCAGTCTTAATCTAATGGTTTTGTATTCATTACTAACTTTTTTCTAAATAATTAAGTTTGGTCGCCATCTTTTTCTTCCGAATTAATGCTGTTGACAGCTAATTTTGAGAAGGGCATTTTTTAATACAGTACAAACTGGAAAGGTGAGTCACCATTTGGCGACTAGGTTGAAATTTTTGCTCGCCAAACCCTCAAATTTCAGTCGCCATCGCAATGTGATGTGCTCAATTTTCCCTTTTATTCACAGAACCATAGTTGCTCTAGTATATAATGTTCTCAAGACATTTATGGAAATGAACGGGAAACTGTTTGATGAACTTACATCGTCGTACAAAGCAGACAGACAGAAGTAAGTGATAAAATGACAATCACATAGATTCATAGCTACCCTTGTCAAGCACGAGACAAATACGAGGGAACAAGCATGCTTACCGTAAATGTCCCCACGTCATTGAATTTTAGTACTTACTGTTTACGATAAAAATGTGATCACGCGAGAAATTTGTAGCCTGTGTACATCCGCTACTAACCTCCAAGAGGATTGAGAAATCCCGTTACTAATCGTGACATTCAGGTCACGCAATGAATTTGCATAATAAGTTAAGCCCGGAATGTCACGCCTGTGTGCATCCGCTATAGCCTCACTCCTCTGTAGCAGCCTGAGTGTGTGTAAGGACGATTTTTCAGCCAATCGAATTCGAGAAGAATTGATAATGTGGTCGCGAGCCAATCAGGAACGAGTCCCCGAGTCGTGGAGAAGGGATTGCGTGACCTGAACACGATTAGTAACGTGATTTCACAGACGCTACTTATCCTCTTGGAGGTTAGTAGCGGGTGTACACAGGCTAGAAATTTGAGACAGCAGCCAACGACGAGTTGATAGAGTGACAAAGACAAAATGAAGAATATGATCTTTAGATCACCTAAACTTTGGGAGAGCACAAAAACGAATATTTGATTGATATTTTTCTAGCTTTGTCACAATTGTTTTTCACAAAAAGTCCGAGAAATAACTACAACTGAACAAAAAACATTCTCTTATGCCCCTGTGGACATTCCAAAGTTGCAAATAAATACCATGTGGAAATTCCAGGGTCAAAAACATCGAATTCTATAGGAATTCCAGGGTCAAACACAACGGACCCTGGTTCGTCGATAGGGGTAACGGATCTAAAATGAACAGTCCTTTGAACATTTATTTATTAAAAGTTTACCTTTTCAATTTTTTTTTCACTCCAGAGAAAAGAAGAAGGAAAAGGAACGAGACGAGTTATGGAAAGAACTCGATAAATTAGATATCGAAAGAAGAAAAAAACTGGGTCTACCAGCACCTGATCACACCATGAAATCGCCTGGCAATGTTACCTGCAATGCTACCGAAAATTCCTCAAATCCAGGGGGGACCAAAGGCACAAAGAGTTGAAAGCAGCAGCAGATACCCTACTGTAACCATGGTGATTTCATTATTCGACATTATCATTAATTAGTACAGAGTTCCTTTTTAAATTCAGTGCAATAAATTTTTCAGAATGAGTCCCCTAATGAAGAGGGCTAAATGAAAGAACTGGGGTTCCTCCTATGCTATTATTAATGTAACAAATTGTCACTCGTCCAGATATGTCATGTGTTGTTATATTCCGTAATGTGTTTCTTTTCTGTTCCCAGAAAGTGTCGAAGTGTAGTATGGAGTCGCCGTATTATGCTAGACTGACATAAATATGTAAAATATATATGCTAGGTGTTGTGCTAGAGAACCACATTTCTTCGGAGGCCTTTGTAAGCCGTGAATATGGTGAGATTAAATTGCCAATCATGGCATTGCAGTGCAAATGTTGTGATGCATAGTGCAAATTATAAATCTTGCCATTCAGCTGGATCAGTTGCCACCAGGATGATTGCCTTTTTATTCTGAAAATTATACAGTTACTTATTTGTTTTGCAATAATTAAACTAAAAAAAAACTTAAAATATTCTTAGAACATTTTCCAAGCAATGTTCATACACCTAGTGAACAGAAAGCAAAATTTTTTTTCATATTATTTTTGTGTCGAAAAATGAAGTGGTTTTATAACCTGTGAAACAAGACAAAGCTAAAGCATTGGAGTTGTTCCGCGTAAGAACGTTAGAGATACAAATGAAGCGAGCCTTTTGTTTCCAATTGATTCTGGTCAACGGGAAACAAAAGGCTCGCTTCATTTGCATCTTTTTAAAAGGTTCCTACGCGGAACAACTCCACTGACTACACTAAGTATATCAAACACGAGGCAGATTGCTTCATTAAGATTTCCAAACACTGTAAAGTGGGTTGAATAAACGAAGGCAAAGTTGAGTTTTTAATCAACTTCGAGGTGTTTGGTAATTCTGCCTCGTGTTTGATATAGTTTCTCAAGCGAATCAAATTAAAGGCCCATCACCAACCGGGAGCCATTGCGGCCCGTTTTCTTTTGTTTTCAAATTGATCCATTGTTTTTCGGGTGCTCTGATTGGCTAAGACTCCGCAGAGGCTCCCGGTTGGTGATGGGCCTTTAAGATCGCGTATCAAAACCTCCTTCACTTTGATGATTTTCTACGCCTAAGCCTCGAGAATCAATATTCTAAATTCATTGGATAGCTTTCTTTGATGGTGTTCGCATCTTTTTACCTAACTGGCTGTCGCGCGTTGTTTTCTTTGTTATCTCGCCCTCGGTGACAAACCAAAACAACTACGCGAACGCACGACGCGCGACTAACTCCGTTTAATGTTAAAAGACTGACAGAAAGAAAGCTCTGCTAGCAGGGTACAGCATTTGTTTCATGAGTTGAAAAACAAGTTTCACAGGTTAACAACACCGCTTTAGATTACTGGTCAACTTCCTTTTGTTCACAAACTGTATGTGTTTCCTATTTACCAGTGTATTTAGCATAACATTGCATGCAAGTTGTTCCCAATTGTTACCCAAACATCAACAATTTTTGAAAATCATATTTCTAGAAACCACAGAACTCTATATTGATAACTGCACCATTAATTCCACGTTATTGTTGGTGTCTGGGTAATAATACGAATATGATGCATTTCTTCACTTGTTTTGTATCTTTGGCTCAAAGGTTTGTTATAGAGCCTGAGGGCTCACATGAGTGCAGTGCTGTAGGTTCTAGCTACTTGGTAGATGGATTATGTCAAGTATTACTGTAGTACTGTTAAAATGTGTCTTAGGCGTGGGCAACCAATTCAGAGTTTGAAGTAACTTCATAATTCTGTTGAATCACCCATGTTGAATGGGGATGCCAAACCGATAGTCCATTTCACAGTTCCTCGCTCTATTGTGATTCAAAATAAAATTCTACCCAGGAATCGAGTCTACCGTTGGCCAATATTTTCTTCTCTTTTCCTTTACGCTATTTCAAGAAGAATATGAAATTTTCGAATCACACAACAGCTATATCAAGTGTCAGCTTGATCTCTAATGGCCCGGTTTGTTAAACATACAGTATAGTTGGTCAACGGTAGACTCGATTCCAGGCTAGAATTTTAATTTGAATCACAATAGAGCGAGGAACTGTGAAAAGGGCAATATTGAACATTGCCAAGCCGATTCAACATCAGATTCAACTCATTCAGCATCACCAATGTTGAATGGGGGTGCCAAACAAATTGAGCATTGTTGAACTATGATATGATTGGAAGTCGACTACATTCAACAAAGTTGCATTGGTGTGGCACCCCATTCAACATTCAACATTGGTCATTAAAAAAAAGTTGAATGAAGTTGGATCCGATGTTGAATTGGTTTGGGGCCCTGATACTGCCTTCACATCAGTACTTGTTCCCAGATCTTTTATAGTTCTTTCTTTTGGCAGCACCTTTTTTCTCTTTTCTTTTCAGCATTATATGCATAGGTTATATTAAACAATGGAAAATGTATAAAAAAAGTACAAAATGCACAAGAGGTGAAGTTAAAAGCTTGCCGGATATAGGAAACAGACCAACTTTTTGATGGGGGAGGGGGAAGGTTGCAACTTCTGAAAATGTATGACTGACCATTTTTACCCCCAACTCAAGTGGGCAATGTGAGAATTCAAATTGGTTATTTGTCTATCTGCTTCCTTTTCTTAGTGTTCACAATGTGTGGTTCCAGAAAATATCCATACCCCCCTCCCCCACGGAAGGGTGTTGAAAAGTGACCCCCCACCCCTCTTAAATTTCCGAAGAAAAATACAGTATTTGTATGGAAATGATTTCTAGAACCACACAATTGATGTTTTTGCACTAATAATGTTCAAAGGTAAATATTAGCTTTAAAAATGGCTAACATGTATCTTTTTTCATGGGAACAACCTATGCATATAGCTCTGAAAATTACCTGTTTTGTTCAGCAGGCCTGGTTGACAGTTTACATTTCTGATTTAAAAAACATTTCACATCCCATCATGGGCTTTTCAATGAAAAGTTTATTAAGTAATGGAAATGTTGCAACTGTCCGAAATTGGGCCTTTCCTACACTCACCCTGATGTACTACTCGCCTACTGATTTATTGCTTCCACAAAATATCCAGTCTCCCCTTACTCTAGTATTTTCTATACTCAAGAAAACAAAGTTACATGGTCTCATTCCTCTGGGATTTAAATGTCCGTAGGAGAGAAATTTTTGAAGTCACCCGCCTTGACCATCTCATTTGTCATAGAATCTTCTTGTTTCAGGTAACTTACATCATGGAGTCGAGTTAGTATGACCTTAGAGCTAGAAAATTACAGGAAGCTAGACCTTGTAAATACCTGTCGCTGTGCTATCTATTTAAATGACAAATTATGTAGTGAATTTTATTCTGAAATAAAGACATTGTATGTTTTGGCCTCGAAGGCATAAATTGTTGTAGATTGCCAAGTTTGTAGAAGGGGGCATCGTCGAGGGAGTGGGCACAATTATATAAAATATACGACAAACGACAAGTTTGCATCAAAATTTGCTTACATATTTCCACCGCCCCCCTTGCCCCTCTCCCAATCCCATAGTCATAGATCCGTTTGGGGAGGGGGGCTTACAAAAAATGTGTGCATGATGGGGGTGGGGAAGGGGGCGAAGAATTCCTAGCCCCTCTCTGCAGTCCGTGAAAAGTGGATAAAATGACAATCGTCTGAAAAGGACTAAATATGGGGCGAGCTTTGCGTGACCTTGGCGGCCGCAGGGAAAGACGGGAAATAATACATTACCCATAATACATTGCGAGGAATTGTTGAAACAAGATGGCGTCCGAGAGGAAGCGAACCAGGCGAACTTTATTTGTTGGTCTCGTGTGTTTAGATATCATAAGCGTGTGTGAAAAATACCCAGAAGAAGATCAAGATATGCCTGCTTTATCACAGAGATGGCAGAGAGGTGGAAACGCTTCCAATCAGGCTTACGTTTTCTCACAGCTCTCTTCCAAATCTGTCGAGTTCTTTGGTTCCGTGACGAGCGATTTTGCTGCAGAATTTGCGCTCGATACGCTCCGTAAAAACGGCATAATATGCAGTAATTGTAGTGTTTATAGCGAATATAGTTTTCCCAAAACGTGTGCGATATGTAGTCGTGAAACTGGCTCCAGAACGATGGTTCACTTCCGGGGACAACTACCCGAAGTAGGCGTGGAAGACTTCACAAAGTTGGACCTTACCAAGTACGACTTTATCCAGTTTGAAACCCGAAGAAAAATCGTGGTGAGAGCTCATAATGCATCTGAAGCTAGCAATAAAATAACTATTTCAATTGAAATAGAAAAAACAAATTCTGAACTAAGAAGCTTGTTACCCCTGGCTGATTTTGTGTTTATCAGCAAAGATTTTGCAGGCCTATTTGGGTGTAAAAGTGCTGCTAGTGCATTAACAGAGCTCCAGCCTGAGTTACGGGAAGGAGCCACTTTAATCTGCCCATGGGGAGAGTTTGGTGCAGATGCGATTGGCCCTGATGGAGTTATTGTCCACAGTGATGCATTCCCACCCGCGAGATTGCATGACACTTTGGGTGCTGGAGACACCTTCATTGCTGGAACTGTACAGGCTTTGCAAAATGGTGAAACTCTGAAAGAGTCTATTACATTAGGCTGCAAACTAGCTGGTTATAAGTGCGGCTTGGAGGGGTTTGATGCCTTAGGGGACTACTGGACAAACATTTCATCTTCTGAGCAACAGAGTAAGTAGTTTGGAGTGCACACATCAAACTGTTTCAAGAAGTACTTAGCAACTCTTGGGCAGTCTGAGACCCAGGTTACACGGGTCGGGACAAATTTTTGACCGGGCAAATTTTGTTCCTGGAACACACGGTACAGTGCAAGTTTTGTTACACATTGCAGAGGTGTTTACATGGGTCCATGCAACATTTTGATCGCTTTGTAACATGAACTAACACTAGCATGGCTTCTTCAGACTCATTCTCTGATTGGTTGAATGATTCATGAAGGGCTAGTTTCCAGGCATTTACACGAAAACAGAACCGTACTGGTCAAAAGTTGTACCTGCTTTTTGCAGGTCCCAAACTTGCACAATTTGCCATGCTAAAATTTGTCCACTTCCGCCAGATCTGTGCAAACAGAAGCTGTAAGCAGGCCAGAATTCGCCCAGTCAAAAATTTGTCTGGAACTGTGTAACCAAGGTCTGAATAGCTAAAAGTGGCCCCTGGAATTCCCAAAGCCCTTGAAAATGAGGAAAATAGATGTTTAATCCTCTGAAAATTCTCATATTGTTTTATCAGGTGGCATGAATATTTTCTGGAAATTAAAACATTTTGGATAAAGTTGATTCTTTTATATCAGTCAGATTTTCAGGTGTCCCTGTGCTTCCATGTATAATGATAATAATATAATAATAACTTTAGTTATCCACGGTAATACATTCAGCTGGGCTGCTTTTCAAGTAGCTGTGTCTATAAAAATACAGTAAAATATAATTGTAATAATAATATGAAAATACATAAATGACTAACTAAATTAAGCTATCTAAACTATCTATCTAAAAATAGTCATCCAAAGTGGTCTTAAAGAAGGGCAAGGAGGGGGAGTTTTTGACATCACTTGGAAGGGGTGGCTAGCCACCCCCCTTGTTCTCATATTTCTTGTAAAAACCTTAAGATTAGCCATCCCCTTGGTCTGAACTCTGTAGTATATCCTTTGTACTAGCCACCCCCCTTCTTAAGGGTCTGCATCAGCCACTGAATTGGGGCTGACTGCCCTTCCCCCTTGTCACCCCCTCACTACCTTACTGGTGCAAATGATCATATTCCTTTGACCACATCTGTGTTCAATAGACAATATCAGGTAACAGTGTCAAATTGTGTTGATATTGCTTTGGGTGGATACTTGTGTTAGTTCTGCACATACGCTTAAAGAAAAATGACAATTGTAACAACCCAAAGGAATCGTCAATCATCACATGATCTGAATTGAGTGGAAACAAGATGTAAACGCTGGCTATTAACTAATTTGGTCTCTGTTAGAAATGTAATGCAAGGAGTTGAGAATATCTTTTGCCCGAAACCCTGAATAGTTTGACAATGTTGTTGTCGATGGCAAAGAGCTAGAAGTTGTTAGTAGTGCCAAATTGCTAGGATTGACTTTCCGTGATAATCTGACATGGATATGCCCATGTAGATGAATTAGTCAAGAAAGCCAGTATGTGGCTAAACTTTCTGGTGCAACTGAAGCGCGCAAGACTTCCAGCGTCAGATGTGATCCCCTTTTATGTTGCATGTGTACGAAGCACCATCGATTATGCTATTCCTGCCTTTTACAATGCTCTCCCGCAATATTTGTTAAACTTGAGTGAGCATTAAAAGCGCGCGCATGTGTAAGAAATATCAGGCGTCCTTGCACGAGCGTACATTGAAAAGATATTAGAAAATAACACCTATGTTGTGTTGTGAATGTTCGCATTCTGATTGGTTAAAAAGCGTGTTCGTAAGAGACCTGAGAAACACGATTGTCACGCAACGCTGTCGCATGTGTGTATGTTATTTTCTAAAAGCAATAAAAATACTTTCTGCGTGCAATCTTAAAATGGCGGTTAGCTCAGAGAAGACCCTGGGGGAGGCTGAGTCACATGACCACTGTTTGAAGACATGGGAACGGGTTCTCCTTTGTTTCCAAACGGTCATGTGACTCAGCCTCTCCCAGGGTCTTCTCTGAGCTAACCGCCATTTTGAAAAACGACCGAGAAGACCCTGGGGACGAGGTTGACCCCCCTTTAAAGCTACGCACCGGGTTTGCTTGATCCTGAAAACATGGGAATGAAAAACAAAATGGCGAGGTGTATTAGGATAACGGAGGGAAACATTTTACAGGGAAACAAAAAGTCTGGATTTCACGTAGTGGCCACGAGGCTAGCCGGAGAAATAATTATATCTGGGGAACTACGTCTCCCCCCCCCCCTCCCCTCCCCCCCGACAAAAAATTCTAGCTGCGGCCTTGCCGATCCATTTATCTGTTTATATCTCCTAGCTTAGTAAAATATCCACCAATAAAATCTAATTCAGAAAGCCCTCGTCACCGAATTTCAGTCGACCAATAATTAAGGTTTCCATTGCGTCTTGATGTTGTGCAGGTCCCCGGCTGTAGCGAACCTGTGTTTTTGCAGGTCTTCCTCTTAACTCTAGCAGGGTGGTTTATTTGTGTTCAAGCTCTGATCATTAGACCATAAATACAACAGCCAGCTCTTTACAACTACCTGAAACTCGTATTTCTTACTAAAATTATTGTGTCTTTGAACGCGCCCGAAAAATGAATTCATTTCAAAGGCGCGCGCGCCGACATTTTTTTCTGGGAAAACGAAAGCGAAGTACTTCGTTTATGTTGAATGTTTTTTGTGCATTGCACTTGGTCAGACAGATTATATATAGAACTTAAATTTACATTGTTTTATATCTGAAGAGACCTGAGAGCCTGGCTGGTACAGGAATCACAATAAACTGATTTTAATTTTTCCTTCTTGTGTTTCTAAACGCAATCTCAACGCCACAGTATAACTGCGCAATGGCTTTTCCGCGCGCCTGTTTCCATGTTGTGCACGCAACTTCGGAGCTCAGCCAAAACCAGCATTACGGCAATTTTAGTTGCTTAAAAGGAAGTCTATTTTCTTTCTTACTAAAGGAAGGTGATTAAATTTGTAGCTTAGAAAGACTTCATTTAGCCTACCCGCAGTTAGTGCGCTTTAGGTCACTAGATGCAAGTCAGCTACTTGTCTTCAGAACACCAAGTCATTTGCGGGACTGCGTAAATATTTAATAGCCAAACTGCCCTTTTATTATAACCTGAAAGAATTCAAGCACACTCGGAAGCCTGATCGTTGTTCATAGACCTAAACATCCTGTTTCTGCTAACATCTGTTGGAAAATCGTGTTGCTTGAAGAGGTAAGATTGCTTCTGCATGTACGCCGCTTTTCCCAGCTCGGGTTGTTCGTAAAATTGTAGCTAAGTTAGCTTCTTGTTGCAAAGAGGGCTAACTTGTGATAGTCAGAGCAGAAAACACGTTCAATTGCACACTGTTTGGTTTTCAAGTTTGAGAAAATTATTTAAAGATAGCCCGGCAAAGATTTACTAGTAAACTAACTGAAGTGTGTATATTCATGGCGCGCGCTCGCAGAATCGAGTGCAAATTGACGCAAAATCTCGATAATTTTTCCTGGAAGAGTTTATGTTCCACGTGTATTGTAGCAAAACCACATTGATCGCTAGCTCAAAAGCTAATCAGCTGGTACCCGGTCAAGACCAGGTCGTCAAATTTATCTGCAGAATCTAGCTCTTAATCTAACAAAATCAGCTTTGCTTAACACTCCCTCTTGAAGCCAATGCAGAGGATCTCAACTTCTTGGAGAAAAATCTTTAGTCATTTTTCGAATCTTCCCACGATCAAGGACAAAAACAAAATTTGTTAATAATTGAATGAGTTTGCAAGGACACCCGATTTCTTGCCGGTGGATGATCAGGTTGTACTCGGTAGGATTTTCAGTTCTGTGAAGGTCTTAGTCAAGGGATACGCTTGACGCTGTGTGCACCCTTGAAAACCCTGATGTCTTAAATCAAATATCTTTTGTGGTCATTGTTCAAAAGTTTTGGAGAACAATTTTTCGCACTCGCGCACTCTCCAACTAACTGCTATCATCAAGTGACGACTCAATTGATGTGATCTTTTCAAGAGGTAAGACTAGAATTCGCAATTATTAATTGTCTCTTTTCCCTGACTATGCAAGTTACAATGATATCAAAGGTACACTTATCTAGTCTCGCTCCTGCAACTTTCGTTTTAGCAGCAAACAAAGCGATGCGTTAAGAAGTATCGCGCAGTTCTAGAAAAAGTCGTGGCTGAAAGAACAAAGTTTCAAATCTGCGTCACCAGTGAGTTTGCAATTTTATTACTTCTTCCATGCTGTATTTATAACATCATTATTCAAGTTTCTGCTTTCTGAAAACCATACACCTCAATTTTGGTTGAGAACAAAAAGACACCAGGAAGAAACAAAGTGAAACTGTGCAGTGGTATTCTGACTAAAAATTAGTGCACAAAACTTTCACCTTGAGGTCGTTGGTAGAAATCTTTGAAGTAAGAGTCATGTCCTCCTGCACAGCTAATAAGTCTCTGTTTAGTTTGGTAAATCAAGCAATGCAATTACTAACACGAATCTCTGAGAAATAATAACGAATCTCTGACAAATAATAATTTTGGGACCTGTCTTGTTGACGGCTGGTCTTTCACCTTTTTTTTAACAACCACCCATGAACGATGGAGAGGGATTTCTGCAAATTGATGTAAATTTGAGAAAAATATGCAATTCCGTCTGGTGTCTTTTTCATTCGCTAGCACCGAGTTTTACGCTTCACACTTAGCGCCTGCTTTTACGCTTCACGATTCGTGTTTCGTGTCACTATTTGAAAACAAATTCAACCTTATTAGCAGTCGGAAAATATGCGTGAACTCTTCAATACGACAAAAGACATTGAGAAATTTATATGAATTCAAGTTAGGTCGAAGTTAGGGCGTTAGCAAGCATTAGTAGGGCTTGCGCCGCCCTCATGCGCTCTCTTTAGGAACTTTCTGCAGAAACGGAAAAGCTGAATTTTCCATAACAAAAGAATGGGAAGTGTTCAGCTTTCCAATGGACAAACACATGGACGCTGAACACATCACATGATTGTGCCATCAAATTCAACTTTTCCCAAGGATGGGTTTCTGCAGAACTTCCATAAGTTTTATTGTCGCAGAACGCGCGCAAGTCGCACTATGTACGGTTTGTTGCGTGACCAGCGGAATGCAGGCTGTTTCTTCCCAGATGGACAGAATTTTAATCTTTGCGTGCGCTTCGGCTACGACATTCTCTCGGCGGGACAGGCAGTTGCATGATTTAACTGGCGTTTTGGCAAATCCTTTTAATTATCGTACAAGCAGAGCAGCGTCTTGATGTGGTGGTATGGAATTTTGATTAGTTACAGGCCGGGTCGAAATGCCAGTGTACGCCTAACCTGAGGATCAGACCCTCCCTCGTTTTCCTTATTCCACTTGATACTCAGGCTAGTGTAGGCCTGCTCCAAGTGAGCGTGGATTTCCTGGCGTCTAGGGGAGGGCAGAGGTGCCTGTCTACTCCCTTCTAATAGTAAATTTATAGGAAAAGTATGAGCATTTCAGATGTTAGCTTTTTCTTTTCTCATATGTTTTATATGTTATATAACGATGGCCCCTCCTTCGGTTGTGTGACCTTCTCTTCTCTTCCCTGTACCCGGGCGCCACTGGAGTTTTGATATTTGCATGGCCAGGAGAAATGGAAAAAAATTGTCTTCGCAATCTTTTTCGTAGCAACTATTTGTTTGCGCATGGCTTTCTGTATATTTTATATAGATAGTATACTTTTGTATTTTTATTTAGATTTGTATTTTAGCTTATATTTTAGAGGGCCACGCGGTTATCAGTGTACTTGTACTACTGTCAAGTGTTTTTAGCCTCTTTAAATAAAGCCAAAACAAAAGCGTTCCGCGAACAGCACGGTCGACGGCGCGGCACAACTTTACCGCGGCACATCCTCGCGCGCCGCGGCCAGGGTCCTCCCCTCACCTCCCCCAGGGGAAAGAGGAAAAGGACCCTGGAATGGTCTGGTTACGTGGCTCTCAGATTTTGGGTGCTGACAAAAAATCCCAAGCAAGGCCGTAGGATACGCACGTTGTCCCTTGCGTTTTCAAAAAATGGCGGCTCGTGAGCAACGGCGACTAAAAAAATACACTGGCGCAAGTAAGGTCTTTGTGTCGAGAAACAGTTTAGTTTTCCTGCAAACCGAAAACTTAGTGTCTCTGCTGAGGATTTCTGGATGGAGAGTTTTTATATATTGTAGTTTACGCCATAAAAACAGCGTTCAACCGCTCGCAAACAGGCTAAATGAGATACCTCTACAGCTGAAAGGGAATTTTGAGCACCGCCCCCCTCTGGAATGCCTGAACGCCGGAATCCACCACGAAGGCACCCTTTCTCTGGGATATAAGATGTCGACCTATCGTTTTTATTCACGAGTTTTCGTGTCATAATGCGAACGAGCGAGTCTTCGAGCGACTCAGCGAGTGAGCGGTATGATACGAAAACGAGTGAATAATACGATATCAAGCTCTTGCCATGTCATAATTTGTTTATTATATACTCTGAGTCAGATAAAATAGCAAAAAAATAAAGAACAAAATGCATTTTATTCTTGATTTTTATTCACTGGTGTTATCACATGGTATCACAGTATATTTAATAAAGTTGAATAGCGCGCTTTCTTCTGTGAACCAATCAGTCTGGTTGATACATACATTAATAGCATATGCACTTGGCCCCCTTCATCGGGAAGAGGGGAGGGGGCGGGGGGGAGGATTTTTCTGGAGTCATACAAATGGTGCATTTTTGTGATACTGTAATTTTCACACAATTATCTCTTTTCTCGTTCACCCTGTACCTTTTTTTCCTCATCTAGTTCCAGTTCATTTTTACAAAGTGTTATTTTTGTGCAGGCCCGTAGCCAGCAGGGGGGTGTGCAAGCATCCCCCCACGCGACAAAAAGAAACAAAAAGGTCCACTTTGTACACAGTAAATAAAGCACTTATGTTATACCTGCCTTTTCTAGCGAATTTTAACTAGTGGTTTCTCAATTCATACCACATTGGTCCGCTTTTTCTAGATTAGCACCCCCTACAAAATTCCCTGGCTGTGGGCCTGTTGTGGAAATATGTAAATGTGAATGTAGATCCCAGGAGACGTAGAAACAAAATTGATCGGAACAGTGGTAAAATCAGTGCAAAATTATCGAATATACGACGATTTGACCCTTTCGACATCTAGCTAATTCGTACATTCTGAATCCAAGTATATCTAGGGCGTCTTCAGCGTACCACCTGTTGCAGAGTACCCATGTCCTTGTAATGATTCTTCGTTCGCCAAAATGAGATATATCTTAACGTTTCCCCATCGATTAAGTTGTCGGCATATTACATATTAATTTCAAAAAATTTTAAGCAGCGTTTACGTCGATTTTGAAGCTCAAAACCCAATTGGAAACTGTGCGCAAAGTTCGATTTCAAGGCAGCGTGCTTGCGGTGTCTACGAACCTCGCGGCATTTGTGGAAAATTATCCGGTATTGCTCAATGTAGAATTAATTATACATGTCTCCGCAGGACTCGGCCGGGTTTTTCTTTGTCTAGAACAATGGTACAGGTGAGATTGTTTACTTGAATCACACAAGCGGAAAGGGAACAAACGATTCGACAGAAAGCGTAAAAAACAGTTCACCCCGCTACGCGACAAAAGCTACGTGCATATTTATCGTAAATCGTGTGCTTTCAAGTGGCGCTGAACACAGACATAAAGATTGTTGAAAAGACGGCGCGAAAGGAAGGAACCTTTGCAGATATAAAAGGTATTCCGTATGCTTATTTACGGCGAAAGTATGCCACGCGCCAGTTCCATAACTCGCATAATTTACATCGGTCACGCTTGCCAGCCACATTCTGCTATTAACTGTCGAAAGCGTGCTCTGAATGAGCTTTCTCCAAATAACATAGCTACCTTTTGGGGGATATGCTCAAGATCTTGTGTTTGTCATAGATATTGATTTTGCAGCTAGAATAAGCATCAAGCTCGACTCGTACGACGAGGTAGGCCGATTTTCCCGGTTTGTCACGAGGTCGCGCGCTACCAGTGTTGGAAACGGAAGCCAATTGGACCTTCAATGGGCGCGCACATTTCCGAAATAGAATCGTGTCTGCTCACATTTGAAAGTGCAACCAAAACTCAACTCGCTACCCTCGGCGCTTGATTTATTCATTGCGACTAGCTTCCGTTTTATTGTGTTTTGTAGCGTGTTCAGTACTCGATTATATGCATGCGCCGAGCACCAGCTGCTAGCTGTACCTCCTAATTTGCCCGAGCTCCCCATTCATAAACTATTGTTTGGGGCTTGGCTCAATCCTCAAGCATTGAACTCGGAACTCCGCCCTGAAGAAAAGAAAGCAGAAGAACTCATATAAAATGAAGCTGTATTTTCTTCCGAATATATTTTGGAGATGTTAAAGTTTTCGCCTAGCCTACAGCGTGAACCTTTTCTTCAACTCTCGGCACGTGAAGTAAGTAAATGGTAAAACAAAAAGTATTGAATCATAAGCTGCAACGATATTGAGTTATATTTAAACTGCAAAGCGAAACCCCCAGGATTAGCAAATTCTTGTCAAGAAGCCTGCATTTAGCAGTTTCGAGTAGTGACCCGACAAACCCTTGAAATTACCGCATGTAGCGAGCGGCGCTGCGTACGTGTTCAGTTTGTGACCTCGCGCTACGCAAATTTATGGCCTTCTAGAATTTTTTCTCTCGACTAAAATGATGTCATTCATAACCGGGGCAACACACACAAAGGGCTATAAACGTGCTTTATATCCTGGGGTCAATAAGCATTGATATTCATGAGCTTAAGTAAAAACAAACGAACACACGCGTGGCAAACCGATAAAAATAACTTGGAAATGATTGCGCGACTTATGCAAAAGTAAACTTATTCGAAACACAACCTCGGAAATAGAAACTTCTGTCTCTCGAAAATGCGTCTAAGTGCGGAAAGATGAATTACTTCTAGAAGCATTTTCGCTTTTATTTTAACTTTAAAAAGTTTTGCTTAGTAGCACAAAATTTGCATTGAGCTTTGGGGAAATCGTTTCGTATCTTATCAGGTTTTCTGTGGTGAGGATGTTTATTCCATTTTCCGATGTCAAATCTTTAAATCGAGTTTCCGAGGCAATGCGGGGGCTTTTCACTTTGGTCTGTCTTTGTGACGTAAAGATTCGGGACTAAAGAACAATAAATATAGGAACCGGTTCTATTCCTTCGCCACTAATTTCCGGTTTCATATAGCTGAATTCTGACAGCCCCCGCTGGAGAGGGAAAAAATGCGCGCTAAAGCAGAAAAAAATATGCTGCGTTTTGCAATATGAATTGCTCGGCAAAACGCGGTCGTGCATAATAGACAAAATCATTCATGTTTTTCGTCGCTGCAGAGATAGACGAACTTGTTCTAATGACCTTTTTCTGCAGAAAAGCAGGAAGTCTTAGATAAAAAGGTCGCATTCTGCAAATCCAGGTTCGTGTGCAGCTCAAATTTCGCACCGGAAGTTCCACTCTCTTCCTGAAATTGCAGTTACGAGCTATGCACTTTGGCGGGGAAATAGACCGTCTGGCAGTTTGTTTATATTTGTACGAGTACAAGGGAAATTTGAGCGTTACCCTACCCAATCCCCTGGGACCAATAGAGGGCTGTGATTGGCTGGTGGGCGGGAATGTCATTGTAATATCCTAGGACAGATGACGTAGTTATGAATAGAAGAGTTGTAAGAGGCCCGGTCAGAACCGACGTAGAATAAGCAAAATATCGCACATCGTAGTCGATCTCCGAAGTCTCAAAGCCTAAAAACGGGAAATTGCCTTTTCATCTGGATAGCAATTCGATGTGGAGAGTATGAAAGTATTGTGAAAGTGTGTGTGTTCATTCTGGGGGATTCAAGCGAAGCTCGAAGGTAAATTTCAGGGTACAAGCTTATAGCGCGTGGAACGATCTCACACTTCGACATGCTTTGCTAGCAGAAAGCGAGATTTAACTACGTTCTCTGGCCTTTTCGCTGCTCTGTCTGTCTAATAAGGCTTTAATATCTCTAGTTTAACATGCAGCAAAGCATTGTTGAGTGTTTGTGATCATGTTTCGTATGTTTTTGAGCTCAAGTCGAGGACAAAAAGACTGAATGAAAAGGCGCTGGCAAGCTTTGGCCGGCTGCAATTTGTATGCACGCCGCATCCAGTAACAACTAGCATTCTTATTTTTCCGCTTATGGTCAATCTAGGCTAAAAATTATTTCCTCTATACCTTAAATTATGCGATTTTGAGTGGATAAACGAAACGAACTCCGCCATAGCTTCGTATATTTTTAGCTGGAGGAGTAAGCTTAATTCCCAATTTTCTGTTGTATAGAATTTCCTTGTTTCGCTTTTATTTCAGTGACATACTTTACCTGCTGTGTTTTGTGCGAAAATAGGAAAATACGTCAGCGATTCGATAGTAAAGAATAAGTGCTTTGCTACAGGGAATATTAACATTTATGATCACTTGAAACCCATAAATTATTGCTTGCAATTCTCGATATTTTTCTGGGAATATTTTTTGCCATTACAATTGCACAAATTAGGGAAATGTCTTTCGACCACCAAAGCGTGTTTTTAGCTTTATCTGTATCATTTCGAACTCGTTCTTCTATTTATTTTAAATTCTAGTAGGTTCCTTCATTCGATATCTTTGACTCTAAATAGCATCATGTATTTTTGGTGTTAATAGTTTTTAAGAGAAATCTGAATTTTTGCTAAGCATGCAAAAACAGGCGTGATGACTTGCGAATTGAAAACATGTTTCTGCACGCTAATGTCGTTGCTGAAAAACAACAACAACTAATTCGAGAACGACATCGAAGACAAATCTAGTTGTAGCCTTCGAATCATTGGTGCTGATCTTTATTAGTTTTAACCCTCATCAGATAAAAGTACAAAATCTTGCTTTCCTGTGATGGAATAATTTTCCGAGTTTTATTTTGGAGTGCCTTCTACGTTGGATGTAATCAAATTTATTATGTTGTGTTTACAGTTCACACCGGTAACTGATCAAGGATTGCATTGAATGGCCTGGCGATCGCTGTGGAGACGCGAATAATCTGATCGAAGAAAATACAGGAATCAAAATGTCTTATGAAAATGTTCCCTGTGCAAGCCCGGACACAGAAAGAGATGAAGAACCCGCGCCTTCGCTTTATGGCGCTGATACGAATGAAGACAGTATACAATTCGCTAAAAAAACTATCGAACAAGCGCCATCTCGACTCGCTGAAACAGCAAATATCGAAGATCACTTGATAATGAATGAAGAAGAAATCGCCCAAGCTTCTAGGATTAACAGAAAGGAGTTTGAGTCCGAGGGAAGGGTGAAACGAGAGGATGAAAGTCAAGATAATTTGCGTCATGGTTTGGATGGAAATAGTGCGTATATGAGCACGAATATGCAGCCACCGCGTGTAAGATGGATGAATATGAGTATGCACAGATGGGCAGAATACAACAACGAGAAACAATCCAGTGAAAATTGTAACCCGGCTGAAGTTCCGAACTGTGAATTTAGCGAACGGAGCAATAGTGTTATCATAAAGCGGTCACCGGAAGTGGAACCTAGCTTGGAACAGCGCGACTCGCGAGGTAAAATCGCGCTTGATAAGGAAGAATACGTGAGCTTGCAATGTCATGAGAATATTACAAGAGATGAGGGACAATCAGAGGCTCGAAAAGACGCAGATCGCTCGCGTGGGTATTATTATTACTATAATACACACGAGGACTTGAAATCTAGGACAGCTAAGATGATGAAAGGTCGCGAGGAATTCGAAAGCGATACTCGGATGCCGGAAACGAAAGACATGCAGAAACCCCAAGACCCACGGGTAGTCCCACAAGTCTATCACATGCAGTATCCAAATGTTATGGCTCTATCACAAGCCGGTGCAATGGTAGGACCTCAGGGTATTGCTAGTATACCACCACATATACTTAGAGAACATTTAATGCGTGCACGCTATCCTGCGCAGCAGAGGGGGTCAGACTATGCGACCAGCAGGTTGGAACAGCAAGTACCTGTAGCCAGTAGTCCTGGTGATTCTGCTGAACAGAGTACAGGATATGGCAGTATTCCAAGGCATGCGCAGCCTGTCAATACTGGTATTCAGTATATTGACCGTCAGGGTCTTGTCCAGCAAGGGTTTGCAGTAATTCCTGGCATTGGACCAGTACAGGTGTCAGTGGATGGTAATGGGCTTTATTATTCTGCTATCCCCGTGGGACCAACAGATTCAAGTCATTATGAAAATTATACAGCAGCTGCACAAGCCTTTGTTGGAGCTAAACAAGCAGAGCCCCAGTCTGCGCAGCTACAGAGAACTCATATGCAGCATGGGGGTTCTACAAGTGAGATGACAGCTCAGCAAAGTCAGGAGAAGGCTCTTAGTAAGTAATAATGTGCTTGAGTTTGCATAGTGTCATATCTAACAATTCAATCCTGTGAGGTCATCAAGGTATTGTGATCCCCAGCTGTGTGTGCAGTCATGCTTGATATTTATCCTGACATCAATATGGCTTTGTTGCTTGGGCTCTCTCATGTCGATATAACCTAAAAACTCATAAAAACTCAGGAGTTTAAATAAGATGCCCTACCTCTGCAAAACTGCAGTGTTCTTAAGTGACAGAGCTCCAAAAAAGCCTCAGGTTTTAAGAAAATAACACTCTGTATGGGTAGCAGAGGAGCAGAACAAGCTAGAAGCTAAAAGACGTTGCATGGCTGTTGAATAATTATGACCCAGGTTGAAGACATGCTGGCATGCAATCCCAAAAATAACTCTGTACTTCAGATCTGCAAAGGTAGGGCATTTGTAGCAGTGCAGAATGCAAATATTGTGAAGGTGCAAGCAAATTTGAGGGTTTTTGGTAAGGTTTTCAGTATGTGTTTGCCCATGTGGAGCAGTCCTTTGTGTGAATTGCATGCAAATTGGGGCTGTTTTTGGATGATGTTATTCCTCTGTTATTTGCAGCTTTTCAGTGTTGTGATCAAGTCAACAGCAAATGTTGATATTGATGACATCTCAGAATTTCAATCCCTGCAATTTAGCAGCTCTTAGTTAATGACAGAGTTTTGCATGCCAGCCCATTCCAGCTGAATTCCACAACATTTTAATTACGACATGTCTTGAAACTGAAACCAGGTTTACTCTCTAAAAACTCAAGTGCTTCTCAGCTGGACCAAAATACATGCCAAATCTCTTGCTTTAGCTCTGTTATTTTGGTAAATAGCTCTCAAATGTAATAGTAAAACATGACTTGGCAGAAACCTATTACATCATAGGACAATTTATACCACTTTAAGCACCATACTGGAACATTCATGACCTTTCTCAGACATCTGACAATCTGGGCTGATATTTGGCCAACTGATCTGTTTAAACCATAATGTTAATTGTTTCTTGGCTTATTAAAGAGGATTTTTATTTGAAACTATAAATGCCCTTGTCTATATGACATAACCAGATCAGTAAACAGACTTTGTAGTCTTGTAATCTCAGAATATATGTGCTCATCTGTGCTTACACTGCATATTTATACATGACTGATTTCTGTATTACTCTGTTTGTGCTTAATATTTCTGTTTAACTGTGCATACTGCTTTTATTTCAGATGTAACCAAGAGTTACCAAAGTTCTCATCAAAATGCTGTCTCCCCAAAATCAGGAACAGCTGAGGAATGTAAAGGGCCAGCATCTCCTGCTGTTAACAGCAACAGCAACAGCAGTAGCCCAGCTCCTCCCTCCATTGATGACACAGCAGATAAGAAGCAGCACTTGAGTGTTAAACCTAAGGGCCGACCTAAGCCATATGGATCAAGACCAGAAATCAAGTGTGAACAGTGTGGGAAAATTTTTGGTTCTTCTAGTGCTCTAGCAAAGCACAAGTTGACACACAGTGACGAGCGGAGATATGTCTGCACAATCTGTAGCAAGGGATTCAAACGGCAAGACCATCTGTAAGTTTGTAAAATTTCTTGTTGTCTTAATTCACATGCTTGTATTTTGTTTTGCATGAGCAATATCATTCAGTGAATTTAGCAAACTGGTGATATTTTGCAAAACAATAGATTGAACAATTACTAAGGAATGATTTTTTGAGAACCTTGCAGGTTTGGGTATGAGGGTTGAATGATTTTCAAGGTCATTTTCCAATTTTCATTAAAAAATGAAAACAGAAAAATAGTGAAATTTATATACAAGTATTACTACTGCAGCTCATGCAATATACAACCATTTTGAGCGTATTAAAACCATTCAATGAAGCCAATATAAATATTTTTTTCAGGAACAAAACTATTATTTCAATGTCACAGTTTTTTTCCTCTTTTGTTGCATGTGTTTTGTTGTGCTGTTTCTGAACTTCTGACAGTTAGAAATTTGTTTGGTGTAAATATTTAATGTTGAAGTTTTTAAGATAAGAAAGGAACTGTGTTAGCTGAGACTAAACCCTGATAATTAAGTGTTAACTACAGGAGGTGTTGTTTTTACCCTGAAATCCTCTTGTCCAAAGGAAATCTGTCAAACAAATGACAAACTTATGTGCTTATGAAGTCAGCCCCCAAGGTGAAAAATATCATGATACAAAAGCTGTTGAAAGCAGTTTTAAATTTTCATTTGTAACATAATAAAGATGCTGTCATTATAGTGATAAATAGAATTACAATGTACTGGTACATAGTATTTATCTTATCAGCGACCATGGGGCTAACTTTGTGACAAGTTTTCATACATTTTCTTGTATTCACTTCCAACATTTGTGAAACATTCTTTCTTATAGCCCTTACTTTATAACAAAGTATGCATTTAAGCTTACTAACTAAGTTAACTCTAAAATCCTGGCAGTGCCCCATTACCTTTCACAGTGCTTGCTCACGCAGTACCGGTAGTTTTTCCTTGACAGTCATAACACAGTACTTACGTTTGAATGTATAGTCTTGAAATGGTTATGCTTTGTTTTTGTTAATTTAATTTTAGTCTATGACTAAGGTACTTTTCAAAAGTTTACTTTTAAGGTGTTTGAATCCTCTTTCTTTGCTAAAAGTGTAATCTCCAAGGAAAAGGGGGTATACAGGGATGCCATTCCTTGATCATCAGAAAACCTTAGAGATCTCAGGTGAAATACAAGGTTTGATTTTATAAACACTGCAGTGAAATAGCAAGTGGTCTCCAGTGTAAAAACTTGATATCTTCACACTTGCCTGTGCTCCATGCCTGATTTTTAAGTTTTACTCAAATAAAATTAGAATTTGGTATTTCATTGATGTTTACATAATAAACAGAATGCTCACTCGTGAGATAAATTTTTAACACTCGCAGATCAAATGTGTATCTCCGCGTGGCCATATAATATCCTCTTAAATGGAAAATTCCAAGAAGGAAAGTCAGTAGAAATACAGAAAATATCTAGAATTTGGACATTTTTTCCTGGGGAGTATGGTGAAAAATCTTGAGACTCCCAGTAAAACTGGTACACTTGGTATCCCTGGGAATGAGTCGTGAAAGTGTATGAAAGCCTCTGAAAACATGGCAGGGCTATATACAGTAAAATATGTTCTTGTTTCTGATAAACTGGTTACTTGTATTTACAGCAATGGTCACATGGTCACACATCGAGACAAAAAACCCTACGAGTGCAGCTATGCTGACTGTGATAAGAGCTATTGTGATATGCGATCCTTACGACGGCACTTAGAGAACCATCACACTACAAACCAGGCCAGTGGGGGAAGCGGCAATGGTAGTCGCACGGCAAGCCCTGCTCTTTCACACACTGAGAAGCCAACTGGAAATACAATCAGTGCTGTAACTGTTGTTCCTGCAGTTGGTCATGCTGATACTGCAGGAAGCAGAGTAGTTCTCAAGCCAGGGAGAGGCCGACCACCCAAGGACAGAAGCAAACACGAGGGTGATGACTCTGGGAGCTCGACACCTGGAAATTCAACAGAACCCACACAGGTGCGAGATCAAGCCACGTTGGTGAAATCTAGAGAGAGAAATAGCGATAGCTGCAGCTCAAGCGGTTCTGAGGAACTTGTTATGCAACCTAAACAAAGTGCGTCTACAGAAGAGGACGCAAAGACACACACAGCCATTGATATGCTGAAGCTGGCAGCTGAAAGGGTACAAGAACAGCGTGAGAAGCATGCTACAGTAGAAAGATTGCAACAGCAACCCTATATGGTATTTCCTGAGGGCATGTACCCCCAACAGTGGTATGCTGCTCAAGTTTACCCTGGACAAGACCCAAGGTTTGGTATGTACCCATATCAACAGATGTTTGCGGCACAGATGTACAATGGGCAGCAGGGAGTTATTGTAGATGGACAGAACTTCCAACGGCAGCAGCTGGCGAATCAGCTTTATGCCGAAGGGGAGGGGCAAAGTGAGCTTGCTAAGCAAAAAGCTGCAGCTCAAATGCAAACAAACCATGTGCAGCCATCTCCTAGGCACGAGTATCCACCACAATCGCAGGATGTTAATGCTGCATTTTATAGATCTCAGGTGAACAATAATAATAATAACAGCAAGACTGGATCTGGGACACCAACTAATGCTACTGCAATTGCTTTAGCAACTGCAAAAGACAGTGGGCAGCCCTTATACACAAGGGAGAGTTATTATGGCGTTAACCCATCTGGAACGCTATGGCAACCGGTAAGTGATTGAAGTTATTCTTTTGTCCCTTTGCCAAATGGCATGCTTAGCCAGTGTGTTTGCCTACTACTCTTCCCAGTAGACCGTTACACCTCTCGATTTTTCAGCCCGCTGGCGGCAGTCTAAAATTGGTCGCGTGATCAACTTTTTTGTACCACGTTGTAATGGTTTTAAATACCTTTATTTAGGAAAACCACTTATCTAAGCTTCTCTGACTCTTTACGCCTCAACTCTCTAGCTTGACTGACTTTTCAACCGATTTACATCGTCATTCTACTACGTGTTTCCGCGCGCTCTAGTAAACTGTCTCTTGCTCGTGCATCTTACTATTATTGTCATTCCACTACACTGCCCCTCTCTCTCTAAATGGCAGTGAATTATAACGTCTCTTTTAACTGACTCTAATCTTGACTTAAATGTTCTGAAATTCTCAATGTTCAACTTTACTTTATGCTACAAAACTAACTCTTTTTCAAAACTTGAAAAACTTCACAATAAAACAAATATGTAACCATTATCTTCAAGTGTCCTAATACAACTTTAACACTTGTTAGCACTGTTCATACTAAGTCGCCTACCACGTGATGGGTTGCTTGTGTACCACCTGATCAACCGTTTTGGGCGTAGACTTCGTTGGAATGCAGAAAAACAATGAACTCTCAAAGTTTACGCCCACAAACATTGATCATGTGGTACATCAGCAACTCATCACGTGGTACAAAAAAAGTGATGACGCGATCAATTTTAGACTGCCGCCGGCGGGCTGAAAAACCGAGAGGTGTAACGGTCTACTGGGAAGAGTAGTAGTAACCCCAAATGGGTCTCTCAGAATGCCCATTCAACCGTCAAT
Organism: Scolanthus callimorphus; assembly: GCA_033964015.1. Lineage (NCBI taxonomy): Eukaryota > Metazoa > Cnidaria > Anthozoa > Actiniaria > Edwardsiidae > Scolanthus > Scolanthus callimorphus. The sequence continues at coordinate 2,496,876 of CM066915.1, forward strand.
TGGATACAGCTCAAGCAAAACTTCAGCAGTTTTTATTCAAGATGACTGATTTTTCATATATGAAAAATTGAGTTAATGTTGGGCCTTTAATAAAAACATGAACAAGTCTTGTAAAATCTCATTCTTGTACCCAGAGCTCCCCAGCTCGTCTGCTCACAGGGGAGGCTCTGGGGACATCCATTTGAGGACCGTCGCTGATTGGTTGATTTTGAGCATTGGAGCATGCACTGAAAGGTCTTTCTCTCAGCGGCTCTGTAATAAATCTCGTGCATGCGTCAGTGGCTGTCACCAGAGCCTCCCCCGTGAGGTTACGAGCCGGGGAGCTCTGGGTTCGAGAATGGTAAAATCCGAGCTATAAGCCCCCATTTGTAAACCTTATATCATGATTCTTAGGATTTCTGAAGATAAAGGTTGACATGGACCCTAAAATAGACCTGCCAATACCTACATACCTCACATTTGCAGGTCTCCTTGCCAAAAATTCTGATTTCCTCGCATAACCCAGGGCCAATGGAATTATGTGGAAAATTACCTCAAATTATGCAGGATTTGTCAGCAAATTATGCGAAAAAAAATGCGCTATTATGTGAGTTAATGTGGAGAGAGCCAAATTTTATGTGCTTCCACATTTTAAATTTTTTTAAAGTTGGCAGGTCTACCCTAAAATAAAGACCTCTGACATTCAATAACCCAGTACTTTTATAATAATCACTTTGCAGAAGCCCTTTTGTTTTTATGATCACTCAATACAGTACTTGCTATTTGATACTCCAGAAGAGCTTCATGTGTTCTTCACAACTACCAATAGGTCAATTCTATAAAACTAGGCTGTGTTTGCCTGCATAAACAACATCAGTCAATAAACATAAACATAGTTTCTTTAAACCAGCATGAACCTAGAGCCTTTGTGGTCTATTAGTCAATCAGAGCAGCCTAAAAGCAATGGATCAATGTTAAAACAAAAGAAAAGGTGGGTGCAAAAGCCCCTGGTTGATGATGGGCCTTTAAACCGTAATTTCCAGTGATTTACTCTCTTTTTTATGTAATCCTAACGTCTACTTTAGTCTGAAAGAAAACGAATCTGATATTATAGATTTTAATAGCTTTCTCTATCAAATTTCCAAGTTTGAAAGCAGTTGAGCCTGGTAGTAAAATCAAAAATGGCAATTAACACTCCAATTCCATCCGCTTGATAACACAAGAAAATACTTCATATTTATACTTAATCTAGCAGCTGAAAAGTTGTCGAATAAAACTAGATGATTATTGTGCCCATTTCTTGTGAATTTGATAGCATTTGAGCTGCCTAAATTAACCTCAAAATAGTGACACTACCCTTTTAAAGTGTGATCGGCAGATTGTAGTCAAACTGGAATAAACATTTCTATCATATGAAAGTTGAAATGCTGTAGTAGGTAAAATATTCTTTCTGAAAAGAAGCTCTTCAGAAAGGCTTTTTTAAAACTAGCATTTGAATTATTTTTCCTTTTATTAATTCTCAACCAGTAACTACCAGTTTATAACAATAATTTGATTAGAAAGACAAAAACTAGTTAGCTTTTGCAAAGTTGCTAGTTGTTATTAAACCTATTGGACCCCTTAACTCTGTTAGACCTTAATGGAAAAACTTCAACAGTGAAGCTTGTGTAATGACAACTAATTTTGGTTGACTTTTGGTGTTATTTGTTACCTTCTTTTTACCATCATTTACCCCTTTTATGACAATTTGACTTTTGTGGAATATAAATTAATTTGAATGAATGATATTAAGAAATTTTAATATGTATGTGTCTCATTATAGAGTATCAGATGCTTTTTTGATTCATTTTCCTTCAGAGTAAAACCTTTATCAAAAAGATATCAAGTATCTGAATTTCCAACACATTTAGAGCTTCTCCTGTCTTAGTGAATTTTTGTTATTTGAGATCTTTTATCCCTTCATTTGAACTCAAAATTATGACCCAAACAATCCACGATTTTACACTAAATTTTTCCCTGACATGGCAGATTTTCTTGGCAATACATTTCCTATTCCTCTTTCTTTCTTTCTAGATATTTTCCCCTTAAAAGAACTAATATTTGAATAAGAAATCTATTTTAAACTTATTAATATTCATAACCCATTGTTTAGAAACCCAGGCAGCTGTGTCTTTGGTTATCTCATGCCTTACAATTCACCTGTTTGTTGAACTTATCCTCGTCTATGATTGGTTAGCTCATGACAACCTTGGCCTTTGATTGGCTACTCCTAGACTTTGTGGTGAAATACTGCTCTTGTGAATTTGCATTTTTCCCCAAACTGACCTGAAAATTATTCTATTTTCATCCTTTTATGACCAGAAGGTCATGTGACCAGATTCCCTTCCTAGTTCCAATGTTGATCTATACTACCTTAGCTTTTACAGTTACATTCAAGCAAAAAAGCAGTAATTCTTCAAGAAAAAACATATAATTTCCCTGCTACTAATGGATTCGCCTCCTCAAAGTTCTCTTGCTTCAATACTACATTTAAGGCAACATTTTATGCTAAACACATCAAGCTTGGAGACAGGAGTATATGATGGTCAAGGTACGGGTGGATATTGCACCTCCCTAGCTAGTTTGATTATTTTAGCTCTATATATACCTCTAAATACTGCTACAAATATCCAAAATTGTTTTCTACTTAGCAGAGCACTGCAAACTCTCTCCAGAGAAGCCTTGTATTTGCATTAAGCTACATGAAAATACATGTTATTTGGTATTTTAGTTTCTTTTTCTCTTTTGCACAAGGTTGCTTAGATGTGCTCTTTTGATCTTTCATCAGTACAAGTTCAAACAAAACACTGAATATTTCTGTTTTATCTGGATCAGTATTTATATCTTTCTAAATATATTTACTACAGAGAAGTCTTCCATTTTGGCATTACATTTTCTTGTGTATCAATTTCTGTATTCCTGAACTTTTCAATGAAGCCATTATTTCATTTTTATCATGTTAAATATAGCCTTACATTTACATGCATGTAATATTGTTTGTAGTTTTTTTATTCATTGCTTTGTATATCAAGCTCTGTTTCAATATACACCTATATTGATGTAGACTTTTTATCTAGTATTTTGGGAGCTTGTGGTGAGAAGTGTGTTGATTATAAAAACTAAATGCATTTGAATTTAGAATTTTTCCCTAACATTGAATAATCACTGGATTACATTCTATATGTTTTAGCAGTAAATTGTGCATTTAAAAAATCATATGCAGTAGTCTAGAATTCCTGCAAGTGAAAACAAGCTTGTTTTAAAGTTATCTTTGTGTTCTATCTTGACAGGAATTAGCCACTACTTCAAATGAAACTGGAGAAGAAATTTTAATTTGCATTGATTTCATTTAAACAAATTTCTATTTTTTTTTCTGTTGTGAAAGCTAGCGTTCCAATTCTTTGTATATTTGCTTAGCTTATAAAAATACTCTCTTGCAAATAAATAAGATGGGAATAGAAAATGTGTTTTGCTTTGTGCTAGTGATTTAAAAAATGACTTACAACTTACTATGTTACATCACCTTTTTGGCTTTGTCGACAGAAACTGAAGGGAAACAAATTAGTTCACTTTCGCATACACATTATTTTTTGAGATTTAAAATTATTTGGAAACCCAATAGAATGCATATTATGTCTAATAATGGTTTATTTGATAAAATAAGTCGCTATAAATTCATGTGTGTCTTGTGAAACTGTTCTGCAAGGGCTAGTTTTGATATACAAACTTTCCTGACCTCCATTTTATACCAAAGAGAGATGATAGCTTGAGTTCGAGGCTGTTTGCTCTGATATTATATGTTTGCCCTCAAATTACCATAGATTTTTTAAAGCCTCATCTATGCTGTAGAATTCTACCTTTTGGATTCGGCGCAGCAAAATATTGACGCTTGAAACAGCACTCATCACGGTTCGTATGGCTCCTTGAAAACCTGGAAAGTCCTGGAATTTTATTGTACTCCTGGAAAGTCCATGAATCTCCTGGAATTTCGAACAAAGTCCCGGAAAACTCCTGGAAAAATGAAACGCATTTCATCATAGTTACTAACACTATGATTTCATCATTCACAAAATCAAGAAAAATGTAATCAATCTAAAAATCTTTTTCAAGCTTGAAACGTTATCGAAAAGGACTGACAAGGCTGTGAAAATTATCCTGGAAAACCCCTGGAAAAATACCGAAACAGCTCCTTAAAACTCCTGGATTTTTTCCAATTTCTGAGCCTACGAACTCTGCCTCATATTATTGACATGTTTGTTTAGTTGTTTGTTTGTTTGTTTGTTGTAGGTTCGTTATGATGAAGGAGCACATAAACAAGGACCAACAGACGGTATCTCCATGGGCAACGTGAAATCCACTTATAACCATGTCCGATCTCCGGACAGCAGCACTTCAAGTGATACAGAGGAGAAATTTCCCAGAGGTGTACATTTCGCAGCAGGAGTAGAAAGATTTGATATTCCAGGAAGAAAATCTGGAATGGCGCCGGAAGGGCATACGAGAACTGATATGAATAACTATGGCAATATAGAAGCAGGATCTCCAATGGAGGATCGTAAAATACATCATGACAATAATAAGAACAGTTCTGTGTTCAGAAATCCAGGAGAAGTTGTCACGGCTAGGAGGAAACGGCCAAAGCCCGAACCTTTAAAGATACCACCCTCAGTTAGCACAGCGTTTCATCATAATCTACCCCTGTCGCCGCATGGGAAGCGCCCTGTATCTCCACCGTACACCCCGCCTCCTATGCTGAGCCCTCGCAGCATATTCAGTCATGTAAACGCTGCTGGGAATCTGACGCCACGATCGGGGCTCCGCCGATGCCTATGACACCGAGTCGACTGTTATTGAGCAGTCGAAGTTGTAGAAGTAAGTTCCAACTGAGTAATGGTTGATTTTATTTTTAACGCTAAGGTTTTTGTCGGGTCGACTTTCTTTTGAGCCGTGACCTATTTGATTTGTCCAACAGAAAATCGGCCGGACACGAAAAAATCTGTTGCTATACCACATATTTTTCAGTGTCGGACCAACATCGAATGTGACTGAGTGAATCTTTTTGTCGAATTTGTTGTGGCGATTTTACTCACGAACATGCCGCATTTCGAAAACGTGCTAGTGTAAATGAGATGCCGATTCGACACGATTTTTGTCGTGCGATGTCGTATTAGTTTCAAACGTGACATTTTACGATATCGTATCTCATTTGCATCTCGTTTATACTGGCGATTTTTAATTGAAACTCGCGTGTCAAAAATTGCCTTGACAAATGCGACAAAAATTGCAAGTATAAACTGACTTTAAAAAACCTAAAGGGTAAGGCGCTTCGAAAATTTCAAGGACTTTTGATAAAGAATTGTTAAGAAGTAAGCAATCCCTTCTTTAGAAGGTTTTACACTGAACTAACTAAAGTATACCTTACTGATTCACAGGCAGTGTAGACGGAGATGATGAGCTATCCTTCCCAGAACCGTGAGTATCAACAGTATGACAGTTTCCTAGTCATAAAAGCAATCCCCAAAAGGAAGCATTTCGCTCACATTTGAACGCTGCCCTGTCGTCATAGAAACGTCGCACAGGAACAAGTGATACAAATGTGTCAATATCATTTATAGATATTATATATAAAAGATGAGAAAAAAAAAACAGCGACGTCTCCGGATCCTTAAGGACGCTGGTCTCTCCGAAGATAAGTAGAATAATAAAAAGAAAGAGAGACCAAGGCCTTGAAGAAGGACTGAATAAAGAGTCCGAAACGTTGGCAATTTAACTCCGTTAGTCTCTCTTTCTTTTTATTATTCTATCATTTATAGATGTAACGTATCCTCAAGTTTGCAGACTTCAGGGCTAAATCTCGATGTTTTAACTCAATTCTTGACGAGTGGTTTTTCATTTCGGCCCATAGGGAAGCCCTTTAGCAACAAGTCTAGTGTCGCCCAGTTCTGATTGGTTGACGGGAAAGCAATTAGCTCGAAGTCAACATTTCTCTCGTTTCTGATTGGATAAATGCACTGAACACTAGACGCCCCTGATCTCGTTCTCGTCTAGATGTAACATGATAACTTGCCGTATAATCTTACCATTCCCATTTTTTTCATATTCTAGAAAAATCAATGTTGGACCTCAATTCCAAGCTGTCATACCTGACGTCGTTGGTAAGAAATGCTCTTTAAATACATCTTGTAGAGCATTTTTAACTCCTGAATTTGTGAAGCATAGAAACAAGTTAATGTGATGGGGTGCGATGTGTCGCTCACTCACTCACTCCTGCGTAACTCGGGAAAATCATTTCCACTGAAGAGAACGCTTCTTCAATCCGGGCCATAGATGCGCAACTAAACTTGGACAAAGTTGTTCATGGGCCAAGGGGCGTTCAACAAGATGGTAATGCAATGATACATCATCAATGACGCCACGACAACTATACAAATTAATTTAACAAGAAAACACTCTCAGACAAACAAGCTTGCCTAACTAGCATTGTGCAACAATGTGGTCACTTTTGACCAGTGGATTAACTGCAACTTTAATTTTGAATGTTTGGAATGATTGAACTCATATTATGATTTTTTTCTTCCCAAAGCGCCCAAAGAACAGGCCAAGCATGACGTCCACAAAGCAACGTTATGTTGGTACCCAATGGAAGAGAGAAAGAAGGGCAAAAGAGAAGAAAGTGAGTAGAGATCTAAGTAGCAACTTTCCTTAGTGAAGACAATGCAGTTAATTGCCTCTATTAGCCAGATTGGAGAATTCAGTGTCAGGTCATTGGAATGGTAATTCTTGCAATTCTCAGCAGCGGTTACTTGAAAATGTGTTGAGATTGTTGTGAGAAATTCTGTGTTGATCATTTCTGATTTGCTTTAGTTGAATCATTCCTGGACATGGCATGTTCCGTAGCGGTTGTCGGCGGGAGCTCAAACAAAGAATACGCTCTTCACATACTACACAGAGCAAGAGGAAACATGAAGGTAAACCGAATTTTCTTGGAATGTTTTCATGGAGTGTTCTCTTGGGATGTTTCTTTTTGAATGTTTTCATAGAATGTATTTTTGCAGTGTTTTCATGGAATGTTCCCCTCGAATGTTTTCACGGAATGTTTTCTTGCGATGTTTTCATGGAGTGTATTCTTTGAATGTTTTCATGGAATGTTTTCTTGGAGTGTTTTCTTGGAATGACCTTTTCTCGGAACCTCGTCAATGAACCTTGTTTATGCGTTTACCCCAGCCAGCGTTTTTGTATGCTGTTTGAGAACTCAGCAATAGCAGAATACAGAGCCTTTTTGAGAACCAGCATCGCTGGTCTAGCAAGTCTTTATCGCTTGTTTCCAACCAAAGCTTCTCTCTACGTCATTTTGCTTCCTATTTTGCTTGCACATACCGCTACAATATTTTATAATTTCCCTGACATTTTTTTACCTTTTTATTTCACCAGGAAGCTGTTAAGCTACTTCTGAGCAAGAAAAATATCACGCAATCCGGCGACCCAATGCATAATTACCGTTATGAAGGTATGAAAAAGCTATCAAAATGCTTTTTGCGTTAGTTTATGCATTAACAGCAAACGTGATGCACTATCTGTCAGTTAAGGAGTTGTGCATGAATGGCAGGAAAGGCTGCGGATAATTTTAACTTTCAGAGGAGAGCGCTCAAGTGGTCTATCATCTTGCAAAGTTCCAAGGAACCTCAAGCATATGCTGGCGCGTTTAGAAAAAAACACTATATGTTTCGGTTATAATTTGGCCAGGCAGAGTTGTCGTTACTGCCACAGCTATTCTGGTATAGTTATTATAACATGTTTGTTATTTTCCGCAGGTTCAGTAAAGTGGCTAGCCCGGGAAAGACAAACCTTCCGAAATTCCTTTCGAACAAAGGGAAAAGTCTTCCACGACCTTAGGAAAGAGGTACGTGCATATTTATCTCGTAAAAATCACCCCTATACGTTTTATTCAGAATAAGTGTAATCACTTTGCGATTGGTTTCACTACAGTCATAGACAAATTCAACAACTGACCAACCCAGGGGGAGAAGGAAGAAGTAAGCATTCTGATTGGCTGGCTTAACAAAGACTCGAGACCTTTACCAATAGGAATGCGTAGAAAAACGTCCGGCACTCATTTTGAATCTGCTCTATGAAAATTGTTCTAACCGACCTATCTATATTTTACAACACTAGATCGGGGATTCCAAAACTGTCAGCGATTGTGTCGAGTTCTACTACCTCTGGAAGGCGAACCATCCCGAAGCTGTTCGTGGCCGCACTCGGTACATCGATTCCGACTCGGAGGATGATTACGAAGACGATACCGGAAGTGAAACCAACAGCAACCCGTCGCTGTTTGAGTGTGACTTCCCACAATGCAATGCTGTAAGTACAACAAACGTCTTTGCGCGTTGGAGAGCCCGTTTCAGCTACTCCTTTGATATTGTTTTCATTCGCTATTAGAAGACGAAATACGTGTAGAAATCTCCAAATAAATCTACAAACAAAGTTACACACTTGATTTACCGAACTCAATCTAAAATATCGCACGACATTCCCTTAATCAGCCGATGGAAATGGATGCTTTCTCCGACTCGGCCTATGTTGCTAGGGTGACGAAATGGCGGCTGACACAGGCTCTTTGATATAATCATATCTTTAGTAGAGGAAAAGCGTCAGCAGTAAACAACTATCGTCTTTAAAACAGTGATGGTGTTTTGTTCGGGTGAACCACAGGCTTCCCAGGCTGCTGATTTGTGTGAAGGATTTCGTTAAAAATACTGTAAAGAATGGGTAGAAATTTCACCAGAAAAGTGCGAAAAAAATTTGGATCCCATAACTTGAATAAAGAATTGTTCTACAATGATACCTACTGCTTCTTTATCTAATATGTGCAAGAAGTTCGAGGATTTGAGCCACTTTTTTACAGTTCTCTCGCTCCCATTCAATACACTTTTTATTGTACTTTCCTCGTGATTTACCAACCCATACTTATTCTTTATTAATCAGTTGCCTGTGGTTGGTAGCCTGTGGTAAGAGCTGGCATTTTTGATCAACAACTGGTGCTGGAGGCATGACTTGGCGCGAAGCTAATGACGTGTGAAAAATGACGAGTCATGCAGTCACTATTCTGTTCACCATTTAATGGCCCTATTGTATGCTGTCAGGGGCGTATTTGCTCTTTAAGTCAAGGAAGCATGGGCTTACAAATGTTTCGCCGGGTATTGAAATTATCCGTGTAATTGTTTAATTTTTCTAAAGCTGAATGTACGCTATTCTCTATGTTGTAGATCTAGCTCACGATAGCCATTGTCACTAAATGGCTTTTCAGGTTGAGTCACAAACCAATCAGAGATAAGGGAAGCCATTTAACAGCACAAACAATGAGACAGTACAACGGCATCTCAAACTTTTTTGGCTCCATTCGACAAAAAAAAGAAAATAAATGGGAGTAGTTTATTTATTTGCTTAGGCCCGTTTCAAACGTAGTTTGTTTTCGGCGCCGAATCCAGAGCAATAGATTTTCCTGGTATATACGGTATCTATTGGAATTAAATAACTAGGTTATTGTCATTTTAGCTCTGAGGTGGCTATACAAGAACAAAAGGCCTGCTTACAAGAACAAAAGGCCTGATATGCCAATGGTTGTGGTCAACCCACTTTCTTTTCAATACAAAATGCACTAATTAACTAAGACCCCTTATTTATAACTTTAAATATCCATTGATCTTTTTGTGATTAGCGCCTAAGTAACGCTGGCAGTTTTGTTGTTGCTGTTGTCTTGTACCACAAGCAACTCAGCAAAACGTTTAGCAGGCTATTTACAGGTATTTTGTTTCGGTTAAACGCTCTAGTAACTCTAGGTTTCCGCTAAGAAATAGACAGTTAAATTTAAACACGAGACGAGGTGGAAGTGTCGGGAAGTCTTTGTTTACTGTTTTTCCTTGAGGCTTGCACGCAAGCGGGAAGCTTTCTATCTGTTTCGTCGCGATTCAAAAACATGTTTACCCGCGTTTGTTTTTACCGTCAACATTTTTTAGCCCAAATGCCATTTAACAATACCTCGCGGGTGGCCTCGTCGCCTCTCTTTTTGTTTTCTACAATGAAAATTCCCGGCTCGGAAATGAATAAATTGTCCATTTTCCATGAATTCATGAATGAAGTAAATTGTAACAACAATTATTTCAGACACTACTGTCGGATTTTTTGCAAACCTTTATTGCAAATCGGGCATTTCCTCTTGCCACGTAACTTATTGTTTATATCTGAATTTAGCAGAAAACCCACTCGCATACTATCACGAATCCTGCAATCCGATTGGCTCCGCTACTCACTACCTATCACGTAATAGATAGTGAGTAGCGAAAAAGCTACCATAAAACTCTCCAAAACCATTAAAATCTTGTCAACAAGGTAGTTTGCTAGTGGGTTTCTTGTTTTCTACGAGTCAAATAGTCATTTCGGCACTACACACCTCATTACCTATCTCATAGCCAAAAGTCGTTAACTTGCGTAGATATTTACCGGTATGTTATTATAATATTCAAAATACCACGTGTCACCCTTGTCATAAAAGACCTTTTTTCAAAGTAATGGCCTAAATTTTAAACGACTTGTATTAGAAAAACAATGCCAGTGCCAAAAAGAGTATCTTCCCTAACGCGCAAGGTTTAATTTCAGCTGCCAAATCGACAGAGAAAACGTAAATTGAAAACTTAAATTTTACTGACGCAATATCCCCCAGCTATACAAACGTCTGTTGTGTTTCAATTTTAAACTTTCGTTTTCTCCTCCGGTATGGCAGCTGGCAAAATGAAACCTTCCACGTTGTCTAGAGTGAAGGTGCTCTATCTGGATCCACTTAGTTTGATTTTAAATAGATTTAAATTCATGGCGGTCGTTTTGGAGAGAACATCATTTTAATCATCAAGTCTTAATTTCGATGGCATAAAAATGCCGGCGACGCAGAGCATTATGACTTGAACAGCTTGAGCTGGCTCCTTATGTATTCAATTATCTCCCGTTCAATATTTCTGATTTCCCATGTTTTGTTTTTTCCTCAGAAATTTGTCTCCCGCCAAGCATTGAACGGACATATCAGAGTCCATGGCGGCAGGTTGGTGCCGATTTCTTTTACTTTAGGAGTTTTATTTCTTCGTACTTTATTCCGTTTATTATGTAATTCAGCCGTTGCTGCAAAGTATGGAAATAAACGATTATTATTTAACAATTATTCCTCGAGCCTGATTGGGCGGCTCTGATTCGGCCGAATGGGCTATTTACTCAGAGGCCATGAGGGCGAGAGGAATAATTGTTTAGTCAAATCACACTAGTAGGTCAATTTGTACTGCCAAAAACGTTTACTGAAAACGTTCTGGACATTTGCCATTTTCTGGCTTTCAGATCCTACACTTTTCGCTACTAGTAGGCTATAACTTATAGCCTTCTAGTACCTCAACCAATCAGAATGCAGCATTGACAATAGACCACTAGTGTGATTTGACTAATATTATATATCTACCCTTCTCCAGCCCTAACTGGCCTTTTTGGTCGCCATATTTATTCAAAATTGCGCTGGCAAAAGAAGGGAATATTCATAAAGAAAACAAACAAGTTCCTGTTTATCTAATTAATGAATTTTTTCTTTCTTTTCCTTTTATTTTGTAATAACCTGAAAAGTAGCTTTTAGCTAAGTGTTTTTTCACAATAAAATTCTATTCTATTCTATCTAACTCTATCTAATTTCCTGTCAATTCTACAGTTTCATGAAGCCTTCCGAGCCTCGTAAAAGGCGCCCCCCTGTATCGTCACACGATCTAGACGATGTTGTCATCAAGAGACGAAAACCACACGTACCGGCCCCTCCCCCAGAACCACTAGTGGAAGGGGGGCCACTACCAGAGTTCGCTTGTAAAGTCTGCGGCAGGTGAGTAAAGTAGTGGAGGTCCAATCAACACGTGACAAACAACAAATCCTTGTCAGAATTGCAAAAGATACAGGAAAACGGCTCTATCGCGGTGTAAAACCTGTGTATTGTTCACGAGTTGCGCCACAAAGCTTAAGGCTGGTTTCAATATAGCCTTATCTGTCGTATCTGTCGTATGAAAAAAATTAATGCGACTCATAAGACTATATAGAAATGACTCGTAAGACAGTCCAATACGACACATGCGACTGGTCGTATCACTGTCGTATGTAGTTTGTAGTAGTTTGGTGACGTCTGCACGAGAGTGTGGCAAAACAGCACATATATTTGACAGAAAAGGGAAATATACAGGACGCTACACTTTCTGATAAGTATTTTGGCGACGTTTACAGGAGAAAGTGATATTTTTAAGCGAAACTTGCATAAGTTTTAAGTGGATTTTCGATGCATTCGCCATCTTTTTGGGGGCTTAGTGCCATAGCTGGATTATATTGTAGACACAGGAAGCCAGCTTATTCGCCCCAAGGCCCCCAATCGGCAATTTGCAAAATCGTCAGTGATATTACTTCTTTCCGCGCTTCCCTGTTGCTAACGTTTCTCTTTGATTTTCCCTTTGAAGAATCTTCCACAAGATCAAGAGCCGGTCCGCGCACATGAAGACACACGTCAAGCGACCGGACGATGACGATAAACACCACATTCACGGTCACTAGGGTCACTCGGGAGGAGATCGGAACGAAACCGGGGAACTCTCGCTGCCGGGATTAGCTCGGGTAAGGAGGCGAACCGCTCACGAAGCAAGAAAATCAGGTGGAGGTGCAAATAAGAAAGAAAGCGGAAGTGACGTACATTGGACGTACATTAGTAAGAGCGCGATGCCACCTTGTATGGCACAAGTTTTTACATCTAATCCCCGATATGCCGCCGGAAGAAATCAATATTCCGTCGGAACCTATTTCGGGAGAGCTCGGCTTTTCTCCGAGTACAGACGGAGTTCTGAAAATCGAATTATTTTATAACTTGCCACTTCATACCACAATAGCCAAATCAGGTGAATTATCAATAGTTTGGTAAACATTGTACTTTACCAAATCCAAGTGTCTTTTGGGTAATTTTTTAAGATGGCGGTTCATACTGGCGTAGTCACAGAGGTTGACCGAGCATGCCAAATATGCGTGGCTTGTTCATCCAACGTGTTTATTTTTCAATATCAGAAGTAGAATTTAATAAAAAAAATCTCGAAATAACCATCTAAAAGAAAGTTAAGTACTCGAATGACAAAACTTTTGATCCAAAAGTATTACATAACCTTGCAGCCGATGGAAGTGGATGCTTTGTGTGACTCGGTATTTCCTGACGACAAAATGTCGGCCGAGTAAGACTTCTGTATGTATGCATAGCGCTATTGATTTAAAATTCACGATCTTCTTCATATGACCGGCGCCATCTTGAAAATTACCCAATTGCGAGGCTGGTCAAATGTTATTTCCCTTCGAGGTGTGTTTCTGTATTTACCTCGCGTAGTGGAATACAGGTTGAAATTTCTAAGAATCGTGTTGGTCACTTCAGCACGTCTCGAGAAGTATTCGAGTATTCTATGCATTGTTTTCTATCAGCCTGATAAAACCGGCCAGGCTTTTAAAAAACACTGTATAATCCGACCAACACAATGCCATTAGCTCATATAAGCTGCTGGCAATGTTAATACAGACTTAACTTATTATAATTTATCATAAATAGCCGTTGAGGCCAGAAACGGAAAATCAAAGGAATTGAATTTTGGATTGAGATTAAGATAGTATAAATATAAATTAGCCCATTTGTTATTGTAGCCTGAGGTTTATCAGCCTGAAAGAGCTTATAAAGTTCAGGCTATATTAATTAGCTGTAGTTTCGTTGCCGTAAGGTAACTGTTCTATAAGTTTCAGTGAAGCGTGTAGAAAATGAGAGAATTTCGTCCTGGCAAGATAGAACATTTCATCAGCCTATTCCTTGCGCTCTCAGTGGGCTTCCTGTGGTGGGCAGGAAATAGGAAGTATGACGTCACACTGCGGTTGAGCTCGGCCCAGCCCTCGCGCTTCCTCACTGTTTATCTCCTAGCACAGGAAGTCCGCTCAGGGCTCAGGGACTACGCTGGGTATAGTAGCTTGAACTGCTGTGAGAGAAACAAACTTAACTTAAGAGGTCACAAGATGGCCTTATAAGGAAAATAACCATACTTTCATTTCCCAGAGTGCTTTGTGAGTTCATCGTTATGATCGAAGTGCTTTGTGGCATAGCAGTTTCGCTAGGGAAGAAACAGGACGAGGAATTTTTCTGTTTCAAAATTTTCCGTGGGCTGGAAGTAATTGTACAGTGATATTTATATTTTGGCATAATATTTCTCACTGTATCTTGTACATTTTCAAGAGGGACCGAGTATATATTTTCACTATTTTGTTGTCCTTTTCAATAGAGTTCGAGGGAAAGCTTCAAGGAATTTTTTCCAGGTTTTACACGATTTGACAAGAATCTTATGAATATTCTAATTTTATGAGTTTCAAAGCGTATTGAGTAAAATTCTGGTGTTCTTTCTGTTTGTATAATAACATAAGTTATTATTTCGGTTAAGATTTTCAACAGTCTGTGAAATCTTGGTGATTGACATTCGGGAAGCCATTCACTAACTGAACTGAAAAACTCTGTGTCCGATGGGTTTGACAATGTTATGATTGGTTTGTTGTGTTTCTCTAATACGGCAAGAAACGTTCAAAATAACACCATTAGTTTGCTGTTCTATGACTACATATCACATAAACCAGTTTTAGACAAAAGGATGGATCGAAATTCCACGAGATTTAAACGGATTGAGTTCGCTACCTTTACCGTTACCTCATTAGCATAGAGTTTTATGGGCTATGAAACTATTTGTCACGCCCATAGGTCACGGGGTCTTTCTGAGAATGGTTCATTTTAGCGCTGGGTGTGGTCTTTAGGCGTGACCATGGCTCATACGAGCCGATCAGCCATAGCGCAACATTCTTCGCAACAACAGGAATAATATAATAGGACATGCATATCAATTTTCAAGAAAATTTTGTAATGTTCAGTGAACAGTTCATGAACAGTCGTAAAAAATGAGTGCTGTCCACGACTGAAAATTAAAGTGTGCATGGCGGATTTATGGTAGTTATTTTAAATTTCACTTATTAAGCCTCAGAGAGGAATGAACCCTGTTACTCGCTGTTTACAGCCAAAATCATTGGTTCACGCGAAAAAAATTCAAAACATTGTTTGATTGCCGGTGTTTCAGTTCCGCCATTCAAACCATCTAAGCCAATCAGGTCCTTGCTCTGTTTCGCCTAGTACAGTCAACTGGGTTTTCGTCGCGACAGAAAGCCAGTCGACTGCACTAGGTGAAACAGGGTAAGCACCTGATTGGCTTAGATGGTTTGACTCAAGTGGCGGAACATAAGAAAAACATCCCAAATAAAAATAAATGGTTTGAAAATGCGCAGCGCGGAACAGCAGATTTAGCTGTAAGCTTCAGAGCATCTAAAATTGACTAAAGTCACATCTAGATTTGAATGATGTTTATTTTTTTGCTGTGTGTGAAATAGGGGACGTTAGTTCTGTTAATGATTTGATTTGCATGCCACAGTGTTTGTATGCACTGCTGACTGAATTTGTTTTACAGGAACTCTCGATTTTGGTGTCTGCATGATTGAAGCTCAGAGCGCTAGATTGAACACTAGAACACTCACTAGGAATTTTTTCACGGCATGGTGAAACATAGCTTATCATTATTATATTATCTTTATTGTTATTATTAATTAAATGGACGGTTCTATCTATAATTGGTGCGCTTTCACATTAGAATATTAATCACACAAAGCGCGCTCCAGTCTCGATACCATCCGCCGAAAAGAAAGGAGAAAAATAAGAGCTGGTTGCGACAAAATGGAATAAAATGAAATGAGTCCCAATAACTCATAAATTGATCTTCACTCAAATTTCTGTTAGTTTTTGAGACGGATAATGCATTCACACTTGTGGCAGATGTAGAAATATTTCAACTACCATTCACCGTTTGGTCGTGGTTGTGGTGTGGGACATTTCTAAGATAAAATCCAGCGCCTTTTTGTAGATAGAACCCACATTAGTCGAGCTGGCTCAAGTGTTACGGTGGTTGTGAATATCGCAGCAGCCATAGACTGCAGGGCAGACTTACAAAGGACTGCGATGCGAGATTTGTACATATCGAACTTACTGTAAATAATGTATTATGTTAAAGTTTCGCGTGAAAAAATATATAATTAATTACTGAACGTGTCTGTCTCTAACTTTACCTTACGCTTAGGCTGCGTAAGGGGGGGGGGGGGGGGGGGGGGGGGGGGGGGCAGGAATTTTTTTTTTTGACAGTGCAAAATTTCAGATCCCCCCAAGGCACAACATATTTTTTACGAATCCCCCCTCTTAGTCAAAAGGAAAAAACATGCCCCCACCCGACATTTTTTCAATTTATATGTCAGGGTAGGGTCGCGTCAACAACATTTTTTCAAAAGATGCAGAACAAGGCTCAATGATAAAAAAAGCGTAAATATGCAAATAAAAATCCTAGGTAGTTGTACTCTTTTGTGTGTTTTTACTTTCTACCAAGTGTTCTGGTGCGCTTCTCGATTGGAACCTTACTACATAGACTGAGTATCATTTATTTTGTATTTGATTGTTTGGTTTGTTTTCCGTTGTGCGCGCGAAGCGCGCAGCAATTTTGACATAAAGCTACAAGACTATTAATCAAAAGTCGAAAGGCATTTTTGTCTGGCAGACAAAAGTCACTGAAGAGGACCTCGAGGAATTGTGGTAAAACAAGAAGGCCTTTTACAATTTTTTAAGTTTATAAGTCTTTATGCGCGCGAAGCGTGCAGCTATTTTCAAGTGATATTTCTTCAGGAGGTTCAAACTCGGTGTTAAATATATATACTACCTCAACAAAAATATGCATCCCCCCTTAATGTTGTGAAAAAAACTTGACATTCCCCTTTTCCAGTTGCTAAATTTTGAGATCCCCCCTCAAAATCCTCTGCCCCCCTCTGTACTATACATAATGAATGTAGCCTTACATGTAACTAGCAGCTATTTGAGTCTGAGAGCGACTTTATTATACAGTGTTATTATCAGTCAATTCCAGCGGTGACCATGCCTCAACAAAAATATGCATCCCCCTTAATGTTGTGAAAAAAACTTGACATTCCCCTTTTCCAGTTGCTAAATTTTGAGATCCCCCCTCAAAATCCTCTGCCCCCCTCTGTACTATACATAATGAATGTAGCCTTACATGTAACTAGCAGCTATTTGAGTCTGAGAGCGACTTTATTATACAGTGTTATTATCAGTCAATTCCAGCGGTGACCATGCCTCAACAAAAATATGCATCCCCCCTTAATGTTGTGAAAAAAACTTGACATTCCCCTTTTCCAGTTGCTAATTTTGAGATCCCCCCTCAAAATCCTCTGCCCCCCTCTGTACTATACATAATGAATGTAGCCTTACATGTAACTTTATTATACAGTGTTATTATCAGTCAATTCCAGCGGTGACCATGCCCCCCCCCCCCCCCCCCCCCCCCCCCCCCCCGGGATTTTGGTAAGAATTCCCCGCCCCGGGACAGGAAAAGATGCAAAATACCCCACGGCGGGGAAGACAAAAAGTGGACAAATGCTCCTCCCCCGGTCACCGCTGGAATTGACTGATTAGGCCTTCGGCAAACGTCGTGCCAGAGTCGCGCCGTTCCAATCCAACAATGGACGTTTTCTATTATAAAGTCTAATGAAGCGGCATCCTTTGAAAAATGAACGGTTTGACAGACGATGTTCGACGTTTGTGCTTCGCCTAAGGAGCATGTGAACTAGATAGGTAACACACCTTGATCTTATTTAACGTGCAAGACTGGCAAGGCATAATCGGTATGTTTTCAAAAACCTGGATCCGCGCCCCTGAACTGAAATGCTCGCAGCTGCGCAAATTCTTGTGACCACGGCGGGAGTTTGGCCAAGCGTAAAAAATGAGGAGGCTCGACGCCGCTCAAAACACAACTGGGAACGCTAGAAGGCTTTTTCCTGGGTAGACGAAACTGACGAAAGAGTGTAAAATAGAACAAAAGAAGCCCGCTTGACATGAGCCCGCACACACTCAGCAGCCCTACTCAGCTGATACAGAAAATCCGAGCTGAGGTTCCATATATCTTGGAGCTTAGTACTTTAAGATCCATCTTAATTTGCCTCGCTTGTCGTCTCAGACAACAGTTTTGTCAACAGGTAAGTTTACGGAAAGCCTAAAAATATCACAAACTTTTAGCTGTGGTTTGATTTCCGGGCCTCTGCATGCTAGCAGTGTAGCGCCGGGATTGCTCAAAAGTAAAATCTTCATGGTTTAGTTCATGCAATTACAAACCTATTTCAGGTGCTGTTATGTGAATATGTCATGATAAACATTTTGTATTAAACTCCAAACGGAGCTGGTTTTCTCATCAGAAAAACATGGGCACTAGGACTACAACATTCTGAAGCCTGAATACAAATTATTCTATTCTGGGATTAGTTTTTTGACTCATAGTCGCATTGCTTTTAATGACACTTTCAAGTACTTGTCTGTTTTAAGGCCATGCTAGACGAGGCAATTTTTCTTGCAACTCCCAATGCACCGATGATGAATAAATAAAATTGCAAGTTGCTGCGGGATGTTACGTGCTTGCACTATTTTTTGCAACTTCCAATGTGTAGTAAAATAATAACTGGTTACACATAGCAACTTGCCTTGCAACATTGCAAAAAGTACAGCTCAATTCTACATTTCCTGCAACTCGCAATGCACCAAAGTATTGCAATTGCAGGTGGATGTTAATTACATGTGCGATTTTCGCTTCAACTCGCAACACAATATTTAATGCAAGAAAAGTTGTCTTGTGTAGCATTGTCTTCACCACAAGCTTTTTTCCCCTAATTAACTGAAGCTACAGGCAGCTTACTAATAGGCCATGTTCAATTTAATACAATTCAGTGCCTGCAAATAATAACCTCTAGTAGAGGCTCTCTTCTAGAATTATTGTAAATGTATTAGAACTTGGAGAGAGCCTCAATTTGAAGCTTTTGTCTTGTGAGCATTGGAGCGTAATTTGAACCTGGCTATATTGAGAGCCTCCCTCTCTCTTCTATGTTCAGCCTATACCTTCCAACTTGTCCATCCTGAATGACTCTGCAAACAGCAGGAGTCCGAGCAATCTCTTTCTAGAATTTCCAATGAATGTTACAGTGGTTGTATCGGAAGTTGTATCGGAAGTTAGAGATATATTGACTCCCCCCCTAATCCTTTCAGAAAAATTTTAATCTTGGAATATTTTACATTATGTAAAAGGTTATTGCAAGCTATGTTTCACACCCTGTAAGTAGTCACTCTTTCTCATTTATTGTATTGTTATGTGAATAAAATGTTACTCTACAGAACATCAGCATTAATATCAGCCATGCTTAACACTGGACTAAAACGAGCTTTATCACTGACAAGCCATCTGCTCAAGCAGCAGTGTAGAGTAAGAACCATTTCTTCTACATCTTCATTGCTTCAAAGCTTGAAAGCGAAACAAATTGAGCCTCAGGGAGGGAAAGCCTTTTGAAAGTCACTTGGGAAATGGAACTGTGAGTCACTACCCTTACGTCTACCTTCGAGATCACTGCCTGTGTTCATCCTGTTATCATCCAACGTCAGAGCAGCGTCTCCTTCATATGAAGAACTTAAACATCGATGAGGCAGTAACAGAAGTTAATTTTGATGCACAAAGTGACAATTTATCAATCAAATGGGCTGATGGTCACAACAGTGAATTCGACTCTGGATGGCTTTTCTCAAGAAGGCTGCCAGAAAAAATGGGTTCTGCTCATTCTGTCAAACTTTTACCAGATTATGCTAAAACATGGAACAAGGGCTTGGAGATTCCACGTTTTTTCTTTGGAGGCCATGATGGTGGATGACAATCTCTCTATGATTGGCTGCTAACCTTGAAGAATTATGGAGTCACTGTACTGACTGGAGTTCCTTGTGAGCTGGGACAGATTGAAAGACTTGGGGATAGAGTTGGATTTCTTCGAAGACTGTTTTATGGGAATGGGTATGTCCCTGCTGGTTTCCTTCCTTTCTAGATTTTGTTTTTCCATAAATAATCTGTACCTCTCCTTCGGAAGGGGAAGATAATATAAGATACATATGAACCCTCACCCTTCTTGAATTTCCAATAAAAAATAAAGTGACTGTATGGGAAAAAGGTCATTTGACCCAACCCTCTAGAATTTCCATATCCATTCCATGGGGGAGGTATGGATTTTTTTTTCTGGAATCACACATTAGACGATCATGGGGGAAAAGAAGATACTCCCAAATTGTTTGGGAGGGGACAAGCTCGTACCAAAGAGGGCATGGTTGAACCAAATTTTAGCCCATAAAAGATACAATCCACAACAAACTCTGAAAATTCTTTGATAAACATAAATTTCATTTGGGTTCAACAATATTTCACAGCAGACCCTAATCGGGCAAGTATGTTAAGCCATGCCAGAATCTTCTAAATATTTTGCACAAAAAGTGATATCTCTGCTGCAACAGATGCAATGGAAGACCCTTAAAATAGGGTCGGGACAAAATGTGGCCTAGGCCATATGACATGTGCCAATTGACACATGTCAAGCAGTTTTGGACACCTAAAAGTACCATATTTCCCAAAAAGCAGCTTTCAATTTGATATACCCTTAAAAGATACTTCACTCCTTCCCCCCCCCCCCCCCCCCCCCCCAAACGTATGTTTTCAAATTGCATATGCATTTCGTTGGCTGAGGTTCAGCCAGCGAAATGCATAGAAAAGAAGCCCCTGCTAGCAGGGAAGCCTCTGGGCATTGCATTATGGCTGATTTACACCCGGGGAGGAGGGACTCCCCTATTTTTGGGAGGGTGTGCTCTTCAAGCTTGGCATTGCTTAGTTGATTTTGACCCTTAAAAGGTACCAACAAGACATTTTTTCTCTAATAATTGTCTCGTATTTATTTACGCGGGAAAATATGTCTGAAATTCAGGTTCAGTTCAGACCTCTAACAGGTACCTATCAGGAAAAAAATTGCAAGTTTTGGAATTTTACCCCCTAAAAGGTACCAGGAGCCTGATTTTTAACCCTAAAAGCTACAATGAGCACCCCCACCCAAAATTAGGGGAGCCCCCCCCCCCGGATTTACACCCGATTTGTAGGGTTAATTGCATTTTGAGCTTCAATGTATTTGATTTGCCTAAGAAAAATCTACAGACCCAACATCTTTATTTGATTTATGTTGAGATACAAAAAACAATCTGCAGACCGAACACATACAAATCTGTTACGATGCCACAGATTTTTCAGTGTCGACTGGCTGAATGAAGCTTACAAGAAATCAAACCATTAATTCTCAGTATGTAACCAAGTCATTTAAGGTTCCTAGTTACTCAGCCATGGTACTTCAAAAGGGACACAGAGAGGAATCATGATAATAATCCTGTGCTTCTCGCTCTATATTATTTTTTTTCCAGGGAAGTCGCATCTCTTAAGAGTGAGCCAGATGCTAGAAGTCTAGCATACACAAGCTTTGAGCTGCAGCCACACACAGATCTCCCATACTATGAGTTCAAACCATCGGTAAGGAACAGAATTATTACCCTTTAGATACCATTCTTGTACCAAGAGCTTCTAGTGGCTTAACACCTCATGCTAGGAACATACCGCTCATTTCCTAGCTCGTCACATCTTGGAGGAGGCTCTGGTGACAGCCATTGATGCATTTAAAGGGTTGTAGCCAGGAGTTGAGAAAGGGGGGTCACACTGTACAAATGTATAGTGCCCTTTTCCAGCTTTCCGATTTTTTTCTTATTGTTTACTGTATTTTTCTTGAAAAAAAGGGGGTTCACAGACACCCCAGGACCACCCTCTAGCTACGCCCCTATTTGATTTGATGTAGAGCCATTGAAGGAAATATCTCTCTGCACATGTCTTAACATTCGGAATCAGCCAATGAGAAAAGTTCCTTAAATGGATGTCCCCAGAGCCTCGCCTGCTAGTTTATGAGCCAGGGAGCTGTGGGTACGAAGAATGCATGGAGAGGACCTGGTAACTGCAGTCATTGATGCATGCCTGAGATTTGATACAGAGCCATTGATGGAAATACCTTTCTGCAAGATTTGCTATTGTCCAGTCCCTGAACTCTCCTTCGCGGCTCCGTTGTTGCCTGTGGTCGCCGAAAGGAGAGTCCAGAAACCTTTGTATGCGCATGCGCTAGATCTGACCAAGAACTCGGGTTTTTTCGTTAGTGCGCATGATCCAAATACCATTGTCGGAAATTGATTGTTGGCTACATGAATTTGTCCAGCAAGATAGGACGCCCTTGTGACCGTAACCGCTAAAATTCAACAAACAATCTCATACATTGGTATAATAATAATAATAATAATAATAATAATAATAATAGGCTTTATTTAAAGAGGGTAAAAACACTTGACAGTAGTAAAATACACTGATAACCGCGTGGCCCTCTAAAATATAAGCTAAAATACAAATTTGGATCATGCGCACTAACGAAAAAAAAAGACAAGTTATTGGTCAGATCTAGCGCATGCGCATACAAAGGTTTCTGGACTCTCCTTTCGGCGACCACAGGCAACAACGGAGCCGGGAAGGAGAGTTCAGGGACTGGACTAGATTTGCTAAAGCAGGAACCCAGGCAGCAATCACAGAAAGAGACTGAAGCAAAGCAAAGAAAGAGACTTCGCGAATATCTGATTGCCAAGATATTCGCGAAGTCGAGAGCGAGATATTCCTGATAACATAATCTGATTTCTGTAACATTATTTTAACATGCATTGAAAACTATTTAACAAAACTGTTTGTTGGAATGCAAAAGCGTTTAAGCAAAAACGGCTGAGACAAGCAAAACATGAAAATTTTCATATCACCATTATAAAAATAACTGAAATTTGTAAAGAATGCTTTCTACATGATGGTGAACAATTGGGGTCATTTCGATGTAGGATTACAACGATATTCGCGGCTATTACTACAGAACTTACTACACTATAATCTATATGATTATATTCCCATTCATGATTGTAAACTACGTATGAAATTGCAGTCCGCATCTTAGAGATCAGACATCTCACAACTGTAAACCTCATTTGATCATATACATAATGTTAATTTGCGGTAGACAAATGCTAACATTTAATTTAACTTAATTTTTTTAATTCTAAATACCGTCGATTTCATCTAAGCGAAGACACTTGAAAACAAAACCGCCACTAATTAGGGGCGGTTCTCAATGTTTTTGCACGTGAAACTTTGACGTTTGCCACGCCAACATTGTGGTTTTGGCATGTAAACATTACGGTAAATTTACCAAACCGTTAGAATTGAGCCAGATTCGGCGGGGAAAACATGATAATTCGTAGAAATGCTTTTGGACGTAATTATAAACCGAAGTTTGAATCACTTGAAGCTTTTAACCTGGCCATGAGGAGCTTAACGCGACTCGAAAAAGTGGCACCCCACAGGTTAGGGAAAATATTTTGCCCTAACCTGCGGGAGATCACACTACTGCGTGTGAGCAGATTCTGTCAGAACGCCGACTTAATCCAATAAAATACCTCGGCAGTTTCGCAACCCGCTTTAGGTTAGCTATTGCTGCGTGAATCAAAATACCGCGCTCAGAACACCATGACCAAGCAACAAAATACCTTGCTAACCGATTAATTTCATGGTAAAAAGCGCACTTTGGAAATCGAACATCGTTATAGATTCATAGAAACATTCATTCCCAGTCCCATATGAATAGCGCGGAATTCATTATATACTTTGTTTACATTTTTTAAGCCCCGTTTACGATACAGAAAAAACATCCTACAATTGTAACTATTCCTCTTGGTTCAAGTATAATATTTCCTATAACGGCGCGAAGTAATGATAAATAAACAGGCCGTGCAGCCAACAGTGTATGCGCTTCAGCTACTAGTATGAAACAAGCAACAACCTTCCTGTTTCAACTTTTGTGCCTCCCGGTTTTGAAAACAAACGAGAATCATGAGCAACAATATTGACAACTATAGAATAAGATTGAGGTTCCATATCCACTATAACCTGCATCCCTCTATAATTCTATGGAAGTAAGAATGGTCACTAAGTTGTAATAGTTATAGGAAATTTAGTATTACCGACATGTAAATAAAATAACCATGTAGGCCCTGTAATATAAACTAGGACCACGTGAAAACTGGGACAGATCCCGACAGGTAAATAAATACCCAGGTCGGCCCTGTAATTGGCGTTAAATGTGAAAACTATGACTCTTGTATGTGAAAAACTAGGACAGAACCCGACAGGTAAATGAATACCCAGGTGGGCCCTGTGATCAGCGTGTAATGTGAAAACTATGACTCTTATATGTGAAAACTAGGACAGAACCCGACAGGTAAATGAATACCCAGGTGGGCCCTGTGATCAGCGTGTAATGTAAAAACTATGACTCTTATATGTGAAAAACTAGGACAGAAACCGACAGGTAAATGAATACCCAGGTCGGCCCTGTCATCAGCGTGAAATGTGAAAACTATGACTCTTGTATGTGAAAAACTAGGACAGAAACCAACAGGTAAATAAATACCCAGGTGGGCCCTGTAATATTGGCGTGAAATGTGAAAACTATGACTCTTGTATGTGAAAAACTAGGACAGAAACCGACAGGTAAATAAATACCCAGGTGGGCCCTGTAATTAGCGTGAAATGTGAAAACTATGACTCTTGTATAAGAAAAACTAGGACAGAAATCGACAGGTAAATAAATACCCAGGTGGGCCCTGTAATTAGCGTGAAATGTAAAAACTATGACTCTTGTATGTGAAAAACTAGGACAGAACCCGACAGGTAAATGAATACCCAGGTGGGCCCTGTAATTAGCGTGAAATGTGAAAACTATGACTCTTGTATAAGAAAACTAGGACAGAAACCGACAGGTAAATAAATACCCAGGTCGGCCCTGTAATTAGCGTGAAATGTAAAAACTATGACTCTTATATGTGAAAACTAGGACAGAACCCGACAGGGAAATGAATACCCAGGTGGGCCCTGTAATTAGCGTGAAATGTAAAAACTATGACTCTTATATGTGAAAACTAGGACAGAACCCGACAGGTAAATGAATACCCAGGTGGGCACTGTAATATTGGCGTGAAATGTGAAAACTATGACTCTTGTATGTGAAAAACTAGGACAGAAACCGACAGGTAAATAAATACCCAGGTGGGCCCTGTAATATTGGCGTGAAATGTGAAAACTATGACTCTTGTATGTGAAAAACTAGGACAGAAACCGACAGGTAAATAAATACCCAGGTGGGCCCTGTAAAGTAGCGTGAAATGTAAAAACTATGACTCTTGTATGTGAAAAACTAGGACAGAACCCGACAGGTAAATGAATACCCAGGTGGGCCCTGTAATTAGCGTGAAATGTGAAAACTATGACTCTTGTATAAGAAAAACTAGGACAGAAATCGACAGGTAAATAAATACCCAAGTGGGCCCTGTAATTAGCGTGAAATGTAAAAACTATGACTCTTGTATGTGAAAAACTAGGACAGAACCCGACACGTAAATGAATACCCAGGTCGGCCCTGTAATTAGCGTGAAATGTAAAAACTATGACTCTTATATGTGAAAACTAGGACAGAACCCGACAGGGAAATGAATACCCAGGTGGGCCCTGTAATTAGCGTGAAATGTGAAAACTATGACTGTTGTATAAGAAAAACTAGGACAGAAACCGACAGGTAAATAAATACCCAGGTCGGCCCTGTAATTAGCGTGAAATGTAAAAACTATGACTCTTATATGTGAAAACTAGGACAGAACCCGACAGGTAAATGAATACCCAGGTGGGCACTGTAATATTGGCGTGAAATGTGAAAACTATGACTCTTGTATGTGAAAAACTAGGACAGAAACCGACAGGTAAATAAATACCCAGGTGGGCCCTGTAATATTGGCGTGAAATGTGAAAACTATGACTCTTGTATGTGAAAAACTAGGACAGAAACCGACAGGTAAATAAATACCCAGGTGGGCCCTGTAATATTGGCGTGAAATGTGAAAACTATGACTCTTGTATGTGAAAAACTAGGACAGAAACCGACAGGTAAATAAATACCCAGGTCGGCCCTGTAAAGTAGCGTGAAATGTAAAAACTATGACTCTTGTATGTAAAATCTAGGACAGAACCCGACAGGTAAATGAATACCCAGGTTTGCCCTGTGATCAGCGTGAATTGTGAAAACTATGACTCTTGTATGTGAAAATCTAGGACAGAACCCGACAGTTAAATGAATACCCAGGTGGCCCTGTAATTAGCGTGAAATGTGAAAACTGACTCTTGTATGTGAAAAACTAGGACAGAACCCGACAGGTAAATAAATACCCAGGTGGGCCCTGCAATGTGAAAACCACTGTACACTATAAACAGAAACAGCCAAATGTAATTTGTAATGTGAAAAAATGATCATTAAATTGTAGCAAAATTTTACTTGAATTGAAACTAGAAACCATCCGTTTGTGGCAGTTTTGTGCTTTTCGTATCAAAACGTTTCTGGTTTTCTGTATTGCCATAGAATGATCTTACCGCATTTCTGCGTTCTCTTCGCTGTTAAGTACTACTTTTGTTGTGTGGTAAATGATTTCCTTCGCCTCCTGTTGTCCTCTAGTCCCGCGCCGAAAGGATTGCATTCTAAGGATTTCTCAAGCGAGCCTTATCCATGCACTAATCGCTTGCAAACATCGCTCACGGCTTTCATTGCCGTCGCCTTGACAGGGATTTTCAACCAGCCATAGTTTTCGTTCCGCGGCCCATTTCAGCCACGATTCAGCCAGGAATATGTTATCTGGTATGGTATCTCAAGCGGTGCTACGACTTCGTGAAGATCAGTCCTCTCTCTTATCATTTCATGGTACTTCATAATCGAACAGTTCAAGAAGGAATAACGCTCCATGCACAGTAGTTTTTCAACACTCTCGCCGCTTCCCTGTAACTAAATTTTAACCTGTTTAACCAAAGCACACTTCTTCATATCTGCAACGTTCTTTGAAATACTTACTGTTACGAAACTTTTGCGGTGCAAACGGCACTAGAAAACGCATACAAGCGTTTCCCTTTAGGTTAGCTGTGTGTTTTCCTCGACGGACTTATCTAGATAGGTCGTACTCGTCTTGTATACATGCCCTCGAGTTTGCCGCCGAAACAACAAAACTATCTGACTGTTTATTAACAAAGATGTAAAGTATTAAATCACTTGACGAGTGGTCGACAGAAATCACTTAAGCCATGACACTTTAATGATGTAACTGAAATACCATTAACAGGCGCCCCAGCCATAATCGCGTTAACTGCTTACGTCATAGGACTCGCGTAAAGCTCCTCATGAATGTCAAAGTTTGATGCGCCAAACGCCAAAGTTTGAAGCGCCAAACTGTCTAATTTTAGACATCAAAACTTTGAAGTACCGCCCCTAATTAGTGGCGTTTTTCTTTTCAAGTGTTTTCGCTTAGATGAAATCGACGGTACAGCTTACATGAGGAAATTTGACGCATTTGAAATTGCTTTACCTCAACGTTTTTTCAAACATTCTAAAGTTGCGATCTTCGTTCGAAGAGTTTCAAGTTTCTTCCCTATCCCCGAGTTCCCCCTACACCCGAGGGACACACGTGCTATTGCAAGACGCGTCAATATTTCAGGTGATTTTGCTGCATTGCATCAAGCAAGTTAAATCAGAGGGCGGAGTTAACACGTTTGTAGATGGGTTCCGCATCGCAGAAGTCTTCAAGGAGGAAAATCCCAAAGGTTTTGAGTTGATGACATCGACACCGGTTCTCCACCGAATCAAAGGGATTGAACCCAAATATGGAGAATTCGAACAGCTTTTTGCTCGACCAATAATAGAGTAAGTAAAGCATACTGTAACACGATAGCATTGTCTATCAGGGGTTTTTCACCCGACACAAAGCTAGTGAAATAATTTTAGAAAATATCCTTGTCTTTGCTGTTCAAAGTATTACCTTTCCTCGCCGTTCCACGTGATGAAGTGGTCAAAAATGTTGTGGACTCACGAGGCTTGTTTTATACCACAACAAAAAGGCATAGAACAGAACGTGCGCGCAACCAAATGGTGTTTTCACTGGTTCTTTTTGCGCTTCCGCAAGAAATGCGCGCGTTGTTGTATAAAGTAGTTGAGGGATGAAAGCTCCTACAAGCTCCCGATAAAACGTAGCTCTAACACATATGACCCTTTCTTCCCTAAGGTTGGACATTCGTGGTCAAATAAGACGCATCAATTTTAACGACCCTCTGAGGGAGGAATTCCTAGACACCCCAGCCGAGAATCTCCTAGAGGTATACCGGGCATACCAAGACCTCACCCGGATGTTCTACGACCCGAGGTTTATCGTGAGGATAAGATGTCTGAGGGTGAGATGTCTACTATAGACAATGACCGGTTACTGCATGGCCGGACCGCGTATGATGTGAAGAGTGACGACCCGAGATGGCTGGAACAAGCGTACTTCGACTGGGATATTTTGAACTCCAAGATGAATATACTCAAAGAAAGTTGAAGCTGAAATGAAGATATTGCGATAATTTGTGCCTGAAAGCAATTTTCCTCATGTCAAAATGGACCTGCCTCGTTACTGCCCTATTCATAATTCTCGAACTCCCACTTGACATTTCTGAACACCAAACTGCGTTTTGGCTTTCGTACATAAAACCTTCAAGACAGGCGCACGTTTTTTTCTAGATTTCGTTTGTATTTTATGGTGTAAAGTTGGTTTTGATGCCTAGCTATATTAAGTTTGTAAGCATGTTGTTCCCAGGGCTCCTGTTGATAGGAGGGAGACTGTAGCCTCTCTCGAATGGACTACCCTGGGGTAGCATGCAGTTATGTTTGAGTTTAAATAAAGGCGTCTATTCTATAGTCCTTATTAGTTCAAAAAACCTCCACCAATCAAGCCGTTCACTTGCTTAATTGGGTTTTTGGTAGTTGACGTAAAATTCTTAGAATTATGAAAATTGCAGTAAACCAACCAAAAAAAAAAACAAATTTCCAAAATCTACCGGGTTACTTAATGTTTGATTCAAGGAACGCTTTGAAAACACAATTATTTAGTCGGTGCCCAGATTTCGCAGAATTATGACAATCACAATAGAATGTGTGCTGAACAGTGCCGATATTTTTCTTGATTTCCAGTGTCAAAACAGGGTTTCGCAAACATGCGACACTGGTTCCAAACGATACAGTCACAAAGTCGAGCCGAATTGCCCGTGATTTCCCTCCATTGCCCAAGACGGGTGACAAGGCAAAAGTTATGGCACTGGCTTTCGATGAAAACAACCCGCCAAAGAAGAAACCGCCGTATGTGGTTTTCTAGGCAAGGTCGTCTAGGCAATTCTCGCCTATCTGATGTCAAGAAGGACAACAGCATTGCAGATGTTCGCTCAGACAGCATTGCAGATGTTCGCTCAGACAGTGCACATAGTGTGTCGTTCTCAGGGACTGGGATCGTAAATTAGAGGGGAGGGCTGGTGCATTTTTATTTTGGTCTACATGTTTTGGGAAACCCTCCCCTGACAAGAAAATGTTTGCCCTCCCAAATGTGGTGACATGTTTTATGGTGTGACTACAATCCTCACCAGATGGTAACCTCTAGATGACAGGCGAGGTTACCAAACCTCTCTAGCTAGTTAAAGGGGCGTACTTTTCCTTATATCAAAAGGGATTCGATTATTTTACCACCTGGACAGATGAATTTTCATAATTCACATTGATTGTACTTCAGTCTCACTAGAATTATCGCTTATCACGTCTCCCAAAACATACGTGTTCATCACGAGTCTGCATGTAAAAAGTGACAAAAGATACGCGTTGATCAAGAGTCTGTGCATGTATAAGGTACAGTGTTTGTCACGCGCTTATCACGTGCCTTGCATCTAAAAAGATACGCGTTGATCAAGAGTCTGTGCATGTATAAGGTACAGTGTTTGTCACGCGCTTATCACGTGCCTTGCATCTAAAAAGATACGCGTTGATCACGAGTCTGTGCATGTATGAGGTACAGTGTTTGTCACGCGCTTATCACGTGCCTTGCATCTAAAAAGATACGCGTTGATCACGAGTCTGTGCATGTAAAAAGTGCAGTGTTTGTCACGCGCTTATCACATGACATGCATCTAAAACGTTACGCGTTGATCAAGAGTCTGTGCATGTAAAAGTGCAGTGTTTGTCACGCGCTTATCACATGACATGCATCTAAAACGTTACGCGTTGATCACGAGTCTGTGAATGTGAAAAGTATAGTGTTTGTCACGCGCTTATCACGTGACATGCATCTAAAAAGATACGCGTAAAAAGATAGTCTGTACAGGTGACAAGTACAGTGTTTATCACGCTCCTTTCACGTGACATGCATCTAATGAAGATACGCGCTGATCTCGAATCTGTGAATGTAAAAAGTGCAGCATTTTTCACGCTCTTATCGCGTGCCGTGCATCTAAAAAGATACGCGCTGATCACATGCATCTAAAACAGTCGTGTGTCACGTGTCCGTGTATCTAGCAAACACATAAGTGCATGATTTTCCATCATTGTTATATTCATAGAGATTCATGAAATCTTCCGTATACCACAGCCTGAACTCTTGGCCTGTAGTAACCTTGAGTGGGGGTGAAAATTCCGGTAACTCAAGCACAGAGTCATGGTTGGTGACGCCTGGGAGATTATAAAAATTCGATCCACTCCGTGGAAAAACCCGCACCTTATCTTTGTTACTTATAACCAGGGTAAGCGGTTTTTTCCCAGAATCGCAACCCCATTTCGTGTAGGTGTATTTGTAAATCATATTGCATGACACTGAGCCCGAGTCGTGGACAAATCTAAATCCACGAATCTCCCCACTTCTGGTAACATTGAATGGACCAAAAGAATCTCCCTTAGCGCCAAAACACACGGGAGATGCATCTTGCTTTTCCCAACCTGGAGAAAGAGAAAAGGGAATCATGGACGCGCGACACAGGTAATTTCTTGATATTAATTTTTCTCGTTTTGATTACGTCATCGAGCTAAAACTTGAGCGAGCGAAAGACATTCCCCCCCCCCCACACACACACACGCACACAATAACCCATGTTTATGCTACGCGTATCCACGATTTAGAAATGATTATCTCAAGAACGGAAGATCACTAGGTGACCAAACATGGATAAAGTTAATCTCGTGACAAGGGGGGTCCAGCACCAAGTCACAAAGTTGTTTGTAGGTTTGTACATGTCGGTCAAATGCGCCGCGCTCCCGAGGTTTTTAGCGGAACCCCCGGCCAATTGGACCACCCTGGTGACTAACTACAGGTCTGCGGTAGGGTATATAATTTTGACCGTATGTCTACGGTAGGGTATAAAAAACGAGACTTTTTGGTATCTGATCTAGGGTCAGGTTTTGGAAACTTAACGGCATACCCCTACTCAAAAATCCGTGGAGTATCCCCCGAGACATACCCCTGAACCTCTACAGTAACATTAAGAAGAAAAATACTCACGTATTTGGCAGTTTTGTCCCAGCACGTCTTGCGGGCATTTGCAGCTGTACGAATCGCTCCCGCGTGACGTCACACATGTACCGCTGTTTTGGCAGGGACTTGACGCACAGCGGGTCTGTGGATGAATGTTAACAAAACAATAATTGATCTCTAATCATGGGTAAACTCCGGTGTAATAACCATTCCCAGAGGACACCTTTGTGTTCAGTTCTTATTTCATCCTGATTCGTTCTACCAAACAAAGGAAGCTTTGTGACGCAGTTCGTGAGCAAT
Organism: Scolanthus callimorphus; assembly: GCA_033964015.1. Taxonomy (NCBI): domain Eukaryota; kingdom Metazoa; phylum Cnidaria; class Anthozoa; order Actiniaria; family Edwardsiidae; genus Scolanthus; species Scolanthus callimorphus. Next base: position 2,528,734 of record CM066915.1, read on the forward strand.
CACAGGTTATTACACCAGAGATAAGCCTTATTAATACTTGTCAGTTCCCATAAAATAATTCACCGCCTTTTTTGTTCAAGGAATCATGCATTAATGCACGCTCAAAAAGATCTAAAGATATTTAGAATCCAGTTTGATGTTTTCATAGAGACACGGCAATAAATAAATTGAACAAAACTTACTCAGAAAGAAAAAAAGGGTTCACAACAATGAGGTGTTTGAGTTGCCCGCGGAGAAATCCCTTGTCAAAATTTCTCTTCCGAATGGCCTATGATAATAATAATAATCTTTAATCCTTATATCTAACAGATACATTGGAGTCAATCATACAAATACAGCAAATATTCTACCTAAATAACTAACTTACTATATTCAGATAAGATACTACTACAAAACTAGCAAACGGCTTCGTTGCAGAAGCTGGACTCAGTAGTGCATCAACTAATGACTTTAAGACTAGAATGTGATCGGAAGTACGAAAACCCTTGCGAAAACCAAACTGACACGTCGTCAACAAACCATGCTCCTCTAAAAAATTATTTATAGCCGAATTCGATGTATCGCGTTGCTCCAATTCCAATAATCGATTTTTTTTGGGGCAATTCTGCGCTGTCTGCACTCAAAAATGGGGGCGGGGCTATGCAAATCACAAGTGGGTTCCGTTGAGGCCCGTCGACTTCATGTTAATTTGCATAGCCCCGCCCCCAGTTTTGAGTGACAGGGCAGAATTGCCCAAAGAAAAAAACGATTCTTTGGAGCATCGCGATACATCGAATTCGGCTGTAACCTGTTATTCAAAATCAAAGTAAAACACTTACCCAAACAACTACTAATGCAAATCCCTCGGTAATTGTCGGGATATGAAATAGAACCATCAAATAAAATATGTTTTCTCGTCACCTTTAAGCTGTAGTGATGAGTATGGTCGCTCTGTAGAAGCCGATTGTATCCGTCTGTTGTGAGAAGCTGACACTCATTAGGATTCTCACTTCCAGGCATTGGGGATGACATCAAGTTAAATGACAAACATTTTGTAACTGGAAGGCACTTCTCCATGCAGTTTGCTTCAGGAAATCCCGATGATGACACGTTGAAACTTACGACTGGTGTAACTTGTAGCGTTCGGTGTAAACCTCTACAAGACATGCCCCTTGGAAGACAGGTGTCTCGTCAATGTAGGACTGATAGGTCTGGTCCAAAATGTGCATAAGCATGGTCGAGAATAGGGATGTGTGCAGGGTGAGCCACATTTCAACAGATATCTCGTCTTAAGTGATGATACTCTGAAACTACAGGTAAGCGTGGACGCCAATCGTTCTAGAACGATAGTATTTTGATCAGCTAAATAGGGACAAATTAAAAGGGTTAGCTTATCAGCAGGGATGCAGAAATGTGAATAAAAGTCCAAATTACATCATAGGGAGGGAAACTGAGAAAAAATAAAAAAAAACGGCGATTCTGGATACTATAATAATAGAATGATTAGACGGGCACATAACGTGTGGCGTTGACTTGTAGGGTTTCGTGAAAACTTCAACTTTGCACACGCGAAAGTTAACGATGTTAGATCAAATCCAAAGATATTAGCTGTATTCACACTAGAGACGGAAAACTCGTCTGAGACGATGGTATGACTAGTTTTACGGGAAAACTAGGTGGTCTACAGGTGTTTTCTCGTCTGAGACGAGTTTCTCGCCTTGAATATGGTTCCCTGTTCTTCTGTGATCACGCGAAAACAACTTTTTTGAAGAAGAAAGTTTAGACGTCAGATAACAAGCAAGTGTTTTTGAGTAGAATTGACATAAGACAGGAACTTTTTCTGACGAGAAACTTGTCTCAGACGAGTTTTTCCGTCTCTAGTGTGAATACAGCTATTAAGTAGGTCACATGACATGATTTCGACCCTTGTGTCGCGTTAGCGATAAATGATAGCCCAGCAGCCAAAACAGTACGATATTTCTATTGCTGAGGCCTATCCATTTTCACCAAAGTTGTACAGTTAGATGTTTTCTCCATCACCGGAAACGCTATTTACTGTTTAGTCACGTGACATGTCTTGTGACGTCAAACCCAACTAAACTATTGCACCAAAATGTTAAGTTCGTCAAGTTTTATCACTGTGCAAAAAATTAGCCTGACTTAAATAGATTAAAGCGATTTAAGCCACATTTTGCGTGGGACCTAAGGGCCCTTCGTAATTCATTTCCTCCTGTATTTTAAATAATGTCCCATACATGTACTGTGTTTGGCTGCTGAAAGGGGGCCCCGCGCGCCCCTGGGCCCTCCCCTAGGCTCCGCCCCTGAACGTGTACATATTGTATATCAATCACTAGGTTTCAATTAGTGTGCAAGTAGTGGTAGTTTGATGTAAAGCTAATATAAATTAAGAAAGAGAAAAAGAAAAATCTATATATCTTCCTGAGTAATACACTTTATTGTATAAACACCAATGAAATACCGGGTGATCTCCCGTGCGAAAACTTGATATCTTCACACGTGAAAATAACATGTAATTTCACATGTGAAACTAACACACTTGCCCTTGCTCAATGCTCGCTTTTTTATGTTTAAACTCAAATAAAATAAGAATTTGGTATTTCATCGCTTGCAGATTCACATTTTATCTTCAAATGTTGGAAATTTATCTCACTTACTTATTATTACTTAAAACAATGTAAATATGTATCGAAAGCCTGGTTTCCATATAGTCTTATTTGTCGTATCAGTCGACCGTGACACAATGGAAGTTGGAATTTTTCTATTGTTTCACGGACGACTGATGCGACAGATACGACAGATAAGACTATATGGAAACCAGGCTTAATGCGTGTGCAATAAAGATGAATTGAAATTGAATAATATGGAAAACCCGAATACTTCCTATTCTTGTGTCATGCGGGAAATTCAGTTTTTCCCAGGGATGGGTTTCTGCAGACATTTCTTCTGATAAAGCCTCTCTTTCGGACACGATTCGTGGATTTTATTTAACCTCGTTAACTTACGCGTGTGCATTGAAATTTTCACGAAACCCTACAAGTCAACGCCACACGTTATGTGCTCGTCTAGTCATTCTATTATTATGGTATTCAGTTTTTTATTGTTTTTCTCAGTTTCCTTCCCTATGATGTAATTTGGACTTTTATTCACATTTCTGCATCCTGCTGACAAGTTAAACCCTTTTAATTTGTCCCTGTTCAGCTGGTCAGAATACTATCGTCCTGCTCTGAACGAGTCGTCCCAGAGATCGAGTATCATCAATTTTCATAGTGTCACCACAGACGAGATATCGTTTGAAATGTGGCTCACCCTGTACACATCCCTATTCTCGACCATGCTTATGCACATCTGGACCAGACCTACCAGTCCTACATTGACGAGCTACCATGTCCATGTCCATGTCCATGTGTCTCCAATCCCATGTCCATGTCCATGTCGATAACAATACTTGAAACTTAAATGCATCAGTCCAAAACGCACTCCTTCTCAAACTACACGCACACAGAATTTCACACTCTCACAATAATGACACCCTCCTTCTTCTCCTTTTGTTTTAATTTTATTTGGACATGAATCGATGTACAATCCTGTATAAGGCACCAGATAAACTTTATTTGTGTGTATGTAATAATAATAATATTATATTATATTATATTATATTATATTATCATGCAATTATATGCTATGATATGCCATCCTATGCCATCATATAATTATAATAAAAACCTATTTACACCCGCTTCGTGGTTTTCATTTAACTTACACAATCCCTGATTTCTATTTTCCCGAAAAGGTGGTTGGTTTGGCAAACATTTGCATGGTTCCAGTAACACCAATAGATCGTGCTCGTGCGGCTAGTAATAGGGCCTGTTTGTGTTGAGGCGAGCCGTCCCGGTAAGCGTGCCAGACAGTTCCAACACGCCGTCTGGCCCGTTTTCCGGCGCAAGCCTTTCCGCCACGATCGACTGTTTTCCTATAAAATTTGTGTTGTGTTTATATGAGAGGCGGGCTGGCCCGGTTACTATGACGCCGGCTTGAGCAGCAGAGATCTCGCCAAGTAACCATTTGGTGACATAAACACAACACAAACGTTATAAAAGACATGGGTGACGCTAACCACCCCCGGCAATGGGCCAGAAACTGTTTAGGTCGCTTACCTAGTGGCGGAACGAGGACTTTACAGAGGGGGTTTCCGTTTCTTTCGTCACTCCTTCGAAGACTGACGGGCAAAATAATATGCAGAGCTCGGTCCCCCCTGAAGCATCACCCCTGAAGCATCGGCCTGGCGAAACTCTGAACACTCTTATCTTTCAAAAACAGAAAACTTATACAAAGGGATATTTTCGAAATCCCAGACGGCAAACTCTCTCAACATCAAAGGGAGTTGCAACCCTCCCCCCCCCCCTCCTGGGCCGCTACAATAGCGTCATGGGCTATAGAAAAAGATGGGGAATTATGACTTTTCCCAAGCTCCGATTTTTGCCGATTTTTGCTCAACTATTTTAGAGAAAATTACAAGAAAAACGTGTTGTAATTTGTTTCAGGTTGAGCGGTATGTTTACTGGACCAATTATTATGGTATTCATAGTAGTCAATGCTAATTGGTTTTTCTCAGTTTCCCTCCATGGGATGGAATTTGAGGGTGGAATTTGAACTTTTATTGACATTTCTGCATTCCTGCTGAGAAGCTAACCCTTTTAATTTGTCCCTTGTCTTTTAATTTGCCCCTGGTCAAAATACTATCGTTCTGCTTTGAACGAGTCGTCAACGCTTTCCTGGATCCGAGATTATCATCAATTTTAAGAGTATCATCACTTAAGACGAGATATCTGTTCTGAGATGTGGCTCACCCTGTACACATCCCTATTCTCGACCATGCCTATGCACATTTTGGACCAGACCTATCAGTCCTACATTGACGAGGCACCTGTCTTCCAAGGGGCATGTCTTGTAGAGGTTTTACACCGAACGCTACCAGTCACACCACTCGTAATTTTCAACGTGTCATCATTTGAGCTTCCTGAAGCAAACTGCATGCAGAAGTGCCTTCAAGTTACAACGTGCTTGTCATTTAACTTGATGCCATCCCCAATGCCTGGAAGAGTGAATCCTAATGAGTGCCAGCTTCTCGCAACAGACGAATACAGCCAACTTAAACCGAGCGACCATTACCATTACTACAGCTTTAAGGTGATGAGAAAACATCTTTCATTTGATGATTTTATTTCATATCATATAGGCCATTCAGCAGACAAATTTTAACGCGACAAGGGATTTCTCCGCGGGCACCTCAGACACCTCGTTGTGGTAATCCCATAGCTTAATGTTTTTCTAGTTTTTCTTTGTGTAAGTTTTGTTCCATTTATTTATTGCCTTGTCTCTACAAAAATCTTTCTTGAAAACATCCAAACTGGATTCTAATGTCTTATGGATCAATGAATGTTTCCTTAAACAAAATGGTCCCATTTACCCCGACCTGCTCCCAGTCTGACCTGGATAGCTCAGCTGGTAGAGCATCGGATGTACATTTCTGAAGGTCGTGGGTTCGAATCCCTCTCGGGGTCAGAGAATTTTTTCTCTTTCTCCGCTTCCTAGGGCTAACGCTCAGAAGCACACATGGGACCATTTCATTAGCACGTTAGCTTTCACACAAGGTTAATTCCTTATCTCCACTCTGTTGAACTTAGTGCTACGCGGCCACAGGCTTGCCTGAACATCTACATATATTCACTTCATTACCGCGAACATAACATCTAATTTACCCCGACCTGCTCCCAGTCTGACCTGGATAGCTCAGCTGGTAGAGCATCGGATGTACATTTCTGAAGGTCGTGGGTTCGAATCCCTCTCGGGTCAGATAATTTTTTCTCTTTCTCCGCTTACTAGGGCTAACGCTCAGAAGCACACATGGGACCATTTCATTAGCACGTTAGCTTTCACACAAGGTTAATTCCTTATCTCCACTCTGTTGAACTTAGTGCTACGCGGCCACAGGCTTGCCTGAACATCTACATATATTCACTTCATTACCGCGAACATAACATCTAATTTACCCCGACCTGCTCCCAGTCTGACCTGGAAAGCTCAGCTGGTAGAGCATCGGATGTACATTTCTGAAGGTCGTGGGTTCGAATCCCTCTCGGGGTCAGAGAATTTTTTCTCTTTTCTGCGCTTACTAGGGCTAACGCTCAGAAGCACATATGGGACCATTTCATTAGCACGTTAGCTTTCACACAAGGTTAATTCCTTATCTCCACTCTGTTGAACTTAGTGCTACGCGGCCACAGGCTTGCCTGAACATCTACATATAATCTCATTTAATTTTACAAAACCCTTTTTTTTTGGAGTTCCCTTCCCGGTGCATCAGTTCGACGTTTTAGAGTTCCACCCTCGCGAATATTCGCTATTTTCGTTCATTGACACCATATATTAGCGTTGAGTAAGATGTGTTCTAAAAAACGTGTCGAGGATTTTAGAAATTCGATCTTCTTTTCAAGTTATGATTTTAATTTTTTGTAACATTTTTTTTATAAAAAAAACACCTAGCGGACACAAAATTGGCTATAAATCGGCTCTTTTAAAATTTCAAAAATCCCCAACACGGTTTTTTTAGAACACATCTAAGCCCATGGTCAATTGTTGTTACAGTAAAGGGTGCAGCACTAAGTTGGACTGGTTATGTTTTTTTTATTTCATCACTGATGTTTATTGGATAAATCCCAATATAATTAACAATTAGACCTCAAGGCCGAATGTGCTATGATGAATAGACCATGAGGCCGAAGGCCGAATGGTCTATTGATATCTTAGTATAAACCAACTAATGGTCTATTACAAATCCTGCATTCTGATTGGCTGAGCTACTAATGGTCTATTAGTGATAGACCGTGCCTGGCAAAACCACAACCTTTCTTTGAAAGAAAACTTGATTTTTTTCAACATAAAATAATGGAATTCATTGCCAAAACCGAACAACTAGTTGGTTTATACTAAAACAATTAGACCTCTCGTCCTCATGTGCTATGATATCAATAGACCATTCGGCCTTCGGCCTCATGGTCTATTCATCATAGCACATTCGGCCTTGAGGTCTAATTGTTAAATAGCACATGAGGACGAGAGGTCTAATTGTTTTAGTATAAACCAACTAGTTGGTCGGTTTTGGCAATGAATTCCATTATTTTATGTTGAAAAAATCAAGTTTTCTTGCAAAGAAGGTGGTGGTTTTGCCAGGGCACGGTCTATCACTAATAGACCATTAGTAGTAATAGACCATTAGTTGGTTTATACTAATAATCAATAGTCCAGTTTCGAATTCTCTACTCTACCGCTGAATAGTAGAGAATAGGCATCGACGGCGCATAAATACAGTGGGAGCCTCAGTTTGAAGTAGCAAAAAGTTACGAATGCCAGCGCGAAACTGATGAAGCTCGAATGGAGACAATAGACAAAACGTTTTGGACTCGTTGGTATTCGCAACTTTCGGGTTCAAATCGAGGCTCCCACTGTATTTATGCGCCGTTGATGCCTATTCAGAAAACAGACCTAACTTCGGAATCTGCAAGATTTCCGTTTTCTCTTTCCCTAGGTTGGGAAAAGCAAGATGCAGCTCCAGTGTGTTTTGGCGCTATGGGGATTCTTTTGGTCCATTCAATGTTACCAGAAGTGGGGAGATTCGTGGATTTAGATTTGTACATGACTCGGGTAACGTGTCATGTAATGCGGTTGACAAATCCACTTTCACGAAATGGGGTTGTAATTCTGTAACAAATTCGATACACCTGGTCATTAGTGACAAGGATAGGGTGCGGATTTTTCCAAAAAGTGGATCTAGTTTTTATACTCTCCCAGGTGTCACCGATCATGACCCTGTGCTTGAGTTACCAGAATTCTCACCCCCACTCAAGGTTACTACAGGACAAGAGTTCAGGCTGTGGTATGCCGAAGATTTCATCAATACTGGCCACGACAATAACAATGGAGGGAGATCATGCACTTATGTGTTCGCTAGATACACGGACACTTGATCGGTGTGTGGACAAACATTACTGTTTTAGATGCACGTGATCAGCGTGTGTTTTGAAGATGCACGGCTCGTGATCATCGCCTGTTTTATAGATGCACGGCACGTGATCAGCGTGTGTTTTGAAGATGCACGGCACGTGATCATCGTCTGTTTTATAGATGCACGGCACGTGATCAGCGTGTGTTTTTAGATACACGGCACGTGATCAGCGTGTGTTTTATAGATGCACGGCACGTGATCAGCGTGTGTTTTTAGATACACGGCACGTGATCAGCGTGTGTTTTATAGATGCACGGCACGTGATCAGCGTATGTTTTTAGATACACGGCACGTGATCTCAGCGTGTGCTTTGTAGATGCACGGCACGAGATCAACGCGTATGTTTTCTAGAAACACGGCACGTGATCAACGCTTATCTTTTTAGATACGCCACGTGATCAACACTCGTGAACTAATACACCAAGATGGTGACTCGTTCTGCGACTCAATAGCGAGAAAGAGCTCAACTAGAAGTCAAGAAAGAAGTCCAGTCTAGAATACACTCCCTGGCTTTTATTTTATTTTTTGGTCGGGGATGATCGTCGTATCTTTTAGGGGTCAAAATCACGGGTTTTGGTCTCTTTTAGGGGTAACCTTGATCTGCAATAAAACTCTTAAGGTAGATTGGTATCTTTAAGGGCTCTAACACAACGATTAATCTTCAAGAAAGAGAGAATAAAGTACTTGTTGACAAGACGATAAATTAGACAACATCAAAGGCAGCATTTTAATCAAAGACGGAAATTTCTTGATGGGTTTTTCTTGATGGGATTATTTCTATGTAGGTAAGCTTATGTAATTGCAATTAGTCTCTCTATTTTCAGTGGTAGTGACCATCTCGAAAGCCATGCGCTACTATGGTCACTACGCACTTTGCTTTTGTTTCTATACATTATAAATCTTTATTATAGTTGTTTTCTTTTTGTAGTGTATAACCTTGTTTGTTTGTAATATAAATATGTGCTAATATTAATAAACTGAACTGAACTAAACTAAACTGAACTGGGTATCTTTTAAGGGTGAAACTGAAAATTCCCGACGATCGGCCCGACCAAAAAATATGTACCCCGAGAGAATACACCAGCCTTACATCCACCGCACAACGGCAGACCAACACTCACGTTTCTTGAGCACGATGAGCATTATTATCAGCCATCCTTGCAAGTTACAAGTTTTATTTCCGACACAGAAAAAAATACACAAATATAAATCTGATTAGTGGTGAGGGAACCTCAAAGACCTGAGGGATTGTGCGAGAGGTCCCCTCGTAGCAAAAATTATATAACAGTTTAGGTTCACACACAAAAAGGAGGATCTCATCTACAATCAGCGACAACATTGTTGAGAATTTTATGTCTTCAATCGTTACAGATCGCCATACTAAAAAATGTTGTGTTTCCATAAAATAAACCCACTACCCTTCTCGTTAATACACCTCCCTCAACTCAATGTTGTTTTACCAAACGCACTAGTGGTTGGGCTTCAACATTGAATAGGGGGAGGAGGAATTAAAGCCAAGAAGACATCGCTTTATACGCAGTTGAAATGGAGAAAATGATTTTTAAAGGGAAATTCTCAACTACTTTTGTCGCTGATTGTAGATAGTAAAAGTTCTGATAGCTTTGATTTGAAAATCTCTAAAACAAAACCTACTTGATGTTGTAATGTAATTGAATTTGGTAAGGAATAGTGATGCTTTTTAAGTACCCGATTTGAGGGTCGTGTGGCATAACCCGGAACCACCAACTTAATTTTCAAGAACATTCTAAATTTTGACTCTGAATTTCTCTTGAAACGATAATCATATTAAAAAGATAGAGTCGCCACTGGTTTCTACAACACAAGAACAACGCATTTGTGCGATTAAATTTGCGGTCCACATCGAGAAAAGGACGGCAGCGAAACTCAGGGTGGGGTGTTTAGGGGTTCAACCCGTCACCTACCAACTCCCCTGACAAAATCGGGTACGCTAAAAGTTTGTTTGTTTTGACCACGTCTAGTAACAAATAAATCAGAAAAGAGTGATGGTATTTAAGCCAATCGTTGTATGGCCAAATATGTATAAATTTGCATTTCCTACGTAGACGATTTTTAGCAGACGAAGTAAAGTTTCAGAAATGCACGAAAATCTGAGTTGTTTTTCTCCCGATCCCCCTCTTTACTCGTTGCGGGAAAAGAGGACTGAACTCCGAGTGCCCAAACCACTCTCAGAAATTGCGTGATTGTCAAGATCTTGGGGGTTAATGCTGATTGGCTAGAAATAGTTTCGATCGCGCGAGCAAGTGTCTTCGAGATTCAGCGCGCGCCATTGTGTAAGCAGTCTGGCGCGTGCGCAGAAGGCGCTTGGTGCAAGGTACTATGACATTCTCGAACTCGGACATCCCCGACTCGTCACCTCACGTGGGAAGCTCTGGTGACAGCCATTGACGCATGCGCCAGAATACAGAGCCAATCTCGTACCCAGAGCCCGTCATCTTTTGGCCAGCGGCAAGATGAATCCTGCCGCTGGCCAAAAGATGACGGGCTCTGGGTACGAGATTGACAGAGCCGTTGAGAGAAATAAATTTCTGCGCATGCACCAACGTTCAAAATAAGCCAATCAGCGAAGGCCCTCGTTGCCACCGAGGTGACGAGCCGGGGAGTTCTGGGTACGAGAATGGTACTATGAGTGTCACTGAGGCGAACATGGCCTTCTAATTGAAAAGAACTGAAAAGCGCTACAACAAGAAACGTGGGCTTTGGATGAATAAATGAAAACGAATGAATTGAATGAATAAATATTGGAGACCGACTCCCCAGACTTGCAGCTCGCAAGCTAAACTACGCTGAGTCTCAACGGCGCCAGAGGGTTTATTACGTCCTCAGTCCCCAGCGTGTAACCTAACGGATATGTTTTCACTAATTTTACCTGCAAATAAGTACGACTCAACCATATACTCGAGCTTACTGAACACGGTTTTAACTTTGAAATGTATTCGACTAAATGGACAGAAAATTCGACAATAGTATTTAAAGAAGCGTAGAGTATATGACACGGCATCCTTAGATGAGCTTTCAGGGGATTAATGATCGTCCACGGAAAATAAAATCAGACGGGATGACGTGTGTGCGCATGCGCAAACGGAAAACTAAAAGAGAAACTCATTCTCGTGTCATTTTAATGGCTACTATTGAATTATAATGAATAAAACCTGCTAAACGGCAACTGTGAAAAACATTTCTGCATTACTGTTAGATAACCTAGTTTAAACAACCCAACAACGTGTCCCACATGGATCTCTTACACACTCATCAGGCCTATAAATATGTTGGCGGTGCATAATTAATGTTGATTGTTCACTAACGGTACAAGGGGCGTCCTTATATGGTCTGGTGGCCGGGCGTACTCTCACCCATAGGTATCTAGCTACTGAGCAATTCAACACCAGGATAGCGACTGTCAGGGCCGAAATCTCTGGCGTGGGCGTAAGAACCGTACGGTCGCCATACGACGCTTCAGCTCTTTGTCTGGAAGTATGGTCTTATTTTTTTTTCCTTCTTTGCTCCTCAAGTCAAGTAAATATGCTGAATTCGCATTGGCGTGTAAAAGCTGAACGTAAAGCACAGGCAGATTATATTAGAGACCTTACGCAGCGACGACGACTGTTCATATTTCTCAATATACAACAACGGTTTGGAATTCACCATTGCATTTCAATTTTGATAGCAGCAAATTGACACCCAACTGCAATCACGTCAAACAAAATTTTGACAAAATCGGTAGCCGCACTCACGTTCTAGTCAGAACGTAAAACAAAGCAGTTTGACGTTCTAGTTCTGAAGAAAACGGCCGTTGAAATGCATTTGATTTCATACATTTGCACGTGCGCGCTTTGTGCTCTGTAATCAAATGTATTGTTCTCTGCCGTTGTCGTCCTCGTTGCCGTTGTCGCAGCGTAAGGTCCCTATATATTACTTGCACGACTCACAAAATGCAGTTTAATAAAATTATTCCCTCAGTTTCCATCATTTTATCGCAAATAACAAACGGCCTTAAAACCAAGCTGACCACAAACAAAACGGGTCGGAAAAAAAAAACAGACTAAAATTTCTGGAAGTTCTCGCCCAAAGTATTCAGTGTTTTTCCGGCAAATGTCGCCGAAATTCTTATCAGAAGGGGATCTACCGTCACTTCCAAAATAATGTATCAGTCAATTCCAGCGCTGACCATGCCCCCCCCCCGGGCAACCCCCGGGATTTTGGTCATTTCTAAAAATAAAACTGAAAATTCCCCGCCCCCGGGCTAGCAAAAATGCAAAATACCCCACGGCGGGGAACACAAAAGCGGAAAAATGCCCCACCCACGGGAAGAGAAAAAGACGGTAGGATTCCATCGACTCTGCGTGACAAAGCTTCACAACAAAAACGTCAACTCCATTTATACTGTCCGAGCATTTATTATTCGTTTCAGTAAATGTACTTTAGTTTTCTCGTCTTTGAACGAGTTCTCATTTCACTGAAAGTGAGACAAAATATAAATAAAGAAGTGAAACTAAGGTATTAGTACACTATCGGTAGACATTCCTAGGCCATTCGCCGTTGTAGCCATTTCTGCAAATTGTCTCCGGAATCTCTCAATGCGAAATTTACCTTTATTCTATTTGCAGAGCAACTATTTCACAGTTATGTTACTTGACTTTTTGCTAAATTGGAACTCTTTTATAGTGTCAATTCATTTTTATGTTTTTCCACTGAGACGAAATTGCGAAATCTGTTTCTTCTCTATAGGAGACGTTAACTGCGAAATGTGCAAATGTGTATTCCCCAAACGTGGTGTATACGGGCCATGCCCTGCATTATATTTTATGTGGCGTTATTTTCTGTAACTGGAACTTTGTAAATGCCAAACGATAGTTATTGTAACTGGTGTTGTAGTTCGCAAAACCCAAAGCGCTTGAGATTAGAAAACCAAAATTCCCCACTCCCCTCCCCCGGGGAAAAACAATTCCCGACCCTGGGGCCAGCAAAATTTTCAAAATTCCCCACCCCAGGGAAGGCAGCGGTGCGCAAATGCCCCACGGTGTCCCGGGGGTGGGATGGTCACCGCTGGAATTGACTGATACATAAGGTACGATCCAAATTTGAATATGGCATTGAGCGTCTCAAAAACGACAGGTTTGTTCAGGGTATTTTGATGTGGGAAATGGAAAGGAACGGGCGGAAGACCTAGAAAAATAATAGGAAAGTAAAAGAAAGGAAACGGGAAGGGCATTTTGCGAGTCTTATTTGTTGAGTTAAGAGTCTCTGTCTGAGAAAGTGTTCCAGAGGACCAAAGTGGCGATCAACCGATTTGGCTGACTATTTGGCACAGACGTTGGGTTTGATGAGATATTGTCAAAGCCACTTTGGTTTCCTTCTCTGATATTTTGTGTCGGCCCAGCCTCTCTTGATGAAGCCAAAGATGGCGGATTTGGCGAAGGCGAAGTGTAAAATGATCAAAGTTTCCCAATAAATTACAAAACGTGGAGTTTTATTGAAATTTCAACACAAGATAATTTGTATCTACTTTATCTAGCCATGGAACTATTGTTTACGGATTTTTTCGATCTATTCCGCTTCTCTGGCTTGACAGGCTTGGCTCGGGTGCTAAATGGCTACATCAATGGAGTGCAATGGTTTGGAAGCCCTGCAAACTTCAAAGGTTCGACACCAACCACCAACACTGGATGTTGAGAGGGGCTATCACGTGATATTGACCCTGCACAATCTTTTGTTTCGTGCTAATCTAATTGCATTCCTGAGTGTACATCTGAATCTTACTGGCTGGATTTTGGTATGTACTGTGACGCTGCACAGACAAAAATTAAGTATAACCAAAAAGCTCACTGGGACAAAATATGGAGTGTCAGTCTACAGTGCTTCTTGCAGTGGGTACATGCCTGCAAATTTTGACTCCTGGCAACTGATTACTGGAAAAATAATTATCAATTTAGATGCTCGGCTGACAGCTGTCTTAGCTTTTGTTTTAATAATGTTATCTGTTTTGAAATAAAACATTATGTACTTTCGCTAGGTTCAATTTTGGTGCCATTATGGGTATACATTTGGCGTAGTTCTAGAAATCATACCTATATAGGCTAAATGTTTAATCAATGATGACTCACTTTCAAAATAAAAGCTTTGTATCTAAGATTTTTTATGTTTTTGTGTCATTTGTGGCCAATATTGCATTATTGATTATCCGGAAGTGACATGAGAACTCCAACTCTAAAAATCCAGTAAATGCTCTTAGTCCAACTTTTTCTCGCCTGATATTGATAAATGGAGTACCAAGGTACTCTCTCGTATAGGTTTCAAAAATATTCAAGAAGGTAGGTAAAGATTGTGATTTTTTGAAAAATGGCTAATTTTGGTAATGCGCTTTACCATAAATTTGACCCAAATCTAGCCCCAGGCCTCTCTCTGCCAAATGACTTGACATCTAAGTTATATGCATAGACTGAAAGGGGAATCATAGTGGTTTTCTAAAATGAAAGTCATTTGGCAGCAGAGTTTGCTATTGTGATTTTATAGCTCTTCATATATGCCTACTAAAAAGCAGGATTTTGGTGCCCAAAAGGCCAAATTGCCCCCCCCCCACTCCTGTAACTTGGGAACAAAATATCAGAGAAGGAAACCAAAGTGTCTTTTACAATATCTCATCAAATTACCCAACTTCTGTGCCAAATTTCAGCCAAATCGGTTGATCACCACTTTGGTCCTCTGGAACACTTTCTCAGACATACTCTTAATTTGATGCCTCCAGCAACAATAAATTATTTTTTGTAAATCAATAATGTTCTTCCCTGCTTATGAAGAATACTTTCTCCCGCACCGCACGAACCATGCAGCCTGGCTCACTGTTGGCATAATTGACTATCACCCCCTCACTGGTTTATACCACATTTTATTAACATTTTGACAAGATCATCACATTATTCTGCTTGTAAGTTAGGTTGTTGGTGTTTTTACAAAATACCACCAGTGGTGTAGCTTAATTTTCTGGTTATTAAAAAAAAAAGATTTAAATTTCCATTTGAATTTGCAGTGAATTTGCTTTCATCCTTCGCATTTCTTCGTCACTTCTCTCCCCCCCACGAAGAACCTTGCATTACAACCTCCGCAGTAGTCAGCCACGCATGTTGCATCCGGGAAGTTGGGACACTCGGTAACCTCACATGGATCGACGAGACATTGTACAAGGGGTTTGTCTTTAGGGCATTCTGAAATAATTAAAAAATCAATTCAATTCAATTTCATTTACTCTTTAGAATACAGGAATGAAGATGTACAAGGGATACATTACATTGTGCGCATGCGCCGTGGTCAAAGGACAACACAGCTTTCCAGTCATGTTCCAATCTCGTACCCAGAGCCCGTCATCTTTTGGCCAGCGGCAAGATTCAGGGCTCTGGGGAAATCCGATTTGTGAGCATGCGTGGTAGGTCAAAAACGTAACGAACTTTCATACAACGTTCAAACCGGAAACCCAGAATCTGGGTTTTAAAAAATCGATCCCCCCAGAGCCCTGAATCTTGCCGCTGGCCAAAAGATGACGGGCTCTTGGTACGAGATTGGTCATGCTCGTACCCAGAGTTTGCGCCGTCGACATCCTTCCCACAATCCTTTGCGTCCGTTTCTTATAGACGACGGGGTACGAGTCTGCCCAGAGCTTGCTCTGGGGACATCCATTTCAGGGCCTCTGATTGGCTGATTTTGAGCGTTGGGGGCATGCGCAGAAAGTAGTTTCTCTCAACGGCCGTTTTCACACCATTCTCGTACCCAGAGCTCCCCGGCTCGTCTGATCTGCTCACAGGGAGGCTCTGGGGACATCCATTTGAGGGCCGTCGCTGATTGGCTGATTTTGAGCGTTGGAGCACATGCGCTGAAAGATCTTTCTCTCAGGGGCTCTGTATTAAATCTCGCGAATGCGTCAGTGGCTGTCACCAGAGCCTCCCCCGCGAGGTTACGAGCCGGGGAGCTCTGGGTTCGAGAATGTTTTCACACGAGAGGCGGATAATTCGTCCAGACGACTAAGGGCAGTGATCTTTAGTGCGTCTCTTTGCTTTGTCTTGTGTGAATACGGCCCAGGGACTGATAACGTCCAGACGAATAACACAGGGATTTCCTGCAGAAGGCATTCATGGAAAAAGCTGAATTTCTCATGGTAGAAGAATGGGAA
The DNA here is from genome assembly GCA_033964015.1 of Scolanthus callimorphus. NCBI lineage: Eukaryota > Metazoa > Cnidaria > Anthozoa > Actiniaria > Edwardsiidae > Scolanthus > Scolanthus callimorphus. The sequence continues at coordinate 2,544,996 of CM066915.1, forward strand.
GTGTTCGGATTTCCCATGGCTATCCTTGTGAATTCTGAACACTTCCCATGCGTGTGCCTTTGGAAATTCAGCTTTTCCCATGGATGGGTTTCTGCTGACATTCCCTGTGTAAATGACTTATAGTTCGTCAGTTCGGACGCATTAATTCGTCTGGAAGTTTTTTCTCCGTCTCTTGCCCGTATTCACACAAGACGAAGCAACTGACGAAAGTAAGAGACGCACTCTCTTATCCGTCTCTAATGTGAAAACGGTCTACGGCTCTGTATCAAATCTCGCGCATGCGTCAGTGGTTTGTCAGCAGAGCCTCGCACGCGAGGTGACGAGCCGGGGAGCTCTGGGTTCGAGAATGCTTTCCAGTTCGCCATCGCATTAGAAGTCGTAGTAACATTTTGGTGATCATATGAGGCTGCAGTTAGCACAAAATGGTACTAGCTAAACCACCTTTTGAGTTAACTGGCCTCATCTTGTATTGATCTTGCTGACTGTTTGATTTTTTGCTTTGCCAGGATCCAAGTGGCAAGCTAGATTGCTGTCAAGGGAGTTGTGGGGTGTGATTCTTGGCTATTCACATTCACCCAGTGCTTGTGGCCTATAAGGTGAGGCCCTCTTGCCACAGCAAGATAGCTGCCATTATTTGCTTCTCTGACAGGCCCCGGCTTACCGGTAGGCCCTTGTCCTGAATTAGGGCACTCCTTGTCAGGAATTAGGGCTAACCCTTCGAAAGTGCAAAACTCCCTTAGACCTACTGGGGCTACCTGTGTGCCATCTGAGATCCAGTAGAGAGGAACTCTACCAGATTTTCCCCTGTTTGCTATTTGTTTCCCTAGAGCCTGCGCAGAGACAAAACTTCTAGTACTCAATGCCCCGAACTGTAGCATTTCAGCACTTTCACAGCCAAATTGAGACCCATTTGAGCTAAATGCCTTTGACAAGATGAGGCCAGTTAGCACAAAAAATGGTACTATAGCTAAACCACCTTTTGAGTTTTTGAGAGCCTCATATGGTTGGTCAGGGGCTCATACTTATGAGCCCCTGGGTTGGTTCAATTTATTTTCGCAAATTTATCTCAGGGTAGATCTGAAATTGTTCTTAAACTTTGATCACTGGGGGGGGGGGGGGGGGGGCTTAGGGGCCAGGCCCCCTTTCTCGGGAGATTTTCCCATACATTTTCCTGTATTTGCTGGAGGAAATTTGAACATTTTCGTCCCATGTTTTCACTATCCGCCCCCCCCCTTCAGAAATTCCTGGCTACGCCGCTGCAACCATCTTGGATAAAGTTTGTTCTTGCGTGTGTAGCCTCATCATGATTACGAGTTTCCACGGGGAAAACAAAGAATTGTATCCAAGATGGCTGCCGTGTGATAACGACCCATAGTCCAATTTCTTACTTGAGTCCGAGGCTCAGGGAATAAATAAAGAAACTGCGCGCATATGCATGAAAAATGAATAATTTATTTATTTTGTTTTTCTCCTCTGACCCTCGTATTCAAGTTGGAATTTTAATGTATCGAAAGTGGTCTATTCTGATTGGCAAATGAAATCTGCTGTGTAAACAAGATTTCTTTTCTCCACCCATGCAATGCATATGGACAATTAGTGACTAAAAGCATGTAGTTGATCACACTGACATATGTAAAAATGCAAGTTCCTCTCCAATGAGAGATAGAGCTCTTGGTCCTAAAGCCAGCGTTACTTAGAAGTTTTGGTTTCTAGTTCATGAGTCCACTATGAAGAATAGTAGAGAGGTGAGGCTAAGAGGAAAACACTTACCGGTTCCTGGTTTCCTTGCTCGCTTTAAAACCTGTATGAGAACAAGCGAAACTTATACCCCATTCACACCAACAGGGATGACGGAGGTGGGGACTAGGGGGGCTTTAGCCCCCTCCCCCCCCCCCCCACACACACACACACTGCACATTTTGCCAAGTTTTCATACATTTTCACTAAACTCAGCCCCCCCCCCCCCCTTCCCCACTTTGAAAACTGTTCCGCCGTCCCTGACCAAAACCGTGTTTAGTTATACAAGGTTTTTCTTCGCCTCACAATTGTGAAGTGTGGCAACACACTGTACTGCTGTATCAGTTTTGTCCTCTGAACAGTTTCTCTTGGGAGATATAGTAAGGATTTGAACCAGTTTAATTAAACTAACTTTAAACTAGTTTAAGGGTCGGTGTGACTCGGTATCGTTTACTCATTTAGAAGTGCGTCTTGTTGTACGTATCGAAACCAATAGACTTCCTCGGCTTGGGCGTGATGTTTTCCCCTTTCACATCATGTAGCATTCCCATTTTCTCTCTTTCTTTTTCTGCTACGCACCAAGGGATACATGAATATGGAAGCATTCCAAACAAAGAGAGAATACTCATGGGAATGCCACGTGATCTGAAATGGGCAAACATTATATGCCCAAGCCGAAGAGGTCTATTGTTTCAGACTTCTAGTAGTAGTAGTAACACTTTATTTATAACACGCTTGCCCCGACAACTTCAGCTGATTTCCACAAGGGCCGTGTGGACTAAGACTGCAAGACATTTTCTTATCTGAGTTAAAGGAGCAGTATCACGATTTTAGCGCACGTTTGGTGATGTAAAAAAACTTGCCTACATTACCTATTTAAGTGATGTAAGTAATTTTTGGATGATTACAAACAACTTTAGAGCTGTATTTACAAATTTTTTCAAATGACCGTGACACAGCCCCTATAATGAAAGCGCGGTTTTTCTCTCTATCAATTCATGGGCAACGTGCCCGGGCTGGACGTAACGTCAAGGCTAAATTATGCTGGATCTTACGGCGCGGGGTCATAAGAATAACAAGATACGTATTTCTCAAATCCCCCCCCCCCGATTTTGCTTCCATCACCCCTGGAGACCGTTAACATTTCGTTTGTCCTTTTACATCAGAAATTGGCTTTAAAATGCAAAACTGTATACAGTTTCAGTATATACAACTGATAGATGAGCGAATATCAACTTACCGGGGATGCCATAGCACAACCCAACACCATAGTGACAATTCCGAGGACGAGGAAAGAATGAGGCCTCATTGTAACTCTGCAAGTACAGAAGGGGAAGCAAAGCACATATATTCTACCAAATGCGACACTGACATTCGAATAAAGGCATAGGAAGTTTTTTTTACACTAAAACATGCTAAGCTAAGCTAAAACATGATCGTTTCAGAGTCAATTTGTGGAAGTTTAAATGGGAAGCTTTTCGCAGTAAATTAAACTTACTCGAGACACGCAGACATTTCTCTCTTTTCTACTCTGCTATATACGCTAAAACAGGCTATAATAAACAAAAAAGTAAGGATTCTAAAACATAAGTTGCCTACTTTCCATGAATGCCGAGTGTCATTTTAAAGACCCGATCGCGATTTAAAGCTGCGAGGATGTGCTTGCCGAAGTGTCGAGGAAGAAGGAATCCATTAGACCGCCCCACTCTAAAACTATCTTAGAATAATGTAAGAGTGCGTCGAAAGTTTATGCGTTGAATCCCTTAAACTTTGAAGGGTACGGGACATGACCCACTGCTCAGTTTCCGAACATTGTTTATTAGTAAAAGTGTGTATACCTTATATGTTCGATCAACAAGTTTTGCCTACACTGACTTACCTAAAACGTTTCTTGTTCGGTATTTCTTCGCGTCTTTTGCCTTGCATTTTAATCATTAAACTGTCCCGCCTTTTTATTCCCTTGCACGACATGCATGAGCTCCTTTCCGTGTGAGCGGATGTTGCATCAAATATGCCGAGTCCCGCCAAGCGAAAAGGTTCCTTATACAGAATTTGGCACACTTTCGAGAAAAACGCAAAAGAAGCTCAGAATTCTTATAAGATTGGAAACTCTTATAAGATTGGAAATTTAGACTGTCGAATCTCTGCTTTGCCGTACAAAAAATGGATGACAAATATGGTCACTGTTTAGATGCACAAAGTAGCTACCTAACACTCTTCAAAACAGAAATTTCATAAAATACCGTATAAGGTTCCTTTTCGCTTAACGGGCCTATATAACGTCTATTATTAAAACGCTGTGTCACTGCCTAGTTTTTGGACGTCTGATAGACTTGAGCAATAACTGCTGACTAGTGTGTTATCTGTTTAAAAATACTCTACCTCCTATAATAATATATTTCTCGTTATCAATATTCCCATTTAGACCATTTACTGTTGGTTTTTTTGTCTGCGAGCTATAAACTCGGCGTAATCAATCGAACAAATCCGAACAAAAAATCAATCGAACACCAATCGTTCGATTTTGTTCGGCAATCGAACACAATCGAACTCGTGCTTTGATGTGTTGATTCGAACAAAGTCGAATGCAACCAACCAAACAGATTGCCGGGATTGTTCGATTTTGTTCTGTAACTATGAATTTTCATTATTTTTAATGAATAATGTTTGACAGGGAAAATAAGTCTAGTTAAAAGCAACTTCCTGGGGAAAGGGGGACTACCAAACCTTTGGGGTTGGATGCTTCAGTATATCGTCCATAATTTCAGACCTCTGACCTTTTGGGGGGTAAAAAAGGAAACATTTTTTACCCCATTGGTTCCGTTCTAGCAAATCAGGCTGCATATTTTGGCCGCGTGAAACATTTGGCTTAAAACCTCTAGTAGTTCAGTTCTGTTACAAATTCTGCACTATATATTCGGACTTGTTGGTACCTTTCAGGAGTCGAAATCACTCAGCTAAAACCAATGCGGGTATCAGTCATGTGTCCAAATATCTCAGTTGTTATGATGTTTATATTGTAACTTATATTATGGCTATATGATGTGTCATCATTACATTTCATCTCGCTGTAAACAACACTGTCAGCTATAAACTCCAAAAGATAAAAATAAAAATTCTCCTCCCACTTAAGCTCAGCTGTGCGATCGAAGGAGGCTGCTAAAACACGGTTTGACTGTGGCTTTGAACGGGCGTAATCAATCGAACTCGATCGAATACCAATCGTCGGCTTGTTCGGCAATCGAACACATTCTTACTCACAGCAAAATCGAGTGAAATTGCCTGCCATTACTGTTCATATAAAACTAAAAAAAACAGACATGTTTTAGAAAACGTCAATGTGTTTGTCTGGAAAGTGGCCTTTCCATTCGCGAAAGCAAAATGAAGCTCAATAGATATTGATCGGTCGCGTTTATTTCTTGCATGATCAAAGCAAAGAATACTGTTTCCAATTGTATCTCCCAGCTAGAACATCTCTAATATAAAGATCTAAACTGATGAATAAGTAACGAAGCGCGTCATTAACTCATTGCAAAAGGAACCCAGAAAACAGTGTGTAGAATGTTTACAAAATATTTCAACCGTGGTTAATAGGGATGTCGGCTGTGGTGCCAAGATCCACGTAAGACATTTTTAGTTTCTTTTAGATTCAAAACGTTTCTCTTTTTTGCGGTAAACATTGTACTTTAAGATACTCGGAATTGTGTATTTTAAAAGATCTCTATACTCAGATCTTTATCACGTGTTTTATATGTTGCAAAAGCAAGCGGTATTTGGTTAACACTGTCGATTGACTTTGTTGGTTCCACTTTATGTTCGAAAAAAAAACATTCATCGCTACAATCCATCGTTAAACATGAATGTTTTTCTGGTTTTAACGCTAACTTTGTTGTCATGGCGACACGCAATGGCTTCTTCGCAATGTGGTTCTGATGTTGAACGAGACAAGAGTGATATGATTCTCGCAAATCACGTGATCCAAAGGATCGAGGGAGGAAATTATGGTACATGTTGGATGGCTTGTTCCACAAATGAAAACTGTCACAGCATTAACGTTTATCTCGATACAAACTCGTGTGAGCTCAGCAATGCAACCCATCTAAGCCACCCCGAGAATATGACCGATAAACCACATGGGAACTACATTATGTATCCATTCGTCCACTCTACAACTGTAGTGACACGTTATGTGGACCAAATGCGACATGTGAAATGAATAAGGACGGAGCGACTTACACTTGTGTGCCAGGTAGGAAAATATTAAATATTCAGTCCAAGGCCGTAGCTAGAAATTTTTGACTGGGGGGGCAGGCCTTGGTCATTCTTTGCTTTGCTGGGGGTGGGGGGGGGGGGGGGGGGCAAGCAGGTTTTTCCCCACATGTTGACATGTTGAAATTTTACTTCACTGGGGGGGGCAACTGCCCACTCTGACCCTATGCTAGCTACGGCCCTGCAGTCCCGTGGAATCATTTACCATGTTTACGGCCTTCTGTCCAAGACAACATGCCGATTGCTCGAACACAAAATCTAAACGACTAGTTTCGCCAATCTCACGCGGCATTTTCTCGCACGTGCGAAAGAGAATGGCATTTGACGTGTGCAGTCTCATAGCTTTGTCGTAGTACTTCAGCGCAGTTTGCGCTTATTTTAGTTCTCGCTCGCCCCGACTCCCTACCGTTCCTAGAGCCACTACGCGGGCCAACAGGGAACCCCGAAACCAAAAACTTCATAAGGCAACTGACCATGCTGAACGTTTTTTGTTTTAGTGTTTTGTTACCAGCCAGGGTGGCACCGAATCAACGACGTCTGCTTCAAGTACTTTAACCAGCATGCGAACTATAGCGAGGCTCGAGAGCTTTGCATCAAGAGCGGTGCTAGACTTGCTTCTGTAAACAGTATCGAAGAAGATAGCCTCGTTCGTCCTTGATGGAAGGATCTGACTCTACTTGGGGCTTAAATGATATTGAGCATGAAGGGAATTTTACGTGGGATGATGGCGCACCAGTAACGTACACTAACTGGTATCCGGGCGAACCAAATGATAATGGAGGAAATGGGACTGCGTACATTACTACAACGTCTGGAAGGCATGGAACGACATTCCTTGCTCTCTCAGTTTCCCGTTTGTGTGCAAGTTCAGTCTGCTGAATACATAATAGCCTGCGAGCCGGCTCTCCAGTGGGTTTTCCAGAGAAGAATTCGTTAGGGCGCGCGCGGGGTTCCTGTGGCGTCGGGATTCCTGTGTCGCGGGGGAGAGGAATCCCGCGCGCCAAAAAAATCGAATATCCGAAAAAAAAGCACTGGAGAGCCGGCTAGCAGGCTAAATACATAATCGGACTCGATGCTTTCCAATTAAAAAAAAGGACAATTCAGAACTCCAAATCTCACAATAGCCTGAAGTCAGCCGTCCCCTTCGCTCTCCATCTTACCTCACCTGGCAAAAGGAGACGACTGAATTCACCACGAGACTTTCTTTGGGGTGGACCATTAGAAATTCATGTCATTCCTGTGGTCATTGGGGCTCTTGGAGCCTACACCGATTTTGCATATTTACTCGACTTGAGGAAAAAAAAAAACAGGACCATACTTCCAGGAGCTGAAGCGTCGGTATGGCGACCGTACCGTTCTTACGCCCACGCCAGAGATTTCGGCCCTGACAGTCGCTATCCTGGTGTTGAATTGCTCAGTAGCTAGATACCTATGGGTGAGAGTACGCCCGGCCACCAGACCATATAAGGACGCCCTTGTACCGTTAGGTCCGAACTAATTAATATGCATCACCTAACATATTTATAGGTCTGATTGGTGTGTAAGAGATCCATGTGGGACAGGTTGTCGATTCTATAGGATTATTCAAAGCTTCAGGAGGCTAGATTTCGCTAAGAAAATACGCACGAAAAGAGTGCTTTTCGCCTTTCGGAGTGCTATTTTCGGCGGAATCTACCGACAGAACGCTTTGAATAGACTTGAATCCTATGATATCTTGTCCTTAAAAATTTACACAAAAAGAGATATCACAGGACTCTAATATCTAACGATAATGCATGGAACTTTCTTCTCACAGTAGCCGTTTCACATGTTTTACGGCATCATAGTCCAATAATACGCATTAAATATGGACACGAGATCGAATGAGTTTCTTATGTATCATTCGTCTACGCATGCGCATCACATCATCTCGTCTGATAATATTTTTCCTGAACAGACGATCATGAATCCCCAGGGTTCTTCTAAGGATGTCCAGTGTTATACCTTCAGCTTACATACATACATTTATTTCACTCTTTTTTTTTATCAAAAGGAGGTCTGTAGAAGCCCTAAATGTAATAAAAAATTGGCGCCCCAAGTGTAATAAAAAGTGGCCCTAAGTGTAAAAAAAAGGGCAATGACCATACAACGTCCTAGTTGGAATAAGTCAGCGTTGTTATATCAATATATTACGGTGATAACTCAATTAAGCGGCATCCTCTATTGAGCAGCCACTTTTTAAGTCCCAAAATACCGTATTTGTCACTCTAACTAGGACGGATATGTCCACCGCATGTAAACGGGGTCTAATATGAAGCAAACACCGCGGGCTTTGTAATATTAAGTATCGGCTTCGGGGTACTCATGGAACACGAGACTAGGTGTGTGCTGCTACTCTTTGAGAAGCTGACCTTAAACCTGCAACTAAGTTCTATTCTGTATCCCTGTTCTAGGGAACGTACAAAATTTGCTACCCTGCCAGTTTGTATGATCATTGCCATTATTACACTTAGGGCCACTTTTTATTACGTTTGGGGCCTTTATTACACTTAGGGCCAGTTATTACATTAGGGCTTCTACAAGGTCTACCCGGTCTACAAAAGGAGGTCTACCCGGTGTTGTCAGTTGGGGCGTGCTAGTACAAATGTAGCACAAAATTAAGGTGGCTCCCGAGTATTTATTGCAGAAATAGACCTCAACATCTAGCGTATGTTTGACCTGAAAAAATCTTCCGATTTCCATAATTGTTCTCTCAGAGCTTAAGCAACCTCTGCACTACCAAATGGGGTAGTTCATTTGATAAATTAAGCTCGTGTGTTTGGGATATTTTAAATTTTCCAAAGGAAGTGTTCTTAGAATAATTGGTATAACCTGAAAACTCGACCGTGAATGATCTTATTACCAGCTAAAATCGCATCTATAGTAATAAGGGTTTACTCAGAGAAATGCCCAGGTCAGCTTTTCCCATGCGATTTAAGTTGTAAACGAGTAATAATTTTACCTCTAAAAATGTCTTATTCCACTTCTGTTTAGTGTGCCGAGCGCGGACACCAGAAAAGTAAGGGAGCTCTTCAGGATTATATCGGCTAATGTTCACTCTTAATTATATGAAAGAGAAAATAGAATCGAGTATCTACAGAAAGCGGTACTTAATAAACGAACGAGAGCAGCTTCTTGTCCAGAATGTGCTGTTGCTATAATATTCAATTCGAGCTCGAATAACTAAATTGATGGAATTGTTTCATAAGTTTCTTTCGTGAGAGGTAGAGTACAACTAACTGAGAAGACTTACCAAGTTTGGGCTCGTCTTTCAATACTATGTTGAGAAACATTATCCAAAACGAGTCAGTGTTTCGTTGCACCAACACAAACGCCAAGAAAACCAGATGTTATGAGTGCAGTGTTCTCGCCTCAGTGCACTTCGCTAAATTCTTCACGTGCGACGCTTCCTAGTCCCGAAGTAAGACAAGTTAATATCCGGTAGCTTTTCCGATCCCCGCGGGTCGAGAAAGCGTCGCACGTGAAGTATTTAGCACCATGTGCACTGAGACGAGAACGCTGAGTTCATAAACATATGGGTTTTCTTGGCGTTGTGTTGGAGCGACGAAATACTGACTCCTTTTGGATAATGTTTCTCAGCATAGTATTGGAACTACGAGCCCAAACTTGGTAAGTCTTCTCAGTTGGTTGTGCTCTACCTCTCACGAAAGAAACTTGCGAATACAGTTCCAGCAATTTAGTTATTTCGAGCTCGAATTGAATACACTCTTTTTTTTTTATAAGAACGTCTAATTTTCAGTTGAGGCTGGGCCGTTCTTATTTTTGGAGCAGTGTGAGGCTGGAAATGTTCTTACGGATGTTCTTACATTTCAGTGACTTCGGAACCTGAAATATGCCTAGATCTTATAGAAGGATACATACCAATGAAGTATTTAAGAGAGTTTATAAATTACAATATTGAAAGGTCGTTATTATTAACACATTTAATTCTGGATTTTAGAGCGCATCACTGAAAATAAATCTACTTTGCTCCTATCTGAGGCTCAGGCATGTTCTAGCATGTTCTTAAAATTTGGGTAAATTTCAGGCTGAACGTTCTTATAAAAAAGGTTCTTATAAAAAAAGAAAAGAGTGTATTATAGCAACAGCACATTCTGGACAAGACGTTGCTCTCGTTTATTAAATATCGCTTTCTGTAGATACTCGATTCTATTTCTCTTTTTATATAATTAAGAGTGAACATTAGCCGCTATAATCCTGAAGAGCTCCCCTACTTTTCTGGTATCCGCGCTCGGCACACTAAACAGAAGTGGAATAAGACATTTATAGAGGTAAATTTATTACATCGTTTACAACTTAAATCGCATGGGAAAAGCTCACCTGGGCATTTCTCTGAGTAAACCCTTATTACTATAGATGCGATTTTAGCTGGTAATAAGATCAGTCACGGTCGAGTTTTTAAGTTATACCAATTATTCTAAAAACACCTCCTTTGGAAAATTTAACATATCCCAAACACACGAGCTTATATATCAAATGAACTACACCATTTGGTAGTGCAGAGGGTGCTTAAGCTCTGTGAGAACAATTATGGAAATCGGAAGATTTTTTCAGGGTCAAACATATACGCTAGAAGTTGAGGTCTATTTCTGCAATAAAAACTCGGGAGCCACCTTAATATGACGAGACTTGTATCAAAGAAGATTCTTCTATGTAGATCTACTAGTTCTCAACTTCCCTGGCACTTTGGTGTTATTCAATATTTATGTTTTCTAATTAAATGTCTTTATTGACTTTATTTCTTGCATGACTAAAACCAGAATACTGTATTCAATTGTATCTCCAGCAAGGACATCGATCTCTCTTTTATAAAGATCTAAACTGATGAATAATTAACGAAGCCCATATAGCAAAATGAACTCGGAAAACAGGTAGCAGATCGGCTTTACCAAATATTTCAACCACGGTTAAAGGGATGTCGGCTATATGCAGTTATTATCACTGACATACAAGGGATTTTGTGGTAAAAAATGCCAGTTACTTTTAACGATAGTGCCAAGACCCACGTAAGATTTTTTCAGTTCTTTTAGATCAAACGTTTCACTTTTTTGCGGTAAACATTCTACTTTAAGGTACTCGGAATTGTGTATTAAGATCTCTATCAGATCTTTTATCACGTGTTTATATGTTGCAAAGGCAAGCGGTATTTGGTTAACACTGTCGATTGACTTTGTTGGTTCCACTTTATGTTCGAAAAAAAAACATTCATCGCTACAATCTATCGTTAAACATGAATGTTTTTTTGGTTTTAACGCTAACTTTGTTGTCATGGCGACATGCAATGGCTTCTTCGCAATGTGGTTCTGATGTTGAACGAGACAAGAGTGATATGATTCTCACAAATCACGTGATCCAAAGGATCGAGGGAGGAAATTATGGCACATGTTGGATGGCTTGTTCCACAAACGAACACTGTCACAGCATTAACGTTTATCTCGATACAAACTCGTGTGAGCTCAACAATGCAACCCATCTAAGCCACCCTGAGAATATGACCGCTAGACCTCATGGCAACTACATTATGTATCCAATTCGTCCACTCTACAACTGCAGTGACACGTTATGTGGACCAAATACGACATGTCACGTGAATAAGGACGGAGCGACTTACACTTGTGGTCCAGGTAGAGAAATATGAATAGGCAGCTAGTCCCGTATAATCATTCCCTGCTAGCAGAGGCCTCTTTTCTCTGCACGAAATGCAGAGAAAAGGGGCCTCTGCTAGCAGGGAAGTATAATCATTTTACGGCCTTGTTTTGTTCAAAGAAACATGCATTATAATATAATAATAATATTCTTTATTCAATAATATCTCCAGACAGACGTGGAAATTTACAATATACAATAATTAATTACAAGTAGGAAAAAAGGCAACGATTAATGAAAGAGGTTTTAAACCGCTCAGTGCGTACGCGCGGAAGCAAGTAAGGATGCCCCCTCCTCCTGAGCGTACGAGCTCTCAGTGGAGGAAGGAGGTCATCCAGGGCTGTAGGAGTCGGCCCTGTTATTACCTTATTATGATACATGGGTGCAAAGTTAGACTGCAGTTGGCCGGACGAGTAGAGCGAACTTTTAAAATATTTCTTATTAAAACTGCTGCCTACAAGACCGACATGAAAGCTGGCGGAAACGAAATACAATGACAAAAACCGGGTCGAGCAAACCGAAAGAGTAATGAAGTTTAGAATTTTTTCTCGGTGCCTTAAAATGTTCCAACCGGGGGGGTTCTTCACATGTCGACCTGATAGGGGTGCTCGTCGTATTTTTTAGGGGTCAAAATCGACTCTCTGGTATTTTTTAGGGTGTATCGGAGAAACATTGTGGTTTTCACTAATAAATGGTATTTTTTAGGGGTACGCAAATGAATGAAAGGGTCACAAACCAAGCAAAACGTTTTCTGGCTTTCTTTCTTCATTATAGCTCTAAAAAATGGCCTGTTTTGAGATAAGAAACAATGAACAATCACAAAAAGGGTTTATTGTTGGTATTTTTTAGGGGTCATTTTGATTTATAAGGTATTTTTAGGGGGTTGATTTTTCATGTCCTGGTATTTTTTAGGGTATATTTTCCGATGTCCCGACGAGCACCCCTATCACTCTTACTTGGGAGAACCCCCCCGGGTGTTTCAATGAACTCAACACTTGAGGGTTGTCTTTGGCGGCATACTATTCAAGATAATTTACGGAACTAGCAAAAGCATTGGCATATGTCAAAGGCGAAATATTTGTCAATTGCAGTTTACTTTAACCCCTAAAAGATACCAAACATGGTGTGGCTCAAATAATTTCTTACCCTTAAAGATACCCTAAAAGATGAGGCCGCGTGTGCCAAGTAGGCGCGAAGGAGGCAGGTAACAGGTAAAAGATGCCCATCAAGAAATTTCCGTGTTTGACTAAAATCTGCCTTTAATGTTGTCTATTTTATCGTCTTTTCATCGAGTAATCTCTCTTTCTACACAGCTTTAAGGACCACCATCATGAGACAAAACAATTTGGACACATTTCGGCCCTAAAAGACACCAATCTCCCTAATTGTATTGAAGATTAAGATCACCCCTAAAATACCCTGCGAGCAGTGATTTCCTCCTCTGACTCCTCTCTTAGGCCGGCTGCTAGCGAGCCGCCGGCCTAAGAGAGGAGGAAATCACTGCTCGCAGGGTACCCCTAAAAGAGACCAAGGCCCCGTGATGATTTTAACCCCTAAAAGATATGACGATCATCGACCGACGAAACCAAACAGTTTAGCCCCCCCCCCCCCCCCTCCCCAGGACTTTAACACATGAAAACACAATCGAAAGCATTCGAAGAAGAACAATTTGGCTGCACATTGCTTTAGGTTTTTTATTGTGGATTATTCGTCAGGTGGCAAGGATCTTTTAATTCCGCAGATATTAGCTCTTCTTTTTCCAGGAATGCTTTGCGGCATAATAATTTTAACATTTTGGCGGCTCAAAACGTCTGTTCGAATAACTTAAAATCGGTTCGATTAATTCTCTCAAACTTGCTGTGATTATTGTCAGTTACTCAGGATTAGTGTGAGGGGTGTCGTTTTAAAAGTTTTTATCATCCCACTTGAGTTCGTCAATAAAGAACGAGATCTACTGTCCCTATATTCTACGGTATCGGGTCACTGACCTGATGCGATAAATATCAGGAACAGTTCATCTTAAACTCTTGTAGAAGACTTTGAAAAATAGTTAAAACATCAATTTCTTTAGTAAAATAATTAGAATAAATATAGTCTGGAGTTCGTGACGGCAAAAACTACAAATGGTTTCTGTCGCGACGGCAAAATGAACTTCGTCTTTTACAAAAACGCAACCGTTTGAGCTGAGGACACATAAGTTTGTTTTCTCTATTTGGATGTTTAGGTGGGATGATAAATAAATAATGGGGCAAATTTGGTTTGATTCAGCAAAATATCAGAGCTCGTTTGGTCTCGCCATGGGTATTACGAACCACGGCTCGACCAAACTCGCCTGATATTTTGCCGAATCAACCAAATTTGCCCGATTAATTATATATAAAGATCGAGCAACTGCGGCGTCTGGTGGCTGCTAATAATTAAACAAGGCGCGTGGTTATTACGTTGCTATAGATCACACTCAACTTCATAAGGCAACTGACCATGTGGAACGTTTTTGTTTTAGTGTTTTGTTACCAACCAGGGTGGCACCGAATCAACGAAGTCTGCTTCAAGTACTTTAACCAGCATGCGAACTATAGCGAGGCTCGAGAGCTTTGCATCAAGAGCGGTGCTAGACTTGCTTCTGTAAACAGTATCGAAGAGGAAAGCCTCGTTCGTTCCCTGGCGGACGGAACTGATATCTACTTGGGGCTTAATGATATTGAGCATGAAGGGAATTTTACGTGGGATGATGGCGCACCTGTAACGTACACGAACTGGTATCCTGACGAGCCAAATGATTATGGTGGAATGGAGGACTGTGTAAATTACAGCCACGGCTTGAAAGCATGGAACGACATTCCTTGCTCCACCAGAATCCCGTTTGTGTGCAAATTCAGTCTGCTGAACACATAATCGCACTTATGCTACCTAATTAAGAATAAAAAAATGGGACATTTATCATTTCAGAACTCCAAAACGCACAATAGCCTGAAGTCAGCCCGTCCCTTCGTTCTCCATCGTACCTAGTCACCTGGCGAAAGGAGCCGTCTGAATTCACCCTGAGGTGGCGACATTTGTCTTTGCCGTATGATTTTTTTTCGGGGATCAGAGGATGTGCAATATTTTTTTCCGGCCTTTGTATGTTTTTTTTTTCTTTCTTTGGATCCGCTGCAAAATTTTTTTTTTTGAAGGATTGGCTGGCCTTGCTCGATTATATATTTATTATTATTATTATTTTTATTTTTTTTTTTTTTGGGGGGGGGGGGGAGGGGGGGGATTGCCACTCGCAATCTGGCTTGGGAGTTTTCGCGCGCTTTTTTGCTTGAGGAGCGTGCGTTGTCATGGAATCGTTCACCTGCACGTCTTACTGAGAAACGCAACCAATCAGATTCTACTGACAGATTCTGGGTGAGTAATTACGTAATGGATGGGAAAATGTCGTATTCAGACGTCTGCTCTCGCAAACTGAGGTACAATCGAGAGCGAAGGGACGGCACGGCTGAAATTCAGGCGAAAACTACGGAGTTCCGATGAGGAATTTCTATATATATATATATAAAGGACTTCATTTGCCCAAGAAACAATTGGATGAAAACATTCCGAGGAACTCCAAAATTGGATGAGGTCCAGCTGGCGCCCGTTTCTCGAAACGCCCGAGAATTCTTGGGCCCGAGAACTTTGTTTTGAAATTTTTATGGATTTATCAAAAAGTTTTTCGTTTTCTTTTTTACCCTGCTTTGAATAGTCTATAACTCCCTTTTCGTAGTTATTTATATTCTATAGTATTTATAGAATTACGTTAGTTTAAACCGAACTTTTCGGGCACCCGAAAAACTCGGGTGAAAAACAATGGAAAGTTTTCGGGAGCAACTGACTCCCGAGACTTTTCGGGTGATTTTACTTCGATTTAGGGTTTTGAATGAAATCGAAAATTTCTTTTTTGAGACGTAAAGAGTATACAAATTCACGGATAGGAGGTTGTAGACTATTTAAATCATCAGGATAGAAAAGAAAACGAAAAACGTGGGGATCAAACTATTAACATTTGAAAACAAACTTTTCGGGCCCGAGAATTCTCGGGCGTTTCGAGAAACGGCCCCCTGGGGCGGATTAAAAAAATCTGAGTGTAGCGCACTAACATTTAGGACAATAAATGCCAAAAGAACCTCCCTGAAATCTTACTACAGTTTGAATAGACTAAATCGGCCCTTTGGTCTATATTGTCAACCGGCATTTTGAGAGGCATATTCCGCTCAACATTTTCAATTCAGCACTATTTATATGACCTGAGGGAAAAAAACAAAAACAGGCCCATACTTCCAGACAAAGAGCTGAAGCGTCGTATGGCGACCGTACGGTTCTTACGCCCACGCCAGAGATTTCGGCCCTGACAGTCGCTATCCTGTGTGTTGAGTTGCTCAGTAGCTAGATACCAATGGGTGAGAGTACGCCCGGCCACCAGACCACATAAGGACGCCCCTTGTACCGTTAAGGCCGATTTAGACTGTACGATTTTCGCCTACAACCATCGCATGCGACACGCTTGCGACATGACTTAGCTCGCAAGCGCATGTCGTAGAGGAGTTGTAGGGCTGATTTAGACTTTGCGATTCGAGTCGTATGCTGATGCGAGCATGTCGCATGCGATGATTGTAGGCGAAAATCGTACAGTCTAAAACGGCCTTTAGTGAACAATCAACTAATTAATATGCATCACCTAACATATTTATAGGTCTGATAAGTATGTAAGAGATCCATGTGGGACAGGTTGTCGATTCTATATCTAACGGTAATGAATGGAACTTTCTCACAGTGGTCGTTTCACATGTTTTATTCATCATAATCCAATAATGCGCATTATGTGGACACGAGAAGGAGTGTGTTATGTATTTTCCATTTGCGCATGCGCATACACGTCATCTCGTCTGATTTTATTTTCCTTGAGCGCAGACAATCATTGATCCCCAGAGAGTTTTTCTAAGGATGTCCAGCATTGTACTCTCAGCTTAGGGAGCATTCATAATTTATCTAGAGAAGGGGCCTATGATGATTTCCTAATTTATCATCGGCGTCTGAACATATACATGTCAAACCCCCCCTTAGCCATATCAAAGTCTTGTGGACAGTTATTGGTCCTGAAGATTGCTTCCCAAGCTTTATTAGAAATCAACATTGAATACTCTAGTTCTCAGTCAACATTTGTCAAAATGAAAAAAAAAAAAAAAAAAAAAACAGGACAGAGCGCCCAATAGCATATATATTTCCGTATACTTTTCATCGGGAAAAAATGGTTGTCCTCCCCTATGCTCGATGTTAGTTTTGCTGGAAATTTTCCATAGCCCCCTAAATCATATTACAGGGAAAAGAGAGTCCCCCCCCCCCACTCAAAATGATGAATGCTTCCTTACATACATACATTTATTTCACGCTGGCAAGCACAACTATAGTTTTTTACAAAGAAGGTGGTCTGTCGGGGCGTGCTAAGTGCAAATGCAGTACAAAATTCAGCTGACGAGACTTGCAAAAAATAAGATTATCCTTCCTTTGTTTCTCTACGGAGGCTGTTCTCACGACATGTTACCCTGCTGGCAGAGGCCTCTTTTCTCTGTATTTCGCTGGGCCGAGAGTCTCGCGACTCTCAGCCCAGCGAAATACAGAGAAAAGAGGCCTCTGCCAGCAGGGTAACGACATGTGTGACCATTGTACTCAAAGCTGATTTTAATT
Organism: Scolanthus callimorphus; assembly: GCA_033964015.1. Taxonomy (NCBI): domain Eukaryota; kingdom Metazoa; phylum Cnidaria; class Anthozoa; order Actiniaria; family Edwardsiidae; genus Scolanthus; species Scolanthus callimorphus. Next base: position 2,562,393 of record CM066915.1, read on the forward strand.
TCATTCGGGATGATCAATCTACAATATTGCAGCTTCTTCATTATTTTCTCTCTATTTATTTAAATTAGTTATGTCTTATATAACTCCCATATACATTGTATAAGCTGACAATGTGTGGGCTGCGTCCTATCCAACTGAAGTTGAAACAATCGAGCTGCCAAAAGTAAACTTAATGCTTATCTTCGCTGACCCTGGCATCTAGAGGCAAACGTACATCATTCAACCCAAAACTCTGCTCTAATATAACTTAGGCTATCCAAGGAGGTTTTTTTCCTTGGGCTATCACAACATATTATATACGTTTCCGCCGAGCAGGCTATTGTATCCTATAGCCCGTGGTGGTGTGAAACAAGCGCGAAATTTAAAATGCAAATCATTTGCTCCAAAGAAATGGCCGCCACACGTGCTCAATTCTTGACCGCAGAAAAAAGCGAATCCTAAGTTCGTTGAACGCCTTGAAATATTCTCTGTCGCAGGAAAAGATGGATAAATGTTAAGGTAAGTTGCATATCGTCTCCAACACCGACTGAAGTCATTTTTATATTGATGCTAAAGCATTGTCGAAGGCCATGCAAAAGTTAGTATGTGCTTCGGAGATTGAGGTAGCCTTCTTGCCGGCACTCCAATGGTTTTTTTCCCTCATAATTACAGTACGTTGCATCTTAATATTTCTAAAATATATACGGAATACAAATATTTTTTCTGACTTCAATAGTAACAAGAAGCCTGCTAACCGCGTCAGCGGACAAATGTGTTTTACTTTTATTAGTTTTCTCTCTGTATGGCATTATTTGGCTGAAATTCAATGAAACGGTGCACTAGAGTGAATTCCTGTGATTCAAGTCAGCTGCTTCTTACCCTTTGGAACTAGAGCACTGCGCTTTATTGACATAAAACCTTTTTTTCCAGCCATCAGCTTCTGCAGTATGTATAAGAAACAGTAACAATGTCAAAGAAGGAAGGTCAGAATACTTGTGCTAGCAGGCCTGCCAGCTTCCATGGCGTTTAAAAGAAACCCCTGGTAGGCATGGTTAAAGAATAATGCTATAGTGACTCGTTAATCACGGCTGGAAATTATACTTTCACTCCTGCCCCCCTTTCTGAAATTCCTGGGTTCACTCCTGCTCTATGCCCATATTTTTGGGGCGGGGGTGCTCGTCGGGAACTTTCGATTTTACCCCTTTAAGGTACCTAAAATGGCGTCGCTTAGTTGATTTTGTCCCAACAAGACGTATTTTCCCTTGTAATTTTCTCTCGTACTTTTTACAAGGGAAAATACGTCTGAAATTCAGGCTACCAGCAAGTGTGATTTGCTTGATTTGCTAGGACGGACCTCTAACAGATACCTATCTAGAAATTTTTTTTCAAATTTTACCCACTAAAAGGTACCAGAGGCCGTGATTTCAAACCCTAAAAGGTACGACAAGCACCCCCGCCCCAAAAATATGTCCTCCCCCAGGGGCCATGTACAGTATTTTCTACAGAAAGATTGCATGCTGAGAATTTTGTTTTGCAAAATAACAATTTTGCAAGGATTCTTGAAATACTCAACAATATATTATATTGTTGTGATGTAAACACCAAAGAATATCAACATTTGTGTTTTGTTTCTACTGATTTTGCTTTGATTCGATCAGCCATGCAACCTAAATATACTGATCACCAGTTTGAGATTTCAGTTACAGTTCCCCCCCCCCCCCAATGTCATTGTTTTAGATAGGGGAAAAGTCCTTGTGTCTGGAGCTAAAAATGTACAATTGTAGTTTCTTAACATTTATTCACTCATGTTTCTTTGTGTTCAGACACAGGGCAACTAAAGTCAAACACATCCCTGTTAGCCTCAAAGCACAGTTCGACTATATCAGCCAAACCACCAAGCAAAACCATTCCTGTTTAGCCCCAGACCACTATACAGTGACCCCTTCAGACTTTCTTGCAACTCTCTGGGGCTGTTCAACTCCCAGATCACACCATCAGCCACATCATGAGGGAACCCTTCAGACTTTCAGACAAATGACAGGGATCCTTATGGACCATCAGCCATGCAACTAGGGCTGTTCAACTATTTCAACTCCCAGATCACACCATGAGATCACACCATGAGATAGCACCATAAGTGAGCCCTTCAGTCTTTCAGCCAAACCACAGGGATCCTTATGGACCATCAGCCTACAACTAGGACTGTTCAACTCCCAGATCACACCATGAGTGAGCCCTTCAGTCTTTCAGCCAAACCACAGGGATCCCTTATGGACCATCAGCCTATACAACTAGGACTGTTCAACTCCCAGATCACACCATGAGTGAGCCCTTCAGTCTATCAGCCAAACCACAGGGATCCCTATGGACCATCAGCCATACAACTGGGGTGAAAGTTTGACTGCCTTGACTAGATAAAGTGAGCAACTAAGACCTATAAATTGAAATGGGGATAGATGGAATATACTAGGACATGTACGTATCCTCACCTTTGAATCCCATCTGCAGAGAATTTCATTCTGTTATTCCAGAACATATCCACAACAATTTCCATGGAAGGTGATTGTGATATGGCCCCTGACCCCTTGGTATTTGAAGTGAAACTGAGTGATAGCACAAGGAATAATGGGCAAATTGACCATAAGCCCAACCCCCTCCAATAATGATAGCTATGTGCAAAACATCATATACAGAGGCATGACACTCAAGCTTTTTGCCTTTTTCTTCTCAGCATCTATCAATCTATAAATATTGTGGATAAATAAAATAAAGAATATCTATAAAGCTGCTCGAAATGGGCCCTACCCTAAAGCTAATATTTATAGATTAGCCACTGCCTAAAAATGGACATCACCGATGATGTCACACCATGCCGGGCCAGAAACCAGGAAACAAGATATTACAGAGGCAGAGAGTTAGCCATTGAAAGATAAATTGCCAAAATGGTCTATTCCTTTTTAAATTTGTAATCACCTTTTTAAGAACCTGGGTTTCCACAAAGGTCTTTGACCCTGGATTTCCAAAGGGGACTTTGATTTTGACTGGTATTTCCACAGGGTTCACGAAATAACCTGGAATTTTCACATGGGTAACACAAGAGATTCTGGATTTCTGCAATAGGAGGGAGGAATGAAAATGGCCTAATTAGACTCTATTTGAACATTTTTGAATTGCAAAATAGTAAAACATCATGGGCATACATGTGACCATGGTTGTTGCATGGCCCTTTCTAGCTAAACAACTTTGGTTGTCTTACCAAAGACTACCTCTACTAAAATTGCTGCAAAATTAATTTGTATCATTTATTATTTCATAAATTGTGACTTCACTCAATATTGTATATCTTTGCGAAATAACATCTGTCAATCTGTCAACAGGGAGCCTAGCAGCCAGACCACACTTTGTCCTTCAGGCTACAACTAAACTACCAAGCTTCACACTAGCGGGAGCCTTTCACACCACCAGCCACACCAAAGTAAGCGTTTCAGACCATCAGCCAGACCCTTCAAAGCCACACTACGAGTGAGCCCTTTAGACCATTAGCCACAGACCACAGGGAGCCTTTCAGATCATGAGCCAGACCACAGGGAACCCTTCATCATCAATGAGACCACATTGAGCCCTTCACACCTATCAATGAGCCATTCAGACCATGAGGCACACCACAGTGAGCCTTTCAGTCATTCGTCAGACCGTCACAGGGAGCCCTTCCTGCCATTCATCACACCAGTGAGCCCTTCAAACTATCTGCAAGACCACAGGGAGCCCTTCAGACCATCTGCCAGACTGTGTTGAGTCCTTCAGTTCATCAGCCACGCCATGAGTGAACTCTTCAGATCATCAGCCACACCACCATGAATAAGCCCTTCTGATCACCAGTCACACCATGAGTGCACCCTTCAGATCATCAGCCACACCATGATTGAGGCCTTCAGATCATCAGCCACACCATGAGTGAGCCCTTCAGATCATCAGTCACACCATGAGTAAGCCCTTCTGATCATCAGTCACACCATGGTTGAGGCCTTCAGATCATCAGCCACACCATGAGTGAGCCCTTCAGATCATCAGCCACACCATGAGTGAGCCCTTCAGATCATCAGCCACACCACCATGAATAAGCCCTTCTGATCATCAGCCACACCATGAGGGAGCCCTTCAGATCATCAGCCACACCATGAATAAGCCCTTCTGATCATCAGCCACACCATGATTGAGGCCTTCAGATCATAAGCCACACCATGATTGAGGCCTTCAGATCATCAGCCACACCATGAATGAGCCCTTCAGAACAACAGCCACACCACCATGAATAAGCCCTTCTGATCATCAGCCACACCATGATCGAGGCCTTCAGATCATCAGCCACACCATGATTGAGGCCTTCAGATCATCAGCCACACCATGAGTGAGCCCTTCAGATCATCAGCCATACCATAAGTGAGCCCTTCGGATCATCAGTCACACCATAAATGAGTCCTTCAGATCATCAGCCACACCACCATGAATAAGCCCTTCAGATCATCAGTCACACCATGATTGAGGCCTTCAGATCATCAGCCACACCATGATTGAGGCCTTTCAGATCATCAACCAGACCATGAGTGAGCCCTTCAGATCATCAGCTACACCGTAATTGAGTGCTTCAGATCATCAGCCACACCATGAGTGAGCCCTTCAGATAATCAGCCACACCATGAGTGAGGCCTTCAGATCCTCAGTCACACCATGAGTGAGGCCTTCAGATCATCAGCTACACCATACTTATTACCATGGTTAAATAACGTTATATTATTATTACCATGAGTGAGGCCTTCAGATCATCAGCCATACCACGAGTGAGCCCTTCAGATCATCAACCACACCATGAATAAGCCCTTCAGATCATCAGCCACACCATGAGTGAGCTCTTCAGATCATCAGCCACACCACCATGAATAAGCCCTTCAGATCATCAGCCACATCACCATGAATAAGCCCTTCGGATCATCAGCCACACTATGAATTGAGGCCTTCAGATCATCAGCCACACCATCATTGAGGCCTTCAGATCATCAGCCACACCATGATTTGGGCCTTAAGATCATCAGCGACACCATGAGTAAGGCCTTCAGATCATCAGCCACACCATGATTGAGGCCTTTAGATCATCAGCCACACCATGATTGAGGCCTTCAGATCATCAGCCACACCATGAGTGAGCTCTTCAGATCATCAGCCACACCACCATGAATAAGCCCTTCAGATCATCAGCCACATCACCATGAGTAAGCCCTTCTGATCACCAGTCACACCATGAGTGCACCTTTCAGATCATCAGCCACACCATGATTGAGGCCTTCAGGTCATCAGCCACACCATGATTTGGGCCTTCAGATCATCAGCGACACCATGAGTAAGGCCTTCAGATCATCAGCCACACCATGATTGAGGCCTTTAGATCATCAGCCACACCATGATTGAGGCCTTCAGATCATCAGCCACACCATGAGTGAGCTCTTCAGATCATCAGCCACACCACCATGAATAAGCCCTTCAGATCATCAGCCACATCACCATGAGTAAGCCCTTCTGATCACCAGTCACACCATGAGTGCACCCTTCAGATCATCAGCCACACCATGATTGAGGCCTTCAGATCATCAGCCACACCATGATTGAGGCCTTCAGATCATCAGCCACACCATGAATAAGCCCTTCAGATCATCAGCCACACTATGAGTGAGCCCTTCAGATAATCAGCCACACCATGAATTGAGGCCTTCAGATCGTCAGCCACACCATGATTGAGGCCTTCAGATAATCAGCCACACCACCATGAATAAGCCCTTCTGATCATCAGTCACACCATGATTGAGAGGCCTTCAGATCATCAGCCACACCATGATTGAGGCCTTCAGATCATCAGCCACACCATGATTGAGGCCTTCAGATCATCAGCCACACCATTGTTGAACGTTTTAGATCAGCCGCGCCTTGAGTGAGCCCTTCAGATCATCAGTCACCACAGGTAGCCCTACCATCCAGCTGAGCCCTTCAGGTAACCAGCCATACCACAGGTAGCCCTTCAGTTCATCTGCAAGACTGAGCCCTTAAGGTGTGGAGCCATACCATGGCTATCTGCTATTTTTTATTTTATTAATTTCGCCACTACATTTGTTTACATGTCTTTCTTCCTTTTCTTCTTTCATGTTTCATTTTGTAATGCTCATTTTCATCAATATTTTTTCCACAGAGCCTTTTAGATCATCAACCAGACAGAAAGTACTCCAAAACATCAACCAGACAACAATGATGTGGTCCATCCAACAACACTCCAGATAGACAAAATCGGCTAACGATGTTTACATCTTGTTGCCACCCAATTCAGATCATGTGATGATTAAAAATAAATGATGATGATGATGATGATTCCTCTGGATGGTTACAATTGTCAAATGGTTGTCACTCGACCGAGAGCACGAGTATGTGCAGAACTATCAACAGTATCCACCCAAAAATCATCCCATGATCTGAATTGGGTGGCCACAAGATGTAAACACCGTTTGCTGATTTTGTCTTTGTCAGCCAGACCTAGCACCAAACCCTCCAGAGCCACACTGGTCCATCTGCAGCCAGATTTCAAGCAGCATCACTGGATCTTTTTCCTCAGAAACATTTACTACACGAAAAAGGCTGAAGTCTTCTGACATCTACATTTTGCTATTTTCAATATAAAGAAAAACAATCAGAGGAACCAATTCCATTCTCAATTCAACTCAATAGACTTTCACAGGTTTTGTACCTATAACAGACTGGACATTTATTTTCTGTTTCGAGAAGCAGAAGTATCTTAGAGAGCATATTATATTTCTTTCAGGCCCCTGAAAGAGGGGGCATTCATGCTGGTACGTCAATCCTTAAGTATGTTGCCACTTCAACAGTCAGTCAATTTCAAGTGTGTGTCCACAGGACTACAGCCTTTTCCTTTATCTTTTTCATAGGTTTCGGTGGTTGAGCCAGACACTTTAAAGACCTTTTGCCCGATCATGGCATAACACAGAAGGTTCAAAAACTATATGCTAACGAAGTGTTAAGAATATGTCAGTGGTCACCTAAGTCCATCTAAAATAGACCAATTTCTTCAAAATCAATTCAGTTTGATTATCAAAAGCACGACAAGGTACACTAGCAGGAAAATTTAAGATTTTCTGGCAGTAGTGTGGACAGAATTAATATTATTTAAACGTGGTATAATGTATCAAAAATCTTAATTTTTTTTCTCATCAAGTTTCTCGGCTGGCTCAACTACTGATGCTAAGCAGGTGATTGATCTGCATATACATGTAGGAATTGAACATGATTGTTAAATGGGTCATGATACACAAAAACGGCCTGGACGACATGATCAACATTCGATTCATATCAATTCAAATTTTATCAACCATTTAAGTTGATCCTTTTTGGTCAAATACATAAAAAATGAATGGAAAAAAAACAGCAAAACCCTCTAGCTAGTTAAACGAAAATAATTACCTTCAACTTGAATGCAACCAAACCTTTTGGTAATTTTTATTTCCTGGCCTTTTTTGCGTATTCTGGCCCATATTGTGTAATTCCAGAAGAAATCCATACCCCTAAACTGCAGAGGCTGTGGGGTCAGTTTTCCTGAAAGATCCCTAACATTTTTGTACTTGAACCTTCCAAAGGGGTGGGGTAGAGGTTCCTTTAATTGAACTTCCTTCCGTGGTGAGGGTATGGATTTTTCTGGAATCACACACATTATCTTGCAGTGTAAAGAAAATGTCAAAAGTCCCACAAGGCCCCAAGGACCTCAGCAATAATGGTGCTCCAGACGTCAAAACTGGTAGGTGTGTCGGCTCACTACATTCACTACTGAGGTTCCTGTACAAACTCTAAAACGCTCATCAGACAGTATCTCCTCAGCTCTCAAGGCTACAACTCTAGGGCACCAGGGCAATTTCATTTGTACCTGTCAAGTGTCTCACATGATTGATGTTGTCATGATGGTAGGTACAAGTACATGCAGTGCATTCAGCTGATTACACGTTCTGATTAAGGTAGCATGCCAGACTTGCGACAACAAATCAAACTACATATCAGGTCGGTGGGCATTACCCGAAATTCTTTTAAAACTTGTAAGGCATCCTAATATGATCCAAGTCCTTGGCGGGCTCGGATGTGAAGCTCTGCTAGACCAAAATGATAAAAGGAGTAGGTTAAAAAAATTATAGGATCCTTTTTTTGTTTTGTTTTTTAGCATCTTTGATTACATTTCTTAGTATTGGGCAATTCCAGAAAATAAAGGTACCCCCACACGGGCGGCATTTGGAAATTCCGATGGGATGGGGGGGTTTAAGAGCTCGGAATTCTGATTGCAAGGGGGGGTTTTCGAAGCTGGATTTCTTTAACCTGCTCGGAATTCTATATGCATGGGGGGGGGGGGGGGGTAAACCATTTTGGAAATTCTGGATGCATGGGGGTGTCAAAAACTAGTGCCGCCCGTGGGGAGGGTACCTTTATTTTCTGGAATTGCCCATTTGGGTTCACACTCAAATAAAAATAATCTTAATTATTTTCTTAAATACGAGAATAAATATTGGTATTTTATCAAGTGGAAAAAAACAAATTAAACTAAACTGTTATATAACTAAATAGGACGGAAAATAAGGTTTCAAAAAAGAACATTGATTAAGTTGCTAAAAAAACTAAATTTAGAGAAATGCATTAAAGTTAAATCCATTCAGTCTAATAGAGCGGATTTCACATGACCATCGTGAAAATAATTGCAGTTGAGCAATTGCTAGCCAATCAGAATCGGAAGAAATCACAACTTGCTCCTGAATGGCTTTTTTGTAAGCCAATAACAAGCCAAGCCAATTACTAAGTAATTACACAATTTCATTTACTACAGAATTTGATTGGCTGAAAAAATGAGTAGCCAATGACAACGCAAAGTAATCGCAATTACATAATAAATCTCGACAGACGAATGAACATCTTTTTGGTCATATTTAAAAATCCACCAGACAAATTAATATTTCCTTGATAATGCTGAAAACGGTATATGAGCTCCACCAAGACAAAGGGAACTTTCTGCTACTTTCTGACAAAAACGTGTGTCAGAACGTCAAAAATTTTCAACATTTTTAGAGAAAAGCTAATAATATGTTGATGCCTCAGATCTCAAGAAATTTAAGATCCTTTGTTCTATACTCAGTTTCTGATTGGCTAACTTACAAAATGGCACGGGTTGAAGTAGTTGCACAGTAAAAGAGTAGTAAACATCAAAACACTTAAATTCCAGACTTCTTGTTTTTGTTACGGCATGTAAATATCTCTTTTAACTTGGAAGAGCTCAATGCAAAGTAAATTATTCTCTAGCTAATGATAAATTTCAGACTAGACCAGCCTGCATTTTTGCTTCAATCCTTCACCGAAAAACAATAGCAATATCCTCTTCACAAAAGGGCCTGGACAACACGGAAAAAGCTTTGCAAACTTCACTTCAAAGATATAGCAACAACTTTAAAAGCAAGAAATTTGGCAAACATTTATGTCTTCTAGTGATGTTGTAGGCTCTTTTCATGTGTAATTCTAGACGAGGCATTAGGACATCTAATAATAATAATGAATAGAAATTTTGTCAAAAGACATAATAATAATTTTTTTATATCATTTATAATAATAATAATAATAATAATAGCTCGTTCATTTATACCTCCTGCAGTTAAGATACAGTACAGGTTAGGTCAGCTATTGAAAACGGAGATACTTGTTGCATACAATAGCTATGCACGCACAAAACGGACTAAATGTAAAGCAATATTAACTAAACTAGCATCTAGTTTTGATAAAATTTGAACATTTTATAATCTCTATTATAATGTCTAGTACATTAGTCACTAACTAAAACTTCCAGCTGATTTCGTCTAACAAAATGCAAAGGATTATCTGCCAAAATGAAACGTGAGAAATGCCAATGATTTTCGATTTTGTAAAAAAAAACTCATCATTATGCAAGTCGAACTTACATTGCTTTGACATTACAGCTAGTATGTATTGTGAATTGATTAAAATTACCATGCCTCGTGCACAGCAATTTAGAATTTTTTGCAACGTTTGGCTCTTGCATATAATCGTTCTGATTGGCTAATTTGAGATTACGAAATCAGCTGGTTTTTAATGTAAACTTTCTAGGCGAGTGTGCAGATTGGCTTCCGTAAAAAGCAGAGTCATGGACATTCCAGCCCTAATTGTGGGGGAAGTTAGGATGCCTTTATTTTAAAAGTAGCGGGTAATCCCACAGGGGGTACGGAGAATATGGAGGAATGATTTGTTATCTCTGGCATGTTCCCTTAATAACAGAAGTGTCATCAGTTCATTATGAATGAATGCATTGCATGTATTTGTATCTATGACAATGGCAATATCAATCATGTGAGAAACTTGACAGGTACAAATGAAATTGTCCTGGTGCTCTAGAGTTGTAGACTTGAGAGCTGAGGAGATACTGTCTGATGAGCAGTTTGGAGTTTGTACAGGAGCCTCAGTACTGAGTGTGTAGTGAGCTGGCACACCACTGGTGCTGACTAGGAGCATCAAAAGCTGGGGTCTGAGGGGCCTTGTGGGACTTTTTTAAGAACTAAAAAAGGTACTTACAGGTATTATAGAGTTGGAATAAAGGATTATCCTCATTTTCTTTCTCTAAGTTTTATTTTGTATCTCAGCTTTTACATGTGGTGATTAAAAATACAACTATAAGTATTGGGGGAGTGAAAGTGGATTAAAGCAGGTTGCAGGAAAGCTAAACACTTATCCAATCAATTCACTTTTATACCACAACGCGCGCGTTTCTCGCATTCTGATTGGCTCTCAGCCATGGGTACATAAGAGGACATACCACAGAACGCGCCATCATAAGCGCGCGCGCTAAAAAGAACCAACGAAAACACCGTTTGGCTGCGCGCGCGCTGCTTTTGCCTTTTTATTTTTGCCTTTTTGTTGTGGTATAAAACAAATGTCCTCTGATTTTCCATGGTATGTCCTCTTATATACCACGGAATGACGTAATAAAGTGGTCAAAATGTACTGCGGACCCACTCGGCTGCGCCTCGTGAGTCCACAACATTTTGACCACTTTATTACGTCATTCCGTGGTATATAAGAGGACATACCACGGAAAATCAGAGGACATTTGTTAAGTATAGCATGTATGGAATATGGTCACCAGAGGGGGTTCACGGACACCACCCAGAATTATTATGGAAACATACATTTTTAGAATCCTGTCTATTTTAGATGTCTAGAAAATCTAGGATGTCTAGACATTGTCCCACATTGTTTATTTTGACACATTTCTGTGATTTAATGAGATCCTTTTGTTATTCAATGACGAGGCAATTTTATGGACTGTGGTGCTGTTCAAAAAGGCTCTTTAGAGTAGTAACCTATACTTTTACGTCCTTAGGAGGGTATACCTCCGTGTAAGAACCATTCCCAGAGGACACCATTGTGTTCAGTTCTTATTTCATCATGATTCGTTCTACTACACAAAAGAGGCTTTGTGACGCAACTCGTGAACAATACACAGGTTCTTACACGGAGGTAGAGCCTCTTAGGAATAATCTGATCACATATGTAGGAGTTAAATTGCTGTTTAACCCTTTTGTAACCTCACATACAGATGACTTTTGGTATTTCCTTATAAAAATAAAAAGGCTGACTGTAACATGTATAAAACAAGCATTTAGTTTGTACATATGTGATCAGTCTATTGTACATATGTGATCAGTCTATTAATGACATATAATAGCATATGTGCAAAGACTATAGAATGCTTTTCTGGACAACACTACAGTCCATAAAATTGCCTCATTGAATAACAAAAGAATCTCATTAAATCTCAAAAATGTGTCAAAATAGACATTGTGGGACACTTTCACGAGCTGCTAACATTAGACATCCTAAGGATTCTAAAAATGTATGTTTCGATCATAGTTCCTGGGGAGCTCGTGAACGCCCTCTGGCGATTAGACTTATTTAGTTGGCAGAGTGCAAATTTTTGGCAGGAACAATTATTGCAGAGATTAATGACGTCTCACCGAGTTGTGTGCAGCCATGATGACATGACCTTATTTGGAAATCTATTGTTACATCACAGCATTTTAGCAAAATTATTTCAAACTTGAAAGTCATTTCTTTAAAAACAATGTGCTGAAAAATTAAAAACTGATTTTGTTTCATATGCACTTAATTAACACAATCAAAAATTTTGAAACCTGCAGCACTTGTGGCAACTGTCCTGTGCCTAAATGCTTGTGTTAAGAAAATATGAATGCATGTTATTAATTTATGGCATACTCGCCATGAGTACACTCTGTGGCTACCTTGTACTTGCCCCATGAGATGCTGCCATGGACGGTACTGTACATAAATTGCTGCTCAGACTGGGAACTGTCATCTTCCTTGCCATGCAATCACTGTGGGTTTAAAAAGATACAATAAATAACATGCTATTGATACTCCCCATGAGTACACTCTGTGACTACCTTGTACTTGCCCCATTAAAAGCTGACATAGTCGGTACTGTACATGAAATGCTGGCATACTCGCCATGAGTACACTCTGTGGCTACCTTGTACTTGCCCCATGAGATGCTGCCATGGACGGTACTGTACATAAATTGCTGCTCAGACTGGGAACTGTCATCTTCCTTGCCATGCAATCACTGTGGGTTTAAAAAGATACAATAAATAACATGCTATTGATACTCCCCATGAGTACACTCTGTGACTACCTTGTACTTGCCCCATTAAAAGCTGACATAGTCGGTACTGTACATGAAATGCTGCTCAGACTGGGAACTGTCAAGTCATCATCCTTGCCATGTCATCACTGTGGGTTTAAAAAGATACAATAAATAACATGCTATTGATACTCCTGTGAGTACACTCCGCGGCTACCTTGTACTTGCCCATTAAAAGCTGACATAGACGGTACTGTACATGAAATGCTGCTCAGACTGGGAACTGTCATCTTCCTTGCCATGCAATCACTGTGGGTTTAAAAAGATACAATAAATAATATGCTATTGATACTACCCATGAGTACACTCTGTGACTACCTTGTACTTGCCCCATTAAAAGCTGACATAGTCGGTACTGTACATGAAATGCTGCTCAGACTGGGAACTGTCATCTTCCTTGCCATGCAATCACTGTGGGTTTAAAAAGATACAATAAATAATATGCTATTGATACTACCCATGAGTACACTCTGTGACTACCTTGTACTTGCCCCATTAAAAGCTGACATAGTCGGTACTGTACATGAAATGCTGCTCAGACTGGGAACTGTCATCTTCCTTGCCATGCAATCACTGTGGGTTTAAAAAGATACAATAAATAATATGCTAGATACTACCCATGAGTACACTCTGTGACTACCTTGTACTTGCCCCATTAAAAGCTGACATAGTCGGTACTGTACATGAAATGCTGCTCAGACTGGGAACTGTCAAGTCATCTTCCTTGCCATGTCATCACTGAAAGGTTAAAAATAAATGTGGATTAATATGCTATAAATTGCTCGTGTTGAACAATTTCTGATTCTCACGTTTAACCACAAAGAAGGGCACCCAACAAGAAACTAGTGCAAAACAACTTGAAATAGCATCATCAAAGTAGGACTATTATGCACATTCTGACATTAGAATCTCCAGGGGGGTGTATTGGACTCTTGAAAATTTTCCAGGGGAGGTGTATTGGACTTGAAATTCCATGAGAGGGGGTGTGCCTGGCGCTTGGAAATTCCAAGGGGGAGGGTACATAAGGTGACTTTCCAGGGACATTTTATGCCAAAATAGAATTTCCAGGGGTATTTTGCCAGAAAAAAATTCCAGGGGAGGGGGTCCTTTTAATATGAGGCTGGAAATTCCAGGGGAGTGGGTCTGATTCACGAGTGGAAATTCCAGGGGAGGGGGTCTGAATCATGAGTAGAAATTCCAGGGGAGGGGGTCCTCCACCCCCCGATGCAGTTTAAAAATGCCGCCATCAGCCATTAAGGGTGGATTTACCTATCTCGTTACCATGGAGATCGTCGTCAAGGGCTGAAGACGCGCGCGCTCAAAGGAGCGGGAATCTTTTTTACTTCCGGTATTTTTTCTTCGGGGAAACCCGTACGAGTTGTTCACATTTCAAGAAGCTTCTACCTTTATTCTTCCGAATAACAATGTACTACTAGCTTTTTTTGTTGTTGACTCAAATTATCACAAAATGAGACGAGAAAGTCAAGCGAAAAGTGAACACAGCACCGCTGGAGAGTTGAGCAATGACGAGTTTACAGAGTAGATGAAGTTTGTCGTTTTTGGAAGAGGAATGATTCCAGAAAGTGGTAATTATTATTACTTCATGTACTTACTCTCTTGTTGTGTCCCAATATAAGTATGAGTCTTTTTCACAAGCTACAGGTGGCTCTCAGAAATAAAGTTGATTGATTGATTATACCGAACGCCCGTTTTCCCGTAAATAACGAACATTTTTCTTTTCGAGTGAAACTAAACACGGTTTGCAAACTAGATAAGTTAAAAGGGTTTTTGAAACACTAGGAAACTAAAGGAAGGAATGGTAATGGATACAAACAAACAAAGTATACAAATCACAGTAAATATTCGAAGGCTCTCCTATCCAGGAGAGCTCACCTGGATTCAAGATTTACAACGAAATGCGCTTTTGTTCTGAGTTCTTATGCTTACTTACGTTCTTGCAAAACGTCATTTTTTACTCAATTTTGGAGTGTAAACAGATCGTGATTCACTACATTTCAAACTACTCATTCCTTGAAAACTTTCTTTTCATTTTCAGTTCTATGATTGCCCATAAGAGGAATCACCTGTCTTTATTTTCGTTTACGCCGCGAACATGAAAACTAAAGCCAAACCGGCCCGGCACATTCTCGTCATGATGGGCAAATTTCTTGACTTTTTCGCCTTTTCCAACACATATGCAGATTGTTGATCCTTTCTTATGATTTCTTGTCGAATTAATCATTATCTTTGATATATTTGAGGATAATATTTGCTTGTTTTCGCAATATAAAGTGCATCACAACCTTCAAAAAACAAGTGCCGGTTCTCGGAAGAGCAAGCATCGAAATGGTTTCCCTGCCAGTCTCCACCAATAAGAAGCCAGCTATGTAACCACACATGCCTTACCGATGAGCTTGGGGGCCTGGGACGACAGTTTACTTCCGGTTTAACAAAACAGTATACTTCTTATGTCAAATCAGAGAAAATTCGAATTTTTAAAATGTTAAAGTGTTGTTTAACTTGTTTTCCATAGAGCCTAGCATGGGATTAGCGAATATGTAAAAACTTTTTGAGTTATGATATCTGAATGGTTTAAAAAACACCCAAAATCAAGCGTAAAAAATTCATTTTCTAATTTATCTGAAAATCCATGCTGTAGGTCTTATGCACAATGCCTAGGCGGTTATATAGCCACAGATTTGGCAGATTCCATTAAGAAATGGAAGACAAACTATAGGTTTTTCTGTTTCGATGACGTCACTATGACGTCACATGATGACGTCATCATTTTTCAAAGCTTTTCCAAAATGGATCTTTCCTGTAAAATATTATCCTTAAGCATATTCATTTCGCAGAATTATGATTTTTTAAATTTTCCCTAGCAACGGCTCAAAAAGATAGGTAAATCCACCCTTAACGTCAGGCACAAGAGTGACGTCATATTTTCAAATGGCGGCGCCCACTAATTAACAATTAGACCTCAAGGCCGAATGTGCTATGATGAATAGACCATGAGGCCGAAGGCCGAATGGTCTATTGTTATCATAGCACATGAGGACGAGAGGTCTAATTGTTTTAGTATAAACCAACTAGTTGGTCGGTTTTGGCAATGAATCCCATTATTTTATGTTGAAAAATCAAGTTTTCTTGCAAAGAAAGGTAGTGGTTTTGCCAGGCACGGTCTATCACTAATAGACCATTAGTAGCTCAGCCAATCAGAATGCAGGATTTGTAATAGACCATTAGTTGGTTTATACTAAATTCAAATATAAGAATCTAGAATCTCGTCAAAGAGAATGAGTCGCGTCGGCCTAATTTGGTTTCTTTTCAGTTATAAAGTTTTGTCGAATGTTTTTGAGTTGTTTAAGTTTCCTCTGAGCTTGAAAAGGCTAAACAGCCGGGATTCCCTTCACTGTACAGAACGTGTCGAAACGTGCATTGAAATTTTACCACGTTTCTATGGTTTTAAAGCTTGTTCACAAAGAAACTTTCAAAAAAATTAATAAATATATAACTGTTTGGCTTCAGCCTTACTTGTTGTCAGCTTTATCTTTCTTGTGCGGGTAAAACGCCTGTTAAACGACCCTTATGTTTGCAACGAGAAGAGAGGAGCCGCCATCTTTGAGTGTATGGGAACGGGCACCACAGGCCTCCCGAGGTCTCTCCAACTCGAACCCAATCGCGCTCGTGCAAGATTGAAGAGCGCGCCGCACAGGGCAAATCTACCCCACTTGGCAAGTGCGCTTACAAAAAGCCATCAATCTCGACTTTAACAGAAATATTATCTAGACTTTGTTTTAGAGGTGGGAATGGTTGTTCGGAAAATGCAGAATCTCACGTTTTTTTAACATTCTCAAAAAGCGTGGGACGCAGTACATTTGGACAGATTTCGTATGTCTGTGAAAAGTGCCGCGGCAAAGTTGTACCGCGCCGCGACCGTGACCGTACCGCGACTTCATTCAGTATCTACAGCAGGCCAGGTTCCGTACCGCCACCGCGACAGTGCCGCGCCGTGTCACGGCACTTTTCACAGCCATACGAAGTCTGCTCTATGATTCAAACGTGGTGATGTAAACATGGGACGCCACCGCGACAGTACCGCGCCGTGTCACGGCACTTTTCACAGTCATACGATCAGTCTGCTCTATGATTCAAACGTGGTGATGTAAACATGGGACAACGTTTGCGCTAACGCTGAACGCTCGCGAAATTTTACTAGAGCGGAGTTCGTACGACTGTGAAAATTGCCGCGACTTCACGATGTCGCTGGGTAATTTTCTGCCGCGACCATGCAATTTGATTGGCCGTCCTCCATTTGCCTTGAACGTGCCTTTACGCGATCGCGACAAGACGTGCCGCGACAATGCACTGATTGGTTGTCCGTGATTCATCTTTGTCACGAGGTGAATGCGAGGTTCAGTATCTCTACACAGCAGTCCAGGTTCCGTGCTGCGACAGTGACCGTCACAGTTCATACGAAATCTAAAGAGAACTTGTGCCGCCCCCAGCCTAGATCCTTTGCGGTTACCAGAGAGCTCTTGTCAGTCTTGTAAAGGATATACAACCTGTGTGCGTAGCTCAACTTCATTAGCCGAGCTTTTGCTGGAAAAATCTTTACAGAAATAGGGGCGGGGGTATGCCTAATAATGGTGACATCTTTTGAGTAGTAATTTTGCGAAAATGCTGCCAAAACTGTATGCACATCTTTGTAAGGTGGGTGGTTTGGCCTGCAGTGCAGGAATTTCTCGTATTAAAGCAGCGTGGAATATATTTTCAAAAATATGGAGGATTTGCTATACAGGGTAATTTTTAAACACCTCCCCTACCCCCTTAAGAGTCAAATGATCGACTCCTCGGGCAAGATAAAGAGCAAACACATTACCTTTGAAGCAACACACTTTAATAGTGTATTAAATTACACCTACAACCGATGAAAATGCTTCTCTTCGAGAGCTTATAAACTAACTATGTACACTTTATTAATGCGCAAATTATGTACAAATTACGACTACATAATTATAACATTGCTGACTTCAGTACAACATGTACTGTAACCGACTAAATTACTTTATTCTTTAATAAATACGTGCCGCAGTATCGATAAGAGTCACACGAGAAGAGTGATCTTGGAAGGACGCGTTGTATTTTGCTGGGTGTTTTATCACGGGAAAACCTGGTCCGTTCGCTACTGGCGCCATCTTGGGCCTCAAATCCCTCAAAGATGACGCCCGATCAGCAACGGACCAGGTTTTCCGCGATAAAAACATCCAGTACCGCCTGCAAGCAGGCTACGTTGTCTTTAAGGCCGATTTACACTATTGCATTTGTCGCGGCAAATTATCTCGCGCGAGTTGCAATTCCAACTCTCCTGTGTAAACGAGATGCAATCCGATGCGATTTCTGTGCTCTCTTTCTTCAAATCGCATCAAGTTGCAAAGAGTTTCGAACATGTTTGAAATCTCCGCGACATCACGCTAAAAATTGCGGTCGGTCGCGCCAAGTTGCACCTACGGTAGTTTACATTAGTGGTTTTGAGTTGATGCGTACGTGCGAGAAAAATCACGGACAAAAATTGCAGCAAATATTGCAAGTGTAAACGGGCCTTTAGGCGATAGGATCAGCGCGGTTTTACATGAAAAAAGCTTCAATGAAATAGCTTGTTCCACCCCCATCCCCCATTTTGGTTTTATGAAGCACGCACGCGCACATTCAAACAAATTATCTATAACAGTAAAACCGCTCACATGGATCATATAGCTCCCGGGGCAACCGTTACTCCTAGGGCTATCCCTGCCTTTCAAGCCGAGTTTTGAAGAAGAAAAAAAGCGCATAGTCTAAAGTATTGGAAGACAGTCCTAATGTGAAAGATCGCCACTCCCGATGGACTCCTGACAATATGGATACCATTTTGGCTTGAAAAAAAGCATCACCTGTTTACTCTTATATTTCATGTAGTCCAGCACCGACTCGCCCAGAGGGGAGGACTTGAAGCTCTGTATAAGCCCAAACAAATATAACACGTATGCTACTTTTATCAGTGTAAGCAATGAAGGCTGACAATTCACAGATTTGAATATAAGAAGGTAAAGTAGTAAGACTGTCCCCATATACAAAAGCCGGGGGTGTTCAACGGGAAAAATGAAATTCACTCCTGAGAGATGGGCAATATGAGAGTGACTCTTAGAAATGTTGCCTATGCCAAGACGACAAGGAGATTTCTTTCGAATATACTAAAACACAGCAAAACATTCCCTCTAGCAAGTTGAATCAGCGAAACTTTTGTAGCTGGCGAAATGAAGCTTAACTCTGATTGGCCTAAAGTAGCTGAAGAAAAACGAAAGCCTCGTTGTGATTGGTCCATATTCCCCACGTGATTCTCATCCAGAACTTTTCACCCCGGAGGTAGGAAGTGGCAACTAACTCTACCGTAGCGGATGAAATCAGTCTAGTTTACCAAGGGCGCGTGAACTCTCGGCACGTCACGTTATCTCTTAGGGACAACAAAAATATGACTAGTTGTAACTAGCGCATTTCTAAACATTAATTCCCTGTCATGAATCACCGCTGACGATGTCCCTTAGTCGTTCTTGTATTCTAGGAGGTTGTAAGGACGCCATGTCTACTAAGCCCTTACCCATGCACGAGTACAGCGTAGAAGCGAGGCGGACAGTGGCGCTTTTGACGTCACTAGTGCCAGATCCCGCACTGCCAGTGCTGGCCGCGCCAAGTAGATTCCAGAGAAGAGGCAGCACATATCGTTGAATGACCTGGGGTTTGCGAGCGTGGACAGTGTCGACTATTACTATGGAAACAATAGGAAAGTACAGCTCAACAACTCATTCATTTAATCGTCAGCAGCTCGAAAGCTCCCGGCAGCGTTGGCCACGGTACTGAGTCATAGCACTATACTAAACCATTCCCTAGTAAACAACAACTACCAGAATCCTTTTCAGTTTCTTTGTCTTATTCAGATCAACAAATTCCCTCACGAATAAGAGCACAATAGCCTAAATTTTCTACACAATAAGCCACCACGCAAAGGTTTCTGGTAGTTGTAGTCAACCACGTCATCATGCAAATGTCCTATTGAGAAGGCGCTACCTTTGCTTTAACATCTGCAAATGGTCAGACCTTCGCGTCTTCTCGGATAAGGACGTAAAACCGTAGGTCCCGTCTCTCACATATGTACTATATGAACCTGAACCAGAGGGACGTTAAACTAGGACGCGGGAGTGACCATCTTCAGTGTCTGTGAGATGGCGCCGTGAGATGCATCGTAATTCACGTTCTTACGTGCTGCAAGTCAGTCGGCAAGTCAGCCAACTGGGCAGGGAAGTGAAGGCGAGACGGGACCCCGGTTTATTGACTCAAATAGGCTCAGTGACTTTGTAACGTATAGATTCATGTAATATGTTTGTAGCCCGCTTACTGACCCCTTTGTGTAATTAAGCTATTAGCTGCAAGTCAGAGGAATAAACACATCTACACATCTATCTATCTATCTATCTATCTCAGCCGAAAGACGCGAAAACACACTAGAACAAACTTCAAATAACTGAAGCACGATACTCGCTGCTGCCTAAATCCTACTCTATTTCTAAGATCTCATTTGGTGAGAATACGCAATAAAAAGCAACAAAAACTGATCGACTTACGACATAGTTTCTCGATCATGACAGGCTTGACTCGACTGTTGCCGTACTGTGACGTCGTACAAAACGGTTGAACTAGAGTGGTATTATCTGTAGATACAAAAAAGATAACAGTCAACAAAATGTCAGATAAGTACTAAACACGTCGTACAAAACGGTTGAACTAGAGTGGTATTATCTGTAGATACACACAAGATAACAGTCAACAAAATGGCAGATAAGTAATAAACACGTCGTACAAACGGCTGAGCTAGAGTGGTATTATCTGTAGATACACACAAGATAACAGTCAACAAAATGTCAGATAAGTACTAAAGACGTCGTACAAAACGGCTGAGCTAGAGTGGTATTATCTGTAGATATACACAAGATAACAGTCAACAACATGTCAGATAAGTACTAAACACGTCGTACAAAACGGCAAGCTAGAGTGGTATTATCTGTAGATACACACAAGATAACAGTCAACAAAATGGCAGATAAGTACTAAACACGTCGTACAAAACGGTTGAGCTAGAGTGGTATTATCTGTAGATACACACAAGATAACAGTCAACAAAATGGCAGATAAGTACTAAACACGTCGTACAAAACGGCTGAGCTAGAGTGGTATTATCTGTAGATACACACAAGATAACAGTCAACAAAATGTCAGATAAGTACTAAACACGTCGTACAAAACGGTTGAACTAGAGTGGTATTATCTGTAGATACACACAAGATAACAGTCAACAAAATGGCAGATAAGTAATAAACGTCGTACAAAACGGCTGAGCTAGAGTGGTATTATCTGTAGATACACACAAGATAACAGTCAACAAAATGTCAGATAAGTACTAAAGACGTCGTACAAAACGGCTGAGCTAGAGTGGTATTATCTGTAGATATACACAAGATAACAGTCAACAACATGTCAGATAAGTACTAAACACGTCGTACAAAACGGCAAGCTAGAGTGGTATTATCTGTAGATACACACAAGATAACAGTCAACAAAATGGCAGATAAGTACTAAACACGTCGTACAAAACGGTTGAGCTAGAGTGGTATTATCTGTAGATACACACAAGATAACAATCAACAAAATGGCAGATAAGTACTAAACACGTCGTACAAAACGGCTGAGCTAGAGTGGTATTATCTGTAGATACACACAAGATAACAGTCAACAAAATGTCAGATAAGTACTAAACACGTCGTACAAAACGGTTGAACTAGAGTGGCATTATCTGTAGATGCACACAAGATAACAGTCAACAAAATGTCAGATAAGTACTAAACACGTCGTACAAAACGGCTGAGCTAGAGTGGTATTATCTGTAGATATACACAAGATAACAGTCAACAAAATGTCAGATAAGTACTAAACACGTCGTACAAAACGGCAAGCTAGAGTGGTATTATCTGTAGATATACACAAGATAACAGTCAACAAAATGTCAGATAAGTACTAAACACGTCGTACAAAACGGTTGAACTAGAGTGGCATTATCTGTAGATGCACACAAGATAACAGTCAACAAAATGTCAGATAAGTACTAAACACGTCGTACAAAACGGCAAGCTAGAGTGGTATTATCTGTAGATACACACAAGATAACAGCCAACAAAATGTCAGATAAGTACTAAGCACGTCGTACAAAACGGTTGAACTAGAGTGGTATTATCTGTAGATGCACACAAGATAACAGTCAACAAAATGGCAGATAAGTAATAAAGACGTCATTCAAGAAAAAACAAATCCCAGAGGAAAAAAAAAAGAAAAAATAGGAGTCAACTTTGGCCAAGAAATACTACAGATTTCACCGAACCATGGTTCGCGTCGAAAAAACCGTCTACGATTCTTCCCGCTCGGGCTCATGTTTTTGTCTGCATTCCTTTCTCTACGGGCCGGCATGCTTTTCTTAAACTTCTCTGAAAGAACTGAAAACTGCCAATATTTATGAGATATTTTGGAAAAAGCCATCCGTTATGCTGTGGGAAATTTAAGTCGCTTTACTTTTTTTTTTTAAGATTTGTAGCAGGCAAGTATTTGGATTTCGACTCAGTCGTGAGGGTTATTTTCAAGAACACATAAACCCGTGGAGAAAGGAGTGTAGACAAAAACATGAGCCCGGGCGCGCAGAATCGTACACGATTTTTTTCGACGCGCACCAGGCTTCGGTGAAATCCATAGTAACTGAAAACAAAACAATTTGGAACAGTTCTTATTTTGCCAGGAAAATTTTGAAATTTCAGAGTCACAAGATGGCCAGAACTGCTCCAGTTTTGTGGAAAATCAACTATGAAACTCCAAGCCGTGAAAAATTTGAGATTTGGAAGAGTTGAAAGTAGAAATAACTCCGAAAATAAGAAAAAAATACACCCTGAAAGCAATGAGCTCATTCCGTCTAAAATGTACCAAAATTTAAGTACACAGTAAAATCAATCTATTTTGCAAACCAAATCTTTGCGTTTAATTCATATTTGTCAATAAGTTATACGATAATTTTTTAGAACACTATATATGATTGTTATAGTTTTACCTATGTATTTAGTTAGCGAAGTTAACGACTCGTCCGCGGCGCTGAAGATGGCGGTGTTCTTGGACGCGAGATTGGCTGTCAGGGCCGCTACTAGTGGAGGTACAATAGCACCGGACTGGGATGAAAGGCATGGGATGATCTTGGGGAGGCATTGTAATGCGTACAGGTTGACCTACAAGAACAGATAATATGAAGCCTAGTTTTCTCGTCTCAAAATATGCCGCCACCTTGAATCTTACTATGGCGACTCTAGACCCAGCCAATTCGTTGATATCCAAATGTCCCTGCCATTTTTAAAGGGGCACTCGCACGCTTAATTTTTGTACAACCTGTCAAAAAGAAGTCTAATTCTAATCACTAAATATACATTTACGTTTACCGGGAATAACCAAAATAACAGTCAAGGTTTGTTAAATGACCTTTTAACTGTTAAATCAATACAAATATCTATAGTGTTTTTATTTTTTATCAAGAGGATGGAATAGGATTGCGATTTGAATTCTTTGCTTGTCAGGCAAGCGTGCGAGTGCCCCTTTAAGTTACAGTATGTTTATTGTTCTACCATTAGTATGGTGCGGCTTTAGCACGCTGTTAGCGTTACGTCTTACTATGACCTTGTTCATGTGGCCATTCTAACATATGGCCGACCCTACGCCACTTGCAATTGTTGCTGCAATTTTTGTCGCGAGAGTCGCGGCGATTTTTCACATATCAAATCTCCATATCTCCACGCGCCAATGTATTATTCTCTATATCGTGCTCAGGGAGATGTATTTAGTACCTTGCTATTGGAGTCTTGAAGGCGTGGTATAAGAACGTCGAATACCTAACATGAGAAACACAAGTTATTTACAACAAATACCTTGGTGGGCGAGCTAAAAAGCTTTCTTCCAAATACAGCTACCCTGCGAGCAGATGTTTCTTTCTGTCAGTCGTTTATTAGCTGCAAGGTTCTCAGCGTGTCTGGTATTTCGCGTGGTTGTTTGGCCGCAAATGAAAACAACCACGCGAAATGTCAGACACGCGAACAACTTTGCTAGCTTATAAAAGACTGACAGAAAGAAACCTTTACTCGCGTTTTTGGTGACCACGAATGCTATTATGTAAAAACAAAGCTCCAACGGGCGTATAGAGTAGTCAAGTGATGACGTCAAAATTTTCGATTTAGCAATATTTGTCCTTGGATTTGGAAAGAGCATAATAAATGAATGCTACACACCAAAATTGAGGCAAATCGGTTGAAACGCGACCGAGATATGGCCCCCTGAATACATAATTTTCTTTAAGAAATCACTGTATTTTTGGTTGCGTTCATAAAGTTTTGAACGCAGTCCAAAATACAGTGATTTGTTAAAGAAAATTATGTATTCAGGTGGCCATATCTTGGTCGCGTTTCAACCGATTTGCCTCATTTTTTGCATCCGATTCTCTTTTCACTTTGTCTTTCATTATTCGTGGACTAAAATCGGAAATTCAAGATTTCTCAAATTTATGACGTCACACTTGAGTACTCTATAGGTCCAATAATTTTGTTGAGTAACTCATTTCCTCCTATAACACACCGCGGGCTCTGACAGATGATCAAGGAGAGCTGCAACGTTTCTTGAAATAGGTATAACTATATTTTGGTAATTACAGAATTTGTGTAAAATCGTCAAAGAGCCCGTGTCAGCCACTCCTTTGTTATTGCTTTCGTTCGATATTAGAAGACGAATTACGTTTAGAAATCTCTAAATAAACATTTAAAAACAAAGTTTCAGATTTGATTTACCAAATTCAATCGAGAACATTGCTGTATATTCTCTAAATCAGCCGATGGAAATGGATGCTTTCTCTGACTTGGTATGTTGCTATGCTGTCAAAATGGCGGTTGACACATGCTCTTTAACATTAATCTCTCGGGTTTGAATCTCCCGCTTGACCAAAAGTGTAAAATGTTGCCAAATGTTCAACAAAAATTCCGCAGGATCTATTCCTCACTGACCTTGGCGTGCTTAGCGCCTAGACCACCGGGATTCCTCTCGGCAAGCGTGACAAATAAATCCAGGCCTACTAGACGCTCTTTCCAGTCATTGGAGGACAGATACTTCTTGATGTCCGGTAACATTTCTTCGCCCTGCGACAACAATAAGTAAACAATATCAATAAACAATGTCTTTATTTTTCAGGGGTTCTAGTGGATACCATTTCGGCGTTCCGCTCAATAGTCCAGTTTCGAATTCTCTGCGCTATCACTGAATAGGCTCAACGGCGCAAATACAGCAGGAGCCTCAATTTTAAAAAAACTTACGAATACCATCGAGTCATTGAAGTTTCATAAGTTTTTCGTCGGTATTCAGAACTATTTTTTTTACTTCAAATTGAGGCTCTGACTATATTTATGCCTATTCAGAGGTAGAGGTAGATCCTTCATATATGGTACACTATAGAGTCCTCCGTATAAATATCTACCATCTCTTATAGAACGAGGATATACAGAAGGACGCTATTCTCACTGGGCCCCAGCAGTGCATATATAAGATATCAACTCATTAGCATATCATCTCAGTTTCACTTGGTTTGACAACAAGCGCCGGAATGGCGTCCATGGGAGACGCCATGGGAGACGCCATGGGAGACGGCTGTGGGTTCCATTGTGCTCACCCTCAGGCCTGGGGGTGCCTCTTGGCTATTTTTCACCCACCCACCCTCCCATTGCCATCTTTTGCTCCGGCAGGCCTCCTCTCCCATAACGTATATAGTACAATGGGCAATTCCAGAAAATAAAGGTACCCACCCCTTCGGGCGGCATTTGGAAATTCCGATGGGATGGGGGGGGGGGGAGCTCCAGACGCTCCAGACTCATCCCACCCGTTCACGCTAGTGGTCTGCTTGCTTGTGCGGCATTTCCGATCAGCATGTTTATCCCAGTTTGCTTACCTGTATCGGAGTGTCCTGCTGTGCTGGTCTGCCACTTCGAGAAGACTCCCTGTGCAGGAAAATACCGATAGTTCAATAATCAACTAGACACTAAACACGTAGGTATACCAAGTCTGGTTCTCACTGGAACGCTGGACGCAAGCGCAGGACTTGATTCACACTAGCCACAAGTGCAAGCGCAAGGGAAAGCAATGTCTTGAATTTCTTGCGCTTGCATCAAAAGAACAATAATCGCAAGATGCACTAGGTTCTGCACATCAATTTCTTTCTTAAATTATTTATCCTTTTTGTAAGCTCAAATTATTGGCTTGCACGTGACGTCATTGGCAGCCATGTTGGTGTACAGGAACAAAAGAAAGTTCATTTGTTGCTCTTTGTTCTGTACACCAACATGGCCGCCGCGCTTTTGTGATTTTATTCCCATAGGAATGAGTGCAACCCAAGAATTGTGCTTATATCTCTCTTAAAATCTTAAGAAAAGTTTTTATATTAGTGATTTTGCTAATCACGGCCAGAATTTGCTAGAAAAGTTAATTTCCTAATGCGACCGTCACTTTGCAAACGAACTAAAACTTTGCCAGTAGACCAAAACACAAAGGCGCCGACGAGCAGCTGTCTTTTTTGGCAAAGTTTTGTAGAACAAACGAATTTGCTGTCAATCAAATAAAAACTCTAGACAGAAGCAGAAATAACAAAACGGCGGCAAATTATTTCACACAAATGCAACCACAATCGTTGGAAAAACACTTTGCCTTGAATTTTGCGGCAATTTGTTTGCTGGGAAATTCTGTGGCAAGCTTGAAAACTTTGGCAAGTGCGACCCCTAACAAAGCCAATGAAATTGCCTATATTTTCAATAGAAATGAATTGCATTCCGGCATGCTTTACCGTTGGCTTGCCTAGTTCTTAACGGACCATTACTTAAGTAGATCATCGATTACTAACCGCGAAGATGCAGGAGATAACACAGCACCCCCGTCAGTAGCTGAACGCGCCACCCCTCCTTTGTTAACACCACCACTGTTACTACGCGAATGAGTTCCGCTACTTGGAATCTTACGATTACGCGCGGACGACACTTCGCTGGGAAGTCCCTGAACAAGTAAATACAAAGACATAAATTAGAGTCACCATATAAATGGAACTTGCTTACCAATGCCTATTACTCATTAGCCTCTTCGTGGACTCGTCAAGTCATCGTGAACTTGTGACTGGACGAAAGCATGACGAAAGACGAACACTTTTTATGAAACGATGATAGCTTTGAGGGTTTGACAGAAAACCCGCTCAAAAAACAGTGTAAAACACTTTTAAACAACAAACCACACTCCAGCAAAATGCTTTATGTTTATATTTCGCACAAAATTGTCGCTTGTCCGTGTGACAAGTACCACTGAGTATTCACTTGTCCTGAGCATTACGTACTTGCCCAGGACAAGTGGGCAACTGGTAAGGTCGAGCACTGAGTTATATTTCAAGGTTCCCAAGTTTTCCGGCTTTCAAAATTCCAGGACTTTCAAGGACGTTTCGAAAAATTTAATGAGCTTTTATAATGAAAAATGCAGGTTTTCGCGCACGATCAGAGCTACATGGTTATCATTTAATTCAAAACTTTACAAGAAACACACCCAACATTTTGTCAATATTTCTTCAGGAAAATGTTTCCATGGCTTTTAATGACTTTGATGGACTTTTGTAAAAATCCCAGGACTTTCCAGGCCTGAAAAAGGACATTTCTAAAATTCATGACTTTCAAGGTTTTCAAGGACCCGTGGGAACCTTGTATTTCTGTACTTGTCTCACCTTAGTTCTTAGATTCTCCACTATGTCGCGTATTTGACGGTGAAGATTGG
Organism: Scolanthus callimorphus; assembly: GCA_033964015.1. Classification (NCBI taxonomy): domain Eukaryota; kingdom Metazoa; phylum Cnidaria; class Anthozoa; order Actiniaria; family Edwardsiidae; genus Scolanthus; species Scolanthus callimorphus. The sequence continues at coordinate 2,590,129 of CM066915.1, forward strand.
CAGGGACATGTTTCGTCAGCAACTTGTCGAACTCTGGATGCTCGTAAATTGTGTAAAGGATTTTACGACCATAATATCTGGAAGCAATCAGTGATAATATTTTATTGGCTTACGTTTACGCAGAAATAATATCACCGGTGATCGAGCTACGAGGACGGTTTTCCCCTAGATTTGTGGGTCCTAAATTTTTGAGAATGGATTATCATCCTAGCGCACGTGGTTGAGTCTACATGAAAGTGAGCGAGTGAGTGATATTTTCTATCCACGAGTTGAAACTGTATTTGACCGCCACTAGCTTACTGGCCATCTTTTCCTTGTCTTCTTATTTAAAGAGCCTGTGTCAGCCGCCATTTTGACAGCATAGCAATATACCAAGACGGAAAAAGCATCCATTTCCATCGGCTGATTTAGAGAATAGAGATGTTCTTGATTGAATTTGGAAAATCCCATTCCCATTGTTTAGTTAGTTAGAGCTATTGTCTCGAGCTCATTTGCATTAGGAACGGCACTATCTGCCATGCCAACGCCGCGCTACTGCCGCCAATTTTGAATCCTTCCAGCGCTCCTAAAATCGGGGCTGAAATCTTCTCCATTCACCATACTGGTTATATTAAACCTCATAAAATCACTCATATCGAAATTACTTGTTTTTATTGGCTAATAAACCAAGTCAATTAGCGCGACAGAATTAAGTTTGACGTTTAAAAGGGCGTAATAGAAACTGCGTGTACCTTGTTTCTGATCCGCCATCGGTAGCGAACTGTGCGGCTGCTGGGAGGATCCTTTCCGTAACGTCTTTCGCGCCGCTCATCAGACGGTTGGGACCAATCCGCTCCGCTAGAATACTCAGGACCTGCGCTGCGGTTTTACGGATCACCACATTACGGTGTCTGAAACAACAAATACCTCAAGTTTGCAAACAATAATAACACATGAATTTAGGTTATTCATGTAGTAGAAGTTTAGAAAATAATATATAGATTTAGCCACTGCCTAAAAGCGGAGCTCCGAACGAAGCCCCAAGGGACCATGAAATGGAACCCTCTTCTGGTTGTCTCAGCTTCATCCCTTCCTAGCTGAGATATGATTAATGAAGAGACGTCTTGGGTTACCTGTGTTGGAGCAGGCACGCACGGATCCGCCCGCGATACCCATATGAGGTACCGCTGAACGAGAAAAACATCGATCGTATACCTGAGTTCTACTTTGAGCGATTGTATTCAAGCGATACCTATGGTGCTTCGCTCTGCGGTCTTCGGCCGCTAAGGAACTCCGCTAACAATAACACAAACACAACTGAGGTAGATTGAATTCTTGCCAAAGAAGTAAATATACTGACAAACAATGTTAAACAAATGTTACTCTCAAGTATACTGACCCGCAACCGGTGGTTGTGATGGCTACAAGTGCACGTGTTGCCGTCACGTTATGGACCAGCGCTAGAAAACACTTGTCTACGTCTTCTCGGATAAACCCGCTCGTTTCACCGCTCTTCGTTAGCAGAAGTTTACACGTGTACTCAAGTTCCTAGAAAGAACAATTAAGACAGAATTTTTTAGAATTTCGAGCAATTTCGCCAGAAAGCGGCAAAAAATCTTGTTACTCGAAATAAAAAAAGTTGTTGCTTTGAATTTAGTCTCATTTCAAAGGTCTTCATGGTAGTGTTCGTGTATTATCGCGCCGCTAAAAAATTTCCAGAGGAAGCTGAGAAAATAAATTATAGTTTTTACAGATAGACGTATTTTTCGCACCTATAATGGTGATGTCAATCACAGCCTATATAGATTCTATAGAATTGTTTCCATTTTTGAACACTTATTTGTGGCGGCGCGAACCCAGTCCTCTGCCTTTTGAGATATTTCGAAATGTGGACCACAAATCTACAAATTAGGATAGAAATCATTGAGTAACAGTATTTTTGGCCAAACGTTGCTCGAAGTTGTAAAATAACCTGTCTTAAATCAGACTTTATTTACACCAGACTGTTCAAGTTTACGGCGGAAAAAATTTAATCCGTTACTTTCCTTTATTTATTTTAATTCAGACGTTTCCTTTCGCAAGGTGCGGTACGGTCAAGAGCGAACGGACGGCTGAAATTTAGGCTAATTGCACTGTTTTGCATCGCAAATAAAGATGAAACACTCACCGAATCCATCTGTCGACCTAAACACGCCAACATATCCGACAGACAACAGATAGCTGCTCGGCTAACCTGGGAGCGAAGGTTCTTCACCTGAAAAACATTTTTTTATCTGTCACATATTCAACATATTCATATGCTATTTAACATATATCCATCATTCATACGACATTCAACATATTCATCATATTTAACACATTCATATGATATTTATCAAATAGCTAAGATAGTACGCGCGCTCTGATTGGTTGAGAGCTGTGCATTCTCACATTATAAACACACGGCAGATGCAATGCTATTTTATAAAAGCAATACAATGCGGATTTCTGTGGTTTATAATGTGTTAGAAAATAACACCTATTTTATATGGTGAATGTGCGCACTCTGATTGGTTAAAAGGTGTGTTTGTAAGAGACCTGAGAAACACGATTGTCACGCAACGCTGTCGCGCGTGTGTATGTTATTTTCTAAAAGCAATAAAAGAACTTTCCGCTTGCTCTCTGGTTTCTTACAAACACTCGGGGAATGTTGGTCGAACTGATAAAACTTGAAAGACACTCGACTGCGGCTCGTGTTTTCAGGTTTTGATCAGTTCTCCCCCCATCCCCTCGTGTTTGTAAGAAACCAGAGAGCACGCGGAAAGTACTTTTATTGCTTAAATAAACGCAATTGGGATGCTGGAAAAACACTTCAAAAGTTTGAACCTCACTCGCCGGTGTTTTTCGGAGCATCCCTCGTGCGTTTATCACATTATAAACCACAGAAATCCGCTTTTTATTGCTTAATTAACATATTAAACCCATTCAACATTGGCTGGGCCACTTTACAACATGAGGACGGGTCTGAATATAAAGTAGTTCTGTTACATGTTGCTCCTTCAGAGTCAGCACATGTAATTATTATTTTCACGCAAGGTGCAGTGCCCGTCATTGTGACCAATAGGTCACCAATGGCGACTGGATTTGAGGGTTTGTCGACCAGAAAATTCAACCTAGTCGCCAAATGGTGATCCCCTTTTAGAGTTTGACTTTCAAAAGAATATTAAAACTATTTACTAACCGAGCGCGAGGGCAGTACGGAAAAATTCCAGACTGAGAGATGAAATTTCTTCTTTACGGACCGAGCCTCTGGGCGTTTTAAAATGGCGGGAAGGCAATACGGTAAAATTCTGCCCGCTGATTAGCCAATCAGAGCGCGCGTACTATCGTTGCCATATAATAATTAACTCATAATTGGGTGACCGAACTGCCCTATGACGCCTAAAAATTTTTAGTTAGGCGCCATTGGCACATTACAAAAAAGTAAATGTCGGGCTCTGTGTTTGATATAGAAAACATTACAATCAGAGTGAAAATATAAGACAAACCTCCGGTCCGACTGCCAACATGATATTGTGTAACTGGGAGGTGAGGGTGTCCGGGTGGTGCTTGGAGAGCCTGCGTATGCACTGTAGGCCTTCACATTTCATCTCCCTACCAATCATATAACATGTTAGATACCTATAGCTCTCGAATTCTTACAGGCACTTGATTTGGAGTCCATAAATGCAAGCGCGAGATGTCCACATCAAATGCCATCCGAGTCACGCAACGTCCTTTGCAAGCAGCACTATGTGACAGTATCATGTCCACATCAAATGCCATCCGATTCACGCAACGTTCTTTGCAACCAGCACTGCGTGCAGTCTCAGGCCCAAATCAAATGCCATCCGAGTCACGCAACGTTCTTCGCGACCAGCACTGCGTGGCAGTATCATGTCCAAATCAAATGCCATCCGAGTCACGCAACGTTCTTTGCAACCAGCACTGCGTGGCAGTCTCAGGCCCAAATCAAATGCCATCTGAGTCACGCAACGTTCCTTGCAAGCAGCACTGCGTGACAGCCCACGCTCAACTCAAATTTAATCCTAGTCACGCAACGTCCCTAGAAACCCGCACTACGTGGCAGACTCACATCACGCCCAAATCTAATGCATTCCGAGTCACGCAACTTTCTTTGCAAGCTGCGCTGCGCGACAGCCGTGAGGCAATCCGAGTGACGCAACGTTCCTTGCAAGCAACGCTGCGTGACGGTCTCATGGCGATATCACATGCCATTAGAGTCACGCAAGTTCCTCGCAAGCAGCACTGCGTGAATTCGTATATCTAAATAAAACGCTCACCAGTCCTCGGTATTCGCCAAATACTTGAGCGCATCTGCGCGCGCACTGTCGGGATTGTTAAAAGGCTGCAGGTCTTCAACAGCCACTTCCCAAATAGCCGCCGATGACGAGCCTGACGAAGCTGACGCGATGTGATGACGACGGCCGTCCGACGGGTCTCCGGTCACTGCATAGCCTGCCTCGCGTTCCGCATGGGCGCTGAAAATTTTCGACAGAAGGCTCGGTCAGAAAACATTCACCCTGACAAAGCCCCATTAACTTATTGATGAGAAAAAATCATCAGGAATTATTGCTTTGAAGCGAGTTAAAACCTCCTTACTGTGCGATTACGTCAACGACGTCAACTACGTCACTCATCCCGTAAATAGAGTGTCATTTTAGAGATTAAACCATTTTAAGGAAATTTAATACCTGCAATACGTCTGATGATGAGTAATTAGGTGTTTTTATTTCTGCTCATGTTTTTCACAATTTTTAGATAAAAGTGAATATTTCGATGTCTGAGATCTCAAAAAAGTCAAGATCCTTTGTTCTGTACTCGCTTTCTGATTGGTTAACGTCTTACAAAATGGCCCGGTTGACGTAGTCGCACAGTTACATCTATAAATGTCAGCTGCGGTACGTTTGAAGTGAATCGTTTTCAAGGTGGTAGCCGGAAGGCATTATTCAAACCCTTGCTAGTTCAGACAATCGCTGTGTTATTCCGTTGTGAAGCGCGAAAGCCTCAAGTGAAAGAACCGGTCAGCATGCAGCACATTGCAAACTGTGAGCTTTTGGCGGGATCTTCTAACATTGAATCTTCTGGAATTTTCTTAATATTGAATATTGTAAATTATAATATAGCTACGATATAACGCGCGCTCTGATTAGTCCAAATCTATGCTCTATTACACCGATAAAGTAATAATTCGCCCCCGCTATTTCATAAAAGCATTAGAACACAACTTTCTATGACTTTATCGGCAAATAGAGCACTTGTGATGTTGGGAAAAAAATAATAATAAAGAGAGACACTCGAAACGTTTTGAAATCACTCGCCTGCGGCATGTGATTTTACAACGTTCTCGTGTCTCTCGCAACATCACGCGTGCTCTATTGCGCCGGTAAAGTCATAGAAAGTTGTGCTCTAATGCTTAAACAATATATAAATAAGCTCAAAAAATAAGCACGCTGCATAGAAAAATATTTGAAACATTAGTGGAAAGGAGCATGAAGTTTTAGCAACTAATTCGCACACATTTAAACTTGAGTTCCGTTACTTTCAAACTTTATTTTTTCTAGGACGACGTTAACTTTTTCCAAGTCCAAATTTTCCTACCGCCTACTGCCTTCAGCAATTCCTGATGAAATAATATCAGTGAGTGATTAAAAAGAGATGTCTGCTGCATCTCTCCGAGCCAGCATGTAGTCCAAGCAACAGTTACCAAACATGCTAATTTAGAGTTGCTTGAAAGCAGCATTAGCTTATCAAACAACTTGCAGAGATTTTCGCATGTAGTTTACTTACGAGGTCACTTGGGCCTTCTTATTTGGAGATCGACCTGCATTCTGCTTAATTGGTGTGCTGGAGCCGGTTACTGTAAGAGCTGAAAATGGATAGCAACGGAGTATTAGCATTAGCACACAATGCGACCTAATAACCCATATTAATAGGCCCGCAGCACTTTTTGTGGTGCCGTATAAATCTGTATGGATTTGTGAGGAAATACAATCAATGGTAGTCAGGGCCTCAAATTGAAAATTTGATAGAAAAATCTACCAAGAGCAGTCAAATTGCAAAAGGTGATAGAAAACTCTTCTACCAAAGCACGAGTGTATCCCGGAGTAGCTTGCTAATTTTGATGATGTCTGAAAAACAGACAATAAGCAAGATTAGTAGATTAAAACGCAGTTAAAATTTATGAAACCTAAACATAAAATTTCGATTAAGTAAAATTAAGATTTTACTCAGAAGTTTTTCATTGTTACATAATTTGAGGTGCATTTTCACACTGTGGCGAAAGACTCTAGTGGCCTGCTGAATTGTTTTGAGATGTCATATTATGAGGTACATACTTTATTGGCTGACCAAATTAAATCTATAGCCCGGTCCAAGCTCAACTAAAAAATGCATTAGTTCAGCAGAATTAACACGAAAGTCTAGATTACAATCCGGTATTCATTTTCCACAAGCATAACTGAACTGTCCTCACTTCACTTGCTCATAAGGACACAAGGAGAAGGAGAACTGATTCCAACGGCTTCACTTACTAGATTTCGGCATTACTGCTCCAATATAGCTACCAACATAGATAAGGCGTTATTTTTAAGAACACGCTGAAGATGTGACCAGTTTAGACAGTTTTTAAGCCATTTTCTCATGCATAAGCATGTTACGAAACCCCTCAGAATTAGCCTAAAAACAATAACCAAATCACACCCGCAACAGGGGGTAGGAGGTAAATTTAGCAAAGACGGGCATGACCTCATCTCTGATTAGACAATACCAACTGGGTCGCGATGAATTATTTATACGATGAATACGGTGCAATAGTCCATTGGCTCCGACAATGTGTACTTAATAACTATTAGACCATTAAACAGGCTCCTATATTTCTGTGCAACCTCCTTAAGTGTAACGTTGTGGTTTATTGCTTTGTCAAATGATCCTATGAAAAGCGAACTTTTTCCCCGCAAACTTTTACCTCACGCGTTCAAATCAATTTCATGTACTTAAAATATACCATATTTTTTGTGAAGTATATCACATTCCGGGACTACTTCTCGCATTTCCTGTTTTAAACTCCTCTTCTCAAAAATCCTCTCAGTGAGGCGGATATTTGTTCTATTAAGCCCGGTGCACACTAGCGACATAATGACATAAGGACGTTATGTTGCAACGAAAAAAGCATGGGAAAATAATTGAAATAATCAATATTTCCTATGGATCATCATTAGATTACTTCTCCAAAGCAAACTTATGTTATTTGTGTGGAAACCATTAAATTTTGTTCGCGTGATTTTTTTAGTCTTATGTCGTTATGTCACAAGTGTGCACCAGGCTTTACGAGAAATAGTGGAAGCTGGAAGGACGCCCGTCCTGGACAAGTGATGACGTGAACCCCCGGCCTGCACTAAAAAGAGTTTTCGACTATTATGTCGCCTCCTCTCGCCCACCTTCGACACAATCTTCTATTCACACCTTTCCCGCCCTTTTCTATTTTCGCCCTTTCCCGTAAGCATTAATTTCCCTGGATATTCTTTGCCTATTCTTGCAGTGGGAATAGGCGAGTCTTGGTCCAATAACAGGCCTAATGCAAAGCAAAACGAAGCCACGGTTTGGGGGATATGTTATTTATAAATAAGCAAGCAGAGCTCTTTCGGCGAGCGCTGAGTGGCATTATTATTCAGCCATGCCACTATCTCGATTCTCATTGGCTAAAAGTACACAGCGAAAGCATGTTGGCGCGCAGTTTGTGACGTCAAACTCCAGACATTAGGACTGATGCACTCTAATGACGTCATAACGCAAGCCAAAAGGTTTGGCCGCCATCTTGGTTTTCATTTCGGAAGCGAAAGCCAATTTTGTCAATATTCTCGTTGAATCTGCTATGCTTTTTGCCGAGAGATCATTGCTCAGGATATCTAAACATCAACAATGGCTATTTGAATTGAATACGAAGAGGAAAATACTAATGGACGTAAGCTGAAGTTCAAAAACCGTTTCGCTTTGCAAGGCCTCGTCGTCGACTTCGTTTAGCTAGGTAAGAATTCCTTGTTGCTGAATAATAAAACAATTATTATTGAAATCGGTTTTCGCATGATAGTGAGATTTGTCAACGCTTCGAGTTAGTGTTATCCGCCTCAGCTTCGCTTCGGCAGATAACACAAACCTCGGCGTTGACAAATCTCACTATCATGCTCAACCTCATCCAATAAGTGTTAATTGTCTTTCGCAGATTTCGCACTATGTCAGCCTAAATTGTAAGATGTTAAGAGAAATGCGCCAAGAAATCGAGTAATTTTGACACAAAGTGGAAAAACTTCTTAGATAGAGTACTACAAAACCAAAAACCAATTTCCTTGTTTGTAGCATTTTTTAAAGGTCTCGATAAAGAAATCAAAAACAGTAAGACAGAAGTCTACACTATGATGTATTATTTTGTTCCAAGAATTTTTTTCAGTCGTTACTCGATAGATTTTCAAATGGATTACGTCTTAAATTTCACTCGATAGGCACTTCAGGTTTGACACTTTTTTCTATAGCTCATTTATTAACGTGGCTTTTGATTGCGATGTTTTGTGCTACATGGTTGTATTATAAGCTCATGAATCATTACTCTTTAATCAGACCCTCATTAAAGTGCATATGAAACGGAATCAGTCATTACACTGCTCGCATGCTAATTAGCTAGCCACGAAACTCATGACTTTACGAGCGTAGCTTCGTGGCTACTTATCAAACCTCTCTCAAACTTGGTATGCTTGTTTGTCTAATAATGATCTATCCAGAGATCCAAAAAAGAAATTTACTTTACCACTGTATGCATTGCTACGCGACCTCAAAATTCACTGTTGGGCGATTGGCGATTTTACGCAAGAAAATTGTAATGTCAATTTTCTTGAACCAGAAAGTTAAACCATCGAGTCAAGAAAACCAATGGATAGCTTAAACCATTTTGGTTGATTTTGCAATCGACCCTCTGAAGTAGCCGAATCCAACGTTTTGGTTTGATTGACGGCTAAAATCGCCAATCGCCCATCGCAACATTGAATTTTGAGGTCGCGTAGCAATGCATACAGTGGTAAAAGCAGTACTTCATACCTGGTTGTTCTATAGCATCGTCTCTCAGCTCTTTGGCTGCCTTCTGCTGTCTCTTTCTCCGGTCGGCTTCCTCCAGTGCTAACCTCTTCTTCAAGTCCTCTTCCTTCTTTTGCTTCTGTTTCGCGGCAATCTCCTCCTCCCGTAGCCTCTCCGCCTCTTTGCGCTCGGCTTCTTCTTTCTCGCGTTGAAGACGCAACTGTTTTAGCCGCTGTCTCTCGCGAGCACGTTCCTAAGGAAAAGTATTCCCGACTTACTACTTTCTTCAAATTTTTGCTAAACAATCACTATATTTGTTGAGTAAGTAAAACAATTGCAAAGGACTCGTGTATCCTTTATAGAACTAGCAAAACTGGCAGTATGTGTTGCTGCGTCATAGCTATATTCTTGTGCTGATCTACGCTCAGAGTGAAGCGACAATAGAACATGGAGAAAACCTCGCCGCGGAATCCTAAACTTAAAAATTGGTGATGCAAAAAAACATGAAAATAACTGATGGATAGCCAAAATACTAGTCTAGGTTTAATAGCCATTTAACTAGAAATCGATCATGATTGTAGGCTTCATGGACCTATTACAGAGCGGATGGAAACGGATTGCAACAATGTGTTTTTGAAATCTTGTCAGGATGAACAGTTTTCAAAGTTTGAAGTTACATCAAAATTTGTTTGCAAATCGGCAGCCTTGCAGATAAACTTACCTACATTGCTTATTAGCTTAATATCAAGTGATATAAGTGATTTGGAGATGGTTACATGCAACTTGCGAATTTGTTCAAATAACCGTGACACAGCCTCTTTAAATGGGTTTTAAGATGTCTGGGTAAAAACGATGGTTACTAATTACCTACTCGAGATTACTGCTGTCAAAATAGCTCTTTTCAGTTATAACCAGAAATGGACCACCAGTCACATGACAGCTCGGTGTTTTGAACAATGACACCTGCATTGGTCATAGCACTATCCTCAGAGTTATTTTCTCACTTTAGTATAGATAACACGAGGGCTTGACAAGAAACTTTAGTAACCTCGCTATTATATAACAACCGTACCTTTTCTCGCTCTTTGTCCAGATGTTTTTCCTCTCGATCTCCTCCAGTTCCTCTTGTTGTCTCTGTAGTTTTTCCCTCAAAGCCTTTTCCTGCTGTTGAAGCTGCTCCTGGAGTTGTTTTTGCTTCTGACGCTCTAACTGCCGTTCTTTCTCCTTTTTCTGAAGCATCTTCTCCAACTCCTTTTGCTCCTTCATGATTTTCTTCCTCAGTCTGTTTTCTTCCTCTTTCTGATGAGCCTGGAGTCTAAATCTCTCTTGCTCAAGCTCCTCGACTCTCTCCTGCTCCTTCAAAGCCTTCTCCTCTTCCTCCTTCCTCTTCTCTCCATCCTTTCTCGTGTTGACTTGGACAAGCTCTTCCTCATCGTCTTGGGTGTCATATCTCGTTCAAGGAGTCCAGATCTTTCCGTTTCATCTTCGCTGCTGGATTCTTCATCTTCTAGTTCTTCTAAAATCTCATCTTTGTCCTCCTCTTTGTCCCTTAAATCGTCTGATTCACCTACTTCTTCTTCTTCCTCATCGTCTTCCTCTTCTTCCTCCTCCTCCTCCTCCTCTTCTTCATCTTCTTCATCATCCGTTTCTTCTTCATCCTCCTCCTCTTCCGAGTCTTCAGGCTCGTACTCCAGCTTCTCATTTTTCTCTTTCCCACCTCCAACGCTTCCTTCCAAAGAATCCACCCTACTTGTTCCCTTCCGGAGCAGCCCTTGTCCAACAACAGACACCTCCTGCAAGTCTTCTCCACTGAAAACACTACTACCAATACCAGATGTTCTACTTTCGCTAGATTTCCCAGACCCAACAGTGGAACCAAGTACCGAGTTCTTTCCACTGATATCCTTGGATAGGATTCTCTGGCCCTTGATGTCAAGGCCATTTGTGTCTCGGGTGGTAGGTAATGGCGGGGATGACTGAGCTCCACCTCCCTCTGGTGAAAGGCGTCTTGTTTTGACAGGAGTACGTGCAATACGGGGTTTGCCACTGAATGGTGAACTACTCACTGGTGATATCTCACTGGAAAAAAGAACGGGAAGGACATATGAGACAAGTTTCAGAAATAACTTTCTGGGTGGGAAAGTAACTTTTTCTCCGACGGATATCAACTTTTGGTCTATTTTATACTGTCAGAAAGCAAAAACACCCGAGACATTGTTGCAACCAAATTGACTTTAGAGGCCTTAGTCAGCCAAGTTTTATACTTGATTTACCGAATTCAATCCAACATGTTGCACCTCATTCCCGAAATCAGCCGATCAAACTTTCGCAAAAAGAAACTCAAATACAATAATTTGACACATACTTCTTTGGCCATAAACGTTTGATAACTTGGAAAGAAAGCAACTTTCACGCGCTTTAAACACATTCAAATTCAATGCTAGTAAGCACTAAGTGGTCCAGCCGAACGGTGCATAAGTTAACGCAGGGCACAGCTTTGTTACTATCCAGTATGTCCTTTACCTAGTAGATTCATCAGCAAGGCCACCAGTGATTCCGTTTTCAGAAGGCGATGGTGTCCTTGTGCCTCCATCTTCACTATCGCTGGCTGCAGAATACATCTTGAGGGCCCTCGTGGTAGCTGCGTGCTTGTGGACTGTCTTCAATGGGACCCCAGGTGGAAGAGTAGCGGACTGAAGGCAAATAAGTTAGAGGGGCTATGTCACAGTTGTTTTAAAGTGCATATCACCTCTGAGAGGAGAGAACATGGACTTAAAATTGTGCTTGAAGAACAAGAATGACGAAAATTCTGTCTCGATACCTTTTTTGATTCACGAGATATTGTGGGATCAAATATTTATGCAAATTAGGTTTTGATGACGTGGCGAGAGGTACCGTATTGTTTAAGAAAGAAATACAACTTTTCAATAAATCTTCCTATATATTTTTCCAGATACACGTTATTCATGCAAATTGGATTGTAAACGCACTGGCTGATATGAGCATGCATATTTTCTAGCTCTAACTCGTCATCAAATTTGCATAAAACTTTGATCTTACATATCTCGTTCACCAAAAAATAGGGAAGCAAAATTTTTGGCATTCTTATTTGTTAAAGGGGCACTCACACGCTTAATTTTAATACAACCTGTCAAAAAATAAGTCTAATTCTAATCATCAAAAATACAGTCGAGTTTACTGGGAATAACCAAAATAACAGTCCATGTTTGTTAAATGACTTTCTAACTGTTAAGTCAATAGAAATCTATAGTGTTTTTATCTATTATCAAGAGGATGGAATATGATTGCGATTTGAATTCTTTGCTTGTCAGGCAAGCATGCGAGTGCCCCTTTAAACACAACTTTCAGTCCACGTTCTCTCCTCTCAGGGGTGATATGCACTTTAATAAGATTCTATAACACTAGGTCAGTGGTCTACATAAAGATATAGCATTCACTTTATCATATTTCTCAGTTTGAAAACAGCTCAGCCTGATAAGGAATCAAAAAGGCCAATTCAGTTCCATCCATTTGATAACAAACCAAAATACTACAAACGCTTGCATTCCCTCATGGGCAACTCAAGCCCTCAAGAACCTATTTTGAGTTGAAAGTTCCAGTAAACGGAGGACCCTTCCAAAACTAGTTGGCATACTCTCTGTGTAAGAGTGATTTAGAAACATGACATGGTGTAGAAGGTGCGGCTGTAAGGTAGCACACACATAGATGAATCTAAAGTTGTATTGGTCTGCAGCTTCTGCGTGCTGGCATTTGAGGGCACAGACACCCACGTCCTTGAGACCAGGTCCTGTTTCTAAATCTCCCCAATAACACTTGAATATGGCTGCGCTGCGCTGCTTCTCAACACATACCAAGTCTGCAGAGGCACCACCGCTACTGCTTGTCACAGGTGCAAGAGGTAAAGTCTTGCTGAGGGTGCATCCAGCTGATCAAATCCTAGAATATCATCCACCAACTCTTGGTTCTTTAGCCTTGTCTTGGTAGCTGAGCGAGCTAGCTGGGTTTAATAGGGACTGGTGTTGGAGGATCTAAATAAATAGGAAAACACAATTAAAATGGTCAGTGAGGTCAGGAGCATACTTTGCTTGTATCCTATGGTGTAGCTAGTGTATACTCTAACAATGGCATACTACTCTTCCAAGTAGAACATTACACCTTTCCCTTTTTAACCCACCAGCAGCTGTGTCAAATTGATCACATGATCACCTTTTTATGTACTTCGTGATTAAAAGTTGTGGGTGTAGTTAACAATGTGGTTAACTCTTGTAGTTAACGCCCACAAATACTGATCATAAATAATACAACACATTGTACATAAAAATGTGTCTACTGGGAAAAGGAGTAGCAAGAATGCCCACTCAACATTGTACTTCTCCTGACCCACAGTACACATCAATGGAATTTTACCAAGTCTTAATGGACATTAAAGTGCATATCACCCCTGAAAAGAGCGAAATGGGACAAATAGTATAGGACATTAGAGTTAACTTCTCGAAAACTGTTTTATTTTTCATTGAAAAATGAATATTTTCCAGATTTTTGAATTATTTCCATCGATGAAGAAGACCACGCTTAAAAGGGCCTGGGTCGAATGACGTGGCAAGAGGTATTGTTAAAACCATAGTGGCGAAAAAAACATTTCAAACATTCAAAATACGAAATAATTTGTGTGTATAGATGTTGAGAAGCGTATCAAAACGAGTTTTTTTTTGTGCATCCGTGGAAAATTATATACTGTAGTGCACTTCTCGATGAATCTACATTTGAGTGACAACTGAATACAATACCTCCGGACACGTCACAAGTAAGCTCGACCCGGTAATCACGTTATCAGCCTGTTTGCCAAAGGGTGACCAAAAGGGCAAAATCGGCTACTTTGACTGCACATACTGAGCTGGGGTTTTATCCAAATCGCACGCATCATACATCAATTAAAAGCTTGAGACACGTAGAATTTGTCCCATTTCACTCTTTTCAGGGTTGATATGCACTTTAACCCATAAGGAAAATCACTTGCAGCTTTTTGTATCATAAAATACTACAGGTGCAGGACTTGTAGACCAGCTTATGGGTAGCTTCATCAAAAGAAAATATATTTTCGACTGGCTGTAGACAAGTTGCGAATATACATACCATTTCTCTTGCTGTCACTGTCCATTTCAAATGATGTGTCCATATCAGCTGTGGGGCCTAAAAGAGTCACAACACATGGTTGTCAATCTCAATAAACAGCACATTTCCGAGGGAGGAAATTAGCCTGTGTACATCACTCTCCTCTGCTGGGAGACATCTGTGCTTTGCTTCGTGTAATTTTGCTCAGGTCACATGATTTTCCCTGGAATGTTGGAGATGCTCTCTCATTTGCTCTCTCATTCCCGTGTTGCCTTTTTTTACATTTTTGTAGCAACAGAAACCAACCATATGCAGTGGGAGAAATGAGGCAAGAACGAGATTGGCTCAGACAGTTAAACAAATTGCATTAGCAATCCAATCTTTTTTGAGGGACTTTACACTGGGTAGTTTTCTCCTTTAGGCATAATACAGAAATGTATTCCTAAAAATTATTGCTTTATGCCATTACCACTTAGGCATAAAATAGTGACTATATTTTCAATTTTTGCAGTGTTCTCCTAGAGGACTTTGGCCTAGATTTTTGATGAATTATAGTTATGACTAATATAATATTTTCAAATGATCTCCATAGCAGAAAGTTATACTAGAATACTTTTAAAAAGATATTACACCAATATTTTACTTTTAAAAAGATATCACACCAATATTGAAAGGGGGGTCACAACCGATTTTTTCCTTAATGTTTACTGTATTTGTTGTCCCCAAAGTGGGGTCCTGGCCACCCCAGGACCCCCCTAGCTATGCCCCTGTATTGTTGGCCTGAAGAAGGCATAAAAATTGGACTACGATTTTTTCTAACTTTCAACCCTCGACTAGTGTGCAAATATTGGTACTCACCATGTGACACAGGAGACAGCCTTCCCCAGGGTCTGCCAGGGGAATGAGCTTCTGTCCAGTCAGGCCAGGAATTGGACAGTGCATTAGAGAAGCTCTTTCTCTCCCTACTACTAAACATCTCCTCCTCTACAGTACCAAACCCATGCCCTGTCAGACTGGTAGGTGTGGCAGACTGTGTACCCCTGAAGACAGTCTCCTTAGCTGGTACCTCTCCCAGGGCAGGCTCGGCACTGCTGCTGGCCTTAGGTTTGGACTGGATGGTTCCTCGCTTGTAGAGGAGTGCATAGCTTCCTCCGGCGCCACTGGAGGCAGTAGTACTCACACCTGGGTGTGTTGCTGCAGCACTGGCGGCAGACCCTGGCGAACCAAAACTCCCTCTTGTCTTGTCTTTTTTCATCTTAGACTTATACATCTCAGCATAGGAGGCTGCCGAGTCTGACTTGGAGTGTCCTCCTTCAGGGAGTGATTAGCCTGATGAAGCATCCTAGCCATGTACTTATCGGCATATCCTGAGGAGGTTAGCTTGGAGGTGCTGCTAGGGGCACTATTGGGGGTGGTACCAAGTGCTCCTACTCCTTGAGGGGCCTTCCTCTTAGGTGTACGGTCGCTTGATATATCTCCTGGCACCCAGGAATTTCGTACTGGAGGGGGCACTTGTTCCTTTGTCTCTGACTGCAAAATAGAAAAATAAAAATTAAAACAAATCATAACTAGAAAAACACCAGAAAAAATATAATTAAAAATCAAAGCAGAAACATCTTAAAAACGACCTGTAAGCTTTTTTTGCTGTTAATCACAGGTGCATTGATGTGAAAAGCTTGAATGCTAGGTGTTTGGTGTTCTCCTGGTTAGGGAGACTTTTAAACATAGCCTTAAACATGAAATAATGTCTGCAAAATGTTCCTTGGTCAAGATGTCTAGTCACATTCAAATATAAATTAACATGTCTACCCATGACAGTGTCAAAATCACATTTTTAAATGACAATTTTTCTATTAGATAAAGACATTCTGTATACATTTTTTTGTGATAGACTACCACTAATATCTTGTTACTAAGCACAATGTAGAATTGTTTTACCAAGAAAAAACAGACTTCATATCAGAAACCTACAAAAGACATAATTCATCTTCAAAAAGAAAAAAGAGAAAGGCTGATGATATTTACAGTTCAGAGCAAACAAGATGTGTTAAAATAAACACAACTGCAGGTGAATAATTTGGAATATTACAAAATTGAATAAGTAATTTACAGTCTTGAAGGATGCTGTCGCATTAGATCATGACAAAAAAACAAGGTGAAGTGGTAGAGGTTGATGAGATTATATTTGCAGACGATAAGTTGTATATTTAGTGCAACCAGATAACATTTTCTGTGAAATAATACATCTTTTTATCTTCAAAGTATATAATGCAATGTGTGCACTATCCAAATATACCTAAATCATGGATTCTTTGAGTTAATATTCAAAGTAAAGTTGCAGCAGTTTTATTTGTTCAAGTAAAATTAATAAGCTTAAGAGATCAACATAAAAACTTTAAATGAGATTTTACATTCTACTGGAAATTTTATAGAGTTCTGTGGAGCTAAAGACATTCTAGTAAAAGCACTTATTGAGCCCTTATCATCTGCATGTAAAATGACACCACAAAATGTTATGGTGAAACTTTTGTTTTATGTTGATGAAATTCACAATAATTAAAAGAACAAACAAAGTTCACTAATCTTCTGATGAGAGTTCAAACTATACAATAAATTTTCAGGAGACACTAGCAGAGATGTTAGTTCTTGATGAAGAAAAAAAAATTTCATGACAAAATGATTTCATTTGTTCTCTTTTCTTTCTTTATTTCTTTTTGCTCGCATGGGATGGGACACAAAAAGAAAACAAATTAAAAATGTCAATGTGGGAAATCACTCTCGAAAACAGTCAGAATTTATGTGCATTTACTCAAACTTTTCTTATCTATGAAAGTTAGAAAGATAATTCCTGTATTTTATTATGGTAAGACATTAGTCTTCTTCCTACTTATTTATTAACCTTGACAATTAAGTGCATGGAAAAGAATGCAATATAACTGAATGAAAATATCAGATCCTAAAAAGGAAAACATCAAATATGACAGGATCTTTTAAACTTTGTTGGTTGCTTGTTGTTACCAAGCTAATAGATTATATACTCTTAACCACAAGATAAAACAAAATTATCTGCAATTTGTATTCTTTTAAAGATCTGCCAATTCTGAGTTCTCTGAAGAAAAAACAATGCCAGTCTAAGAAAAAATGTTTTTATATTTTTCCATTTGATTTTTTAAAGAAAAAAACAAACATGCAAGTTGGTAAAACAAAACTTATAATAAAACAAGCCTGAAAAATACATTTTGTTATTGTATACTGTGAAACTTTGGCAAGCTTTTTTCTATTTTTAATCATGTAGATAGGATAAAGCAACAGGGGCAGTTCATATCATATTTTCTCCATCCCAAAACAATCCTTGGAATGTTTTAAAACATTTTTTCTAAATACAACACAGCCTTGAGGAACAATATCAGAATACTGGAGGTAACCTTGGGTGCAACCTAGTTGCATGATGTCTAAAAGTATTAAAAATGTATCACATAATAAGTAAAGACATTCATAGATAACTATTCATAGAGATATAAATAAATGATATGTACAATGCCACTGTCCTCTGTTTTTGATATTAACCTGCAGTTCAACCAACAAAAAGTTCAATGTATGATGCTGCTACTTACAAAGTATCAAACTGTTCCATTATTCTATTGGTTTTTGCCACTAATAGCATGTTATGTGACAAGCAAAAATTCTACTTAAGGTGGCTAGGTGGTATTTTTGCTTCGTATTTTTTAATACAGATATACAAATCATGAACTATAATTATTATAGATCATGATTTGTATATCTGTATGAAAAAATAAAATACTTATATTCAATGAAAGGCAATACAACAAAGGTGCTACACTTTTGAAGTAATCACTTTTAGGAACCACTAAGAGAATATTTTCCATTGTTTGATCAATTAGTGAGTGGTAGCATTTAATTTATGTCTTGTTGGGGGCTCTATTAACACTGCCATGAGTTTTAAAATATAATAAATATCATGTTAAAGCACGTCTGAATTTACTGTCTCCTTTCACATAAACTCTAAATTTGGTTAGACCAGGACAGAGTCTTTGATAAAGCTCGGGAAACCCAAATCAGGTTTACAGGATGGCTATCATGCATCCAAATCAGGTGAAAATGTCTTTCAAATAGTATGGGATATTTAATTAAGCAATCTGATTTTGTTGTTGCTGTTATCATTATATCATAATATTATTATAGTTGCTTTGTGCATGCTGTCGCTACTGCAATAAGCCTCTAAAAAGGTTGCTTGCAAGTAAAGCAGAGCATAGTTTGTCTTGACTAGTTTTATCAAGCATTTAAACTTTTTTATTGCGTAAATTTATATGTGCTATCGCGATAAAGTAATCTATCTACTGCATAAGGTTAACTCTGTCTCCCATTTGCAGCAAACTGGGAATATTTCCTATCACCAGACAGGAAGAGATATCAAATGAACCCAGCAATTATGATACTGTGAAAGATGAATAACTTGCAGGGTACAAAAGAAAATGTTGTTATCAAAACAGAGTTAACAATATACATGTCCAAAGAACTGATTTCAATTTATTGGAAGCTATGGAAGTCACATGAAGGTAGCAGGGTTCAAAACTTTTGAAAATCTGCTAAAATTGGCCGGCTTCGTGGACACCAGTAAGAAAAGATGTGGTAATGGTTGTTTACATTATCAGGCAATTCTGCACTTTCTGCAAAATTGCTGTACAATTTGCAAATCAATTTTGGGCATTTTCGAAAAAAAAATTCCATGTTTGTTTTGTGGTTATATTTTTGACCTAAAGGTAGGTAGGGCTATGCTATAGCCCTACGACTTGGACAATATCAGCTGGCTGGTTTTGGTAGCCAGGCACTTTTTTGCGACTTTGCCCGCCATCACTAACAGCCACCTGCTATTGTGAGCCCTGGGTAGTATCCAGCACATGTCAGCATGAGCTCCTAGGGTAGGAAATTTACTTTTTCATAAAGTTATCAGTTGGCTCCTGATTGCGATAAAAAAGTTTGGCCCCTTCTGCAGGCCTCAGATTTTGACATTAGAGCAGCAATTGCACTAGGGTCATTGTTCAGTCAGGTCACAGGAAAAAATTGTGTAAAACATTAATGGTTTTGGTAGCATTTTTCCATGAATGTACTATAACATTAATGGGAAAGTGTGATCTTCCATTAACATCATTAATTGGAAAGTGTGGTCTTCCCATTAACATTTTTCACACATTAATGGAAACATGCTACCAAAACCATTAATGTGTTAAGCAATTTTTCCCTGTGGCCCAATAATGCTAATGAGTTATTAGCTCTGTTCGCGCCCCCTGCCCTATGGGGTGAAGCATAAATAAATTAATTGAAAACATACCTGTGCTGGGTCCCTGGAATCTTCCCATGGCAAGCGGTTTTTCCCTGCACTGAAATACCGACGAGGACTTGGCCCTGAGCTGTTCATAGAGTCATTCAAACCTGGAGTGGATCTTGCGGAATTGGGGTTCTCTGCTAGACCAGCACCTCCAGTACCTGCAAGCACCCACTCAATATCTGCACCTCTTGGGATGCTACTCTGTCCTCTGACCGTCCCAGATGATGGCACTGGTATAGCATATTCCACTAGTCCATCACTGTTTAGTCTTGGTAACTGACGCCGCGCCAGTCGAGCTTGCACAGCAGCCATAACCCCGTCACCGCTCCGTGACAGTTCTACAGCATCTACAGCAGAGACTATAGGTTGTAAATGTCCTGGCCCCATTGCTTGTGCAATAACGGCAAATGCCTCCAGTGCGGCCTGCCTAACTTTTCTCTTGTTATCTGCCAGAGCAGGTGCGATACTATTGGTCAGTTCAGGAAGATCAAAATCAGAGCGTGGAAATGTCAGTAAAGCGCCTATTACAACATTCAGTGTTTCTTCTCGCACTTTAGATTTAGGATGTTGTAAACTAGAAGTCAGCACACTTAAAACAGATTTAGGTGACAGTATTTGCATGAGCTGCATTAAAACCTTCATGTTCTCCTGTCTAATAACAATTTTGTTGTCTCCTAGCTTGTTAGCAAGTGCACAAACCAAGGGTTTTAGAAAGGGTGCTACACTCACCCCAAGCTTTGCTACAAGTAACCCAATTATCTGAAGACTGGTCACTGTGATCTTAAAATTCAAATCGTCCAGAAAATCAAGCAACAGCCCAAACAGTGATGCTAAATGTGGCAACACCGCGGAAGTGTCAGTTAAATGTCCCATTACTATTTTCAACTCTTCAATTCCTTGAGCGCGTATTCTCCAGTTACTTTGATCTCTAAGTTTAGCCATTACAGTACGAGGAACAAATCCAAATTCAACTCCGTCGTCCCCCATTCGTAAGCTTTCTCTGGTCGCATAACCTTTTGAAACAGCTATAGTGTGCCCCCGGTCCAAATTCTGCTTTTCTCCATTTTTGTTGACATCAAACTCGACTACTCCATTGGAGTTCAAGTGTCCAGCACTTTTTGCTTTTCGTAGTTCAGGAATTTCTAAGTCTCCTTTATAAATGGAGCCATACTGCTCAATAGATTCTAAGCAGATTTTCTGCTGGTGACTTGGCAACCGATAAACGTATTCCTCGAATTTAACTTGACCCACAACATTTCTTATTCTGTCCAAAGTGAGAACGGTTGGCTCCGGTCGCGAAGAGCTTTCTAGTCGAGCAACAAGCGCCTTGGTTAACACAAACAAATCCTCGTGAACGAGATTTGGGGTGATTAAAATAGGTAGAGCGACGAGACTTTCTGTTCTTGTCCTTTTATCTTCGCTTTCTAATCCGTGTTCAATTATAGCGTTGAAAACGGCGCCAACGTTACTAGAGTTCTTCATGTATACATGTAATGTTTGGATGGCCGACTTTTTAACAGTTACTGTGTGGTTGCCGAGGTTAGAGACAAGTTGAGGGAGAACCAACGACATACAGTTATCCAAATCCGAGCCAAACTCGGGGATAATATCAGAGATAAACTCAATGCATCGTAGACGAGCGTTTGGGTCGCTATCGCAGAGAGCTCCTTGAAAACATGGAACAATCCATGGCGATCTTCAAACATCAAACGTCCACTATTTCGTCTAACGCTAGCTCGTAATTCATCGATGAGTGCCGCTCTGCGAGCTGCATTCGTCTTGTCCGCTAGTCCAGCTAGCACCTCATTTTCATCCATAGTTTGTAAGTAGACCTCATTTGGCTTTGCGATCATGGGTTGTCTTAATGGTTTGAGCTTGGCAACATCACTACCGCTAGCCATCTATACATGGTGGAACTCAGCTCTCATTTTGTGGTCGAATTATCAAGAGACAACGACCACAGAATAACCAGATACTTTAGAAAACACCATTGTCTGTTCCCATTTAAATTATGGAGCTGAAGCTTGAATGCAGGTGAATTGGCAGGCAGTATTTTGTAAGCAAAGGTGCAAAGTTTGGTACAGAAACAACAGAGTTTGTGTCAAAATTCCATAAACTTTGCTCCGCTGACACAAGCAAGTTCCCGGATGATGGACAAACTTGCTTAGAGTTGACAAAAATGACAAAGGGTGAGGGGGCAAAACGCTCGTTTATAAATAAGACATTTTCAGTGTTTTCTGTTGAAAAATTAATTCAATATGTGTTATTTCCCTTGAAATATCTATAATGTATTAGAAACAATACAAAATTGCTACATAAGTAAGTATTTTTTGCCTGAATAGATACGTAAAATTTGCAATTCTTACCCAGTCCTCCATAAAACTGTCATTGTCACGAAATGAAATTCTAAAAGTACGGGGAGTCGGGGACAGCAGGGATACGTAAATAAGTTATTTGTTTGCTTTATATTTAGAACCTGACAAGCAGAATAAACAAAATATTTATCATTCGGAGGCATGGAGAGATCACAGCTTCGTGTCAATAAATATCTTAAAATAAAATAAAAAAAAAACTGTGGTGGAAAGTCTGAAGTCAAAAGAAGTTGTAAACTCAAGCGCGCATCGAGAGACGAGAGAAAACAAATTTAGAAAAGTGAAAACAGACGACGAAATAAAAATAAATAAAGTATACCCAAGCTCTTTATAGCTAAAATTTTTCGATAAAGCTAATGTTGCTTTGTCTTTTACAGTAAAGGTGGGAATTTCATTGTAAAATTGACGTCAGGAAGACTGGTCGTGGTTGGCAGACGTCATATTGCATGCGCTAATAAACACTTTGTCACGCTTCTTGTTTTATATTGGCTCATTGAACAGGTAATGAGTTGTTTAACATAATAGGTTGTGACGACTGACTCTTTTTAATATGGCGGCCGTCTTCACCTGGTCATTTACTCCAGGAGGTTTTAGGTCGCTCAAGGGAAGTGGTCAAAACATCTGTACTAGAATGGGACCCGATGGGGTGAAAAAATAGCCATTTTTAACTGCGAATATCTCGTAAAATAATAAATGAATACAAAAGATTAGCCCAGCACCGTCTTCTTCATAGCGAGAGCAACGCATCCTAGTCCGGCGGATTAGCGTAAAAATTGCGCACTTTTGGCTAAAGACACCAAACTTTGCATGTCAATAGTTTTTAGTAGTTTATTGAAGATAAGATATGGAGGCACGCTAAATTTTATTCGTAGCGAACGCTAGAACAGTTTTAATGTGAACCATTGTTTTACCATTGGCAGCCATCTTTGAATCCTTTGTTATTCATGAGCTCTGCGGCACTTAGTGAAATCTTCTATCGTCCGTGTTTATAGAGTATAGCACATTACTAGGAAGAAATATCATGTCAAAATTTAGAGACAAACTTCGTTTTACGAATTTGACACATGAGGTACCAATTATCTCGGGTTTTTTAGAATTTGTTGGTCATTCTTGAAACATTTTATCAAATCTCAGTCAGGCTATTGTTTTACAATATAAATTATAAACATTCCCAATAAACTGGTCGTGACATTTAATAATCACCCAAAACTCTAAGGAGACGTTCAACCGAAGTCAGTCAAACCAATCCATAGTTCAGAATTAGCAAATGTTGAGCTGCTATGGCTGCGCAGTCTAGAGAACAACTTGAAAGTTCTAAACCTCATTTGAATAACAAAGCATTCAAAATGGCTGCTATTGAGCTAAACAATAGTTCACTCTAAAACCTCCCTAGCTTTCGCTACGAAAGAATTCTAGCGTGCCTCCATATCTACGATTTAAAAATACATTGAAAACTATCACTTGGCAAAAAATTGGAGCTTTAGCCTAAAATGCGCAATTTCCTCGAAAATTTGCTCTAATCCGCCGGACTATCCATGCAATAAAATCCAACACCCCTTACTTGAGCATGGAGAAAATGGGCATTGAAAAAACGGGTGGGTAGGTACAGCCCGGGACCTACCACCTCCCGCGATAAAATCGGGTCCCGGTCGAGTACAGATGTTTTGACCGCTTCCCTAAAACTCCGGCGAGAGTTCCCTATTCATTGGCTGATTGCATTTTTAATCCGCACAGGGGGGTTGAGGGCCTATGGAAATTTTCCAGGGGGGTTGTTTTGGACTCTGGAAATTCCACGGGAGGGGGTGTGTCTGGAGACTGGAAATTCCAGGGGGGAGGGGTAAAAAAGGTGACTTTCCAGGGATTTATCCAAAAATAGATTTTCCAGGGGTATTTTGTCAGAAAAAATGGAAATTCCAGGGGATCGAGGGGGTCCTTTATGAGGTTGGAAATTCCAAGGGAGGGGTCTGTTTCACGAGTGGAAATTCCAGGGGAGGGGGTCTTTTTAAAAAGGTCCTCAACCCCCCGGTGCGGTTTAAAAATGCAATCAGCCATTGTCAGGGGAGGTGGTGGGTGGCGGGACGAAGTATCTCTCACCATTCTTTTGACCTCTCCCCTAAAAGGGGTTCACACCAGGGGCGGATTTAGGAAAAAAATCTGACTGTTGCCGCACTAACATTTTTATCAGTTGCACTTAATGACAAAAAAATAATAAAATAACAAATAAGGCTCCCTGAAATCTGACTGTAGTTTGCTAGAGTCCTGAAATCTGACTGTAGCATGCATTTGCTAGGCTGCAGCGCCCCTGACGGCGGTGTCACTGAACCATGATGAGTTACGCTTTTTGCACCATAGTGTTACCCGAGCTTCGACGGGAGCGCTGTTTCCAACAACAACAAAAAATTATTAATAATTCCTTTATCCCTTTCTAATAAATCATATGATTGATCCTTGCAGTTTCATATTAGTTTTTCATAATCTTTTTGGGGCAAGCACATGTGCTATAGTTGACCGGCCATTATTACTTCATTTCACTCAATGTCCTCAATACTATAGATAAACTAGGATTCATCAAATGACGTGTGAATTCCACTTTGCGATATATCGTTTTTCGCGTGAAATTTAACGTAGAATCCTATGATATCACTTTTTTGTGTAAATTGAGGACGAGATATCATAGGATTCAAGTCTATTCAAAGCGTTCAGTCGGTAGATTCCGCCGAAAATAGCACTCAAAAAGTCGATATCGTGCGTATTTTCTTAGCGGAATCTAGCCTCCTGAAGCTTTGAAAATCCTATAGAATTCGCGAGTCGAGTGATCGACGAATTTTTCTTCAATCCCATAGCAAAGATTTGATATTATTTTAGTGTAATGATTCGAGCTTTGAACTTTCTTTGCGCGCGGGTAACCTGTTTTTTTTTTGTCGAATTGAGCTTTCAACACCATTGAATTCCATGTTAAATTTTACTCGTCTTTATTTAAGCAAGAGAAAATGATCCCACTCACGCACTGGTCACCCTACCTTACTTATTGAAAGAGATTTTTCATGTCAATTTTTTTTTTGTTTGCCTCAGAGATAGCCAATCAACGCGCGCGTAAGAATTGAGCTATGGGATACTTAAGCCTGGTGCGCACTTGCGACATATGACAGGAAAAATATCTCGTGAACAGAAATTTAGTGGTTTCGAAAAGTTGAAGTCCACAAAAATAACATAGGATTGCTTGGGTGAAGTAATCTAATGATGTTCCATGTAAAATATTGATTATTTCTATTATTTTCCCGTGCGTTTTTCGTTGCAACATATAACGTCGTTATGTCGCCAGTGTGCACCAGGCTTTAATAAAAATATCAAGAAAGTGCTGTTGTTTTTATGGTAAATCCGCGCGGGCTGCCTGTGGTGTCCAAATCGCGTCACAGGCCCCTCGGCGGGGGTAAAAACAAAATGGCGACCAAGAGAAGGATGTTTCTGCAAGTTTTGGTAAATTTACCTCCTTTTTTCGCTAAGATATGAGGAAAAGTACTTACAGGGGAATTTCCTAATAAGGAAGTTTTGCAACGTCGGCAAAACGACAGCTTTTGGCGAAATTTTCTTGATATCGGCATCTAATATATAGTCTTTCAGAACTTGCGCAACGAAGACACTACCCTCGCGCCGTTTACAAGAACAACTGTATCCTCGCGAGGAAAAACAAACTCTCCCAAAAATGCCCTGCAGTGATAGGCCTGGCGGGCAGTCACTATGTTCGAAATTTTGAAGTTACAAGCAAGAAAAAGCCTTATTGTTTTTATCGGTTGTCACATTCCGCCTAACTAACATGAGAAAATAATTATAAAAATATAAATCCCTTGCGTATTCAAAATTAAAGTCAGAGTTGGAATATATTAAAGAGTCTAATTTTTTTTTAATGTGGGATCCGTTTCCATACCATGGAGAAAAAGTCAGCTTATTTCCATTTTTTTTTTCTTTTCACAACGACCATCACCGACCAAAATAGAGCAGATTTCGCATGACTGTAAAAGTGCTGCGTCACGGCGCGGCACTCTCACGCCGCGGTCGCGGCACGGAACCGGAATGAAATCACGTAGTCGCGGCACGGTCACGGTACCGCACAATTTTGCCGCGGCACTTTTCACAGTCATACGAAACCTGCACTATGGTTAAAGTCATGGCACAACCCTGGGAATTGGAGCGTGCTCCACATATTTCCCCACAGATCTATACTCTACATCATCATATCCAAACGCGTGTGGGCCAACTACTGCTAGCGCTTCAGGTTCCCTCCACATAGGATTACAAGGCAAGGCTAGTGCAGCCACTCGTAACCCGTATCTCACTTCCTCGGTCGCCACAGGCTCGCCGTGTCTGAATCCACCACCGAGATCAAGTCAGGCACGCTCGCGAGCACCTTCTTGGTACCGTCCTCTCGGACCAAGTACGCAACGCAGTTTTCGTTCTGGAATTCAATGTTAAGTGTCTTTCCTTCCTCGCCTTCTATTTGGAGATTCCCACGGGTGAAACCTTGAGTTGTGTTTCGTTGGACTTCAGCAATCTGTCAAGAGAAAGATATACATTTATTTTTTCCTAGAGGGCACAGTAACGACTTCTGCATTCTGATTGGTTCTTAGAGCGCGCACGCGCGGGCAATATTTTCCTATCTTTGACCAATCTCGTATATCTTTGTGGCGCTGGCCTAAAAGATACGCGGGCTCTGAGGAACGAGTTGATCTTTGACAAGAGTCACGGTAACCATTTGCGCTCGCTGGAAAAAAAAGTTATTTACCGGCTTTAGGTCGGGGAATTCCTGCAGAACAACTTCGTTATATAATTCTCTGTAATTTTACGAGATAATCCAACGCC
Organism: Scolanthus callimorphus; assembly: GCA_033964015.1. Lineage (NCBI taxonomy): Eukaryota > Metazoa > Cnidaria > Anthozoa > Actiniaria > Edwardsiidae > Scolanthus > Scolanthus callimorphus. The sequence continues at coordinate 2,616,919 of CM066915.1, forward strand.
CCCCTCAAAGATAACATAGCCCACCCCTAACACTAACCAAAGAACTTGGCTTGAGTCCAATAAAATGAATAAAAAAGAAGGATAGATCTTATTACAAAAGCTGACCGCAATTTAAAGCAGTCTTGAACAGATTTCCCTTCAGCCCTTGCCGTGCATAATTTATATTGAATAACTTTTGTAGAGTCGTTATTCCAGCAGTATGAGCTTGAATACAATGTTTTCTCAGGTTATTGTTAAACACTGGCTAAACTAGGACACATGTAGCGCGCAACATTGTAGTCGGACATGTTTCCTTCGTGTTTCCCAGTTTAGCCACGCGAGAAACTTTGTTGCGCGCGACAAATTTTGTAGCCGGGGCGCAAATAAATGTTTCTTCGCCAGACAAGAAAAATTTTATGTGTCCGAGAAACACGCGTGCGATGTTTCCCTAGTTTAGCCACTCCGGGAAACATACAGGACACAAATGTTACGCGCCTATACATCCCAGTTTAGCCGTAGCTAAGTCTCAGAATTGCAGATGAAATGTTATTAATCTTCAACATCCTTATTGGACATATATATATTATTTGTGTTTGTCTATATAGAGTCGTGCTTATATTTTGGACCATATTAGGATGGACCATATTAGGAATACACTGTAGATCTCCATCTGATAAGTTTTTGGGGAAAACAAGTTATATTTTGGCGAATTCAAATTCTCTTTCCAACCATTCATTTGTACCTGCCGGTTTTGCATTATGGGATTAACGTAACCACAGGGAGCATTTGGGAGGTATTTGGCAAAATGAAGAAGCATTTCATTGCCATTTTTTTTACAAACGTACCTTGCCCGTGAATAGTGCTTTGCCCCCCTCGTGTGTAAGGATGCTGTCAATGGGAGATGACTTCGCCTTCCTCGCTTTCAACACCGCATCACCGAGCCGCCTCGACCTACTTAGGGAGTATTTGACCGAGTGGTTCTTAATGTCTCCGACAGATCCCAGCCACGACACCACGGCCGAACAACTGGGACGGGAATAAAGAGGTATGGAGAGTACATTACAAAGAGTAAGAATCTCTCTGTCCCATCTGACCCACTGTCCCAGCTGGTCCATGGTCTTATGTGACCCACGGCCCCATGTGACACATTGTCACATCTGACCTTGTGTCTAACTGTCCTGTGTGGAAAAAGATTAATTCAACTTTTCTGGTGCTATCACATGACCTGTGACGTAATTCAGGACTTGGTATATAGAGCATAACCCCAGAAAGGGTCTCTTTTTAGAAACTCGTATAAAATGGTCACTTCCACCACTCAAATTTCGGCTACGAGAGATTGTATCCTTGCTTGAAAATGGCTCTTTAACCTCAGGAAAGAAGGCTAGATAATCACCAGATAAACAAGGAGTAAACGCCTTTCGACTTTAATTCTCAAACTCATTAATAACTCATCAAATAAACAAAGAAAATCATAAGCGGTAGAGCAAGTCGTAAAACGCAATCTTAATTTGCATAGAATTTTGAGAGTTTATTCCTTCCTTTTCTCGGCAGTAAATCTTTCGTTTGGGGAGTTATATCAAACACTCGATGGAGTTTTTCATCAGGATTTCAAACACCTCGAAGTCGGTTATAAAAAAGTTTTTGAAGTCCTGATGAAACACGCTCTCAAGTGTTTGATATATAACTTCAAGTGCTGGAGTACTTTTCTCAAAATGTGACCATTTCATAAAGAATTTTCACGTTAATCCTTGTGTCCTTTGGTATCAGAAACGTACCCATATTCCACACACTTCATTCTGAACACATTCTCGACTGCTTTAGCCCCTGGGGCTTTGGATATAACGTGAAGGTTGCCTTTCTCATCCGCGACGGCCGCTGGGTACGGCTTACACCCGCGCACAAACGGCAGCGTCATTTGGAGTTCAGGAAATGCGCGCCCCATTCCATCAGCGTCAACCACAGGAACCCCACAATTAGCTCCGACTGCAAGAGGTTCCATCGAATTCAGCCCGCCAATTTCAGCGCTTATCACTGCATGTACAAAATCGCGTGAAGCGGCCTGCAAAATTGGAAAAGAGTCACAACAAATCAATGATTACGAAACTGCAATAAACTTGAGGTCCTCCACGGATCACCAGTGGCGTGTCCATCTGGTCAAGCGCAACGGAAGTATCTTTTGTCGGCGTTCGTGGTACGGTCCTCCTAAATTGACTAACGTTGAAACGTTTAAAAAGTAACAATTACGGAATAGTCCAGTTTCGAAATCTCTACTCTACAGCTGAATAGGCATCGACGGCGCATAAATACAGTGGGAGCCTCAGTTTGAAGTAGAAAAAGTTGTGAATACCGACGAGAAATTAGCTCCGACTGCAAGAGGTTCCATCGAATTCAGCCCGACTTGTCCGAGAATAGATTGCGAGCCCTCAGAAAATATTCGCAATACGGACTTCTTTACCCACGCTGCGGTCATCGTGAATTCCATTGTTCCCAAATACATTTTTGATGTCCAGCGTGCATGCAAATTAATAAGCGCCGCAGTTAAGCACAATTATTTACTAAACGCCGCGTCGCTTATTCAAGTAAATACGGTACCTCCCTATCAAATATCTCTTTCATGTTGGTTACTATAGTAACACCAGTTTTGTCATCTGTGTCCTCCTTGACCTCCCCCTCTCGAGGGCTTTTGACAGCGCCTTGAGGGCAGCAATAGGCGTGGTGGATTCTTTTGACATCAATTTCTCAATTATTATTGATGGCGCCCCCATGAAGGCGGTAACTCCAATGGGACCGCTTAGATTTGGCGTGGTATCCAGTCTGGGGGAAACGAAGACGAAATGTTTAAAAATCCGGGCAGGCAGATGGATAGTCTGCTACGCAGCCCGTCCTTTGTATCAGTCACGCAACGCTTCATGGAGGGACGGACGGACAGCGGACCAAGATGGCACGTCATGATCTCTTAATAACAATGAACACGGTTCCTACCTGTCGGGGTGAATGACTCGTATCTCTTTTCCTGCTTTCAACAATTCCAAAGCCCTCAGTTTGCCGATGTACGGGTTCCCTCCACCACCACAGCCCATGATGCCAGAACCAATAGCGATACACTCCAGATCATACGCACTCACTATCCAATCACCTGTTACTGGCTCAATATGGGGCTCCTGTGGTTCATGAGACACACACTTTACTTGTCGTGCAGGTGATGGCAAACTGGAGGGTTCCTCGTCTGGGGAAAAGTCGCTGAAGCATTCTGAAAAGAAATATGCAAATTTCTTATTCATATGTCAAGGTACACTCAAACGCGTTGACTACTTATTAAGCCGATAGTGAGGTAAAGCGACGAAAATGAAGTTGCTAGCCTTTTAGAAGCTCAACCAGTAAGAAAAGCATTGATCATATATAGATCAAAGGCGGATCCAGGTTTATTTGGGAAAGGGGGGGGGTGCGTTTCTTGTTTGAAGAGCCTCATTTTTACAGTAAGGCTGCTAGAACCTTGTCTTCATTCTGCCGTTTGAAATTATTTTTGTATTGCAAATGGGGTGCGCCCTCATCCAACGCACCCCCCTCTCCCCTCCCCCCTTGATCTCCCCTCCCTCCCACTGTAGGTCGATCTGTTGTGGGATTCCATTAACAATCGCGCATAATAGTGATTGCCTGTGTAGCAACCCTTCCAGAGTGTGTTTTTAGAAAAAGCGCCGAGAAGCTCGACGAGCGAGTTTTTGGTTGTGCGAAAATGGGGCGTCCTGAGCAATTTAACGGTACCGGAACGCTTGGTACGCAGGCTAACATAGCGGGAATTTAGAAACACGTCCTCATTGGCTTACAGTTAAACCTGTTAACAGATAGAGCAGATCTTGTATGACTGTGAAAAAGGCAACGGCGCGTTTCTTGCCGTGTCGCGCCGTAACGGGCATTGAATCCGCGCCTTCCCGTGAACATTCAACCAATCACAACACGCGAAATGAGTGATCAACCAATCACAATGTTTCGACACGGCACGTATTGCGATGTGGCCGTGCCGTGCCCGTGTTCCGTTCCTTTTCACATTCATACGAAATCTGCTCTTGTATGCGACCATGGGCGTATCCAGCCCTTTTGTTTTTGGAAGCCAACCCTGGACTCGGCCTGAAAAGCCATTTAGCGACAATGACTATCGCGAGCTAGATCTACAAAATAGAGAACAGCGGCTAGATACACGGGTATTTTGAATACTTCGTGAACATTTGGTAAGCCAGTGCTTCTTTAATTGGCTTACAGGCAGTTACCCCCCTGGGCGACCAAAGACCTAAACCCACGCACCTTCCCATTCATTTGCATCTACGTCACTCGCAAGTCCCTCCTTCAGGTCGCCTATGACCTTGACCTGTACACGTGTTGCATTTCCTGGTAGATACGCCAAAGGTACCGTTGACTTGTCTACAACTATGACGGGTCTAGCAGGATCGGCTCCAGCCCGGATGGCTCTATCCCTCGCCAGTTGCTCGGCAGTTTCTAACGCAGATCTTTCGCTTGTTTTCGCAAGACTGCCAACATGGTCTACTGTTCCGCTAACTTTGCTCAGCGCCGCGCCAACAGCGTTTGCTACCTGTTGAGATGAACAGAACAATCCTTAATGATTTGACACAGCGAAGGCATTGACTTCGAGATGTTCGCAGCTTGCTTTTAGGCGTTTTTATCGTTTCTTTTTACGTTTTTTGATCCCGAAAAACCGTTGCAATCGCTACCTTAGACGCGCAATACATTCAAATGTGTCAACATAGAAAGAAAGAAAAAGAAAGGATCTTCTCCTCATCGTGAGGGAACTCAAAGGGGTTGAAAGTACACGAACGCTAGACAGCAAGGAGAGGTATGAGGACTTAGCGGGCTGCGTTAGATGGCGCACATTGCTACCGCACAGCTTAGAATCACTGTATACTTAGTGTATGACCGTATCTTACGAAGAAAGCAATGGGTTCTTTAGAGTGACCTTAAACACGGGAAGAAGCCAAGGCAGACGGGTCCTCGGTTTATTGCTTCTTTCCAACAAACTTAGGAAACAAACTAAGTTCAACGCACAATATGAATCTATTCCAGTAAAAAATCATCACACAACTCAAGCAGAAGAGAAAAACGCTCAAGCGGATGGATTGGAAGTGGATGTGGTAGTGGAAGTGGATGTGGAAGTGGAAGTGGATGTGGATGTGGAAGTGGAAGTGGATGTGGTAGTGGAAGTGGATGTGGATGTGGAAGTGGATGTGGATGTGGAAGTGGATGTGGATGTGGAAGTGGATGTGGTAGTGGATGTGGAAATGGACGTGGATGTGGATGTGGATGTGGATGTGGTAGTGGATGTGGATGTGGTAGTGGATGTGGATGTGGATGTGGATGTGGTAGTGGATGTGGATGTGGATGTGGATGTGGGTGTGGAAGTGGATGTGGATGTGGATGTGGATGTGGATGTGGATGTGGTAGTGGATGTGGAAATGGATGTGGATGTGGATGTGGTAGTGGATGTGGATGTGGATGTGGTAGTGGATGTGGAAATGGATGTGGATGTAGTAGTGGATGTGGATGTGGATGTGGGTGTGGATGTGGATGTACCTGGTAATGTGGTGGGTAGATGACGTCAGATGCTCCCTTCAAATGTTTTGTCTTGTCAATCAAAATGCTACCACCGCCCACAAGCACGACGACTTGATCATCCTTTTTAACCTGAAATAAAATAATCGAGTTTCGGAAAAAAAACATCGTCTAACATAAAAAAATTCGGAATTGAGACGTCTGTCCTTTGCCCACTTGCCTCACGTCATTTTGTTCAATATTGCATTTGCATACATGCATTAACGCCGAATACGTTGACTTAACTTCTCAAGAGCTCTCTTTCTGTCGCCCGTGGCTACTTTACAAAGAAGACTCACAATAACCGCTCATGCCTGGTGCACACTTGCGACATAACGACATAAGAAAAATATCACGCGAACGAAATTTAGTGGTGTCAAGAAGTTGAAGTTCACAAAAAATAGCAGAAGATTGCTTTGGTGAAGTTATCTAATGATGATCCATGAGAACCATTGATTATTTCATTTTTTCCCAATGGCTTTTCTTTGCAAAGTGACGTCCCTATATCGTTATGTCGCTAGTGTGCACCGGGCTTAAACCGTTCACAAAAACTTTAGATTTTGACTTTTTTTTATATTTTGCTTTTCTTTTCTCTTTTGTTTGTTAGTTTTATATCTTCCTGTCTGTCGTGACATTCTGTGTGTCTACTTGCTTCCTTGTTTGTTTGTTTACTTTGACCTGGTCGATAGCATCTTCTACAATCATCATCATGGTCTCCACGGCCTTATGAGTGTTTTCTGCTTATTTTTGTTTTGCTTTTCTCTTTTGTTTGTTAGTTTTATATCTTCCTGTCTGTCGTGACATTCTGTCAGTCTACTTGCTTCCTTGCTTGTTTGCTTACCTTGACCTGGTCGATAGCATCTTCTACCATCATCATCATGGTCTCCACGACCTTATGAGTGTTTTTCTGCTTATTTTTGTTTTGCTTTTCTCTTTTGTTTGTTAGTTTTATATCTTCCTGTCTGTCGTGACATTCTGTCAGTCTACTTGCTTCCTTGTTTATTTGTTTACATTGACCTGGTCGATAGCATCTTCTACCATCATCATCATGGTCTCCACGGCCTTATGAGTGTTTTTCTGCTTATTTTTGTTTTGCTTTTCTCTTTTGTTTGTTAGTTTTATATCTTCCTGTCTGTCGTGACATTCTGTGTGTCTACTTGCTTCCTTGTTTGTTTGTTTACCTTGACCTGGTCGATAGCATCTTCTACCATCATCATCATGGTCTCCACGACCTTATGAGTGTTTTTCTGCTTATTTTTGTTTTGCTTTTCTCTTTTGTTTGTTAGTTTTATATCTTCCTGTCTGTCTTGCCATTCTGTCTGTCTACTTGCTTCCTTGTTTGTTTCTTTACCTTGACCTGGTCGATAGCATCTTCTACCATCATCATCATTGTCTCCACCGCCTTACGAGTGAATCCCTGGTCAAGGTGTTGCACCCTTGACTTGTCACCAATCTCCCCACAAATCGCCGCAGAAACAGCGATGTCAGTAGCGGTTAAAACGTCCCCGCCAAACACTAGTGCATCTTGGGACAGACGGTACCCAACACTCAATGGGCCTACAGTAATACGCTGATTAAGATGAAAATGGAACAAAAAAAAACACGTGTAAGGATAGCCTGTAAGCATGTAAGGTCGAGAAACCCGCGTTTGCTTTCGTGTGGCCGCAATCTTGGATTTGTGACAAAATCCCCCCCTCCCCACAAATCCAAGATGGCGGCCACGCGAAAAAAAAACTACTCTCTTACGCTCGTTGTAAGGATTGAGGACTGGATTATCGAGGGCATACAACGAGCACACCCTCCTAAAATGCATTTAAAAGTTTTCTGTTCCTTTTTTCCAGAAGGCTATTTCCCAAGCAAAGCCGCAGCTCCGTAGTTTTTTAACCAAAATCTCTTTATGCGTCCATCTTTATGGGGATGTTCCTACATAGGTACCTACATACCCCTCCGTCTTGGTTCACACGAGACCCCCCTCCAAGTCCAATACTGAAGACTTCTGGCATTTGGAAATTAGTGTTGACACCGCCAACCTGAAACGGCAAAAACTTTTCAACTGAACGTGTATACAATATGGATGGCATTTCTGTAAAACCCATATACTACATGACAGTTATAACAGGAATAGATAAAGAATCTGCGTCTTTTGAAGTATTCTCAATTGCCAAGTAAATGTAGAAATTATTCAAAGTGATTCCCGGTTTGAAATATCACCCCAGACAGTTGTTGGACCAAAACTCTCACATTATTCCTAATTTTGTCTGTCCTCGTCTGTTCTATCTATCTTATCCAAAACTGCAATATGACGCCAGAAAGAAAATAACATCTTTTGTGAGCTGCTCTCCACAATAATGGATTGCTTGAATGTCGGGATTGGATCGGGTATCCTGTGGCCGTTTTCACAAAGAGACAGAAAATTCTTCCAGACGACTAAGGGCAATGGACTTAC